>JBAMCE010000577.1:2597500-3252500 GCA_037075305.1 Drosophila kanekoi | reverse complement strand
TGCAGACGTTGTGTGTGCGTATTGTGAGAGTGTGTAAGGGTGTGTGTGTGTGTAAGTGTGTGTGCTTGGCTGTGTGGGGGCTCTGTGGTCTGGCAATGACTGGGTTGTGCACATACTTAACGCTTATGTGGATTTTATCCATTATCTGTTAACACCTTTTTGTGTTTTCGTGGTGCTAATAAATTCGCTGTGCTGCGAGCCCGCAAAAATTTACATAAATGCTCTTGAAACTTTCATTCAGTCGTACAAAGATATTGTATGTAACCCTTGCTGTCGTGTGGCTTTGTGACAATTTACTTAATTATAATTCAAAAAGCAACAACTTCAAGTTGTCCAATTATTTCGGCACTGAGTGAGCAACAATCATTTTCGCAATCACGCCCCAAAGCGAGACCTTTTCAAGCAGACATCGAAATTGTTAAAGGCCAAAGGGAACGGCACGTCGGAGAATAAATCTTTACTTTTTTAATACCCTCAACCCATTGAAAATGTTTTATTTTACCAATTAAATTGGTGACAAGAAGTCGAAAGTTAGGCAAAGCGTTGAAGAAGGTTCAGGGTATCCCCTGGTCGAACACTCCCAACAAGATCAGGCCTACTCGTTTTAGTTTAATAGTACAATAATTTTGTAGACTGAAATGGAAATATGGAATACCAAACTTTATTCATATACTAAGTATAACAAAGTTTTTTAATTTCTTAATATTTTTATATTTGTCTTAATAACTATTCTATATATGGTACGGGAGAACGTGAAACGGAATGGTTGATAATCGATAGTTATTGAATTTCGAAAAACTGAGCGGAGAGTGCATAAGTTAAAATAAACTTGATTGACAACTTTAGTTGGTAACTTGCTGTCCCTGGTCCTTATAGTATTCCCTAGATTCGATGAGTTCTTATGAACGGACACGGGCAAATGTCACATCGACTGTTAAGTCTTGACTGTGACCAAGAACTAAGTCGGCGCTGCATTGTTTGCATGCAAGTTACATAAACGTAACATAAGCTTATTTAGTTCATCTTTCGCATACAATACTTCAGGCGCCACAAATGCAGCACACAGAGCGTAAAGTGTGCAACATGTCAAAGGCTGCGCTGTCTACAGTCGAATGCCAAATTGCGAGTACTCGCTCGAGTCCAAATGCGCAATCCAATATGCCTGTAGTTTATTTAGCCGGCGCACAAGCGCTGTCACATTAACTGTCAACTGCTGCAAAAGTGACACTTGTCATATTGACAACTGACAGCGTCATTTGACTGTCAAACTCGGATCGGGTAAATATGGTCGAGAGTTGGCAGCACTGGAAAAAAAAAGAAAAGCTTATTGCATGACTCGAGGGGCATGTCGCAAGTAGGTTGAGTAGGGGTACACGGGCGCACAAGGGGTTGTGTGGCAATGCTCTTATGGCGTTGCCACTTAATTTGACGACACACACACACGCACACACACACGCACGCACAGGCAGTCTCATATGTATTGTGAACTGCACTTGGCGTTAGACAATGTTGCAATTTTAGCCGTTGCTTTGGCCCCAGCAACAACAACAACAACAACAACAACAAACAACAACAACAACTGTCAGCCATATCATTGCAATTGTCGCAGTTGCAGCAGCAACAGTTGCTGTTGTTGTTGTTGTTGTTGTTGCTGCTGCTGCTGTGTACGTTTTGAGTGACACATTAATGCCATTTTCATGTGTCACTCTTTCTTTCATTTGAGGTCTGTCGGGTTTTGTTCCCCTCTGTTAGATTTCATGCCAGACTTTTGTCAACATTACGTGTCCATTTAGTTGTCAGTTAACAAATGTTGTTGTTGTTGCCGCGGATACGCTTATTTTTGTTGTTGTTGTTGTGGTGGTTGTTTATTGTATTTTAACACTTATGTTTTGGCGTTGCATTTCGCACATTGTGGATGTCTTCTTGGCAGGTGCGCTAATGGGAAAACGTCCAGGCTTAAACATGTCCTTAATGACGTATACGCCATATAATTAACCTTGTGAGCTTGGCCAAATTAATCGCCAGTGGGCATAGATCGAGACAAATGCTCGTACGCAGTTCTTTCGGCATCTCACACATACTTATTGGCTCTTGTCAACGCCCATTTGCCATATTCCATTAGGGGGCTCATCACTCATTGCGCGGAATAAAAGCAAAAATGCTGAATACGGCCAACAACAGCCGCTGTCTGCGAGCTATTAGCTTTTACTTGGGCCAACAGCTCAAGGTTCTTGGGAACAGCAGCTGCCTGTTGTTTGCGTTCTTTTCTATGTAATTTAGACAACGTGTTTATCAATCATACGCCACATGAACCTGTCACGCCATCTCCTCAAACGTGTAAACGTGGGCGTGCCTCTCTTTATAAGTATGCATAGTATGAATATGTTTGCAGAATGAATTTATTACAACACTTAATATCATGTTCCTATAATCAATATTATTTATATATCTATAGATATATAATTGTTTTTACAAAAGGAAACATATTAACTTCAATGCTTCCATAAACAATGAGAACAGTAATGATATCTCAGCCGGCGTCTAATGAATTGTTGACTGGGACACAGACATTGAAAGAAATTGATTACAAGTTTTAAGTTTGGTTCATAGATTACGATTGAAATGAATATGCAAAGCATAAAGAATATATATTGCTTGCTAATTAATTTGGCCACCGAATCGCAAAGTCAATAAAATTAGAAAATGTATGTGAATGTCTTTTTTATGGGATACCCATTTCGGATTTTGGCATCGGAGCGAAAAGCGCTGCGGCAGCTGCTGCAATTTGCATAAACCGAAACGGACTGTCTGTCATTGTGTCATTGTGTCATTCTGTCAACTGATTGACTGCCTGCGCCTACGTACGGCATTCATTAATTCTCACATTTGTATAATAATGCGGAGCTGCTCTCGGTCTGCATATAAATTCCCACTGACAGACTTGTGCTCATTTTTAATTTTATTTTTATACTCTTTGTTAATGCAAAATAAAATAATGAAAAATCAAAACAGTCTATACTTGTATTTAAGCTGACAGCTGACTAAATTAATTTGACAATAATTAGCATTTCAAGTTGTCAGCGTTAATGAATTCCGCGGCGAGTGTTGCCCATTTTTTTTTGAATATGCAAAGGTGTTCCCGCATTGCCGCACTCCGCAATCTCGCACATAAAGTGACAATTTCTTGACGCCTCTCGCGCTCTCTCTCTCTCTCTTTCTGTGGCACACGTTGCATGCAACATGCTGCATGCCGCGCGTTACAAATGCAATGACCCTTTTTAATTTTAGTGGCCAATGCACATGGCGACTTGTCAGCATGTCGCTGTCATCTGTTGCCTTGGGCGCTGTCAAAATGCCAACGGGCTACTCGTGAACCCGAGACAAAGACAGTCGCACAGATAGAGACAGAGAGACAGAGAGAGAGAGAGAGGGAGAGATGGTGCGAGTAAATTAGAAGAGCTGAGGTGTCATTCGCATTTGCGGCGCGTTAATTATGTGTTATTTATAATTATGCGCTCTACACATGCGTTGACAACACTTGTCAGCAATACTAACAACTGGCGAATCGAATCGTGTCGGGACAGTTCCCCGGGTCTTCTCTGGGTCCCGGGTCTCCCTGGGCGCCCGATACTCCCGCCGGTAGCTGCATTTCATATTCGCTTTCGCGATTATTCACGATTCATTTTCCTGATTTCATTTATTTTATTGTGCGCTATTCGTTTTCTTGGTTGCGTGTTTTAAGCATTTGCCTGAATTGATTTTGCAATGCTTACGAGTTAATTAACTTTCTAAAAATTCGTGTGCTATTTCCTCATACAACTTTCGGTTGCCCAATGCAATGATTCGTAGTTCTGTAAAGGGTTTGTCATATAATGTCGAAGTATTGCGACTTTTCAGGTATTTCAGATATTGTTAATGTTTTTTAAAGGGACATCCAAATGAACTCTGCGATTATACTTCCGTTGCAGCTCTTCAATGACACTCAGTCACTCCGGCTGATGGAGTGACAGCTACCAGTGTTGCGAGACACTCGCCCGTTTAGGCCGGAAAGCAAACTGACAGTTTAGTGTTGCACAACAGTTTTTTTTCTTCACTTTTTAATTTGTATTGCGAACACAATTTGTATATAAAATGTAACTAAATGAAAAACAGAATAAGAAAAAAGAAATTGTACTTGGCTGTGTGTGAGAACAAGCGAGTGACTGAGTGACAGGCCGACACCCTTTATACTGCCGCCTCAGTCTGTCCGCCTGCCCGTCTGTCCGTCTGTCAGTCTTTCAGTCTGTTTGGCTGCCCCCGTCCATCACTTTGGATAATCAAATGCGAAAATATGCGAGCTGAGCCAAATACTCCGACCAATGCAGCCAAAACACACACACACACACACACACTCACACACACACACACATGACACCCCCTGTCATAGAATATAAAGAGATATAGCTTCGAGCTCAGTCATTGCATTTGTTTTTTTTTATATATATCCTGTACCCTTGGAACAGACGAGGGTTAGATACTTTTCCTTGAGTTAAATGTAAAGTTGTCTGAAACTCTGGAATTCTTCTTTATTGGACAACATTTGAAATAGTTCGAATAATAACTAATTTAGTATGCAGGTTACCTAGATTGATATACTTAATGATACTTTTCAAAATAGTATTTAGAATCCTGTGTAATGGGTATCTATTAGTCTGTTTGTGCTATTCACTTGGAGTATTCAAACTAGTTTCTGTGAGTTTCCGTTTTTCTGCGCAACGCCCTTTGGTTGATTTTTTCCACTGCGATAAGCAAATTTCGCGAAAGTACGCCAAAATAACAGTCGGTTGAGGCGGGCAGACAAACAGCTGTATAAATGAATTGCAGATGGTACATTTTTCGCTTTAGTCGAAGCTAATTTAAATATGCAAGCGTTTGGGAAGCGCGAAAAGACCCTTTGTGCGCCGATCTCCAACACGTGATAAGCGTCAGCTGGGAAAAGTGTACTGTGTAAGCCCCGTCCGGGGATGTGAAGGCGTGAGATGCTTGTCATCTTGTCGAGCGCAAAGAAAAATGCATTTTCACTTTCCAGCGGCAACTGACGGCAACACGAGTTGATTCACACACTACCAATTGGATGTTTAGGTTAACATATATTTAACAATATATTGGAATTGCATTTTCTAGTTTAAAGGATGCGGCTGTCAGGAGCAGGTCCTGTTTGCTTGGCTTTTGACATTCGTGTCTTTTGAGATGAATTGTTTTTCAGTTTTATTTTGCTTTTTTAAAAGTTATTTTCTTTATTTGTTGCCTTGTGTTCTTTCAACCTTGGAACGCTCGCCTTGAGGTGTCAACAGGCAAATCTACTTGGGTTCAAAGAGTGTCAACAGCAAAAAGATGGAACCCGAGTGTCAGAAATTGGTTGCGTTTACGGTGAGAAAAACAGAAAAAAACTGTCAGTTTGACACATGTCGTTTTCTATTTAAATGAACTGCCTGTCAACTTTATGGTGTACATTTCATAGCTTTCAATTAAGGCCCCTTCTAATCAAATGGATGGGGCTGGTTCTGGTAATGCCAAGCCCAGTTGTTGTTGTTGTTGTTGTTGCTGCTTGACACGGGCATTAAGTAAATTATTTATTTTGCTCAGCAAACAGTTGGGCTTTCGACAGCATTTTGCTTTTCATTTGTTTGGGCTATTTTGAATAAATCTTACAACAGACAAGTCATATTTTAAGATAATATCTGCAATTGTTTAACTTTTTGTTTTTTTTTCCAAAGCTTCGTTGAAAGTTCGGGGCTGACTTTCACTTTTCCAATGTGCGAAGTGAGGTCGCATGTTGCTTGCAACACACGAAACTAATTTGAACCGCTTTCAAATGACTGCTTAAAAATTAATGGCCCCCAATCAGACACACACACACACAGCGATAGATAGACACACAGATACATTTACAAGCAGCGCTCAAGTGGCGCCAATTAAAATGATTAACATCTCTAGAACAGTGTTGGATTAAAAGTGTCGCCTTTTCGGCATAAAATAAACAACAATAATAAGAAAAACTATTTCAAATAAATAAAGTATACACACTTACACACTCACACACTCACACACTCACGCGCTTGTGTGATAAGACAAGTGGACGGACAGCTCAGAAGTTTTTTAACGCATAATTGATGTGATTGAGATTGATTGCTTATTTGTTTTTATTTGTATTTCTTTCCTCTTCTTGTTTCTCTTTTGGCTGGCTTTGATTGAAAGCCGAACCCAACTACAAAATGAATAGACGTCGCTGCGTAGCCGGCGCCAGAAATTTGGGCCCATTGGCATTGGTCGGGCGTGTCAATGTCTGGGCGGAGTGCGTGAGTGCTGACCGCTTTTGGCTTATCAATATTACATTTCAGTTTCTTTTTATGATTAGACGATTTGTTCGGACAATGGCCACAAGCCCACACATTGCCACATTGCCACATTACCACATAAACACAGAGATACTGACAGCTTTTCGGCTCGAGCATGTGCCCGTCCGTACGGGGCTTTGTGGCTTCTCTTTGAGTCGTTTTTTTTGTGCTTTTCTTCCCTTGACGGGGGGCTTCAAAAGCAATTTGTGTGTTTAGTGTCAAATTTTATGGTAAGCTTTGAGAGCCAGTCTGGGTCTGGTGCTTTGTGCGAGCAGGGCTTTGTGTTTCTATCATTTAACGGCAATCACTCATACGACCAGTTGTACCCCGGCGACTTAATGATTGCCACCGTTTGAAAAGCATTTAAGTTGCCCGGGATTAGAGCACGTTAGGGGCATCGGAAATGGTCAGCAAATGCCAGCTAAGAGCTGACTTTTCGTGGCTTTAAAACACATTTGGAACAGGACAAAATGTCAAGCAAATGAAATAATTAGGCAAATTCTGTTATCGTGTTGCCTTAGAATGTTCTGGGTAATTATTTGAATCCCAGCCCAGCCCGGCAGAAGAGAAGCTCATTTCATACAGCAACAATATCGACTAATCATAAATTAACAAGTCTATGCTAGTTTAGCTACTTCTCCTTCCTACCCGGCTGACAGTTATCGGCGGGCATATTAATATGATTATTTCTATATTAATTTATTGGTTAATTTGTTGCCTCACTTTACGATTATTGGCTTTGCAGTTGGAGTCTCTCCTCGCTCTCCTCGCTCTCCTAGCTCGATTATCGCAGTCCATAATTTTAATATGTGTTTTTTTTCTGCCGCTGAAAACGGGTTATTATTTTGCATTTAAGCAGTCGTTTCAATTCATTACCATAGTTACTGCCTCGCGTGCATTTAAATGGATTCATTGAGTCCCGCTCATTCAATTTGTACGTACGTAAGCATTTAGCATGAAATCGGTATCGGAATGGGGTTTACTTAGGCGTCAATAGCTCGATTGACGCTCCAACAATTTTATTGATAAATGCCTTTTGATTGCGCTCTGAGGCGTCGGTTAAAAGGAAAACAACAAAGCAACAGCAACAGCAACAATAGAAATAACAAATTGCCAATAACAATAAAAGATGGTCATATTTTTATTATATTTCTTTCGCCGCATGGCTTTTGTTTATAGTTTTATATACATAGTTAGCTTATTAACGAAATTGATCGTTAAAAAAATTATGAACGTCATAAAAACGCCATACAATTCGAGTATTCCCTAATCAAAAATTCGAAATGCTGCATATTCATTTCATTTTGATAATGCGCTTAATCGGCTTTTTATCTCAACAATTTCGAGTGCCACACAGTCGGGAGTTCCTGGAATTTGTCTAGGTCGAACTTTTCATGATGTACGGCTAGGCAACTGGAACTGGAAATGGTTGGACTATTTCCCTATATACTGCTAAAGTTATCTGAACACAAGTTTCATCTTAAGAACTTTTTCTGAAGGGGTTTTATAAACTGAATAGAAAAGCGAAATTAGCTTGTGAACTTATTTTGAATAAACCTTGATAGAAAACAGGCTAGCCATATAACAAATCCTTTCTGTCATATCTATATCTATATCTCTTCTCTCTTCTCTCTCTATCTCTTGATATCTATATCTATATCTCTTCGCTTATGTTTATGTTGCATGTTAGATGCAAAGTATGAAAGATCTTTGCTTCAAGCATTAAGTAGCAATACGATTCATTGAAATTTCCATGCACAACTTAAACTTTGACGAATGAGTTGTTGTTTCATCTAAACTGCGATCCACTGTGGCCCTCTATCTGTACCTGTCGTTGTTTCCCTTAACACACCCACACACACTCACACAGAAAGACACATGTACACACTTGTATTATTCCAAGAATTAATTAACACTTTAGGCGAAAAGTATTATGCAGTATGCACGAAAAATTAACATGACAGCTCTAGACATGGCAATTTATCACTAACATGCTGGGCTGCTATTCATTGTTGTTGTTTCTGCCTTTGTTTTTGTCGCTGTTGATTTCAGTGTGTTTGTTGTGGCTATTGTTGTTGTTGTTGTTGCTGTGTTGTTGTTGTGCTCTGCTGTTGATGACACTTTAATTAGAGCCACACGCAAACACAAAGCTGAGTAACTATTACAACCACTACGACAGCCAAAACTCGAACCGAACTTCACCAAAAGGAGGCCACAAAGCCCAAGCCCCAGCGAACCAAACTGACTCGAGTTGAGCTAAACTGCGCTCTCCCTCTCGCTCTCCCTCTCTTTCTCTCTCTCGCTTAGAGCGAGAGCGGGATTGTGTCAAGCGCACACTTTAGCTGCCAGAGTTGCCAGCTCAGCTGTGAGCAGACTGTTAACTGGCAACTGTAAACTGCTGACTGTTGACTGCTCAAACGTTTTTATAGGGGGGGTTTTGACTCTGATGGCAGCATGTGGTTAACTGAAATGAATGTCTGACTGCATAAATGGCTGCTTGACTGACACATTTAATTATATTAATGATGTTTGCGGTCAGCTGACATTTGCACTTTATTTACTTTTTACAAGCCGCTCAGTTCACTTCACTTCAGTTCAGTTCAGTTCAGTTCAGACCAGCTCAGCTCAGCTCGGCTCGGCTCAAGTTAGCTTGTCGTCTGTCAGTTTAGCTGACTGGAGACTGAACAGAACTGACTTTCACGTTGCTGTTACTCAGGTTTTGAGTTATTACCCAACACGGGGCATATTAGTTTCCATTTTGTGGCAGTTGTCTTTTGCACAGCGCTTCATAATTTTTCAAATGTGACAGCAAATTATCAACAGTAATTTTGTGGCAAGTCAGCCATAATTTTCGTCGTTTCTTATTGTTCGGGCGCCACAAAAACAAATGATGACACTGACAGCTGTCAAGCTTAGTTTATTTGATTTTATTATAATTAATAGCGGGCAGCTATCATTATTCATTGAATAATTTATAGACATTCGCAGCTGCTATTTACATATGTATCTATATAAATGTATTATGTGTACGTATGCCAAACTGCAGGCGAAAGGGTTAGTCAGTCGACACAAGTAAATAAATTTACTTAAAGTGACAACCTTATAAATTTTAAATCGTGAATAATTAATATGAGAAATGACATTAAACGCTTAAAAAGTTGTTTCCATTTGTTTTATACACCTGCAAAGATTGCATGCCATAAATTGAACCTGAACGCGCAATCAATTATTTACTAGATCATTTAATTGAACAAGTTCCACTCAATAACGCGCCTTTTTGAAATTTGAACCAGATATCGGAACCAGAACCAGATCATTTAATAAAAACTCATAATAATGTTCCACTTTAAAGTTGCCCACTTTTTGAAACTTGAACCAGAATATCGTGAACCAGTAAAGAACCAAACATATCATTTACAATGTTCTGCTGTTAATCCTATAAATTATAGTTGTTTCTGTTTCTCTTGAGACTCTTTGAACAACGCAAAAGTTCCACTGAATAACGAGCTTATTTGAAATTGGAACCAGAATATCGTGAACCAGTAAGGAACTAAATATGTATGTCATTTATTTACTAGATCATTTAATAGAAACTCTTTAATAATGTTCCACTGAAAAGCCGCCCACTTTTTAAATTGGAACCAGAATATCGTGAACCAGTAAAGAACCAAACATGTCATTTACAATATTCTGTTGTTAATCCTGTAAATTATATTTGTTTCTGTTTCTCTCGAGACTCTTTACCATGATGAATAAATCAATCATTTATCAACTAGATCATTTAATTGAACAACGCAAAAGTTCCACTGAACAACGCGCTTATTTGAAATTTGAGCCAGAATATTGTGAACCGGAAAAGAACCAAATATAACATTTACAATATTCTGTTGTTTCTCCCGAGACTCTTTTCCACTGGAGCTTCTCAATAATGAATTGAGTGCTTAGTTGCGTTTAAATGAATGCACTCGTCCCATCCACTGCATTTGAGGAGCACGCTTCCGTTTCTTGTGCGAATATTTACTCAGAAATGAAAATGAAAATTTATGGGCCTTTAAGACTTTTGGGCAACAGGGAGCGCAACAGTAAAGTCTTTGACTCTGATTAACTGCCATAGTTTCTCGCTTTTAGTTTTGTGTGTTGTGCGCTGCATTTGCGAAATTGCATTTGTTTTCTGTCATTATAAATTCAGATTTGGTACGCCATAAATTTGAATACAGTTTACAGAGGTGCCTCGCATCCAAGCACAGACACCTACCGAGCCCCACATACTCTACTCAACTCGGCTAAACTCAACTCAGTTTGACTTCACTCCACTCCATTCCATTCCATTCCATTCCACTCGACTTTGGAGAGTCGTACGAACATATTTACATAGTTTAATATGCACAAACATAAATAAGTTTTATGTGCAGATATTGGGAAATTTATTGTGCTACGATTGCGAATTTTATATTTCTTTCGCTAACAGCTGCTCTCAGTAGTTGCCGATTTTTAGCACAGAAGCACATTGCCAGACAGTCAGTCAGAGAGTCTGACAATCTGGCAATCTGGCAGTCAGACAGTCAGACAGTCTGGCAACCACTTTGAAAGGCGACATGTGGAGGAGTTGTTGATTGTTGTTGTGTCGCACAATAAATTCGCTTGTGGCGAGTGCAGTAATTGCTTTTCTGTCGACATTTCTATTATTTATGAAATATCATACGTTAATAAATAATGGCAACTAATTTTATTTAAACGCTAGCAGATACCTGGACAATATAAGCTGCCCATATCAGCTGGATTGTGATATATTGCACGCAAGATAAACACAAGAATCTATTATTCAACAGAAAAACAAACAAGTCTCGCCTCAATACGATATAAATTGTGACGTCCAAGTACGAGTTGAATAAACATTTCGCTATAATTAATTGATAAAGTATCAAAATAAATACCATCAAATGCATATATGGAATGAATCTGTATTATTTACATTGAATTTGGTAATGAAAAAATAGCTTGACTTAATCTGAAATCTTCCCTACAATGTTTAGTTATTGTTATTATACGATGATAACTTATTATTATTATTATTTATATAAACATTGAGCTTAGTGATTGTTTATAATTAAATATAAATCTAAAAGCAGTTATATAGTATACTCAACAATAAGTTAAGTATAGTTCATTTTAGAGTCATTTTCTGATGGATAGGTAGCACTTTAATAAGTAAATCATCAACGATGTGGCAACACTGTCAACGACAAATATAACTGTATCTTAAGGACAATATCGACGACGAGAACTTATATTTTGAACCATATAAAGCTATATGATATAGTTGTCCGATGTTGACTGAGAGACTAGTTTGCACAGATATAGACAGACATCTGCTTATAGATACATAGACATAGATAGTTCAAGGGGTTTCGAAAGAAAGACATCTGAAAGAAAGAAAGACATCTAGAAAGACATCTGCTTAGAGCTACATACATAGATATAGATAGTTCAAGGGGTTTCGAAATGCTTGTTTCGGATGCATTGCATACTTTCTGATAGGGTAGGGCTTTAAGACGAAGGATGTGCTAAGATAAGTAATACATTTCGGGAAAATATTGGAGTAAAACAGCTCGCATATTTTGTAGGGACATCCAATTTATATTATAGCTCTTCTTTTTCAAGTTTTCTAGAACTTACCGCAGTTGGGGCTGCCGCTGTGGTCATATAATCCGGCCTTAGATAGTGATGATTGCTGGACTGCAGCATTTTGTTATAGTTGGTTAAATCCACTTTGAAGGCTGTTCTTTGGTTTGAGGAGGAGGTGTTTGTTTCGGTTGAGCCAAGCACACGCACGGGACGCAAATCTATCGAAGACGTTGGCCCTGCTGCGAAGGAAGTGCTGCCAACTCGTGCAAAAAGCGGCGCCTGCGCCTTATTAAGTCTCGATTAAGCCGATTGTGGCTGTTGATTTTTGAATTGCGTTAATTGTTGTTGCGAATATCATATACATATATTGTATTGTTGTTTGTTTATAATTTATATCATTAATAATTCAATGGGGTTTTTTTGTTTAGCCAAGTTGTGACTTTCACGCCAGCGGCATATTAATTATTTTATTATTATTTGTTGTTGGGGCCACCTTAATTGTGTAATAAATTCATTAAACAGTATAATTGCAGCTGGTGAACATTTATTTTATGTTTTTTATGTGTGCACGTTATAATTTCAAATTTTGCGTTACGCGCCAAAAGCTCACGAGTCGTCGAAGAAAACAACAAGAATTAATTTTCAGCTATTAAATTACTTTCTTTCTGTATTTCTTTCTTTCTTTGGCCGGGCCGTTTGGTTTTGGTTTTGGTTTTGCGGTTTCGCCTGAATGCCTCGTTTAGGGCGTGTTTATGACGAGGCACGTACGTGTGATTTTGACATATGCATGTAGCATGTACATATATGACAGGCTGGGGCGGGGGGCGCGAGCTGGAGGAGGAGTGCGAGGGATCGACCTCTATGAAAGTGTATCGAAGCGTAAATCACAAGTGTTTCCTTTGTTGTGTTTGATTGATTGAAGACTTGTATATTATATTATTCAATTATATACACTTTTCTAAGACTAAATGTGGCTCAGTCTAAGAATAAAGCACCTTTGAAAACATCACTCAAAATATATTCCAGAAATATTTGCACGTTAGTATGTAAGCATGTGCATCAATGTAAGTAATTTCGTTACGTATTTTTTGTCTGACACGCGGCACACGTTAAACAATTTCACACACTCCGTTCGCAATCCGTTCGCAGTGCACGTACGTACTTTAACGTGAAATAACAGAATTCGACTAAAAATCTATAAACAACATTCATACTCATTCATTTTTCGCTCCGCTCTCGACCGAGTCTCAGCAGTTGCCGTTTGCCTCTCGCGTCTCGTGTCTGGAGAGTGTAAAATAAGCGGAACGCTCGGGTACAGCACAACTTGTTCCGAAACCAGTTCAGTCTCAAGCATTTAATGTGTGTGCTTGCTCTCTTTGTTGTGGTCGTTTTCATTTTCAACAAGTGTGCTTTTGTTGTTGTTTGAGCGACAACATAATACCATGCGCAGTGGAGAGTGAGAGAGCATCGTTGCGAGGGAGCGCACATTTAGTGGGGCTACCGCTCTTTGCTGAGAGCGCATGCCTACTGCTGAGGCAGAAGAGGCCTCACATCAAAAAGTACTAAATTGCATTTAGTAGTAGACAGATTCGCAGCATGCTGTCATAATAAACATATGAAGCAGCGGAAAGTAGTTTTACACGAAATACACTGGGCTAAGGTTATTATTTTATTTTAAAAAACGCAGTTAATTCTTATCAAACAAAAATAAATCATAAATCTATGTTCGATATTTCTTTTTTTTCCACACAAATTGTTTTGCTGCCTCCATGAATAAATTCACACACATACACACAGGCACACACACAGCGATTTTGAAAAGCCGTCGCTTATTGGACGATCGACGCTTCTGTGAAGCCATTTTGGGATTTTTTGTTGCTCTTGTTGTTGTTGTTGTTGTTGTTGTTGAGGTTGCGGTTGTGCTGGGTAATATTGAGCACAACGGCGTCGGCCATAATTGTTAACAAGTTGTGGTGAGCAGGTGGGCGGTGGAAAAATATGTGGTCAGATAAAACATTAGGTGCCACAAAGAGGGAGAGCGCGAGCATTGAGAGATGGCTTCGAGAGAGAGCAATTTTGTAAGTTGGCGTTGGCGAGAGACTAATAAACAGGCTGCCTGACACCAATTGGGAGAATCTCGTGTACGAGCTGTAAACAGAAAACAGCTGCTTGTTAATGTGTTCATTTTTAACGGAAAGCGAAATACACCGTAATATACGTAATTCACATATATTATATATTTGCATTCTTCAGCAGAGTTTCGAATAAAAATTATCTATAAGGGAAAATGTATCTGTGCGTTTACTGATTGGGAAAGTAAATACATATAACTCTCCGTTTCTTCTAAAGTTATTGAAACACATAAAATGGCTTTTTAAATGAACTCTAGCTTAAAGTTAATGTTAATCAGCGATCTGCATATTAAATGAATTTAAGAAAAAGCATTTAGCAACACGGCTTCGGCATTTTATTACAGTTCTTATGTTTTAATTCATGGCCAAAGCCACTGCGAAATCAAGGGACCATACAAATGCTAATGCCTGTGTCAAAAACCGAACACCTACCTTTCAAAATCAACAGTAATAACCCAAAGACAATACATTTGTCCAAAGCTGGGCATCATAAAAATATCGTAAAGTTTTGGCCTTTAAATATACCGAATAGGCGTTTATCATCTGATGCTGGCGCTTCTAATCAACGCCAAGCATTTACATATTTACCTGGCCCATAGCAAAGTTTGGCTATTGTCAAAAACGCTTCTAAATTATTTATTTTTTAAATGAATGCTATTATAAAGCTCCTGTCTTCATCAGCCCATATTAAAATGTGCTCATTAGAAAGCCTTTTCTTCGCTGAGTTGGAAAATTAAGTAATAGTGCTCGATATTGATATGATATCATAGATTGACTAAGAAGAAACGCTTAGAAATATTTGCATTCCCATTCTTTATCTGAATTGATAATTAAGTGGACTTGCCTGTTTTTCTTTATCAAGATAATATTAACTTGCTAATTAAGTTTCTAAATAATTGTAAATGCTAAGCAGATGCATTTTGGCTAACAAATTGATTATAGATTTAATTAAATTTTATTTACTCGCTCCAAACAATTGAGCTTTCAATTAAGTGGCACATGCGTGTGTGTTTGTGTGTTGGCCGACCACAAAATTAAGTGGCTAACTGAATTTGCGGCCACACACATGTGGGCATGAAAAAGGATTTGCAGTTGTCCTTTTTTTTTTTTTGGCAGAAAGTCCCAAAAGACAAATAAGGGACTGGAGCCGAGCGGAAAACATTCCGGTTGTGTTTTTGTTCGCATTTTAGCAGTTCATTTATGCGGGCCTAAAAATCTCCAAGCACATAATTGACCGGAAAGGGCACTTTAGCAAAAACACAAATGCCCATCTAAGTGGATTATTGTACACTGTGCCGAACAGGCTGTATACATATATAAGCCCTTCACGTTAATTGTTTTATAGCGAAAGGGCATATTTCACGCGTTGTTTCTACTAAGATATTCCTTCTGTGCTTATTTATGATTGGAGGGTTCTTGCCCGGCCTTACTTCTGGCAAGTCTTGGACATATAATTGTAGACATATGTTTTTTATCTAGTTCTCGCTCGTAAAAAATTTGAATCTACACGTACTATCTTGATCGCTACGTCGATTTGAATATATAGTTCAAGTCCATCCAATAAAGAAGCTAATGTTGGAATCAACGCTTTGCATCCTTGTTGTTCAATCGGTGAGAATCTTAAGGGCAAAAGGTTCACCTTCGTCCATTAAACCATTGCCCGGCATTTTCCATCGAAAAGCGGTAGATTTTGCTAAAAAAACGATCAAATAAATTTACACAAATATATTTTAGATTGAGTTTTATTACACACGTATTCATTATGTTCTAATGTATTCACATATTCATTATGTTCTAATGAAATCTTCGAATCATATTTTCTCCAGAGGAAGTTTAATTCCTTGGGTTCTTTCCACCAAGGAGGAATGGATTTACCGAAAAGTTGATCACTATTCAGTCATTTAGTCAGTCAGTCAGTGCAAACAGTTTTATATAAAGAGATTAACTTATAAATTTTTGGAAAAAGCACAAAATGACTTGTAATATTAGTCAGCCAACTGATTGCTGATTTGGTTAGTGAAAAATTCGAATTTTTGAAAAGTTTTGATTTGCTGAAACTTTTCTGTTTACGATTCGATCGGAAAATCTATCTCTATCTAACTCCTTGTCGTCAAGGATATATGGGCAAAGAATAAGTTTAGTGCTTGAAATAAATATAACCATTTTGTATACCCTGTACCCATTAAAAATGGGTACAAAAGGTATAATGTATTTGAGCAATGTGCATGTAAGTAACAGGCAGAAGGAACCTCCGACCTCAAAAAGTATATATATTCTTGATCAGCATCAACAGCAGAGTCGATCCATGTCCGTCTGTCCGTCCGTCCGCATGGATGAATGCAAGGATCTCAGAACCAGAAATTGTAGCTGTAGGTCCTCCTAGTGTCGCGCAGATCGAGTTTGTTTCCGATATTCGATAACTTGCCCCGTTTCCAAGTAATCGATAAAAATCTAAATCAAAATCCTGTTTTTTGAGCAATTTTGACAAATAATTAGAGCTAGATTCAGCAAAGTTGTTATGTAACTTCTAGAAAAGAATATTTATTTGCATTTGGTGTTGGAAGAAGAGGTTTCAGGGTATCTCATAGTCGGAAGCTCCCAACTAGAACCTCATACTTGTATTTAATTACACTTGCAATTGCGAAAACTTGCTGTAATTAAACTTTTTCTTCGTTGGACCTTAAAATAGCAATGTTGATTGTTCTTTATTTATTTATATATCGGGGAATTAGGTGGGGGGAATTTGTAAAAAATGAATAGCCCCGAGCAATGGGTAACACTTGCTTAATCATTGTAACTTATGTCTGATTCATTTAGTTAATAGATTTGGCCTCATTTGTATTGTAAGCTTTTACATCCTAGTTAAGCTGGAGCTAACATTTTCTTGAGATTTCTTTTCTATGCTCATGTCTCAACTCTCGCAGCGCTCGTTTACTTCAGCTCTCCTTGCACCCAAGCACTTTTAGCCTTTTTGTGCCCGGGTCTTTCCCCTTTGCCTTCCGTGCCGTGTTTGTTTGCCCACTTTCATGTTGTATGAATTATATGCGCTGCACACTTTTTAACCCTTGGCATATTTTACAAGCTGCCTTACTGCCACATACTCTCTAATAAACACACAAACGCACTTATTGTTAGTGTAGTCAGCGTGTGTGTGTGTGTGTGTGTGAATTTTTTTCCAGCTTTTATGTCGTCGACTCAAGTGTACTGGCGAGTTCATAAATTTGCCCACTGGGGCGTATGAGTAATGTGCACGAAGTGTAACTTTTAGTCTGCATGTGATCAAAAAGGAAAAAGCTGTAGCCATAGGCCAACAGGCAACATATGTAAGCTTCAATTTTATGCTTTTTTACTTAATACATTTTATTCTTGGCTAGCATTTAACTATTCGTCCTTTTGAAGCGTGCTAAAAGGCATGTTAGGTAAACTACGTGGTTTCAGATGTCGCTGTAGGCAATCAAAATTTGTTAAGTTTCATTTTCTATATGCCCGATCCTCTTAATCTATCGTAAACTCTGCGTATAAAACTGTTTTGTCCTGACTAACTTACTGACCGACTGTTCAATTGGTTGTCTACAGACAGTCCCAGTCGCAAGAGGTAATAAGCTAAAAGGACTATATGTCGCGGCTTTGTGGGATATCCTTAAGCAAATCAGGAACAGTTCCGAAAACGGTTGTATTAAACTCTTCTATCTACCATCCAAGCCTCAAGCTCATTGCCAAAGATCTTTGTTCAACTTCATTTGAGAAGTGTTTCGCTCCATTAGGAAAATCTGTGGCCCCTTAGTCGAAAATGGATCAAAGATTTGGTGGGTGAAATAAGCATCAAACTTATCTGCAAAATGACTGATCAGAAGTTAAATGAAATTTTATGGCTTGGCTCAAGTTTTACCCTATGGAACCATTTCCCAGACCCTGGATATGCTGTTGTCTGCTGGTTCCTTTGTCTCTGCTGCTCCGATCGAGTGCGTGGAAATCGAGTGCATTTTATTTGTTCTTCTTGAATCTTTTATCTGTCTATTCTGAACATCCTCTTCGGTGGCTTAATAGCAATAATAGTTCAAATGTGGGTTCGCCTCGTGTTTCTGACATTCAATATGTGCCTATCTCTGATTGGAGGTGCTTGGCACATCCGAAGAATTCGTCGCACTTGTTAAGCATCTGCGACTATTTATTTTAATTGAAAACTGACATCCCGAACAGTTCTGTGCTAATGGCATTTGCCCGTCCCTTCCTTCATCCTATTGCAACGCAATCACAATAAGTTATAATTGTAGACAGCATAAAAGGCGCTTCGCATACAGGGCCATCAACATAATGGCTATCATTTTATTCAAAGTCATTTAGCGGGTTAGTTAGTTGCTCATTTCCGGTCAACTGTTGCCGGTTATCATGACGGCAGTTCATTTGCATGCAGCAGGCAGCCAGGCGGGCAGGCAGGCGAGAAAGAGCAGTTGACAGCGAAGGAAAGAAAATAGATGGCATGGCATGTAGGAAAAAATCAGCTCACTTTTTATTTTGTAACCCAGCTCTTCCTGCTGCCGCTGCTGCTGCCGCTGCTGCTGCTGCTGCTGCTGCTGCTGTCACCGCCTCTCAAGCGGCAACAGCAACTGTCGCCGTTGCAGTCACTTCATGTCGCAACGCATTAGAATATGTTGCAAGTGCCCCGTCTGACCCCCCATAAAAGCCTGAACAGTTGCAGTTGAATATGCAAAATGCAGGCGCGCGCGAATTTCATCTTATGACAGCTGCTGCTGCTGCTGCTGCTGCAGTTGCTGTTGTTGCAGTTGCAGTTGCTTTTGCTGCTGCTGCTGGTTGAAAAATATGCTGCTGTCGTTGTTTTCGCTGCTGTTGCTGTCACACTCATATGTTCGCTACGTGCTCTGCTCTGTCACTCTACGCACATGCTGCAGGGCATAACTCACACACACACACAAGCACACACACACACACACGCACACTCACATTCATGCTCAGAGAGTGTGAGTACTTGTATTTGTATTCGTACTCGTATTCGGTCTCGCAGCGGCGCCCCAAACAAATGTCAGCTGTAAAAATCATAAATTTAATGCAAAATGCAAAAACGTTGCGCTTCGTTGCGCTTTTACTCTTGACAGGTGACCCTGCTCAACCCCCTCGTCCCCCAAAAGCCCCTTCACATCCATTTACAATCATTCCAGTCTCTTGTTGCACTCTAAGCGCACAGCTCAAACTGATACATTAAAATATGGGAATGAACAACGGAGCTTTAAATACTCTTAGATTTAGAATTTGTAGAAATTGATAAAAATAAATAAGGTAAATCGCGTAACAGAAGGACACCTAGTTATAAGGGGTTAAACGTGTCGATCTGAGATCCTTTTTGATCGCAATATAGGGATTTGTTTTTTATATACCAATATATGTCAAAAAAGTCCAAACAACATTGTTTTTTCTGAAATCCCATTAAATTAGTTAAAACCAATTAACTATTAAGAATCCTTGAGAGTTGCCTTACACACAAGATGCCTTTGCCGTCATGTCCAGCTCTTCCTAGGATGCTGTCTAGACTCGCCGTGATGAACGGTTTTTGGTTTCTGGATCTCTGTATACCCTAAGATAAGCACATACATCCAAAGTATTGTCTCTCTATTTCTCAAACGAAAGACTAACATGGCTAGTTCGACTCGACTTCTTATGCTGACTAAGGATATATACACTTTACGGATACTTTTATAGATACTTCCATCTGCCTGTTACATACATTCGCTTTTAACTCATAGTCAGCGAGTACAGTACAGCGTATCTTCTAGTTGAGTTGAATAGATTTTGAAATTGGTTTTTGCCTTTTGGTTTCAATTATATGCTTTGGTTTAGCTACAGTATTATTGAATAGGCGAAATCAGATGGCTGAGCTAAATGCATAAATTCCGAAGACGCCTGATGTCATTTTCAAAAAGTGGTTAATAGCATTAGTCTAAACTAAAGTCATAACATAAACATAAACACAACATAAATTCCAATCAATGTGAAACTAATGTGCTAATGACAAGGCAAAAGAGTTGCCAAGCTCAATAAATTTTGCGGCCCGAGACAATCCCATTCAAGTGCCGATATAATCGAGAGATCCATAAATGATGTCATGCCATCTAAGCTCTCGTTAATGTGGGCGCCTTTTGTTGTTGTTGTTGTTGTTGTTGTTGTTATATCTTACACTAACAGCTTTTTTCATCACTAAATTCGATTTGCCGCTGCTTTTGTTAATTGTTTACATTCCGCCTTGGGCTTTCAATACGAAAAAACACACACAGAGAAATATATCGCAAGTGACAAACACACACTAATACGCAGAGAGAGAGAGAGAGAGAGAGGGAGATATAGACAGAGCTGGCAGATTTGATATTAATTGCAAAATCATGCAAATCAGCAAACAAATTATATATGTGTTTGAAAACGAACAGAAACCAAGATGGAAATTAATTGCCAATATCAACGCATTTGAACACAAAAAGTATGTTGGATTTCTTTAGGTATATGGTAGCTGCAAATGCTTATGAATGTGGCCAGTTGATGTTGTTTTTGTTGTTTCCTTCAGATTTGTTATTAATTAACAGTCATTTATTAAAAACGCAGAGTCGGAAGAAATCGAATAATGCGAATTCATAGACACACCGCGGCTGCTTTGTTGCCCCGTTTTATTGATATCCAATTAATATGCATCAAATTTTTCAATCGGAATATGCATTGAAAACCGAGACAATGCAATCTAGAAACTATAACTAAATTTATGGGCGTACTTAGTGTGCAATACTAGACAGATTACAAACACATCTATAAGATATTTAACGATTGTCAAAGAGAGGAATAAATGGAGTGCAGATATATGTACTGATTCCTTAAGAGAGCTTGTAAAGGAGCTATTGTTGATGAATATCTGTGTTCAAGTGTTTTTTCTCTATATATAAAACTGTTTGTCCTGACTGACTGACAGACTGACTGACTGACAGACTGACTGACAGACTGACTGACAGACTGACTGACAGACTGACTGATTGGTGATCAACGCACAGCCCAAACCGTAAGAGCTAGGTACCTGAAATTTCCACTGTAGTTACCTTATGAGATGAAGGTGCACGTTAAGACGTGGTTTCGGTAAATTCCACCCGCAAGTGTGGAAAAATCGCGAAAAACATGTGTATGAAACTTTTTTGTTTACCATCCGATCGGCCTGAAACTCAATTTCAAAGTTCTTTGTTTAAATTCACTTGAGGGTGTTTCACACTTTTCCAAAAATGGATTCCTCTTTGGTGGAAAAGGGGGAAAAAGATTCGGTGGTTGACGTTTCGCCCTCAAATTCATATCCAAGGATCTACATAAGAAATCATTTGAGACGTGTTTCACATACTTCGTAAAATCTAAGCTCCTTCGGTGGAAAATGCAGTTCACATTTTTTTTTTGGATAATTCTAAGTTTTGTCCGATTTGTAAACTTATATTCAAAGCTAAACATAAGAATGTGATGAATGCGCGTGAATGCGATTAGAGAAATTCCACTTGCAACAGTGGTAAATGGCGTATAACATACGTGCCACGGGCAAGGCCGGGCTATACCCGCTAGTAATAGCCCGGAACAAACTTTTTCAATTAGAAGCCTATAGATAAAAGTCAGAATATCTGTCAAGCATGTTTACCTATTTACAATGCAGCTGATATGTTCCACTATTTCATTCGTAGATTGTCAGCTCAACCAAGGGTTTCCGCTATTAGTCTTGTATAGAACGCTTTGAAACGATTTTAATTTCAAATTAACTCATTAGGCAGCCAACACGATGCTACTTACAATGTAGCTTAAGCCTTGTATCTCCCTCTATGCAGAGCGCTGTCGATGCTCAGCCACCCGGAAACAGGTCTCGAAAACATAATAATCAAGTATAAACTGCACTTAGGTTGAAGACAGCTTGCAAGCTGTTATTTTGTTGTTGCCGAGATATGCCGCTGCTCGAATACTCCTCTATAAGTGTGTATATAGCATATAGTTATGTATGCCTTTCGGTTCCCCAGTTGGTCGCTTGATTAAAAAGTAAGTGCACGAGGCGCATACGTCGGTTAATTGTAAATTGGGGCGCATTTTGCAGCGCTTGCTACAGTTGCGGGCAAAATTATAATTCCATGTTCACAAGCACATTTGCACGCACTGTAATTTACTTAAGCATTCTGCCGCTATCCGTATAATCACCAGCTGCCTGGCCGTCCGTCCGTCCGTCCGTCTGTCTGTCTGTCTGCCCGTGTGTGCGAAACTCATAATTTAGCTGGCACGCCTATTAACAACAGCCCAAGTTGCTGCAACAGCCTCATCAGGCATCAGCCATCAGCCATCAGCCATCGGCCATCGGCCGTGGAGTGCGAGGCATTGTTGGGTGGCATCGCGTCAGTTGCTCCATCAACAGCAGCGCAACGTGCCGACACAATATAAATTATATTTAACATGCATTAGCGCATCTTCGACTTGGCCGAGGCACAAGCTCCGATCCAGTCACGCACCATTCGATGTTAAGTATCTCTGCGTGCAGCCATAGGGAAGTTCTTATTGCAGCATACGCTTGTGAAAAATAGTTAGCAGCGATTTCTGGTTGCAGGATTTGGTAAGGTATCTGAAGAGCAGAAAATCGAAATAGCATTCAAGTTGTCTGTTGACTGATAGTTCCAATATCTTTGCAACAATTTTTCAACCCAGAGCTTAACATATTAACTAGACCTAATCGAATGCAATTGGACTATCTTTACTTTGTTTTCAGTCAAATCAGGGCAAAATAAATTAATCAAATGTCAAATAATAAGAATTGTAAATGTGTAAATCTAAGTTTAAACAAATGCGCACACATATATTGCCTCTTTGCGGTCCCCAAATTTCTTAAATAAGTTCGGGAACTGCCTTACCGTGCTTGGCTGTAGTTAATGAAACACTTCGTCATTGTGGCAATATTTGAATTCCGACCTATTTTCGATCATCTTAACTTTTAATAAAATGAATTGTAAAGCTACATCCGAAAGGGATTTGTACAGAATACACTCACTAAGTCAACAACTAAAGCTTTGGTTCGGCATTCGCAATGCGAAAATTGCCCCATGTTGTACATTCACCCTCTGGCGAGCTGGCCAAATATTTTATAAATGATATGGACCTGGTAAATCAACACGAGCATCATCAACAATTGAGTTGGCAAATGTGCCTGGAAGCCATATCAACTGGATTTCAATCAGCAAATCAAACATACAGCTGTTTTGCTGCATCCCCAGGGACTAGAATGTCAGATGGTAAAAACAACAACTGTTTATTTGGGCCAAAGCTCGTGAGAGGGGAACTTTATTTCGGTTTTAGCTGTGTTTGGGATTAGCGCGTAAAATCGCCGCACTTGAAGCATTTACAATCTGTGGGCTCCCTCAGGCGGATATCCATGGTGGCCATCTCCGGAGAGGTGAGTCGCGTGCCATCCGGGTCGTAGCAGTGGGTCAGGGTGATGACCTTTTCCTTGAGGAAGCTTTCGCGACAGCAGTAGCACTCCTACCAAGAGTGTAGAGAGTAGATACGAGCCGGATTTGGAGTTATTGCATACTCACTTTCAGAAACCCCGTCGGAGTTATCACAGACGGTTGCACCTGACTGTTGCAGAGGCCCTCGCATTTGTTGACTATGACATCCGCATTGCAGGTGCGCTGCATGCGACCCAGCTCATCGAACTCCTCCTTGATCAGATGAATCTCGGACTTGAGAGTCTCGCAGTTTTCGTCTCCGGTGCCCTGGCTATAGCGAAGCGCCCTCAAGCACTGGGGCAGCACCACAGCCACGACCAATAACAGTTCCTGTAGGTGCATGTTGAGGTCTCAGCACTTTACTGTTGACCCTTGCACTGACTGTTTGGGCTTTTATAGAACTCGGGCAGGCTGGCTCAGTGATGCAATTCCATTTGATGGGCTCTCTGATGAAATATATGTGACTTTCTGATGGAATGTTTGTGTTGTTCGCAGCGGTTGGTCCCACTGGAAAGTCGGTTATGTTGCGGTAGGACTCAGAAATGTAATCATGTGTTGATGTTCTCCTGTTAATTGGTGCTTAAATGAAATGACTCTGCTACAAGTTGCAAATGGGCCACAAATCTGTGGCTGTGTGAAATACACAAATATGGTGTACGGAGTACCATGAGTTTATTTCAGTCAACTCTTCGGCTTAGCAAACGAATGAACAACTGGGCCTCGACATTCGGTAAGAGTCGCTTCTCAGTATATCTCTGTATGTCTCTTTGTCCCAACTGACTGACTGATTGACAGATTGGCTATCAACGCACAGCCCTAACTCTAAAAGCTAGGAACTCCTCTGCTGTAATTGGCTAATGTGATGGAGGTTAATAGGGTTTTGGTAAATTTCACCCGCAACTTTCTTATCAACCTTCTTCGATTACCTTAAAGATAATACTCACATTCATTACAGAGCTATTTCACACTTTTCAGACAACACATTCCTGCTGGTTGGAAATTAGGAACAAAACGTTGGTAAGTGAAATGAAAATTGATTTGAGACATGTTTCACACTTTTCGCGGCATTCATGCTTTCCCGGTGGAAAATGCGCATCAAAGATTTTTGGGCCATATTTGAAATTTGGTCCGATCGGCTTTTAGCTTATTTTGAAAAAAACAAGCAAGGGTATACGTGTTTTATAATTCCATCTGCAAGGTGTTAAGGAATCAACTGGGCTATCGAATGGCAGCCATCAAATTGACGATATTTGTACATTTTAATGCGAATAAATCATGTCATTTGTTATGAGGCCGCAGTCAGCTGAAATATTTCAGCTTGAATCAGGAACCGTGTGTACATTTGATTTAGCTGGCTTCTCATCGTCTATACAATATGCAAAACTTCCATCTGCGCCCAGGAGGCCTGCAACAGAACGCAAGCCCCATAAACGCTCCGCTCCCCGCGCACGTAAACCAATTGTCTCGGTGGCAGTCGAAGTCTGCTCGCCAGTTATCGTCCAACCCTCTGCCATCTTTGCCTCGCCCGATTTCTGCTAGCCCGGCCCGGCCCGGCCAGGCCCGACCCGACCCGACCCGGTCTGGTCCAGCCCGGTCCGGGCCGTGGAACATGGCTGCGCTTTAGAATTATCGACGCAAACGCAAAAGTCTCAATGGCGCAGTAAATTATGTTTTATTATGCAATAAAGTCAACCATAAAAATGCTGCAATAAATTAAATTAACTACTAAAAATGCTGATTTCATTTTTACCCCGCCCGCTTCCCACAAAAATGGCACGGCTTGTCCTGGCCCCAAAAACATTATGCTTCTGATTCAGACACGGCTCAGTTTTGTTTTATTCGGCGTATGTCAGAATAGTCTATCAGCTGCGTTTGGCATTTACTCAGAATTTTGCTACTCATTGTCTTTTAGTATTTAGTATAACTGACTATTACCCTCTGGGAGATGTCTTGTCTGCTTTTCGACGCATGACAAATTAAGAAGAAGTTTGAATTAATCACGCCTTCAGTTGCTGTGCCTTGAAGTGATAAAGTTAATTTTGCATACGAATCACATTCACAACACGAATAGATACCCTACACATTTAAATTAAAAGGGTATATTTATGCAACTAAAAGACAGAATGCCTCATAGAATATATATATATTCTTGGTCAGCATCAATAGCCGACTCGATCGATTCATGCCCGTCTGTCCATATGTAAGAACGCGTCGATCTCAGTTTGTTTCAAATCTTCGATAGATTGTCCCGTTTCTATGAAATCGATTACAATCTTTATCGATACTTTTTGAGCATGACTCGGAATTTATATGAGCTAGAAGCACAACATCTGGTGTGTAGATTAGATGCAGAATATTCTACTTATTGGGTACCTCTCCCCGTTCACTCCCAGCCCAAACTGGAAATATATCCGGAACTTTTTAGATATGTTCTTGAGTTGTGGTACTCAATCACATTTTGGGGCAATATTTATACCCTAAAAGTAAGATAAAGAAAGTAAATGTGACTATGAGAGGGATGAAAGCCCCGATCTAAGAGAAAAAAGATGGCATATGATATTGAAGTCAGAACTTAAAGTCGCGAAGATTAACGGAACGGATGCTATTATCTAGATATTTGATAGTGCCATGTTCTTCTAAGGATCTTATTTATTGCTTTTCAATTGGTTTCTCAACAATAAATGCACAGAATAAGGATTTTTTAATTTAAATAAGATATGTCATGTTAGTAACAGATTTTTTGAGTCCATCTGAATAATGTACTTGTTGTCTGTATAACTCAAGAGCCACTCAGTTCATAAAAAACTCGAGAGTATCTAAACTTCAAAGGATAATATGATATAAAAAAAAGTATCTCTAACAATAAATGGCTTGCAGGCTTTTCAGCTTGCAGTGGAAGCGGATGCACATGACTGATAAAAGAACAACAAATGTGCAAAAAAACAAAAAACACAAAAGCGCAATGTTTTAAATAAATAAATAAATATGACACATAAATACAAAGCGCCTGGCGAAAAACAATGGCTTGGCAGCCAGTTTTTCAAATTGTGAGCGAAACAGGGTAACAATAATAAAGGAAGGGAGGGGGAACAGAAATTGAAAGCCACAGCTACAGCTACAAAGCCAACCGACCGAGCGACAGGCCCGACAGTTAATTCCGCGAAAGAGGAAATTACAATTCATGCCCTTTGGCGGGACTCCATGATTATCGGATCGAATTAGTGTCTGCCCGGACCTGAGACTGGGCCCCGGCCTCGGCCTCAGCCTGAGCCTGGGATCTGGGATCTGGGCTCTGGGCTCTGGGCCTGCCTTTTGTGCTCGCTGCTCGCGTATGTCAGCGCATGGCATGGGTGCATTCGTGAGTGTGTTAGACTATCTGTGAACTGTCCTGGGGGCACATGTGTACACATTTTTTATTGCCGGCGTTTTCGGCTTGCCCCATTTGAATGAACTTAGCATTTCCATTTGTTCCCGCCTGGTCTTTTGTTTCATTATTTCGCCCTGTTTTTGTTTTTATTGTTATATTTTGTTTGTATTTATTTTTATTTTTGTTGCTGTGTGGTTTACTCTCTTTGCCGTTTAAAAATACACTCCTCTGCTGCTGTCAGGTCCAGAGTTGGCCATTTCGTATCGCTTTCGGTTCAACTGGTTCAACTAGCAAAAGTAGGGCTGATTTGTAAATACTATGTTCCTATATAATCACACTCTCTAATATATTTACAAACTTTTATTACATTCTTGGTGATATACATCTAATTTCAATTGGAAACTTGACATGTTGTTAAACATCTAAGTCTTTCGTAATTCCTAGTTGGGCAACGACAGACACCTGGCTATATTCATGAACGTATATTGTGCTTACAGTAAACTAATTATATATATATTTGATACAGTTCTTGTTTGATTTCGAGGCTTTCCAATTCACAAAATGACCTTAATTGGGTAGGAATTTAGGCTACATTCGATTGAAAGTTAGTTATGGTAAGATGGTAAGAACCCATTAAATATGGGTAAAAGGTGTATAATGTTTTTGAGCAAACTGTAAATGTATGTAACAGGCAGAAGGAAGCATCTCCGACCTCACAAAGTATATATATTCTTGATTAGAATCAATAGCCGAGTCGATTTAGCCATGACCCTCTGTCAGTCCGTCCGTCCGTCCGCCTGTCCATCCGTCCGACTGTCCGTCCGTCCGTCCATCCGTATGTATGAACGAAAGGCTCTCAGAAACTATAAGAGCTAGAGACTTGAAATTTTAGCTGTAGGTCCTCCTAGTGCCTATGCTAATCGAGTTTTTCCCGATAAACGATAACTTGCCCCGTTTCCAAGCAATCGATAAAAATCGATAACCTGTTTCTTGAGCAATTTTGGTAAATAATTGGAGCTAGAGTCAGCAAACTTGATATGTAGCTTCTAGAATAGTTTATAGATCTGCATTTGGTGTTAGAAGAAGATGGTTCAGGGTATCCTCTAGTCGGGAGCTCCCGCCTAGAACCTATTACTTGTTAACATTCTTATAACAGTCCTTTCGCAAGTTTTTGAATATGAAAGGTTACATTCAAGATGGAATTAGTAATTGCAGATGATCTGTTTTATTTAGCTTATATTTTGTTACCTGAAATAATTCTCTTTATTATGATCAAGTTTTAAAATATTACTAAATCTATTCAATTTACTTGTATAAAGTAAAATGTTAGTTTCTTTCAAAAAAGGGAAATAAGAAGCTTGAATTATGAAGCGCATTAATTATTAGTCTGTATTAGCTTGTTTTACCGCCTTCGGCTGGCAACTGACACGGCTCGACTCATTACGGGGAAGACATGTGTTAATTTATGTAACTTTCCCGAAATGCTATTGTGACGTTCATAAATCATTTTAGTGTGTTTCTTGGCCCCGTCTGGGTCAGTGCCTACTCTTTTATGTTATTTTTAGTTAATTGTTTGCGCTGTAAAATGTTTATGCGTTTTGCCAGCAACAACAAAGCCCATAACAATAACGACTGCCAGCTTTTGGCCTCTTTGACTAATGTCTGCCGTGTGCACGTTTATGTTTCGGTGATTTATTATGCGCAACGTTTTTGAAAGGGCTTTTGGCTTACTGCTCAATCCATATCAATCATATTGAAATTAATTAAGATTACATAACAAACATTAAATCTATATAATTGCGAAAAACTATTTTTATTGCCTGTCCATGTTGCCCAATAGGTCGAATAGTAAAATATTTCTTAACAATTGCTACAACTGTTTTCCCCAGCTGATCGACTGGCTTACCGCTTGACTTCCCTCCTGCTATTAGATTGCAAGTGTTTATTTTGTTGTTTTTATGATGGTTTTTGGTGATCAACAGCATAAACTTATTTTCATGAAATATGCTAAACGTTTGATATCTATCCTCGATTATCTACCTAGGTAAGAATCAGAAATGTTAAATCTCTTAGAGCTAAGATCGAGCTTGGAGTATTCAAGCGTTAAATACGAAAGTCTATTTCAAAATAAAAGGAGTAAGATCTTCAAGCATTTAAGGAAGACTTGTTAAATTAACAATTAGGAGGTTTTAGTCGGGAGTTCCTGACTAGCGAATACCCTGAACCCTCATCTTCCAACTCCAAATTCAGATATACATGCCAAGTTTGCTGACTCTAGCTCTAATTATTTACCAAATTTGCTCAAAAAACAGGATTTCGATATCGATTTTTATCGATTGCTTGGAAACGGAGTAAGTTATCGATTATCGGAAACAAACTCGATCTGCGTAGGCACTAGGAGGACGTACAGCTAAAATTTCAAGTTCCTATCGGTTCTGAGATCCTCATACATACGGACGGACGGACGGACGGATAGACATACGGACATGGCTAGATCGACTCGGCTATTGATGCTGATCAAGAATGTATATACTTTATGAGTTCGGAGATGCTTCCTTCTGCCTGTTACATTTACATTTTGCACATAAGCATTAGACCCCTTTCAGGGTATAAAAAGTTATTTGCTGTGCTTGACGAATGAGATATTCAATTTACATCTCTCCATGCCAATGGTTTTTAGCTCGACAGCCAAACATTGGGCGTCATTATCGATTATCCATACATTATTTATGAATTTCTTAACAGCTTTGGCATAGCGAAAGTTATAGACTAGCCAGTTGCTCGAGCAGATATTACTCGGTATACTACAGTTTACAAGATAATTACAGTGCGTAAAGCGGCAAAAACATTCACTGGCAATGTAGAAGCAACCCGTAATCAACATTAAGAGGAGCCTATTATTAAGTTGATTGCAATTTGGGATAAGCAAGGCCAAAGTGGGCTTTGGCTACATGTGGTTAACACCCCAAGGCTCCAGGCAGGAAAAATTTAGCACGACTTTCGATAGGGGGACCTTGGGCGAAATTTGGCATATGAAATGGTAGCCTAGACATTGACGATGGGTTAATGGAAGCTTCGAAACGTGATGCATAACTGACAGCTAAGGCGTAACACAGTTCTTGGGTTTATTTTGAATACGGCATATTTCCTATACACCACAGGCATGACTATATGTTATTCAACTGAACGGCATGCTCAACCCAATTTTGTGATCATTAATCATGAAATCCACTCACTTGGCTGCCAAGCAGCGACTGTAGCAATGACCCATTGAGGCGGCCATTGCGCATGAGCGCGTAAACAAGCATAAATTAATACGGCAACTAATTTAATTAGCCATAAATCAACGAGTTTATTAAACAGTAGCCCCAATCATGCCAAATGTATACAGCAATAAACTGCCGCAAATTGGCTAATGCAAACGGCGACCCCAAAGTAATGCCCCATGTGATTATTTATCTTATACTGCGTGCCGCCCACAAACCTCGTCATTTCCCGAACTGCCCGGCCCGCTCGTCTGCATGCACATTAAAAATCAGTTAAATTCAAATACGCCACAGACCCAAACATACACACACGAAACGCTCATAAACAATTTTCATGCATTTAGTCGGTCAGTTGGCACAGTCCAGGGACCATGGACCAGAGACCAGAGACCAGATACCCGAGGCCAGGGACCAGGGAGCAGGGACTGTCGAGGTGGTGGGGTCTGGGGACTGGAGACTTCATGCTGCGACTGTGTGGCCGTCGAATTGGCACAGTCTGTCCAGCCCGTCGACTCTGTGCGACCAAAAGGCATTTGACACATGAATTTCAAACATTTATGGTTATTATAAAGCATTTAAGATTATTATGCCATGCCATGGGCCATCTGTTACAATCGAATGTATTAGGATTTGGTATTCGTTGGCTGCTGTCGGGTTTTCGCTGTTCAGACATTTAAATTAAGTGACAGTCTTTGAATTACACGTTTTCCAAATAGAGTGTTTTGGAGCCCAGATTAGTGTAATTAAAATCATTCATTTATGTTTTAGTCTCATTTAAACTTATATTTCATATGTGTTCCATTGATAACTGGGTGTGTGAGAGAAGAAGCAGACCCTTCTTTATGATAGTGATATTGAATGATGTTCGATTTTCATGTGACCTTCAGCTTAGATACCTAGACTTAAGCAAAGCAAAGCAAAGAACGCTAGAACTTCTTTCCAGGTTGTTCTGAAATGCAGAAGAGTCCTTTTCGCTGAGCTTGTGAACTGATTATAGGAATTGATGAACTGTCTATGAACTCATTCGTTGTATAGAAAATCTTGTTAGTTTCTAGAGAAAACAAAGTGAATTGACTTATTGGTAAAGCAAAGTCAGCTATATGCTTCGTCAGCACGATCCGAATGTAAGTAATATATGTATTTTGAATTTCCAGTTTTCCCATTGCCGAAAACGAAACGAAATTCGGAATTCGAAATCTTGGCAGACTTGACAAATAAGTTACGCTTAATATTGTGGCAAGCGTTTATAAACCGAAACACGCAACACATTTAGACAGCGCAGCACCTAAAGCGAAACCATTAAAAACGCCACTCTGATAAAAAATTCAAAGACCGACCAAGCAAAGTCAAAACCAAAGCCAAAACCGAAACCAAACGAAATCCGAACCCTGGCTAACTGAGTGAGTGCCATAAAGTTTGAATTTTACGACGCTGTGTGGTCTCATTTGACATATTGTGGGCTTTACGATTCCAAAATTAATGACACCAAATCAGGTAACGGGCGCTTCGATTGGGGGCGCCCTGGCAGTCGGCAGTCGGCTCTGGCGGCTTCAGTGGCCCCCGTTTGGGGCTTGGTTGGCTGGTGCCATACCGGTTTTTTTGTGTATTTTAAACGACATTCTCATCAGTTAATAAGACACATACCCATTTTATGGCATTAAACGACGACAAGTGAAACATAAAATATATATTTACTTCATTTTTATGCGCTTGCCAGCCAAACCAGGCAATTTGCAATGCAAATGATCAACGCGTTTGCTTAGTCTTTCGGCTTTCAAATCTGGCAAATATACTGCGAGGCATTCGTCTACTTAAAAACAAATTCATTGAAGCGTCGCAAAACTTTTAGGTTTCGCCAGTTAAAATAAATCGCAATCAGCTTAATTTACGATCCGAGCAACTTAACGTGCGTTCTTTGCAGCTTTAATTAAATAATTTACATTTAAGTTGAGCACATAAATTAACCGGCAAGTGTCCAACAATGAATTTATGATAAAACTCCATTTAACGCCATGTACATTTTCGGACTAGCTAATTTAATGCCCAACACTCAAACCGCGCGATCGATCGCAATAAGCCAAGCAACAAGTGCTAATTGCATTTGCTTTAATATTTATTGATTCTTAATAAAAGTAAGCGATTGACTTTCGAATTTATTAATATTGTTTAATTATGTACTTGTATTATGCATGTGCTTTGCTTTGTGTTTATGCATACACAATCGGGCATATATATGGCAAATATAATGGATTTATATTTCCTGCCAAATCTACGCAAGGCATTAAATTGGCTTTTTAATGCCTTTGCGGTTATTTACGACTTAATAACTTTATTGAGAACATTTGATGCTCAAATTGAATTGGGGAATTCTATGAAATAAGTCTAGTACAAATACCCTGTCACGACTAGAAGATAAACTAAAATACCATTTTAATGTAGAGAATTGAGCTTAAGCCCGGCCGAAAAACCTCTATTCCTATCTCTATCTCTATTTCCTATCTCATAAAGCAGCATATTAAGCGAATAAATCATACATGTGTTTTCCACCAATTTCCCAAAGTTTTGCGCAAGTTTTCCAAATAGTTACAAGCTATGCCCAATTGGCCTTAAGTCTTTTTTTTTAATAAGACATACTATACATAAGAACTTAATTAAGACGTGTCTAAGAATTTGGAAATTCCAATCGAAAGTGGGGAAATCTTGCGGCTTCTTACTCATTTTCAAATCAATTTGAAGGTCATTTGAGACGTCCTTCGCCCTTTTCAGAAATCATTGGAATTTGATGTAAAATGTTGTTCCAACTTAAAGTTCTTAATTCGAAAGGCTTCAAACTCATTTTCAAATATCCATGTTTAATTTAAACTGAGATAAGATAGTACAAGTAAATTTTTATTATCCTCAGTCCGAAAAAAAGTCATGATTAGCGCAAATCCAGAGTTGTGTGCGTAAGCGGCCTAGGCAGGGGAATATCTTAGGCCATCCTTGGAATATGCGAACAATAGGCGACTCGAAAGCTGAACTTTTGAATGGGTTTTTTGGGTATCGTGTGTATATTATTATTTATTACTGCAACTATGAGGCGTATGTTTCCGAAACTGTCGTCGAGCTTTTCATTTGAAGTTCTAAAGATGATTTGATTTGCTCTGGGACATTTTCGGACAACTCGTCTGATATCCATAAATCAGGGCGTAATTTCTCTTGTGTTTACGTGTGAGTATTGTCTCTCTGTGTGTGTGTGTGTGTGTGTGTGTTGCTGGGTGTGAGTATTTGCTATTTCTACCCCTGTAGCTCACAATTTGTTCAGCGGACAGGCTGCATCCTTGCGTTATCCTGTTGCCCCCGTTCTCCTTGTTGCTATATTACAAATGACTGTGGAATATTTATAAGCATCATAAATTTAATTTATGTCGCCACTGCGCCCGCCGCGTTTATTGTGCGCATAATAAACGCTCTTCTCCATTTCGCACAGCCTCCCCACCCCTTCCCTTGCCTTGCCCTCCCTGGCCTACTCGTGCGTCCTTGCTCCTCTCAGTTATCCGGCTATTGAAGTAATTTATTATTTTTATACGTTTCGTGTTTGTGCGTGTGTATATACATACATACATACATATTTGTGTGGCACGCATTTTATACATTATACATAAAATATAGTGCGAAAATTGCAGTTGCTATTATTTTTATTTATTATCGCATTTTTTGCGTCGCGCAATGTGAATTTGTGTGGTAAGTGATAAAAATGTTTTTTTGTTGTTGTTTTTAGTTCATTGTTGCTAATAGGGGTTGTTTTCTGGGTTGGGGAACAGTAAATAATGTTGGAATTAGTAGAAAACTTGATTTCTGTATCTCGTTCAACTTTCAGTGAAAACTCAATACTCACAATTGCTAATATCTTTTCAAGATCTTTCGATATAAAACTCCCAATTCCCACTTACTATTCTTTACATAATGCTGAACTTCATCTTAAGATCAAAGAAGATCAAAGCAATTATATTCTTTAGACGTTACACAAAGAATCGTTGATCCTTTCAACGAATTGATCAAAACAATACAATATAGTAAAATGCCAGATATTCACTTTGGAAAAAGATTGCAATATTTATTGGGGGATAACAATAATATTTGGTACTATATGCAAGATGAGATCACAGCGATCCATCGAGTTTGGTTAATTAATGATAGCTGTGCTCATGTCCACCGTATGAATGTTCGTATCCTGCATCGTGTCCAGCATAGTGTCCGGCATCATGTCCAGCATCGTGACCGGTTCCGTGCTCTTGCTTCAGTGAAAAGCTGTGAGAGCTTGAACCATGGTGGCCACCTTCATGGCCGTGAGAGTGGTAATCCTCATGACCATGGCCGGAGTAGCCAGAACTGCCGGAATCGGAATGTTCCTCGAAGTCAACCTTGCCGCCCTTATAGCCGCTGTGACCATGTGCCTGATGTGCCGGCACGAAGTGATGCAGCTTCTCGCGGTGGACTTGGGCCTCGAAGCCCTTGTGCTTGTCAGCCGTGTAGTGGACAGTACGCTTGTGACCATCGGCATCGATCAACTCATAGTGTCCAGTCACCTTGTGGCCATCGCGATGTTCGCTCTGCTCTTTGACATCGCCCGTCTTGTGATCCTTGACGCCATAGTTGAAGTTGTATTCGGCATGGGAGTCATGGTGATCGTCCTGATGTTCGTGATGGTGGTGGCCTGCTCCTCCATGGTGGTCGTCATGAGACACCAGGTGCACTGAGGCGTGACTAGTGGCTCCACCATGAAAAGGAGCGGCTCGGACGACCACACAGGCCAGCAAGGCACATACTGCGAAAATCTATAGAAAGGATCAATTAGTTGCAAGATTTGCTGAACTGGCAATCTTGGCTTACCTTAAAGGCCATGGTGCTGCAGCAAATTAATGAGTTGATCTTGCTAGGCGTTGTTTGAACTCTAAACCCAAGCGAACTGTGTCTGAACTAAGTTCAAGCGTTCGTATTTATAGTCAGAGATTAGCCAGTTTTGGCTACTTACTTTCGAATTTAGATTTGTTCACGCCCATTTCGGTTCAAGTTCGTAAATGTTGCAGAGCGTTTACTTTCGCTTCGACAATTACTGGCGCGTTTGGCAAGGCTTTTTATTAATTTAAATTAAATCCACGGATAGTAATTCATTGCAAAATTTATTGTCTCATCGATGGCCAATTTAAAATGACATTGTTTATGGCCGCCCGTACCCGTCGTCGGCATAATCCCTGAAAGCTGAGCCTGATGCGAAGAAGAGGCAACAAACGAGCCCCAAGATTTATGTGCCAGCCTTTCGTCGAGTCGTTGACGTCAATCAGCCTGACAAAAAGTCATCAGAATAGCAGTGTGGACCCTGTCTCCCCAACGATCGAACCCAGTGGCCGTTGTGCCAGATCTCGCTGGCTGCCTTAGTAGCTGCTGGCTGACTGTCAGAAGTCAATCGGCTGCCGTCTGTCAATGTCGTGTCGCCTTCATCAAAGGCGAAACTCGAGCGTCGAGTTGGCAATGGAATTGAATGTGTATGTAATCCAAAGACTCGCCACATTGAGGGAGCTGTCATCCCCCATACAATTTGCATTTGATGCGAAAATTGGCTGCCAATGTGCAATTCTCTTACAATACATTTCACCTTCCAACGTAGATGTTACCTATGGAATATTGGCAATATCTGCTTTAATTTCTAAGACTGGGTGTAACCGACTGCTCAATAATCTGTTCTCATTGCCTAATCAGCTTAAATCAGTTAAACAGTGAGTTTCATACCTTGGAAACGTTTGGAAATATCGATTTTTTGCGTATATTTTGAGGCGGATTGCTCCATGTCTAGTGGGCGTGTCAACAACCTTTGGTCGATCTTTTCAAATGGTCATCAACCTGCAAGCTTTCACTTTGTGTATCTTAAGTTAGAAGTTCTAGTTAAGTATATAATAAAGGTATTCCGCAAATAACTTATGTGGAAAAAAATAGAATTAGAATTAATAGAAGCAAAGTGAACCCATTTAAAATGGGTAAAAAAGGGTATAATAGTCTTGTTCCAATGTGTGCTGTCACAGCAGGAGGAAGCATTTCTGACCCCATAAACTTTATATATTCTTGATCAATAGCCGAGGCAATCATATCCTTTTTTTAGTCCTGACGTCTGTCCATCTACACTAATCTCAAAACCTATAAGAGCTAGAGAAATGCAATGTTAAACGTACTTAGGTCTTCCCAATCCCCACGCAGTATGAGTTTGCCTCCGATTATCTAATAGCGTGTCTTGTTTCCAAGAAATCAATATCAATTGATATCGATATCCTGTAGACACCAAATATATTATGTAGCTTCTGGAGTAGCTTAGAGCAGCTCAAGTATCATTCATTTTGTTGCTACTTGTGTTGATGAAAGTTTACTGGTATCAAAGCACAGGGTATACCCAGTTGTGCCGCCTATTTTATAATAATCTTGGTGTTAGCTTGATTCTGCTTGGATTTCTACTTGTTATATGGACTAGATTAATTGATAATGTAACAAGATTATTTATTGATTTGCAAATTCTATTTACAATTGGGAAAGGATTATGCTTGATGTTAGCTCGGGAACCGTACTGGCGTAATCTGAAGCCAACCTTCAATTGGTCCCTTGTTGTGGCCATCATCGCAGTGTTCGGGCAGTCCAATGTTGGTGATGTTGTTTCGTTGTTGCTGTTGCTTTTGTTGTTGTTTCGCTGGTCGGTAAGTTGGTAGGTAGCTTGGTTGCCGTCAGTGTCATTCTGGCTGCGTTTTGTGGGCACATTTCGGCTGCTTGATTACTCATGTCAATCAGGATTCCAAACAGCGACGACATGCTGTCAATCCTTGTGTCATGGCCGCTGAAGTTGTTGCCATTGGAGTTGGACAACAAGTACGCTTTATAGTGAGGCCCAAACGGCAAAGAGGGCCTCCGAAAGGAGGAAATCGAGACGAAACGAAGCGAATTGAAATGAAAGGAAAAATGCTGATGCCACAAAGGTGCGCAGTGGCAGTACCTTATGTTGTTGTTGCTACAGCTGCTGCTGCTGCTGGTGTTGCTGCTGCTGATGTTATTGTTGTTGTTGTTATTGTTATTGTTGGAGTTGGATTGATGTGCATTGTATGTAAATTGGGCGGTCGTTTTCGCATTTGATGCCCTGTCAAGGGATAATCAACAGCAGAAGCAGTAGCATCAGCCCAACTGACAGGACAGGCAGGACATCAACATCCACGAATGCAACAAAGGCAACAACGTCAACAACGTCAACAACGGCAACAACTGCAACTCATTATGCAGACGCATAAAAATGTTGCGTTCCCCTTGCGATGAATCGCTGTTTCGATTGATGGAAGGTCGGTTGTCTGGTTGATTGCTGGTACTTCTATAACGAGCGTTAAGAAATACTGCGCCAATGTACGATAATTTGCAACGAGAATTTCTGTGACAGCCCCCGCACTTTAATCGGCTCCTATCCGCAGTCGAGTCACATAAATTTCGCCTCCTGACATTTTGCGAACGTTTCAGAATTGAAAACGATGTTCAACTTGTTGACAGATATTCGTTTGACAGACCGTCAACTGTCATTGCGAGCGGCGTAAACGTTAACTGAAAACCACCGCAAAGGGCCAACCGGCAATCCTCTTCATCCTGTGTTGACAATTTTCTTCCTTCGCATCATCATTATAATTGTGAGGGGTTCCGTTTTTGGACATCCTTAATTTAATTTACTGGATTACCTTGGCTTGCATTTTCAAGTTGCATAGATCCCCCCTGATGATCCCTTTGGCAGCTTTATATGTATATCTTGGGGTATGTCATTTTTAAGGGACGTTCATTTGCGAAAGATCTCATCCTTGTATATTTTGTTATAAATACAATCGCAACGTTTCAAATAAATTAATTTGTGTTGCCATCAAACTCTCTAAGAGTGTGTTGGCAAGTGAACGAAAGGGTCAATTGGTTGTGTGAAGTAACTTGAATACTATTTTTTCATCTCAAAGTCGAATTGAGTAAGAGTTGCGAGTAAATCAATCAGATAAAACAATCTTTTGTTATTTACGGACATGTAATGGACAAGTAACTAACCTAAGATATTGAATGTAAAGGAATTCAAGAGCCTGCCCCATGCTCGGTATTTCCTAGTCGGACATTTCCGTCTTGAGCACCCTTCGTTGTTTTATTGTGCTATAATCGAAATAACTTAATTAAAGTGAATCTTTTATGGTTCCTGAGATAAAATAACAAAGCTAGTGGAATTTTATTGAAGTCGTTCACCTAATGCACTATTCATCTATGCAAGCTACAGCTGAGCTCACATTTTTTAGGAGTCGAACAGAACAGTTAGGACAATAAATTATCACCATGCGCGACAAGTAAAAAATGCTGTAAGAAATTGCAGCCATTGCAATTGAACAACAAAAGCAGCAGAAGCAACAAAAATAAAGGAACGAGTTGGAGTGCTCTAGTTGAGATTGATCAACAAGCAGATACCCTGTAACCGGTCGAGCCACATTATCAAAAATTTCCATACACAAATTGAAAAAAATCGTTGTTGTATGCCCTTGTTTATCTTGGGAGAAGCGGAGAAAGGCATTCAAAACAGTGAAATAATTATTATCTGAGAAAGTTTGAAGTTTTTGAGATCGAAGCGTGTATATCAGACTCAACTTACCCTCTCTTGAATTTATACATTTCGATATTGAATAGCTTTTAATCTGTAAAAAGCATTGCACACTTCGTTAACTGCCTCTTGTCGGTTGTAAATGAGCACAGGGTATAAAAACGAGTCTCCCATTAAGTTAGCTGTAATCGGTAATTGAGAGAAATAAAGTAAGTGGCTCGAGAGAGCCGCAGAGTTGGGCTCCAAGGTACGGCCAGCAAGGTGTTGTAGTGTGCCATGGGGGTCTCTCCGGACGGAGGGTATCCAGCTGCCCGCCTGATGCCCAAGTGTTGACAATCCTCGTCAATTACGTTGTAATGCGTCTGGCAGCGACTGCAGCATAGTCGCAGCGTTCCACAGTTGGCATTGACGCATTGCTTGACACATTATGATGCTTGATTTGTTGTCATGGCAATTTTGCCACCATTCGTAGTCGCATTTGCTCGTCCTCAAATGGCATCGCTTCCAATCTCGAGCGACGTGTAATGTGCATTTTTCACTATGGACAAATGAGTTTGTCGCGGCCTTTTTGCGTTATAATTAGGTTTTTTGCTCGAACTGTGCAAATACTTTACAACATTGCTGGCCTTTCCAGTTATTAATGGCTAGCTTTGCACATGTTCGTATTTAACACGTTTATCGCAATCGCAAATTGTTGCATTTTGCTGACATTTTTGCAATCTCTTAAAAGGGAATTGAAGATTTGGCATATATTGCAAACAATTTATAAATAGCAAGGCTTCGTTCTTTCACATTTTAATATAGGAGGAACATTAGGTCTTCTTTGGTTATGGGCTATTTCAACGTTTTATTAACAGTTAAGAGTATTCCAAATCGGATAATATACTGAATATGCATTTGCAGTGCTGTTATACTCTGTTCAAATTGATTAAAAGCATATTGGCTTGTTGCTATGCCTCTCTTAGTCCGATCTTTGATCTCATTTAACTATGAAGCTGAACACACAAATATGTAGCATAAGTTTAAGTGAAAGCGCGTCAGGTATAGTATGTAGTCTTTTTGGCTAACTACAAATCAGGTAAATACTTCATTTTGCTGTGAAAAGTGTTATACAAGATATATAGATAGATAGATAGATGCCTATTGATCTATTCTCATTTGCTTAATGTGTGTACTAGCCGGCGAGCTGTGTGTTTAATAAGATTCCTACTTTTGGTATAGTCAATGCATTATCATGGTAACAATGAAAATAGTATTTTTGCTCTATAGTCCCATTACCAGTCCATTCACAATGGTCAGCCAATCGAAACTCGAAATTCGAATAGTTTCTACACTAATAGATCGATCAAATGTGGAACACGGGTAGCTGGCAGATGTAATCAGACGTGCTCTCGAATGCCCCTAAGGCATTACAATTATTTTTCGAGAAACTGAAAAAATCGACATGCCCCCCATACTATTTATGTGCCGGTGCCTTGCTGCCAATGAAAACAAAAAGAAAAAAAACACCAGTTACTTTAATGAAATACATCTGTTCGAAGTTCGGTGGTTTGTCGGCATTTCACACAAAAGCCAACAGGCAACACACAATTTATGATTAATCACAAGATCGATGAGAAAATTATGCTTATGACAATGGCAAAAGAGGCAAATAGGCGGGCGGTCAGGCGGGGTAGGCGGGCATGCACAAAGCCAGGCATTAATCTGCATTTTCTAGGCCCCTGTGAAATGACAAAGCGCTTCTGGCGCATATAATTATTGGTTGCCGACAAAGATCAGATGGAAAAGAAGTCGCCAGTGGCAGGAAATGCCACTTAATTTGTTTTTCTTCTCTCATTCCCCCAAATGTCTTAAGTATTGGCCAGCCAAATTGTCATTAATGGCAATTGCTTATAATGACTCCACGTCTTTGTGAACAGCCTTTCAGTCTGCATGTGCTCATAATGTGCTCTCAGGCTCAATAAATGCCTGACTTCTCAGACTTAGTTGCTGATTATATTATCTTGCCTGAACAATGTTTCTTTAATAGATGTTCAGACACAGCGCGGTTCACTTCAAATGTGCTTGCATAATTAATTAACATTTGGAGGTTTCGTTTTGAATCGATATAGGGTATTTGATTGATAAATATAAAGACCTTGTCAAAAGCTTGCTAAATGAGGTCGAAAGTATTTAGTGGTATTTTTCCCCTTGTATAACAATTTGGTGTAAATGTATGTAACAGACGGAACGAAGAATCTCCGACCCCATAAAGTATATATATTCCTGATGAGTATCAATAGCCGAGTCGATCTCCAAATGTCTGTTTAGTGCCCACGCAGTTCGAGTTTGTTTTCGATCATCTTCAACTTGTTCCGTTTCCAAGTATTCTCTATCCTCTTTGATAACATATCGAAGGTCGGGGGTAGAGGGTACGCAGTCCATGGCACCAGACTGTAAAATTCGTACTTGCTTTTTATGTAAGGGTTTCAATATAAGTTTGAATCTGAAGTGTTTTCTCTGAGTGACAAAACATTCATCAATTAGGTCACACCTAAGTAGGAGAAAATGAGGAAAAAAGACTCAAGTTATCGTGTTTATGGACTCATTATTTCATTTAGGTAAAAAGGAAGGTTGTCCAATCAGTGGTTGGATTTGAAAATGTGCAAAATGATCCAAAATACAGAACCCAAGACGAACAGAATAATGCGATATATATCGGGTTACGAGAAGGTAATCGGTAGTGTGGAACATCGAATTTCACAATTGTTCGGCCGTGAAAATGTAAACCTACCGATTCCGCCTGAGATTGGAGAGAAGAAGAATGTCGGCTAACCATTGTCCTGATGCCGCCGGGCCAGCTACTGGATTTGTGCGATGTTTATCTTAATTCGTTTGTTTTCATCAAATTACAAAATTGCGTGCGATAACAATCAGAAGCTGAGTCAGTCCCTACAGCTAATCCCTGACATGTGACAGTGGGAACCCTGTGTCCATCATGGAATTAGATATGATCATAAATGTGCAAAAGGAAATACGAGCAGTAGTAGCTAGAGCTCTTAAAATCTACCCTCTAGGCAGCATTAAGTACCATTGTATAGCTGTCAGCATGCTAAGCGCCCCTTTTTCTCACTTGTTGGTTTTTCGACAATTGTGCTATCTGCGACTATTTTGTCAGTTGTCTGTCTCATGCTCCGGTCCTTTGCACTCCGGTCGGCTTATTTAATGCATAAACAATTATTTCCATCAGGATTTCACAAAAAGTCGACAAAGGCAAACAATCCCGAATGCAATTCAAGTGAAACTCTGACAACAGCTGCCCCTTCTTCACTTTTCCAAACAGGATTTACGTACATACCATATGGATGTGCCCTGTGATTAGCAAAGGGACTATGGAGTGCATTCAGCCGGTTTATTTCAACAGACTTATGAAAAATAGAAACCGCAAATATTTTTAGGGCTCTAACGAATGCTGGATTGTTGTGTCTTTGCTTTGTGCCCTGCTAATTACTTAAAAATATCGTTTCGAAGCGAAACAAAAGTCAAATACGGCCATTAAGTAAATAAGCCTTGCTCGCTCGCTTGCCGGCTGGTGTGAGATTTCCTGTTTCGAGCCAGGTTAATACGAGGCTCGACCAGCAGCAGTTCCTATTTGTGTCGGATTACCTGACGCGCGCTTTTGCTACATTTGGCGAATCACTGAAGCTCCTCACCGACCAGGCACCTAATTAGCTGTTGGCCAGTCGACAGGCTATCAATTTACCACAGGACGCATCGGATAGCACATTTGTCCGAGTATGTATATCAGCTAAAGGCGGTCGAAGCTTTGTGCTGTCCTGGCACCTTTTGCCCATCATATGGTACGCTAATCTCTGCCGTACAGATTAACGCAGAGCAACCAATTTTGTGTGTCGGTCTGGCCAAATGACAACCGCCATAAGGCTCAAATTTACGGCTTTCTGGGTAATTTGACACTCTGGCCAGTTCAAGCCGGGTAGTCGGGCGTTTATTGCGTCAGGATGCTAAGAGGGGTCCGATGTGGTTGAGTTTGTGCTCAAAGTCGGGGGTCAAATTTGTGGTTACTGTCAATTGATCACAGACGTCTGCAGTTGTCATTTAATTTTCCACTCATACCAACGACATTATTGTTGTAGGGCGTTTAACATGGCGAAGCTATTCTAGCAAATGTGCTTGACAGGAGCTGATTGATTCGAAAATTTACTGGCCAGGAAGTTGGAATCGATTGCTGCGCTACCAAACGCACGAATCCCATATCTTCTTTCTATCATAGACTTCTTCGAAGTTTCCTTGTTTCAAGTTACCTGGCTGAAACTTGGTTTCCAGCTTCTATCAGACTATTTTATTTGAAAGAAGCTCAACAATCGATTGACTGTTCAGAAAGAAGAACAGACTGTGAAGACTGTTTAAAGAAGAACAACATGGGGGAATAGTGAATCTGAGTTTGTTCAAAAATGTTCATGGAATTTCCTGTCATTGGCCGTGGCAAGTTATGTGCTTTAGATACTCTTGTAAATGGGATTAAAGCCGATCGGATGGTACGGTTTACGCCAATTAACTACAGTTTCGGATGGAATTTATAAAATCGATGAGATACGTATTCATCAGACGGATTGAATTTGGCGAATTTTAATGCCACACTTCACTTAGCAGTTCGGTAGTTACCACACTTCACGTACCATCAAGTAAGGTAACTACGGTGAAGTTTCCGATTCAATGCTTTTACGATTTGAGCTGTGCGTTGATCACCAGTCAGTCAGTCAGTCAGTCAGTCAGTCAGTCGGTCTGTCATTCAGTCAGTCCCTCAGTCAGTCAGGACAAACAGTTTTGGGTATAAAGATAAGGCCTTTAAACATAATCAAAATTAGACTCCATTGTGATGAGTGCTCATGTGGGCATATCCAAAAAATACAATTTCATGTGCTTTTCTACTGTTAAATAGTTCATACATCAATTTTTCATTGATATGCAGTGACTTATGCATGGCCATGTCCAGATGTCCAGGACAAATAACAACAACAATTGTAAATTGGAATCGTGTGTGGCAGAAAAAACAGAACGAAGCAGAAAACCATCCGTCATTCAGGCATGCATGCATTCATATTCAATCATGTATTCAATGCAATGCGCACTGCATACTGGGCATGCCGGGATTACGAGTGTGTATATTTAAATAAAAGTCCAATGTTTACGGAATGCTCTGTTGAGCTCTGCAGCTCGTTAGCTTAAGATATTGCGTATTGGTTATGTCGAAAAAAAGTTGTTAAATATTTGCATTTCTCGGGATGGCAATGGTCGGATAGGGGGGATAGGGTTGCGGATGCGGATGCGCACGGATGCAACGCATTGTGCGTCCGTCAATGTAACTGTTGGCTCTTCAATCAATAAAATGTCAGAAATGCATTGCAGACAACATGCCGGGCCATAGTCAGAAGAGAACCGTACGAGCCAGCAACGTGAAGAGATACTGAATGACGTACTGACTGCCGGGCCGACTCGATTGGTTGTTTGATTTCTAGGCATGTCTGATATGTGTATTGACATGGACACAGTTCTTGACTTTTATTTTGTTGCCCCAACATTGCTTTCTGCACAGTGCAAACGCCAAACGACCAGTCAACCAGTCGAACAGTCAAACAGTCAAAGAGTCAAAGAGTGGAACAATCGAGCAACCAACAACCGACATCCAACATCATATGTCAATATGTCAGTCAGTCCAACTGTCAGCCAATGTTTGCATAAGGCTGTATGGCTTTCGATCTCTCGCGACTGCTGCTGTTGCTGCTGCTGGATTTCTTTGATCGCCTTGATTTACATAACTTTCCGACAAAGGCCCCAACTCAATTTGGGCTTGAGGTTTTGCTGTTGTATCCCCAATTCCCAATTGGTTTGTAAATTGCTGGCGCCGTCTGAATTTTGATTTGTTTGAAATGTTCAAGCAAATATGAAAATGAATAAAAGCCAAGTACAAATAACATTTTTTAGACAATCTTCTTGGCGCACCCAGCGCGAAGCACAACAACAACAATATCGGAGAAGCGCTGACCAAAAGACGAATAAGTCAGGCTCCTTAGTTTTCAACTCACATATGGCTTGCAAAATCATATAAAATTCATATTAAATTTCTACCAGTTGTGACACCATCTGATAAAGCCGCATAGCCATCGCCCATAAATTAACCTTATTGAGATGCACGATTACAAGCAATTTACTGTTTACGCATGCCATATAATATCTGAATTGGACTTTGGGTTTTCGGTTTTCGGTTTACGGTTTACGGTTTTATGTATGTGCCCAAAGCCCGGCATTTAATTACCCATAACAAGTCGTGTTTTGCATTGCTAATTCCCCCCTCAAAGTGAATTCCTATCGTCTCATTTCGATTGATTCTTTCATAATGTGTGACATGCACATACGAATGATAACTCGACTCGTTGCTAACCACTTGACAAACTGGTCAAAGTAGAAAACGATGTGCTTCAATTTAACGACAGTCATAAAAACTTTTATATTCATCTAATTGATCCGGTGAATACATCCGGCCAATAAAAAGTGTTAACACAGCTACGATATTCCATGTCCAAACAAGGCAAAAGAGCTGGCTTCCTATCGCAGCTACCATATACAATATAAAACCAAATACAAATGTATTCAAGTTTTGTTTCAAAGCTACAAAAAATATATTTTTCGAATCAATAAAACTGGATAAGGAGGATAAGAAGAAGAAGGTAGCATCTCTGACTCTATAAAGTTTTTATATTAATGATCAGCATGTAGACCCATGTCCGTCTGCCTGTCCCTCCGTCCGTCTATCCGTATATACGAACGCGTCAGTCTCAGTTCCTATAAAAGCGAAAGAATTATGTTTTGAAAGTAGGTCTTTCCAGTTCGGGCTTGTGTTCTATAATCGATAACTTGGCGATTCCAAGCAATCAATAAAAATCGATATTGATATACTATTTTTTCTAGCAAATCTCCTAAGTTTTAATAACTAGAGTCAGCAAATTCGACACGCAGCTTCCAGAATTCCATCAAATTATATAGCAAAACTTATATGTAATTTTTAAAAACTTAAATAAACATAAATAAAATGTAAATATTACTACTTTATCTATTATATGTAGACAACAATTCACAGTCGATACGATTAGGCTCTCAGTTTTGAAACTTTTGCTTCAAACTTTGCATAGGGCCAACTTTCTGTTGCAGGCAGTACATATATGTAGGCACCGCCAGGATCTGGCCAATCTGTTATATATCTGGAAGGATTGGCCGAAAATCAGTTTTAAATAAGAATGTTTATTTGTTAAGATATCTTGACCAAACCCGACCCTAATTAGTTAGACTATCTTGCATTCATATGAGCCAAAATGTGATTTATTATATATAAAACTCAAAGCTTGCGTATTGTTGGTAAAGATGGGACAAATAGCTTGACAATCCCGACCGTACAATGACAATTGAATGCCCGTTATCCTTCTCCATCTCTGTGCTTTCTATAGGAATAACGAAAGTGGCCAAGACGAGCAAAGTTTGGTGAAATGATTGTTATCAGAGATAAACAAAACTCTATTCACTTGCATCCAGTATCTTATCTGTCGTCGCTTTTGTCACAGCTAATCGATTCAGTATCCCAGTAGCCAACACATGGCGGGTCTCACATAAATTTAACCTCCATGAGGGCTTAATTGGCTGTCTGCCATAATACGCTTCAGCATATCAACGTGCTGAACTCGTTTACCTCTCTGATGAGCACCATTTTGTAGTGGTCGAGCCCTTAACGTGTGGCATTTTAGGTTTCATTTTTTTCTTTTAAATATTTATTTTGAATTTGGAATTTGTTGTGTTTTCATTACTGGGCTGCTGTCTGGCTGCTTGCAATGCCTCTCATCCTAAGAAAATAAAGAGCTGTTACAACCCCTGGACCGGAACAGAAACTCAGAAACGTACTTTTGTAGCTATAAACAACAAGCTGCAGTTGTCATTCCTGTTTCGGTTCTTGTTGTCGCTGCTGCTGCTGTTGCATTTAAGTACTTTGTACAATTTTTGTCATTGTTTATTTGTTCAAGTGGTTCTGTGCACCGTGACTATCCATCCATCTATTTATGTTTATCCTGATCCTTCTGCTGGTCGTACACACACATATGTCCGCATTTTGTGGCCTTGTTGTCACAGTTCTTTCGGCTGCCTTTTCTCAGATTCTCCCATTCATATTTTCATTATAACCGAGGAGTGGTTAGATTTTTTTGTTTATTTACTTCAGTGTTTGCGTAGTCTAAGAGTGTGGTCCACACTGCTTTCGTCACATAAAACGAGCCAGCTCCAGCGGAAGCTATAAATTCTGAACAGGTTCTTAACTACTTGAAGCGCAGTCGCAATATATTCTAACTACTTGACTGTCTAGACTTTTATGCGTTTTTCCATCACACTTCCACGAACTTCTAACACTATTTTCCATCAACTCTCAACTTTGGTCTACAAATTCATTCATAAATGCCCAAGCTAAATTATAACTCTTTTTCATTTTGATAATTGCTTCTTGGTACTCGTAAAACGTGTAGCATAAGTTTTATCAAATAAATACGCTATGCACGTAGATATTTACTAGAAGACTGTTTTCTACCTCGTTGATTCGCCGAAATTTCTAATTTTGGGTAAGACATTTTTTCTACGAGTACTACTATTAATAATCTAGTAGGTAATCGCTGGCACGTTCGCGTTTTAGTTTATAAGGAATCACAATGTTTCCAGCGATGGTTAGAATGATTTTGTAAAGTAAAGCATACACGAATATTATACAATCTTTTGTTGTTGCCGTTGAAACTGGCTTAAAGCGGGTGAAGTCGGTACTCCGAGAGAAGAAAATCTGGCTAATTATAAGAATTTTTGTACTTGAACCCTTTACCGAATGGCAACAGCTATAAAATGATACTAGTCGTTAAAACCTAAGAGATTTTCTTTAAAAACAGTATTTCGATATCGATTATTATCGATTGCTTGTAAATGGGGCAAGGTATCGATTGTCGTGAACGAACTCGTATTGCGCGAGCACTGGGAGGACCTACATTCAATATTTTAAGACTCTAGCTATTATAGGTTCTGAGATCGACGCGTTCCCCGGATAGAAGGACAATGGAACGGACAGACAGATGGACTTGGCGAGGCCGACTCAATACCGATCAAGAATATGTACTTAACTTCTGGGTATACCCCGACCTTGCCCGTGGCAACTTTGTAATATATTCACACGAAAGATTCACACGATATGAATAAGAAAATAATCTAGAAACTTCAAATTTGAAATTTAAATAAATAACGCTTTTTAGCTACAATTCAAGGTTTAAATTTTCGAAATTTTCGAAATGTCCTAAAAGTCGGTCGGATGTTAGGCTCTGAAGTTATGATTTTAGAATTAATTTTGGGTACCAGAATGAAGTTCAGCCACGTTCTTATAATGCATGTGTGTGTAGAAGTATGAATGTATATAACAAAAGTCGGGTACGGTTGACGAGAGCTCATTTACGTGGTTGTGGATAAGTACAAAAGAAATATATGTATATAGTCCCACCATTTATATATATATTGTATACATATTTGCATTTTTTATTTCATATGCGTAACTTCTTGCGATGACATCTGCTACTGTTACCACAGAAATCAGAGTTGACGCATTTTAGACGGTCGACCTGGCTGCATCAGCTGCTGATCACTCACGTTATCCGACGGATACAATCGGCCACAAAGTCCAGAGGGTCTTTTACTGTTGAATAAACAACTTGAGACTGCGTTTCAGAGTGAGAGAGTGCTGAGTTATTTTCAATTACTTGCGGGTTTGGGTTTTTACGACCTTCGCAACACGAGCATCGCGCAGCATATCAGATAGATTGCCCAGCAGACACTAATGCAAGCGGGGAGAGAAAAAGGACATGGTGTTACACTTGAAATTTATGACATCCTCTGTCTCCCATGTATTGTCTTAATGATTAGCCTTTGTCTACTACCCTGCTGAGCTCTACTTTCCCCTAACACACTCACGTACTTACACTGCAAGATATCTATCTGCGTCTCTAGCTGTAGATGTGTCTGTATCTGTTGCAGTTGTCGACTGTATGGCTCTCTCCTGCTATTGAAAGTGTTAATTGAACCATAAGCGTAACCATAAATGGATTTTATTTCCAGCTAAGGCAAAACCAAAACCCGAAACCAAAATTTATGTGCCGTCGTCTTCTGCTACACAATCGTTTTATGGCTGGCTATGTTCTTTGTCCTTTTGTTTGCTCCTTTGTTTCCGATGGGATTTTTCTTCTTTTCTCCGTCCGGGGTGTAGCTGTCATTTGGGTGGGCATGTCCTTGCCAAAATCTTAGATGCTTATGCAATTTGTTGCAGTTTCCGGCAACATCTTCTCAAGGCCTCACCTTGTGTTGTTTGTCTAACATTTATAGGCAACTGTAGATTAGACATAGGAGCTGATCCTGGTGATAAATGTTCTTACAAGGAGTTTAACCCTGCTGAGGTGCGAGAGGTCTACTTAATTATTTAGGTTCAAAATGATCTGTATCTATAAATGTAGAGCAAAATTCGCCAGTCTTAATATAGCATAAAGTTGAGCTCCAGTCTGTGGTAGTAATATTGCAGTGGGTTCATGGTGCTAATTCATTCTGGGAAACCGTTGCTGCTATCGGTTTATGGCGTTTAACTTAGCTAAAAGCATAATGACCGAGCGCAGATTGCGATGGTGCCCTTGAGAGACGCACCTCTCCGCTGCATGGAAGCCTTGAGGCAAGGCGATGGGGAGCGCCCTCTACTCACGACACAAATGCCGTATAATCACTTGTCGAACACTGCTCAATAATTAAAGGCAGGGGCGAGCTCACTTCGCATGCAACTAGCTATTAAAGCGCTGATTTCGTTGAAACCTATCAAAATACATAACAATCAGGCAGCGCCGCCGACGCCGCATCCCATCCCATCGCATCCCACGGGGCGATGATGATGATTTCAGACAGGGCCGACTGCTACGAGTAGGCTTGCCGCGTAATTATATCGAGCAAACATTAAAGAAGCGCTGCGCTCCAGACCCCAGCCCGAAGGAAGTCAGCCGACGCAGACGCAAACGTAGACCCAAACTCAGACCCAAACCTGGAGTCTAAATCGAGACAGCTTCGAGCCCAGATTCACTGAGGCGTTACCACAACGCATAACAATGAAAACGTTTAAGCCGACTAACGAGCGGTGAGCTGTAATCTTTTATGGTGGTGCAGCATGAATTCTGTCGGCGGTTGTGGGAGGCGACTTCTTGAAGTATAACAAATTAATATTAAATTACGTGCCAAATTGGCAGATGAGCCAACCAGCCAGTCAGCCGACACTTCCAACTCCAGCTCTCCACTTCAAAGGATGCCCCTGAAAGTCTATGCAAACAAATTTCTTGGACCCCAAAGAATTAATGATACCTGGCTCAGACATCAATTTGTCTTGCAGCGGAAGTTCAAATAAAACACTCGATCTCTCAGATCAGCTCCATTTGGTTCAGTTCTCTGATATATGTATGAGTAAACTGGCCCATTGGCGCCTCTGAGTCAGTCTGTGAGTACAGGCCTTAGCCTGGCCGGTTCCGTTGTTCGCCTTTCACTATTCGCTTTTTAATGGCATCCTTTTTGGGATATTATGGTCAGCATTTAGGGCTACTAAAATAACGGGTTTGGGCATGGAATTGATTAAAGTGAAAGGCACCAGACTAATAACAGGATACTTAGGGCGCTTTCCAATTAACTGCCATTCATCAACTGGCCTGACAGCTGCTACAATAACATAGAAGGCCGCCAATTATAGGAATGGGGTATTTATATAAGTAAAAACTTCTTCTATTGACGGATCTTTCTCTATTAATTGCAATATTTTATAAAATAAAATAAAGTATTCCCTTTCAAGGAGATCCAGTTCTACGGACTTCTCTAACTTGTTTCCTCAAATTTTTGAGTGGTTCTTCGTTTTGTGAATGGTTGCGAACAAGTGACTCCAGAGGAAGTTGAGTCATTATATTTCCATTCATTGATGGTTATGATTCCAGAAATTACCACTATTTATTGTCATAAAAAACATACATAAAGTACATTAGCATTTATGCAACCAGCCGTAGAAGCGTGCCCATTGTGTTTCGAGCATTGCACGTGTGCATCTCCCCCTTTCACAACTAAAGAGCATTTTATTATTCTACTGCGGAGGGTATCATAATTTTGTTACAGACTATGCTAGGCCCCAGGCAAAGATATATATTCACGATCAGTATAAGGATTCACTATGGGTAAGGCAAGGCAAGGTTCTGTATATTTGTATGCAGGCGGAACATAGACCATATATATACATCCAGCATAGTACGGATTAAATCAGAACAAGGTATTAATATAATTCTTATATTTTTGTGATTCTTGAATTACCAAACTTATTATATAGAAGCTTCATTATTCTAATGAACCATGAACAACATGTCATTAGCATCGACCGTCCCAGACATTTGGTATTTGCTCGCATTCATTCGATTTATGTGATAAAACATGATCATATAGCAAATCTGTCATATATGCATATCGCAAGGGTATTTAGTCTTCGGCACGCTCTTTTTTTCAATTATGCCACGTAGTGTTGAAGGGGCCGTTGCTTGTTCTGAATTTCCACGAAAATATTCTGTAATTATAATGCCTTGGTTCGGTTCACCTCGGTACGCTTAAGTTTGGTCTTTCAGCGCCGCGTAATGCAGAAAACGTGTTTGGAGCATAATTTTTAATGCCACTTGTGAAGGGCGTTGGAAACTTATAGACGACTCTGGCGCCGGCCACTTTGCTACCTTTGCATCTGAACCGGTCGCAACTACGCCGCCGCCAAGTGTGAAGCAGCGCGCGTGCACTCACTTTATATGTAGATGAAGAGTTTCCGATAATGCACGTGATAAAAAAACCACGTAGGACCCTTCCCATTTATACCCATACCCATAGCCACATACTACATTGTCTATAGGATCGACAGACGTCGTGCGACACTCCCGGGTACGTGTGGACCTTGTTGCATGAAAATCATATTTTTATGACTTCGTAGAAAAGCGCAGAGCTCAAAAAAATATTAAAACAAAACACAAATTTGTATGTAATTATAATAAAAACCTATAAAATTCATCGTAAAACCCAAAGGCGCAATAGAAAATTAAACATGCTTGTTCCTTTTGTGGCTAGATGTGTCCAAAGTTGAGAACATTTCGGACTTTATTGTTATGACACAATTTTTATGTTTTGTCATGGGTGCGGGCGGGCCTAAGAATTGATGAGTTGAGTTTTATGTATTTTGATTTATTTATGAGACAGAGCGAACAGCGCGTGTAGCGCCAGATTTCCGCCCATGTATTTGAATAATTTTGGACATTTTTCTTATGAGCCAAGTTAGCACACGTTACTCATATTAATAAAGGTAAAATTTGTGAAACGCCAAAGAGGTTAATATATTCTTGGAAATTTCATTGGCCTGCCCAGTGGGCATTAGGTAAGTTTTTCTACATGTAATGAATGAAGACCAAATGCTTTGGTAGATGCACAAAATTCGAGAGTATAGAGTATATAGAGAGTACCAATGCAGGCATAATTAAAATTACCTAATCGCCTATCCAATCCATAATTAGGTTTTAGAAACCAATAAGCGTATGACAGCGACACAAATGCATAATCAATATGCTAACATGCCCAAAACCGAATGAAAACAATCGCAAACACACACGCTCACACACACACACGCTTACCATATTCTGTATGAAGTACAAATATGTATATTGGCTTAATTATCATCAATTTCGAGCAATTAAAATGTCTGCAGGGGCTCTGCAAGGAGAGGCAAAGGAGCTGGCCCAGGCCTAAGTCAAGAACTTGTAAAACAAGTCACAGCAACTACCACGGCGAAGACGTCCCCGATGATAGCAGGGAAGATAACAACGTAGACAACGACAGGAAGGCAGCCCCAGCGACGCTTAATTAATATAAATGCAAATGGAAGGGCGCTGAGAGATAGACAGAGAGAGAGGGAGTGAAAATGAGAGGGAAGAAGAAGCGCCGAACTACGATGACAATTACTTATAGGATTTTGGAATGCCGTGTACTACACAAGTATGTTGAGGGGTTATAATCGAGACAGCGCCCCCGGCGCCAATAAAACGAAAATTTCCATGCGGTCACACAAACGGAATGAACAATTTCATAAGTAGCAGCCAGAGCCAGAGTCAGAGAAGAGACCGACAGACGGACGGACGGACAGATAGACAGACGGGTAGACGGCCAGACAAGCAGACAGTCAATACACAAGTTGGATGGGGCTTTTGGGTTTCTCTACAGGCTCCTCGGGCCGCATATTATAATAGGCGGCAAGGCTGGGGGAAAATTAACGTGCATAATTACAAACCCCAAACAACCATTTTGTGGCAAGCATATTAGATTTTATTAACTGTTGTTCTATTGGAGTCCCAGCCCCATTTCCAATCCTTCGGTTGGACGCATGTGCAAATGGAAATGATTTGAGTGTGTGAGGAAAATCAAATGCATTGAAAACCTGAGGGAAACAGCTTAATGAGCAGGTGATGCGCCTTTTGAATTCCAACGTAAACTAGTGAAAAGTTAGATTCAGATATTAATGAACCAAGGAAGTCTGTACTTTAGTCTAGAGTGTCTGAATAGAGGAAGGTCGGTAGCTTTTTTAGATAGAGAGGTAGAGTTTTTTCTTTAACTTTTGTGGGGAATGAGTGGGCCATCAAAGAATGAAATCTCAATCAATAGCATGTGAATGTCCTTTAAATGGTTGGAAATACATCCTATTACATTCATTTGCACCTTTATTAAAGAAACAGTACCATATTCTAAGGGAAAGCGACTTTTTGATGACGTATTTAGGCTTACATTTATTTATTTAAGTTCAAGTGACAATTATTTCAGCATTTGTTCAACCCTTAAGAGGCCATCTGAACCAACAGCTACCCCGGCAAGAGGCCGTTGCATTTGGCTGCTTAAGCTCACCTTTCAGAGTCGGATAATTACAAAATCCGCTTAACCTCAAACGTTGTGTAATTCAGCGTACCTGCACATAACTGTAGCATGTCTCTAATTGTAGCTAGAGTGAACCTAAATATGTCGACTGCAGAGCAAGAAAGAGCGGCCCATGCAAAGTACTTAATAAAATACGCAGCCCGCTGCCACAGGCGACGGCATAAAGAAGCAAAGTGCATGAAAGAGAACTAAGCCGGGAACAAGGTGTAAGTAGTGTGATATGGAACGGGCCTAGCCTAATGCGTTCATTAGCGGAAAAGCTACCTCAAAGTGTATCCGCTGTTGTGGAAAAATGTTAAGCAAGCGACTCGGCTTTGCTGCGATGCAAATGCCAAATCGGCGGGGTGAGTCTCCAGCAGCGATTAACGAGCGTGAATGCCCGTAGGCCCTGCCCTGGGCAATGCGATACTTGCACAGTCTGCAGAGTGTGTTGAGTGCTTAAATACTTAATGCGGTTGACTGAATTTTAGCGCGTATACTTATTCACTTACGAGTACTTGGCACACAGGCTCGAAAAGACTGCGTACATGCGCAAACAAACCCCCGCATAGCATCTACTTAACAGGTTTTTAAGCTGACAACCTCACCCGGCAAAAGAAAACGCAACAGAGCCTCCTTGCACCGGCATAAAGTCGATAGACCTTTGACGGCACACGTCTCACTCCAGCATATCCTGTGGCACCTCCATAGCTCATCCTTCTTGTCAGAACCTGCCAGGTAAGAGATCTGTCATGTCAGAGTAGGGGGTCGGCTTCGGGTCACACCCACCCATGTTAGTTTTCAACAGGCGCCCTCTGTGTTCTCAATATTCTTCACCGAACAGAAATCTTCTCTATTTCTATTTCATTAGCATTTCAAATTATCATGATCATCAGATGGCCTGTCCTCTTTTTAACCAAATATCTTACTACAGCTATCATAAGACGACAAATATTATCTAGATCCAAAACCATGTGTATAATCATTTCTTCATGATGCCTTAAAGCTTCATTCATTACATTTTCATTTTTTATATACACTCAATTCTAGTCTGTTAATTTTGTATTAGGGTAGGGTATGTAGGGTATGCCAACTTCGACTACCATTCGAATAAGTATTCAGGTGTGTTGGCATTCATTGTTTGACTGCAAGGTGCGAAAGCATTTGTTCGTGTTATTTTTATTGTGGGTCAGTATGCTCAAATGCATGTCGAGGGCTGGCCGAACTTGGCACTCATCATGTCTACCCAAAAATTAGCAATGTGTGGCTCTCGTCAGCTGCTACAAATTGCTGCGGACCAGCCCCAGATCCTTTCTTGGCCATAGCCTAATTGACATATAATTGCGGGTCTATTTTGTTAGACTGTGGAACAAGATAAAGGTGATAAATGAAAAATATACAGAGTGCAAATTATACAGAGTGCTCTTCGAAATTATAGACTCTTCGACTGTTACACATGTTAGTCTTGCGCTCCCGGCGCTCACGGCGCTGATGCCACAATGCAGCTCAGGCCAACACACTAAGCCGCATGAGCTGCTTAGCTGGGAATGGAACTCAATATACGAATGATGTGTAATTAGCGGCAAAACCTTACAAGTACTGTGACTGAGCCGTGAATCAATGTATTACCCAGCGACTGTGGTCAAAGACGTGAATAATGCGCACAATTGCAATCGCCCTAAGTAGCTCACGGACTTGCCATGTGAAAACAGAAGAAGTTTAGATCATTTCACAATGAATTGCCAACACGGGCTCTTCCAGACTGAGTAGCATTCCGAAATTTACTTTTTCAAATTAATAAATCAACGAGTTGTGTGGGAGCAACAAAAAGGCAAAAGTGCTTGGCGCCAATTACAACAACTTCCATGTCTGTACCTTTTTATACCCTTGCAGAGGGTATTATAATTTTATCGTGAAATGTGTAACGCATAGAAGAAGACATCTCCGACCCCATAAAGTATATATATTCTTGATCAGCATCAACAGCCGACTCGATATAGCCATGTCCGTCTGTCCGGCTGTCTGTTTCTATGCGAACTAGTCTCTCAGTTTTAAAGCTATCTTAATGAAACTTTGCAGAAGTCCCTTTTTCTGTTGCACGCAGCACATATGTCAAAACCAGCTGGATCGGACCACTATATCATACAGCTGTCATAGGAACGATCGGTCGAAAATTAAGTTTTTGTATGAAAAAACATTTTGCTTTTCAAGATATCTTGACCAAACTCGGCATTTCAAGATTTCACTATGCTCCCTTCATTTTTACAAAATCGTATTTACATCGGACTATTATACCATATATCTGCCATAGGAGCGATCGGCCGAAAACTAGGTTTTTGATTAAAAGCCTTTTTTGTTGATCAAGATACCTTCACCAAACTCGGCATTAACCATTTTCTCGGCATTAAAAGGTTGCTATGGTATTAGATCTTCGGCTTGCCGAAGATAGCCTTTCTTCCTGGTTAAAGTTAACGCGAATTATTTGCATTTGAATTATTCATTTAGCTAGGATAATATCGAGTAATACCAGCTAGTTGCATACCTACTTATTACCTGTAAAATATCTGCTGCTTATTTTCTGATATCACGCGAGATTTTAACCAAAAAAAAATTATCTATATTATATTTGATTGCCCTATATTAAAACATTCTTACTTAAGACACATTTCAAGAGTAATGTTTTCAGGCCATGTAAAACATTTTATTATCTTAAGGTTTTCAATAGAAATTTCCCCCATACATTAATTTTTCAATTGACTACGTCAAATTGGGCATTTGATTTGTGAGAGAAAATATATTGCGGGCATTTCTGGACATGCTCAGCAGGACAATCGCCCTCGCTTAGTGGACAACTATTGCTGAGGTCAGGCAAATACATCTGCCAACGACTGCTGCTGACAAACTGGAAACCATATGAAAACAATAATATGGTTCCAGGGCCGATGCTTGGCTCGGTTTCTTTACGGTCAACTGCAACAAATGGAAGGCAATAAATTAAAAATTCGTTTGACTTCTGCCTCCTGCCTTGTGCCCGGCAATAGGACCAAATCAGCCCTTGTTTCTATCGCTCCCTGTGCCGCTCTCAGCAGTTATCCTTGACCGCCCTCACATTGTAAAATGCTGTGTGTCCGTCTCCTGGCACCTACATATCAATTGTGCGTGTGTTTGCCCAGCCATAATTCAGCTTGACAAGCCAAAAACCATTAGTAAAGGCAATAAAAATGACAATAGAGCCAAATTTCCATATTGAACCAGTGTGTACCAGTATTCGTTTTAGGTTTCAGTCAGGGCCTTTTAGCTTTGGCAGTTGTCAAGGCATAGGCCAAGCATATCGTGTTCCCATCTACTTGAATATAATCCAATTACTGATCATGTTGTACAGAAAGCGAGTACACTTTTCCACTGCAGTCCCGGCATATTAAATGTGGCACATAAATCATTTGCCGAGTGCGGCGATAATATTCGTAGTTATTACGAAAAGAGCTGGCCATCAACAACCGAGCATATCAGAGAAACCCACATTTCCGCTCCGGCAACTGCCAGCATTTAGATAAACAATTACACAATGCCAACTTCCGGTTTGAAAAATGGTTGCCCTGCCAAACAAAAAGAATAAAGAAGACGCTGCCATGAAAAACGAGACCCATTCAAATGTTGGCAGCAGCACAAAATGGTCAAAGCAATAATTTACAATCAGGCGACAAATCAATGTACCAGGGGGTCGACGTTTGGGCAACAATTTCGGTTCAGATCGCTTCGATTTGGGCTGCACAAAACATATTGCAAATTGTAACAAAATGATTGTGTTAAATACATTTTCGACAGCAATCGAAAAGAAGGGCAAGAACGGGAATGGAAATAAATCGAATTTGATAAAGTGCCTGTGCAGTATAATGAAATTCGGTACACAATACAAACTTGGATTTTACTGTTCAAGATGACATTCGAAAGTATTTGAATAATGTTTTTCTTACATTTGCTATTGAATATTATCGATATATGCATTTTATGTGCCAAGGCTTACATTTATTTACTTTATAGCTATACTCGGGGTTACTCGGGGATATTAACCTTTGACTGTGACAAGTTTTGAGCTTCGTATTATAGGTATAACTCCCCCATAACGAATCAAATACATTTTCATAAAGATCTTTGCAACTGATTTTAAAAACACTTGGATGGTAAACAAAAACTTTTCATAACATTTTTGAATGGCATTTAAAACGAGTCTCAATTTATTTATAAAGATCTTTGCAAATGAATTTGTTTCCACCAAGTAGGGATGGATTTTCCGATAAGTGTGAATTTGAAAATTAGTTTGAGGCCGATCGAAGGGTAAACAAAGAGGTTGCATCTCACCGTTTCCAGCGAGTTTCCATACTTGCGGATGGGCTTGCCCAAAAGTCAGTCTTAGCGTGCACCTCCATCACATAAGGTAAGTTCTGGAAGAATTTCAGTTCCTAGCTCTTACGGTTTGGTGTGTATCTTGATGTTCAATCGGTTAGTCAGTCAGGACAAACAGTTTTCTACAAGGAACTATTTATAAATGTTGTTAAGACTTCAAATAGACTTGAAATTTCACACATAACCTTATGTGGAAGCGTACTTTAAATTAACAAACAGATTCTTAGATATGGGCAATTAGATATGCACCAATATGTATTTAATCCTAACATAAAGGTTTTGCCGTCTTATTTATATAGTTCTTCAGTTTTGTATTTTAACATGCCCGCTGATGATAAATTTGCTTTCGACATTCACTTTAGCTACCGCAACTACTTAGTTGACCTAGCTAATTTATGTATTTATTTTTCACACTAAACGCCACAATTTATTTCAGCGGCATTTGCCATGGCTCATCCTCGCCGCAGTGCACACGTTATAATTCTCTTCGCTTTGAGTGTGGCGACGCCTCATAAACAATATTAAATCCCCTCTGGCAGCCATTGCGAGAATATTTATGTGGAATCAAAGCACAATCTGCCAGGCATGCCATAAAAGAAAGACCCAAGACGCCAGACAGCATATTGCCCAAATACCATAAAACGTTGGCTACGCCTGCCGTGAGCCGAGGCCTGAGGCCCACCAACGCCTCCTCAATTCTAAATGTTCCATGACGTGTCGCTATTTTCGTCAAAGAGAATATAAACTCTTTCGAATGGAATTCACAATGCACATAATACTCAGATGCACTGCGTACTAAGCCAAACAAAACTAAATCCAACTGTCTGCACTCGGCGCAACATGACACAGAACATTTAAAATTATGACAGTTTTTATTTTCAACGGAATTCACTTTATTTTTAGTCAGTCGTTCGGGCTCGGTTACGTTTGTCTTTGAAAATACGTACATATATGTATTGTGATCAAGTGGGATCAATTTTACAGTTGACGCTAAATCTACATTTTAGACAGAGTATCTTTAGACTGATTTCAGGCATATTTCATAATGCACGTGCTTTGCCAGCATTGGGAACGAAGTCAGAGTTAAGTGTTGGAAAGCACGTTAATAAAATCGACATGAGGCTGCGCTCAAACAGCTGGATATATTTGGGCAGGCCAGGACCTAGACCCAAGAGGTCAAACCTGGGTCGCAACCTGTGACACGCATACACAATGAGAGAGAGATAGTAAGAAAGTGTGAGTAATGGACAGCGAGATACAGACACATTTAAAGGAGAAATTGAAACGGATTCGGGATTCTGGATTCTATGTCATCCCATCGAAAATCTGTGGAAGTCGTTTTGCAGCCGGCTAGGAAGACGGCCATAAATAACCGGCGACTATTCAGTATCGGTCAATAATAGGCGACAATAAAAATTTATTACAGTTTGACCACCATGAAATCATCGTTAGGCACTTTCGAAGGCACCTACACGCCTATGCAATAAAGGCGAAGGACCTCACCTTTCAGCTGGCAAAGGAGAGGTCAATGAAAAATGACACATACTCTCACAACAGGGGAGACTGGCAGGAAACTTGACTCTAAGACGAAGTCTGAACGCCTGTCTGCCTGCCTGCCTGCCTTCCTCTTAGCCTGACCGTCGTCCCGCCTGCCGGGCAGCCAGGCTGCCCGCCTGCAACTTACAAGGCTGTCAAAGACCGCACTGCTCGTTTGTCACATTTAACAGATTTGTTATCCTGTCGAGTTAATGTCGGGCACACAACAAGCGTATTCGGGCACCCAGGCAGCACATGTCCTGGCCGTTCATAAGAAATGCTCAAGGGGGGACTTGAAGGGAAACGAGCACTCGGACGAGTTTGATGTCGCTGTCGCTGCCGTTGCCGCTGCCGCTGCCAATGCCGCTGCTTGGCAATAAAAACAAAAGATTGATGGCATTGGGCACACGTTCGATTTGTTTTCCTGTTGCTATTGCCATGTCCTTGCCTTTAGTGCTTTGTAATGTCTTAACATTTGACACATCACTCGGATTTTCCGACCCACATCGATATCGACGCTGCTGCTAGAGCAACTGCCACTACCGCTGGCAATGCTATTACCTACCCCCGGCAAGGATATGCTCGTTAGTTAGGGTTTCTAATAAATTTGTGCAACACATTTCTTCTGTTTGGCCCTCGTGCTCATTCCTGTCGACGCTTGTAACATTTTTATTTGATAACATATTGCATTTGGCCTCCTTCGTGCGCTCGACGCTCGACGCTCGAATCTTTCGGGCGAGTTACTAAAATATTGGATGTTTCGGACTCTGCACATGGTGCTCAACGCTTCCATGTCCACAGCCACATCCACATCCACATCCACATCCGTGTCCGTCTACGGCTCAACTGGCCAGTGATTTATGGCGTCTGTGTTGGCCATTCAACTGCATTTGATTTAGGTTGTAAATTGTTGTATATTGTGGCCATGTCTGCGTTTCCTGTTCGCTTCAGTTTGTTTTCTCGTTCTTGTTTGTTGCTTTAGTTTTGCTTTTTTTTTATTTCAATCTCTATTTCGAAATTTACGCTAATGAATTTATTGCACTTCCGCTGCTCTTTGCAAAGTTACGAATAGTTAATAGCGGATTGATTTAAAGTGTTATTAATTAGACTGTGTATAACATTTGTATGTTCCAGTCGAGGCTGCAGAATTTGCAAATTGCTCAAACAGTAATTGAGATACCCAACTGTCATTTGAAAGTATTGCTAATATTTGCCCTGTCTGAGAACCAACTACTTGAACTGCAGGTTTTGATCTATGATACACGGGTGGCTGGATCTGACACACAACTCTCTTTTCGTACCTAACTCATAAACCATCCGAACAAAGTGCCAGTGGGAAGAGAACAATCGAATGCACATTGTGTCATGTCATTGCCAAATAATATTTCACACGTAAAGCTACCCAAGCAGTTCGAACGGCGAGGGCCAAAACCCACAGAAATGCGGAAAAATAAGAAATATTACGCGCTTGCTTCACCACAGCAGACTCTGCAGGAGGCAGGAGGCAGGAGGGCAAGAGGAAATGCTCGTTGTATGTGGCAATGGGCAGACGGAAAATCTACAATATATTGCCAACTATTATGTTATTGTGTGAACGTGCACTGATTTCGCCAGCAAGGCTTTGTCCACGTGCAATATTTTTCAGATTCTGGCAAGGGATTGGTCTGAGTCAGGTTACGGGTGCTAATGCCGGCGATGCGGATGTTGGTGCGGGCGGAGGTGCGGCGATGCGGATGGTTCTGCTGTTGCTCAGCGTCTTATCGAGGCGTATAACATATATCATTGACACTTTGACATTGGCGAGCGACTGGGGAGTTAAAGTGTGGGCCATGACCAACCGGATTTTAGTACTTTTCAAAATGGCACTTAATCATGGCAGCCGCCTGGCACAGGAAAATGCGGAAACTGGCACACACACCACGCGTAATCGCATGTGTTCACGCTTGAAAGGATAAGGACGACGACGACGACGACGACGGAGACGGAGGCTTGCGCCCGGACTGCACGGACTGGCCTCCTGCCGTCGAGCGACCAAAACGAAATAAGATTAATGACTTGGCAGCGAACTACATAGCCATGCAGAGACGCGGGCGAAGGCGCAAAAAGGACATGCTGCCTGGTATTGGATAAATTGTTTGCTACTTGGACTGTCATTAGTCGAAAAGTTTGTTTGTTATTGTGTTAAGTGTTATTTGTGCGCATATCCAAGTGTCAGGCTGCCAAGCTGCCATTTGGCTAGCCATCCCGCCATCCCGCCACCCCGCACCCATCCCTCATGCTCTCTCCTAGTTTTAGTTACTCAGTGTATCGTTTATCACTTTCGTCTTGGACACATCCCAAAAATTCGCATGTCATGTTCGGCGTGCGCTTTATACGCGTCTATGATGATGGTTGAAACCAACACAAGCCAAACAAAAAATTACCAATGACCACAAAATTTGTGAAATTAACGGACAATGACCGGAACGGAAAGAGGATGGCGAGGATAACAGGGAAGGATCCCCGAGATGTGCATACGTTTCGTGTCCTGAATATGTGCATCTAATGGTCGCTGCGTGACTTTGGAATTTAATAGATTAACTGTCGCAAATCAACGTAAGGCACAGACACGGATGTGGTGTTAGTTAAGCCCATTAAGAATCCAGAAGAATATGGGATTATACGGAAATAAGCCTCATTAATCTACGGCAAATGGAATATGGATTCGTTATGTTACATTTCTTAAGGATTATTATTTATTATTTACCATATTTGACTCTTTTCCTCTTTGTCTCTGGAATCTCTGGGTATTGTCTTATCTCTTTGTCAGGTGAGCTAATGCATAACAAACATTCTCGCATCTCGCAAACAAACATCTGTTGAATCTATTTACTGCTCGATCAAAGATCAATCACAATCAAACAAATTTAGCTCAACAAGAAAATTCCGCATTACTTCCAGGAAATCGACAATACGCTGTATATAAACCCGAAAACAAATGTTACTCTCGACATCGAATGCGAGATCTTACTCAACTACTGGGAGAGAATTCTCTCTAATGTATATATTGGTTCGACTGGCTCACAAAGTCATCCGTCAAATGCGATTTCAGATGCTGGCAACAATTATTTCGTCTATTTTATTTTTAAACGAAATTAACGTGCTGTTTCTCTGGACTTGTTGTTATTGTTGTTGTTAATGTGTTTTTATTACGTGAAAATTAAATGAAAAGAACGCGCATACCAATTCTCAAGATCATTTTATGTGGCTCCCGAACCCGAACCCAAACCCTATCTCTGACAGGCTCACGCTGCGCTGCGTCGCAAAGTACTAGGCGCTGATTGATAGAACAAAGTAAAAATCAAATAAAAAACAAAACATTAAACTATGCACGGCCTCTGCCATATTGCGGTGCGAGATCAAAGACCGCCCCGAGATCTGTAATGACAGCTTTGATCATTGTTTTGCCTTTGATTTTTTCCGGTTCGCTGCCCGATGTGGAGCGCCCCAGGCACCGTCGGTTCCTCAGCCTGCATCCACATCTAGTACTCGCATTTGTATCATTTTACGACCAATTTCGCGCCTACTTAAGATATCTCTCTGCGCGGCTCATTACACTTTTATTTTGAGAGGGTCTTATACTACCTTGTTATATAACTGTCTCAATTTGTTAGAAGGCCAACGTAGACGTCGACGCGATTGAATGCCCAGCAGTTCCGAATTATTCCCATTCAAGTGTTAATACAAGTATAATATAGCCTTTTAACTAACTTGTGTATAGATATGTAACTCGTATAGGACAAATCAGCCCCAATTCTTATGTCCTCTTCTCAAGATTGACCTAAAAGTTCTCTCGTCGCACTCTGCAAACCACGAATGTTGGTATTTTGGAAAGCTTGAAAGCAGTTTTCAAGCTAATAGACCGTGTTGATAGTCTTCTTTTTTTGTGATACATTTGCTTGTGGGGAATTTCTATTTGTGTAACCAACTAATCAGTGCAAACACCACAAAAATGTCAAAGGGTCTGAGCAGACAAACAGCTGCAAATTTTCCAAATTTCTATGCCCACCACAAACTCTTTCCAGACTGTCCCAAAAAATTTACGACATTTTAAAACGCCTTTCCACTTCTAGCAAAGTACGAGGCCCGGCTACAAAATTAGAAAAGACAACACTTTTCAAATAAATATCACGTAAACTGTCGCCTCGATTTCAAATGAATCGACTCGTGCACACTCGAAATATTTCGACTTAGGCACGATTCTCTGGCCCTGAACCATAATAAATAATGGGAGCTGCATCGTGTACTCTATTCCGAGAACCCTTTCTCTTCCAGAGCATCCAATAGAGGCTATCAATTTATATTTTATTGTTGGTGCAACATAAATTCTGGAAACCACAAGGCTGAAATTTATGTAATGCCTTCGCGGAACAGCAAACAACAATGATAAAGGTTGAATGATCTCCCAGCTACCGTTCCGTAAGATGTTCTACGTAGAGTGTAAGAAATAGTGAGTGCTTCTGTTGTTAACACGGTTAATAAATCAAAGTTCGTGAGCCTTCTGGTTAGAAGAGACATTTCTTCTGGTAGTCACACATTTTTAGAAATCTGTAACCCGGCCCTTGCTTTCCCAGTCACCATAGCGCGTGGGCTCTGGTCCGCGCGGTCCACCAATTTCACCTGTGTACGGATTGGTATTGTTTGGCCAGGGCTTCAGTGGCTCCTTTTCATGAGCCGGATGTGGCATTCCTTTTGGTACGCATGCAATGGGTGCATTGGATCGCAGCTTCTCCTTGAATTTTAAATAGCGTTTGCTAGTCTTGGTGCCCTTCGTCTGCTCCTTGGAGATCTGTGTTTCATTGGGCTCAGCATTGATCCTTGTTGCCCCGCAAGAACGAACTAAAGCTTTCGAAAGACATTGTTGGCGGACAAAACACCGAATCATTTTCGGGATTATAGTGTTAATCAACTGCCGAGATAATTTACAACGATATGTTTTTTGACTTTGTATGAATGAATATAAAAAGTGTAGGTTTTATATTAAATGTGACCTACAGACAGTTAAAATGTGCCTACTATAAAACTTTTTCTACACAAGTCGAAATGTCTTTTTTTTTTCGATATTTTTGGGTACACCTTTTACAAAGGATGTACGTTTATCTGGAAAAATTTTGTCTTTGTCACTAATTTTGAGAAGAACTCAAATCTAGTATAGTTAAATGTAGGATACAAAATCTTTCAACCCATAAAAATGAACTCAAACAAAAGCAGAGGAAATTCTTGTACTCTTTTTTCACATCAACTCACTGTAGTAACATCCCTCAAATGCGATTCTTAAGTAACCTAAACTACTAAAAATAAGTTAGTTTTGTCATTATTATCCACTTTCTATTGTTGCATTCGTTATGCGATGCATATTGCTAACAACTTTACTTGGACGCGTTTCGGGTGCGATTGTATTGCATCTGTTTGACATTATGTACTCGAACAGCTTGTCCAAACAGTTTGACGTGAGTCTAGTTGACAGCAGAGATCAAATGTCTGCCTTTAAAGCTCGACTATCTGCGGCTGGCTTGGCAGTCAGAGAGTTGACTGACAGAGTGACAGAGTCTAATGACTTTGCAGCAGCAGCAGCAGCAACAGCAGCAGCAACAACACAGCTGCGATAAAGATAAGCAGCGAATATTTTAACTTCCGGAAATGAGTAGCTGGCTGGCAGTTAGCTAAACAGCTAGTCGGGCAGTCAAGTTGTCAGGCGGCAGTCAGCTGTCAGGCGGCCGTTAGCTGATTCATTCATTGATGGCAGCAATTAAAACTGGACATGTGTTACTGCAGTTGGGCCTTGAGATAGCGAGCCTGCTCTGATCGTGTCAAACGGACAACCATTCAACATAAGTCGTTTCGCGCCCGTCTCTAAGGCGACGCCTTGCAGTTTGACTAGAGTTCCAGTTGCAGTTGGAGCTGGAGCTGGAGCTGCAGGCGGTGCAACTTCAAAGCATTTTAAATATGGCTTGTGTGCATTCCGGCGGACCGAGGAGAGCGCAAGTGTCTGTCACACTGGCGCAAAATCACAGCGACATTGCAAAATTTGTTCTGCCATCAAACAGCCCACTCGGAATCGGAATCGGAGGAGCTGAGCTGCCTGCCTGCCTGCCTGCCTGGCTGCCGTTGCCGTGGCATCTTTTATTATGTGCTCTGGGCTTGGCCTCTGCTTTTTGTTTGCTGCTGCTTTCTTGGGGCAACATTAAAAGTTGCCGGCTGTCAAGATTCGCATGCGTTTGCATCGTTCTCCTTGTTGTTGACTGCAACTTTCTTTCTTTTCAAGCCCCTGCCACGGAATCGGAGTCGGCGCTGGAGTTGGAGTTGGAGTTGGAAGTTGAGATTGAGGTTGTTAATTCGCTCCTGTCTCTCGCAGTGTGTCAGCTGGCACAGCGGGTTGTGGTTATTGTTGTTGTCACTTTTTGCTGCAGCGGCAAAATTGAAATTGTTGCTTTAACGTTGGCATGACAATAATCTCGCAAATCTGTTTAAATTAAGCGAGACAAATGTTTCTTTTTGCAGCGTGCACTCTTGTGGCAGGCCAATCAGACAACCAACCGGGCAACCAAACATCCGCACAGCTTGTTATTGTCCTCCACGCTTTAACAGCCATGTCCATACGTGTGATAGTATTTATGTTGAGCATTTGATCCCGGCCTGGCATTTTCATTTCGCAAATTTCAAGAAAACTTTGTTTTATTATAGTTTCTGGCCGACAATAGCCGAACAGATTTATTAGGTGGGAAGCTTGAGAAAGTTGTGCGAAATACTTTGGGGGTAAGCACTTCGTTCCGCATCTTCAAACCTATATATTGTGCATTTCAATTGAATGTATAGATCTTCCTTTGCTTTCAAAGCAAAGTCTACATACAAAGTCTATATACCAAGCTGGAATGAACATTCCGAAAAGTCTCGATCTCCCGACTAAAGCTTCCTTCTTGTTTTTTACCCATTTCCAATGGACACAGGGTATAAAGATATTCGATTTGAAAATATCGATGCTAAAAACCTGCGAAAACATTTAAAAAAAACGTACTGATTAATGAATTAAATCGTATAAAATACGCAAACCGAAAGTTCCTGTAGCTTTGATCAGCCGTCAAGTGGTTTGATCGATTCCCAACAATAAAAATTCACCGACAACTTGTTCATAATGAAGATCTGTTGTTGCCTTCACCTTATTGGCGATATAGTCGGTCGATCTTGTTGTTTTGGTGCGCACGGTGCATCAATCACCCGAGAGACTCATAGCCATTTCTATGGACACGGGTATTGGCATTGGTGTTGGTCTCGGCATCGGCATCGGCATAGGCATCGGTTGCCTGGTTGCCCGACTGCCCACCCGTAAACTTGTTTGATCCTTTTTTATTTAACGGAACAATCGAGCATTTTCACACCGTAATAAAAACCTCAAACATGTTTGTAAAGTTGTTAATGCTGCTGAGCTGGGCATGTGTAGGTGGGAGCAACGCATAAATTAACATTTTGACTGCCAACTGGCGCGGCAAATGATCAAAGACACTTTGTGCCGTCATCGTTGCGTTGATCATCGTCATCGTCATGATCAGCCATCAGCTGAGGCACTGGGGGAGCGGCAGTCGGAGGCGGCATCGCGAACATCATTTCACGTTTACGATCCATCAACACGAGCCATCAAATTGTATACAAACAAACGCAACAAAGATCAAAAGCCGTGTACCTACACACACAAAAATACCGGAGCATGCTCATTTCGATTTTCAAATTCATTTGAATAAAATCTGGGACCGGGTCCCGCCATTTGAGAGTTGCCTTTCAACAGCTACCGCTACCGAAAAGACACTGCACCATGAAAATGGAAATAAATTGGAAATGCCTCTTCAGTTGCAGTCTGAATGCACATTCACTTTAGCTCCACTCCTCACATTTTTAGCTAATTACTTATGTGTCGACGACTGGGTCCAAGTGTAATGCATTTTTCATGTGGGCACATGTAAGGATTGTGTTAATCCCGAGTATGTGTGGATTATAACGTGTCACTTATATGGATCTTGAATTCCAAAAACGAGGGCTTACAAACGCATCACAAAGTGTGCATATACTTAATACTTACTCAGTATTTATAGCCTGTGTATCGTTTATCTGAGAAAGGTTGGGCTTAGAGAGATTCGAAAATTAGATGGCTCAAGTTTCGAAATCAATCTATCTTCGTTAATAGCTCCCTATAAGCTGGACTAACTGTTGGAATCTACTCGTAGTAAGTATGTCAATTGTACATAAAATAGAATCTAGAAGCTGAGAAATCTAGGCTGAACTTCAATATCCTCTGGAGATCAGAGAGCCAGTGGCATAAACTCATTAGCCTTATCAAATGACAGCATCGTCAAAAAGCTGAAAATTTATATGTTGTCCGTTTGGCGGACTATAAAAATGTTCTGATTTAATGGCTATGAGCGGCATGTCAGATTCAATTTTACCCCTAAGATTGATACGGGCCCACCACCGAGAGATGACGGCTTATGCGAAAGACCCCAATAAAGTGCAATTAGCTAGATTTATGATTATCCCTGTTATGCACAAATAATTTTTGGACAATTTTAGATACGTCTACGACGGGCGACGTACGTTCTGGGCGAAAAGCCAACGCATAATTTATAACACCAAACGTAAACAACAAAGAAGACAAATCGCTTTATTCACGGCAGTCATTCCGCAGCCGCCACAAAAACACCCCCAGCTGTGCTGAACATGGGCAGGACTAGGCCGAGGAGGGCCGGGGAGGGCCGATGAGGGCAGGGCAAACACCCCTTTGTTTGTGATCTTCTGGTTGAGAAATATGGGCTGACAGCATTATGCCCATAACATGCTGGAGTCCATGTCGTCACCGGAGGCATATAAAATCAAATTGAAATCTGCTCGAAATTCGATATGCCAGTGCCCATGATCCTTAAAATGTGATGTGTGTGGGTTTGTTAGATGGAGTTACCTTTATTATAGGTTTGGTAGCGCCTTACCACAATTCTCTATGCAGCTGCCGTAAACGGGGCTTGTTTTCTACGTGTTGATGATATTTATTTATATCATTCTTTTTTTTATCAAGACATTAAATATCAAATGTTGATGCTGAATGCCTTGTGTAGTAGCTTTTTCTTACCATTGTACCAGACTATTCACGGGGAATGCGTTAGAGATGAACTTTGAACCTTGCAGTCTGATCTTTTTTTTTACTTTCTAGGCCTAATCTGAAATCTTTGGAGTTGATACACCTAATTGTGTATGTTACTTTCCTCCTTCTGCTTAAGCTAATGCACACATTTTCCAACTATATACTTAAGAAGAATCAAGAATTCAGTCCCCATACTGTCAAAGGGAAGAAAAAGCAGAGCTGGTTGAAAAAGTGTACACGAAAGGAATCTAGAACGTTTCTTTGGGTTCGGCTATCTCCTAGCCGGACTTTCCTGTCTAGAACATTCTTACTCTTCAGCTTTCGCTACTTTTTCAGTATTGAAATATACTTAGTTATTTTTATTTGCAAAGGCACACAAAAACCACACACCATATGTTAACATTTCCCGTGACCAGCAAATGGCAATGTGTGGGTACTTGCAAACACCTTCGTCTATAACCCCACGCATCATCTATACTCGGCTTTTCAATACGATAAGTGCTCTGGCTCGGTTGTTGTGTGTACATGTTATTAATTACACGTAAGGCCGACTCTTTTGCCGGTACGGGTTCAGAGTACCAAAAGGATCGAGCGGCTGTCAATCTCATTGGGGTGAATAGGCGGCTGGATGAATGTTTGTATGAATGCGCAAAGGGAGTGAAAACATTGCCAAAGGCAACGTCAGAGGGCGGGTGCTGTCAAATCTTACAAATGTTGACAAATGCATCGCAAATAATATTTGGGTAGACGAACCAGTTGGTTACGAAATTAATATTATTTGAGCTCATTAGCGTGGGCAACCTGAGGCACGAACATTTTGCACAGTTACGCCAGTCGACGGTTGTATTTGTTGTATTTGTAGTACATGCTGCCTCTTTTAGTTTATGTCAGTATTTCGTGTAAGCATAACGTATGCATTCATCCATTGGATCTATCATATCGTGTCAAGCTGCGCTCTGCCGCGTTGTCCTGTCAAATCAATCATTGTTTTTGCGGGCTGTTTGGGTTTCTTTGGCTGCCTTTTGTTATTGACGTAAGGCCGGGCCATAATTTTTCATTGCGTTGCACTCGCATGACATTAATTTTGTTGACATATTTCTTTTATTTTTCGTGTTTTTCCCTCTTTTGAACTCACTTCCACATTGCTGTCAGCACGAATTTACATGTGTCACAAGCTTTGAGAACGATTTTGCGCTTCGGGGCCTTCGGGGTTACGTAAGTGAGTATTTTGTGGTCGGTCCTTTTCGGACGCTTTTTAAATTGATTGCATGTCCATTTGCATGAATAACCAACAAAGCTTTCACGAGCACAATAATTCCATTATATTAGCATAAATACAGGGCATAGAAGACTGACAAGCTGTAGAATTTTCCAGAAGGCCTACAATCAAACATCAGCCTGTGATAACCTTGGAATTACATACTATCGATGTTGTATATATCCTGCACAAACTAAAGAATACAATCAAGATTTTCTTTTCATTATTTATTTATTGCTACCTACTACTCAATCTGGTTTGTTTTGCCAACAATCGGGCAACAATTTTGGCTATAAAATGACAGGTTGGGTATATATGTTTATAGAGAGCACGTTTTATCAAATGAACAAAGTTGATATGAAATAAAACAATAAAAGTCTAGATGGGCTCCGAAGAATAATGAACTTACACGACATCCGACATGCATAATTTACAAGACTAATGATATGAAAATTGATTTCAATGCCACTAATAAAAGACGAATACAAACTGAAACATATTAAAAGTTTTGGTTTATTTATTGCCGGGGTGTGCGACGAAATGGAATACCACTTAAGTCATTTAAATTTTATAGTTAACAAATTTTTATGGCATTTCAAAATCAGGAATTAATAGGAATGAGTGCTCGAACACAAGTTAAACCTCTAATGACTCATTAGTTGCCCTGGCCATGGAGCTAAAGTTGCGGCCCCTTCCCCTGCCATTGCATGCCCAACTTCTTTGCCCTGGTATTTACGACTCTTCTATGTGCCAACTGTCCCCAGTAATTGTCACATTTTGTCAGCTTCCCATATTTGATTTGGGTCGCCCCTCAGAGCGAAAGACAGCAATGACAAGCACAGTACACCCGGCCTTGTCAGCCTGCTCTTTATCCCCTCTCTCTCTCTCTCTCTCTATCTATATTTTTATGACAATTTTAATGCAATTTTCTAAAATAAAACGTATTTTTTATGGCTCTTTTCAAGAGTGCGCACCCTTGGGAAAGAACCTGAAAGCAGTTTCGACCTGCCAGCCTTTACGATTGGCTTTCATTCGTGTCGTCTATTATTGCTGTGTTCTCTTTTATCTCCGGTCTGATTTTATATCGTTTATTTGGTCTCCCTGCTCGCGTGTGTGCGTCAAAGTTTATATTTTTATTTGTTTCGACAGTTAACTTGATGTGTTTATGACACGCCTTGACAGTAAGTAGCTGCTGCGGACTTGGCTACTTGGCTACTGTCAGTGCGTGTTGACCTTTTTTATACGATTCCTCGTTTATCAGAGAAAGCGCCCACTTAGCATCTGACATTTGTGTTCTCAAAATGGTACAGTGTGTAACCCTGATTGAATAACTGTGTGGTCCTCATTAATAATTCGATTCATACTGTGTAAAGCCACGCTTATGGACTTTTGCAAAACAGGCTAAATATCTTTCAGATTTTTAAGTATATTTTACTTTGGCCTATTAAAAATTGAACATATGAGAACTTGACGGCCACGTCAAAACGAAACGAGATATAACATTTCAGTTTGTTTCCGGCATTCCCGATAGCACACAAGCCAAATCAATATAAATGTGATGGGCATGTCAAAAGCGTCAAGTCAAAAATAATACTAAAACCCTAACGGGCAGACAAAGACTGAGGTAAGTTAGCTTCTGTACAGAAGTCTACTCAAGTTAACTTTTTAGTCGTGCAAAAAACAGATCTAGAGTGGGAAGAAGAAGACTAAAAGAAAAACCGCAAAATTGAAAATACATCAAAGTTGTCTGCGGCAAGGCAACGCAAACAACAACAACAGCAGGAGCAGCAAGAACAGGAGCTGAGAAATCATAAAGAAATATGCTTTGAGACCGGAGGACGAACAACAAGCGAACATATTCAATAACGAGAGATGTCAAAAAGCCATCATAAACAGATGACATTTCCCATATTGAGTGGCGAAAGTAAAATTTAATAATAATACGGAATACACCGACGGCGACAGCAACAGCGACAGCGACAGCAACGAGTCAAAGTCGGGCCTGTTATACGAGACGGCTGGCACAACTACGAGGCGGATCGGCGGACAGGCTGACGGGCGGACGGGCGGACGGATAGGCGGGGCAGGCAACACGTCAACAACGAAAATTGACACGCCGACATAAACACTCACACATGTTTGGGCCACGACGGCCTCTGTCTCTGTCTGCGACTTGGGAGCCGGGGCTCCCTGCCGTGCGGAATGTATAGCAAAAATGTCAATATGTTGTTGGGGTTGTCAGGCCTGTCATGTCACACTGGCGCTTGGCAGCCCCTGCTCCAGTCGCGGCCCAAAGCCGTAATGCTAAACGTGCCTTAGTTTCATGCATGAATGTTTGTGGCACATAATTGAAAGCTAGCTAAATTAATTTCAATGTGAGGCACCAAAAACGACATCCAACAAACGAACCTAGCCAGCTTATAGCAACCGGTCGGTTTGTCGGTCTGTCTGTCGGTCGGACGGTCGGTCGGCTGGCTGGCCGTACTCCTTGCCCCATTCTCTTTGAGTCGCAACTAACTTTTCACACATGACTGCTGCGTGTTTGCGGTGTGAAGGGGTCACGTAGGGCAGCTCGTTAACAGGAGCTTCACAGCTAGTTAGAAGTCACCTCATCATCGTCGACGTCGTCGTCATCGTCAGCGTCAGCGTCAGCGTTTGTACATTTTCCATGACATTTTTGACAGCTTTCGTCTAACACGCAACAGACCCACAAAACAGTTTGTAAACGCCCCGCCCTGCCCTTCGGACACCTAACGCCAATTTAACATACGACGTTTATCAATGACATTTTGGTCAACTGGGGTAATGGCAAATGGCATTGATTTAAATGAGTTTTGGCCTTGTGGCTTTCACCTAAACTCCATGTCACACGACTATATGTCTATACAGCTAACGGTAATATTTGACTGGAATCGAACTATTAAGTGACATTTCCGGTATGTTATACCCTGTATCATAGAAATATAACTTATAATTATGGCTTACATATTCATTTTCTACCCTATCTTGTAATAGTCCTCCCACGTTTCAAAAACTCGTCGACTGTCTAGTATTGTGCCTTAAAAATTACTTTGAATCCGCATTTCTATCTAAGATGCAGACTTCGCAACTTATAAGCTAAGATTCCAAATAAATCGTCCTTAGACTCATGAGCGATGGCTCCCCCTGTTTGTCCATCAGGGACTAAAGGCGACGCTATATTAAAAGTGTGTTTAATGGCGTACGTGTGAAACATTTGAGTAGGCATTCGTGGTGCTGATGTCTATGTCCTGGATGTGTGTTAAAGTCTGGGCGAGCTTACTTCTGGTGATGGTCGTAAAAAACAAAAGGTCCTGTTTCAGTCGTTGTCTCTAAGGGGGATTCGAGATATAAGTGCCGTAGCCACCCATGGCTTAGCCACAACGCTTTTGCTAAATGTTCGATAATTTTGGCCGCAATTGCACTTTTATGACATTTCATGGTTCATATATGCCCTGTCCTGGCCACAACATAAATTGTAACAAGCTCTGCTCCGCGTTCTCAGTAGTCTTCGTTGTGTGCTTCGTTATGGCCCCTTATGCCATAAACTCTGACTGCTATAGTTGCCAGCTGTCGTCGAGGATGTCGTCTTCAAGGCTTTTAATAACTATTTCTATCATACTTGGCACGCCCAGCACGCACCGCCATAAATGTAATATAAAATACTTGGCAACGTTTTGTACTTATCTGCGTGTCCATTCACAGAATGTTTCGGTAAGGGCTCAGATAAAGCAGCATCATAAAGTGCACAGATAGAAGTCAGCTGCGTAAATTATGTTAATGCCAAAAGTCCTAAAATCTCAGCGATCAACGAAAAACTGTAATACAGAACCTTTTTATCTTAAATCCGAACGACTTTAAGCTGATTTTCACTGTACTGCACTGCATCATAATGTATTGAACAAGTGCTTGGCCGAATTAGATAAATATATATCTGCAATCGCAAAAGATATGAATAACTGATGAATGGGATTATTATATTTATTATTTAAACTTATAGGGGTTCATAAGAACCATCTTGGATGATAAGTCCACATTCGCCCCGTAAGATTTAGTAATCTTTCTTCTCTTTAGTAGTTATCTTGTCTGATTGGGTCTGATTGAGTATAGAAAAACTTAGTCCCTAGGTAGAAAGTTGGTCTTATAGGTAATTTGGCGAAGCTTACTCGACGTAATAATACATAATATGACGTAAATTAAAGAAGCACTGTAGCTTCTCCGATCTTGAATATCCCTGCGCCAAACACTGTAGTATGCAAAGGTACCCTTGCTTGCTGCAGCTTTGTATGTGAACTTATTGTTTTAATACATACATTCATTTGTTATATAGTTCATTTGTTACTCGCTCATACATTTTCTACTAATTGAAAATGATTTGCAAGGGGGCTTCTTATAAATCAACCAAGAACGCATAATCCATTTCGTAGAGCCCCGTTCGGCCCGTTCGGGCATATGCCATAGTCTCCTAACTTAAGCAGCGAGGCACACAAAGAGCTTGACTCATGTCACTTGAGGATTTATTTCTTCCTTTCTTTTGGATCTCGAGCGCGAAACTTGGTAGAACGATGCGCCGATGATGGCGGCCTTTCGGTGGCTCTCTGTGCGCATGTGCGGGCCCCTTTGATGTGCTAACATTATTAAAAAACCAATAAAACATTTAAAAACAGCTTGAAATTTTTCATTGTTGGCGTTTTTTGGCAATTGAAAGCGAACGCAGCGCACCGCAACGAAAGAGCCAGTGAAAGACTCGGCTTATTAATGCGACAACGAACAACGCCAGACGACAATTTAATATCTTCAATATCCCTTTGACTGCCGCACCGCGACCCACTGCGTGCCACTGTGCACCAAGGTGAACCGAGCCGAACGGTAGCACGAAATGTCAACAATCAACGAACAATCACATTTTGTTTGCTGTCAATGTGACAGCCACCAATATTTATTTTAAATCACCGACAACGCTGCGTGTTTTATAAGAAGTGGCATCCCAAGCCGCTTGGACCCCTTTGCCAGCCGCTCTCCTCTACTCTCCTCTCTATGCCCATCTATTGCTGCTTGATTGGTCCCCGTTTACTTAGGAAGCAGCTACAGTGTTTGTTTTTGGCTTCCAATTCGTTTGAATCAGGTTCGTCTGCGGCTCAGGCTCAGGCTCAGCGACAGTCAGTCAGCCGCATGCCATCATCAAAATAAAATACAAATATCTTTGACAGCTACTGTGGAGTGGGCAAGCAAGAGGGCGATATATAAACATATATACGTACGTATATAGAGAAAGATAGAGGGAGAGAGAGGTCCATATTCAGTCCGACTTTGAAGTCCAAGTCGACGACGTGCCCATCATTCGTTCCTCTTCTTCGCTTTTGTCATGTCAACGGAGCAGCGGTTCCTTCAGTCTTGGCCAGCTTAAATCTCATCCAGTCGACAGGCAGTCAGGCAGCTAGTCACCCAGTCACATATAGTCTGTTGTTTAGGAAGGCAGTCATTTCCTTTTTGGTTATTTTTTCAGCCATTCAACTTGATTATGCGTGTGTGCGTGTGGGTGACACACATTCCATTTCGAGCCAGGGCCCCTTGCAGTACGGCAATCTTCAAAGGATATGTTTGCAATCTACGTTTTTCTTAGGGCAGTCTAAATGTCAGAATCACAAAATGATCTCAATACTTGCTCACATTGTTTCGATCCTAAGACAATAGAGAAAAGGTAACAATGTCCCCCTGGACCTGGAGTTTTTGCGAATCCAACCACAATGTGTCATACTTCTTAAAACACAATTAAAACGCGGTCTGCTTATAATTTATTATTTTTAAGCAGCGTATTTTGTTTACCGCTTGTTTAGCATCAAATGACTTCTTTTGGTTTATTCCGAACTTTGTGACTTGTTCAGTAATCAATTCATCATCAGCATTACGTATTCGTATTTACCTAACTTTAAAAAAATATGTTATAAATAGTATCTCCTTATGCAAATTAGTCTCTAGTCCTGTCCAATTTTATATGTAAGCCAATTTTCGATTGATATGTAGAAGAGATTTTTGGTTTTTGCTCTTTGAAATATTTTGCCAGTTCCTTAATATCAATATACTTGTATCACTTTAAGCAAAGTGCGATATAGAGATTATTGTAAGTATACACAAGTCGATACTTTTATCGTTATATAATCCAGTTTCCTGAAAATTAATCTTAAAACTCACTTCTTGAGGTATTGTGCATATAAATGTATCCTAGCACTTATGTTAAATATCACAGATTGGCGCTGGATCGCCCGTGTCTTCTCTTGCAATTCGTTCCACAATGTTGTAACATATCGAAGACTAATGAAGTACAATGAAATACATTTGGGCAACTCATAAATGGATGTCCGAAAAACATAAAAAGTTGTACACCAACACACACAGACACCTGAGTCAGGCACACCCAAGTGGCAATTAAATATCACACATACGCCACATGAATTATGCATACAATTTAAAGGAAAACAAAACGAGCGAAGTGCAAATGGCCATAAAATTATACAATTACAAAATATTAAAACAGAATTATGGCTAATCATTATGAGCGCGTATAAAGCAAATGCCGTATACTTATATTTATTTACATTTATATGCAAAATGTAAACACACATTTAAACGAGCCAAGGCGATGTCCCATCAAAGTTAACAACCCAAACGAACCAAAAACGATACCAGAGCCAAAACGAAAGTCCCAAAAGGAAAGCAAAATGTGCCGACAAAGTGGTCCGTCTGTCTGTCTGGCTGTCTGTCTGTCTGGCTCTGATAATTTTCATATATCAAATAACCATATAAAAGGGGCACGTTTCCCAAACGAAATTCATTCATTTCTATGCAGAGAGCGGATCGGCCCATAAAAACTCCAACAAATTCATAGTTCGACGTTCGTTGGTTGGCTCATTCACTGGCGTTGTTTATGATTATTGCAGCGAATCTATAGAGACCTGGCAGCGATTACTGAAATGCTCTTTGAACTTTTACCGCCCCCTACTATTATGCATTTTTAATTAGTGATACAGTGTGAGGGGCAACGTGTTGATAATCATTGAATTTATCACCTGTGAACGCAACGCTACCGACCCAAACCGAGTACCTTTCTTGAGTCAATCAATTAGAGCAGCCACCGACTATTGATCTACCTGCCAACTACGTGTACAACAAACAACAAGTGCCTGAGGCATGTCTAGTCGATCAAATGCTGAAATCGAATCTGTAGTGAAAACCCGCGCAACCTGTCTAGGCATGCCGCTCCTTATTTGTAATGCGTTAACGAATAAGTAATGCGATTTCGAGTGGCAGTTCAAGTTTGAGTTTCAGTTTGAGTACTTTTATTTTTGTGGCATTCATTAGACGGTCGCATCATCAGCAGATAGTACATTGTTGCTGCTCAAAGCTGTTGTCAAACTGTCTGTGTGCTTGTCATATAAAGTTGTGTGTCAGCCTGTCATTTAATGTCACGTCAATCACGACAGTTCAAAACACGTCAAAAGCTTTCCATGTATCAACATCATTTGGTGGTTGGTAGTTTTGGCCTAATACGGTTTGGGTCACATGCATATGTGTGCATATAAATATTTATACACTTGTGGGTAAACTAAAAGGTTAAAGGCCAGTCCAGGCTCGGATTAAGTCGAACTAATACTATTAGTCCAAAGCTTCGATATCCGCCGGCTCCATCGGTATTATCGAAACCTAAAACAACTAACAGTCAACAAATTAATAGTTAAGCTAAACGATTTCCATTTTCCTCGATAAAGTCGATGATGATAAATGGAGGTGCAATATGGCATATTACTTATAAAGTTTGGTGGAGTAATCTAGTAAATTCTCAGCTTTGTAAAGTTGTTCATGCAGGAACTTGATTTTTGTTCTATCTTCAGTTACGGTTATACGTTCGATATCGATACAATTACGTAGAAATGTAAGAAAAGACATTCTATGCTTAGTCAAAATTTTATTCATACTGGAACTATATCGATTGACCTTGAACTATATCGGCTTGACCTAGTCGTTTCCGTCATATGTCCTGCATGCAACAGAAAACGGCTCGATGCAAAGTTATGTGACGTAACCTTTAACACTAAGAAATGAGCTGCTATATATTTATACTTTATAGAATCGGAGATGACTTCTTCAGTTATACGTTGCATATTTCATAACAATATTGTAATACTCGTTATAAGTACATAATAGATGTACAACATGGCTACTACCATAAATTACAAATTGGATTTCAAGAAAAGACCTGCAAACTGTGTACATTTCTGCGGAAGCAGATGAAACCCGCACATGAACGGTATTCAAAGTGTACGTGACATCTTCGACAATCGGGATGTCAACCATTATTTGTAAGGCATTATTAGTTTATTTGACAACTTGTATTGTCATTATCCCTTGTTAGTGACACAGGACCTAAAGACCTGATGATACACTGCTGCTAATTTGTGTCACGCTGGCAGAAGAATCACAGAAGAAGTGCCGCAAAAATTATGAGGAAATTTTGTGACCAAAAATATTTGCAGATTTTGTGCCAGACGCATGAATGAAGCCCAGAACTTTGTTACCAGTTCGCTTGGTAGGTAGGCGGCTCGCGTACTTTGAAGCTGTGATCCTTAGGTCGAATTCGATGGAATCATGCTGTGTGCCTTCTCTTTTCACCTTGTTGACACTGTTGGGCGCTCAAGGTCTGATCCTGACTATTGTTTCGAATGTGCCATTTATAAAACTGTGCGCCCTATGCATATTTCTAGGAAGCTTTCTTGATCTCGGCCGATGCGGAAGTGCCATTAGCCTTGTGACAAAGCCGATTTTAAACTATGAAGCAGCGCGTGGGAAATTATCGGGTGAAGCGGGTGGCAAACTTGTCTCTGTTCTTTTGACTACTAATCCGAACGGGCCGTGTCCCAATACAAATTAAATGGCGAGATTAGAGATTAGAGATTAGAATAACATCCAGGCAATATTGATAAAGGGTGAATGTATATTTAAAAGAAAAAGATATGGCAACATGTCATTAAAAGGGAAAAAAAGCACATCTGCTGCTGGTCGGGCTGCTGTTAGGGGCTCTGCCTCGGGGTTGCTGATAAATGCGCAGATAATGCGACACTTGAAATACCTTGGGGACGACCAGTCAGCTGAGGCATTAGGGCATTGTTAAGGGATTTATGACATCAAACATGGAACTCAAGCGCGGATTTTTGCGCAAGGCAAATATTTTGTGTCCAGAGTTTAATTGTTTTCACAGTTGCAACTCAAATGCTGCAATTGAATCATTGCCAAGGAAACTCGGGGAAGGTTGTCAGTCACTTCAGTACTTGAAAACCGCGCTTAAGTGCCATCATTGTGTTGTGCTTCTTTGTTTTTTTTTTTCTTCTTTTTTTCTCTAACCCCTATCATGGGAATGCTTTTGATTTGATTCGAAGTATGCATTTAAAAGGGTTTGTTGCGTTCGAGTTCTGGATGGATTTCAATGGGTTTGCCTCGACTGCTTTCTTTGCGAATTTAAAGCCTCGCCAACTTGACACAATGTTGCCTCGCAAGACGATCAACAGTGAATGTTATTAGGGTAACACGGCTTTGTTGTCGCGGATGTATGAAACCCTCTTTAAAGTACCCAGCTTGTGCCTGATAATGCCCCAGAAGTGAGTATATATCATTAACTCGAGAGCTGCCGGCACTCGCGATTTGATTGCGTTTGCTTCTGCGTTTCTCGAGTGCCATAAAGAGTGCGGAAATTGTTTGAAAGCAAAAATGCGTTTTGCTTAAACAATATATTTTTTATTTAATAGATGTGTATTATATAAGCAAACGCATTTTGCTCTTTGATATTGTTAGCCTCTCGTATATGTCGCCCGCCCTTCTATTGACGTTGAACAACTGCAAAAGTGCTTTGGCAACTGAAACAAATTAAACATTTCTTTGATCCTTCTTTGGAGACCAATATGCTATAAGTGAAAGCGATACATTTTATTTCTAACGCTTTTAATAAACAGTTTTATATATAGAGATATGTTTGGTGAAATACAAGAGCTGTGACATTAATGTTTAAAATAAAGTAAATATTTTCGAAAAGGATTTTCCAACCATACGCAGCGGCTATTATTAGAGCACTGCATGTGTATATTCCGGTTATATTAAGCTCTTTTGATAAGCGTATTAACCTTTCGACGATGTAGATATGAACGAATTCACAGATGCCTCAATGGCACCTGTAATTAACCACACCCTGTCCGATTGGGCCTGACGCAAAGGCGGACATGTTTGCCACGTACACAAACTGGGTGCAATCTTGGCCGGGCAATGGGCAACGGCAATAAATTACACATCTGCTGATGGATGTCACTTGGCGACATAATCACTGTCAGTGCAATGAGACCCCCACCGAAAGATAGACAGACAGCGAGAAAGATGGAGAGAGATATATATATAGAGAGAGAGAGAGAGACAGCGATAGTGGGCTAGTGTGGGGCCGGGAAAGGGGATTGTCTGGATGTACAAATATACACCGTGTGCTGGGGCAATGAAGCAGACAAGCAACTAACAAGCCTCGGCCCGGGCATTGTTTATAATTCATAAAGCAATTTTGCATGCCGGGGCCCACAGAATGCAAGCCATATGCAAATGCAGCTGACAGACTGCTCTGTTGGGATGCCCTCTCTTGGCCAGTTGGCCAGTTGGCTGTTTGGTTGGTTGGCTGACTGGCGAGTTGGTCAGTGGCCAGGCAACTTATCACGCGGTTGGCCTCCACTCTACACGTTTGTGTTTGGTCATCATTGAACATATTGCGTGCGTGGAGTCGCCTCTGAGTCCGAGTTTGACTCAGACTCAGTCGAGTTCGAGTCTGTGCCACCCGGTCCACATGCCTGCCATGTCATTCATTCATTTTGCAGGCTGGCTTTCAGGCATCCATCACTTGACGTTGCTGCTGATGCTGCTGATGCTGATGCTGATGCTGATGCTGCTGTTGTTCTTGCTGCTGGTGGTTGCCAGTATGTCAGTCAGTCAGTTACTGCTGCTGATGCTGTTTCTCTTTCGCCAACCACATTGCGAAACAAAACCAACAAAACCTTGATTACAATATATCCTCCTGGCCAGTGCGTACCTAGACGAGGCAGTTCTTTCTCTCTTTCTCTCATTTCCACTCACTTTTCTGTCTCTCTGATGTTTTGAAATGCACGCGAGATTAACTCTTGCTTCTGACATTAACGAATGAGAGCCAACAGCATCTGACAGTCAAATGTCAGTTAGCTGCTGTTCTCTGACTCGGGCCGCAGCTCTACTCCTGCCTTAGCTTTGGCTCTAGCTGGAGCACTCAACAGCGGACAGCCTTAGGTAGCCCCATCTACATCCATATCCAAATCCACATCAACATCTATGTGCTGTAGCTGCAGCTGCAACTCTGGCCATGTCTACTGGGATTGTTGCAGTTTGTTGCGAATGCAGTTGGCAGTTGACGTCTTTGCTCATAATTTACAAATCGGCCAGCAAAACTGTCGGTACTCCCAATTTCAATTGCAACAAGCACTCATACAAATGTTACACTAGGGAACCTGACTTACAAAATACTCTTTAACAGGTTTTTAAACTGTTTACAACTTTTCGGATAGATGAAAAGGAAAGATCTATAATCTTTTAACAAACATTTGTGAACTGTTTGAATTATGCAGCATTGGGAATCTCAGCATTAAGAATTACTTGTCATATGCAGTTTTATGTCGACTCTTGAACTACTTGGCACAAAAGGGCGTAACAACATCGACTGGCGATGGCATCTTGACGCGCTTAAGCTTAACACATTTGACCAGTGGCCTGACTTTGGCACGACTTTGACTTTGGCCCATTGACGGGTTGACGCTGACTGACTGACACATCAGCTGCAGGCTAAAGCCAAGCCGAAAAGCAAGACAAACCAAAACCAAGACCAGATACGACCAGAGTCAGGACGAGCACCGATACAAACACCAAGTCCACGACCAAGACCAAGACCAAGACATAGTGGCAGCGTAATTTGAAATGAAAATTAATGACATGCAATCAATTTTGCTAGTCGTCGTTATTTGTTATTTTGATGACTTGCCTTGTACACACTCGCTCACTTCTCCACTGCGTCAGGGCAGGGCAGGGCAGAGCAGAGCAGAGCAGTCTGTCTCTATCTGGAGCGTTCTCTGTCTGGCTCACTCATTTGTCAAAAGCAAAACAATTGGGAGCATGAAAATGAAATATGGCTGACAGAGAGTAGCTGCCGGTAGAAGGCGAGTGGCGAGTGGCAAGAGGCGAGTGCACGGAGAGTGCAGCGGGTATTCGCACCGTGTGTTAGAGGGTTAGACGGGCTGCTCCTAACCGCAATATGCTTAAGTTGTGGTTATTTATTGTCTAGCATTTATAGTTCAGCTCAAGGCCCGGCTAGAGAATTGAACTCTTCGACCTGGCAAGCGAATTTTTCATATTTTCCAACCATTTCTTCCATTCATTATTGCTGGGGTAACGTGAAAATGAGTCAAGCTTTCGCTTGATTCGTATCGACATATTTCGCCCGCATTTTGTATTCCGGCTGTCAACGCCAAAAGTTCAACCCCCTTACCCAACTTCATCCTTCTCTTGCTCTCCCTGTCTCCTCGTTCATCTTTACCCCTCCAACTCGCTGGTTGAAGGACTGTCTGGCTGAGTGACGTGAGCTTACGTTTCCACCCCAGGCTGATTGATGTGAGCCAGCAAAAAAGTTGGCACTTGCTTTACTGTTGTCGATTACACAGCGAGTTCTGAAAAAGTTTTGCTGTTTTTCTTGCTGTTCTGGCTGCGAAAAACACTACCCGAAATAAGTCATCGCGTGCAGCGCAGACATCAAGTCAAACTTAAGATTGATTAGTTATTGAAAACATTGAAACGATAGCTGCATGTCAAACGCAGCTAAAATACTTGTGTTTGCATTACACGAGCACAGATACCCTGTAAACTTACCTCTGTGTCTTCTTCCAGTCGAAAGTATTAGACTTACAGCGTGGAGCTCATGTAAATATGTTATATATATGTAAATATATTTTTAGAAATCATTTGTTTTCATTTGAACCCAACAATTTTTCAGAGTGTAATCGTTCGCCATATTTCCTATCCACATAGCCCAAATAAGTCATAATGATTTTTGATCGATGTGTCAAGTCCAAGGCGTCATCGAATCATTAACAAAAGCCACCCACCCACAAGTCGCAGCAGTCGTTACAGAACCTTCACAGAGCCCCCTTGCATAATCATTTTCAATAAATAATTTTTCCCCAGCTTTAAGCGATTATTTATTTTTTTTTGTTTGTCATAATGACAGCATGACAGGATAAATTACTGCCAAATGAATGAGGCGAAATAAGTCTTAAGCGGCACAGCGAGAGAGAGAGAGAGAGAGAGAGAGAGGGAGAGAGAGAGGGAGAGTGATGGAGAGGGAGACTGGCACGCCCATTTGGCGCTGGCAAAAGCCAAACATAATTTTTTGTTGTGTAATTTACCACCAACACACAGAACTGGATAAAGGGGCGACGCCCGCATGGGTAAAATTAATAGGCATAATAATTTTTTGACAGCACACCCAAGGATAACACACTGCAGCAGGCAAGTCATCAGAGTCCGCAGTCCTTAGTCCTGTGCTGGCGTCCGTCCGTCCGTCCCTTCCTTCGATGGGCGGATGAGGGGGCGGTAATTTTTTGTACCGAGTGACTTGACTGACAGGCAGGTTGATGATAAATGATGTCGCTGATGTTGGCCGGGGTAGAGAGCTGCCACGTCATTGAGGCAATCATTTGGACTCGTCGCTGCTGCTCTCTCACTTTAACTGACAGTCGCTCGTCAGAGTCCCAGGATGATTACTTTGATGACGTTGCCACATACAAACAAACAAATAAACAGACATATTCATATTTTGCCATATATTCTCATATTTTGTGCCATCTCATTGGCTGGTTGGGCTTATGTGAGTATATTCTTTTACTTTTCATCCTAAACTTGTATAATTAATTGATGAAATGTGCGTGCGTGCAAGTCGCCTTGACAATGACCGATTGGTTTCCATTTCCATTTTCAGTTTCGGTTCTCCAGTAGATAGATCCCTAGTCGAAGTTCTCTATGTCGACTTTGGTCATTATATTGGTAAGCTAAAAGAAAACAACAAGTAATATCGTGAGTTTGGCTGAGTACAGGAGTACTTATGTTTAGTCATCAGGATCTAATTTATCAGAGTTTTTGGGCTCATTTTCTCGCTGTGATGTGTCAATTTAAAGTGTGAGAAAATTGCCTGGGCTTGTCTAGAATGATGAATGATGATGACCAAGAAAGCAAATAGTGTGCTACTTGCAATAAATTGAAAATAATTTTATTTTAAAAGGAGGCTGTACTTGTTTTTGCGAAACGGGAAAAGTATTTCCATATTTGTTGAATGTCGACATAAAGCATGATTAGTATCGATTACTATAAAGATTACATAAATATTCGACTAGTATGCTTGATCAAATAGGGTATATACGAGATATTTCGTTATATATTCTCGAAACTCCGCTCTGGAAAGATTTCAACTAAGTTTTAATGCATCGAAGAAGGGCCAATTCATGCATAGCCTGATATAAATTTCTAGTTTATTTGTAGTATTGTGAAGTGATTCAAATATTGTTATGCGACAGTTGTCTATTTGCAAAAGATGTGCCTGCTAAATTATCCACACTTCGTCCCGTAGCCGATTTATATGCTTTTGTATGTACTTGTAAGATAAACATGGCATTTCCCTTTTTAATCTAACGTATTTGTAACCCATTCCGTAAATATTTGCTGGGCTAGAAGCTCGTAAAATAATTCTCTACACTGTTGGGAGCAAACAAATAAACTTCAATTGTTAGCTTGCGACCCCGGAGCGAAGTTCACTTCCCTAAGCTGGTTGGCACAAAGGCGGTCGGAACAATGCGCAATGCAAGCTCATAAATAAAACAATTGACTAAAAACATAAATCAAACACTTAATACAATAGTTTCCGCTTTTATTATTATGTGGTCGGATTTGAGAGCCGAGCAACTTCAGCATTGCTGCGCACTCGCATAAAATTGCCATAAATTAAAATAACAGTTAAATAAAGCATTCAGCCAGTGTGAGTGTGAGTGCGAGTGTGAGTGCGAGTGTGAGTGTGAATACGGGTACTCGCAAATTAGCATACAAACTGTCTGCAGAATAGGCCATTGAAAGCCCAGGTGAAGTCGCACGATAATGTTAATATGTAGCGCAGTTAATCATAAATGCCTGGCGACATGCAATGGGCGACATATGAAGCGGCCCCGGGTCCAACTATGATGATGATGATGTACGACTTGTGACTCCTAACTGGCAACTGGTTTGCCAAAGCGCAACCATTTGGCTTTGCATGTTGCTAACTAGTTAATAATACGAGCCCAACTTCAACTACCAAAGTGGCCACCTTCATGACGCATTGCATGCCATGCATCGCTGTCGGATCTGGAACTGAACGCAAGCTCGTAGTCGGTGGCGGGAGGCCGGAGGCGGGAAGTTGACCAAACGCAAGACCTACTGCAAAACTGTTAACTCATAAAGCTAGTCGGCCCAAACTGGTAACCAACTGAACGGCAGAGACAGACACAAACCAAACCAAACTAAACCACACTAACCCAAACCGAATTGAATCGAACCGAACCGAACCGATCCGACCTCCAGGCTCTGACCCAATGAAAAAAAAACCCCCTTTGGCAGACATTTTTCATTTCATTATATAATTTATGACCAGCGCTTTTCGAGCACTTCGAGCCCCCGGCAGCAGCAATCAGCCAAGCGTTAATCGTCGTTTGACTCGTTCGGTGTAGGCCCAACAATGGCATAACTCTAAACACGCTCGCAACCGGGTCGGGTCGGGTCGGGACGGGACGGGACGGGACGGGACTGGAACTGGAACTGAGACTACCACTTTGTCGCATTGTCGTGTGGCTGCTACTGTTTCATTATTATTGTTATTATTATTGTAATTTGGCGACTACCAACTGCCAACTGCCAACTGCCAACTAGCAACTACCAACTCACCAACTTGGCCAGCAGTAGGCCCAACTACGTTGACAGCGTGTCATTTCGTATCGTTTTGTTTAGTCATAGTTATACAGAGCTCTCGGCCCGGTCCCAGCCCCGTTCCCCGTTCCCGTTCCCGTTCCTGATCCCTGACTGCAGTGCACAATTTGTAGTGCCCGTTTATATACCCCCCCCCCTCCCCCTCCTCTTGCTTGTTGCTTGCTTGGCTTAGTTTTCTTTTTTGCTCACTCTTTTTCTTTATGGTTATTTTTTATATGGCATATTTCATAATTAATTGTGAAATTATACACAGTCATATGCAAAAATGGTCGACAGTCATAATTTTTCTGCGCTTGTCATTTTCCATGCACTTCCTGCGAAAGGGTACTCTCAATTGTACATGAAAATTGTTACCATCCGAGCACTATCTTAGGTCTGTTCCTTATATCATAGTTTGGAATTGTTATAAAAGGCTGAAAGGCTGATGTTTCTTTCATTGAAAGTCCATGAAAATCAACAGTTTTTCATTGTTGACCTCTAAAAGTTTACAATGAATAAATAATAAAGATCCACGGGTCAATTCAATTGTTGTAGATAGCGAAATCTTTATTATGTTAAGTGAATAAGAGGCACAGCATAAGATTCTGAATGTGGATTATCATTTACATTTTAGTTGACAGAGTATCTTAGCGTCGAGAAGTTTGTTAACTCAATTTTCGGTCTTATTTATTCAGCGCGGTGTCGGCATTGCCTTTCATTTATTTTCGCGCTTATTTGAATACGAGTTTACTGCCATGCTGCATAACTAATCAGTTCAGAATAATGTAGAGCTCTCACAATTCATACAAATTAATTGGTTTCGGTGCCATTCAATGTGTCGTGTCTGGGGCCAATGACAACAGCAATGCTAGCACCAACAGCAATGGTAGCAGCCACAGTACTTGCAACAACAACAACAACAACAGCAAGAACAACGGCAATGGCAACGGCAACTAATGGAAACGGAAGGAACTACTTGCGGACAACGTCGTTCGACAAGTTGAGTTTAGAGCGCGGGTATACATAAGTGAAAATCATGGCAATGCAAGTCGGAAGCACTCTCAACACCTGCTAAAAACTTGGGGAATGCATGACGTCAGTTACTTAACTTAAATTGAGCGGAAGGAGAACTCTTGAAGCAGGGAGTGAACGAATGTTGTAGACTAGGGCGGTAACGTGTCAGCTGTCAATTTGTGTTTGATATTCTGCATGGCCCCCACAAATCACAACAAATAAATGGCAATTGACAGTAACAAGTGCACGGCACAAAAATATTCCCGCTCCACTTCCATCACCCCACTTTTGGGGTCGTGCCCTGCAATTGAACTGTGTGTGGCCGGATCAATTGAGCAGGCATTGAAGTTTATTCGATTCTCAGTTCTGTGCTAAACTTCCGTGTCAAGACACTTTATTTGTCTTACTTATTTATGGTTATGTTGTCCCAATGTCCGCCCCCTCGCCACGCATTCCCAAATTAGGCACACGTCCGCCTGGGAGAGACTTCCTCTATCGCTCCCGCATCCATTTGCCGCACAGCTGTGCCTAATTTATTTCACTGGACGTGCCCCCGTTTTGCTCATGCGCCTTCCTCGGCCCAACATCAGCCTCTAAATTCACAGTCGGAGATTTATTTCATTTTGAAGCACATTAAAATTTTACAAATTGCTTAAATCAAATAAATGGCTGCGTTTATGGTGATAAATTGGCTAAGACATCGATGTGAAAGTTTTAATTCAAGTGCGGTCTCCCAAGAGCTCTTCAGTGAAATTTTTTGTCTTATTGTAGATGAAATCATTAAGTTTCATAGAAGAATCAATCGATATATGTGTGGGTATGTCCCGAAAAGATTAAGAAACGTCTGTAACGAACTTTCAAATAGATCATTGGTATAAGAAGGTTCGATCAACCCAACTTTAACGTGCATTTTCCTTACATAAGGTAACTACGGTAAAAATTTCAGCTACATACCTATTATTTGATAGGTCTTCCATATAAGGTTATTAAGCATAACCAATAGGTATAATCATACAGGGTCTTGTGCCTGCATTTCCATATAGGGTGGCTAACATTTTAAGTATTAGACTAGTTATTTAGTCTGAATAACTATTATTACGTAGCTACTAGCTATACTATCTACTATATCTACTATTTACTATCCATTCCAGATTCCATACTCAGGTATTCAATGGTGTTACATTTACTTACTTCCTCGTTGATAACGATATATGAAAGTTAAAATATGAAAAATGAATTCTTGAACAGCCGTTGAGCTTGCACATGACCCATCTTCAAGCCTTTTCTTAGTCCTGCATACCCGTTGGGTAAACGACAATAATTGTTATTTTAATATTTATGACAGCAAATAAATTCTGCGGCTGTCAGATGTGAAAAGCGGCTAAATAATTTCAAAGGGTAGACTTTTTCAGTACCCAAATTTCATAGTTCATTATCAAATTTGTTGCGTTTGGGTTTGGGTACTTATCAGAGAGTGCTCGAACAACCCTTGTGAGGTGCAAGTTTAAGTGCGGGCCAGTTCTCAGTTCTCAGTTGCCGGTTGCCAGTTGCCGGTTGCCAGTTGCCAGTTGCCGGTTGCCGTTTACCAGGTTGTCAGTTCCCATGATGTTGATATGTGGAGTTCCGCTGACTTATTTATAAGCCTTTTATTGGAGTGGGTTCTTTTATGTTTTCGTTGCATTCTCGACGTACATCAGCGTATGCTTTGCCTCAACCGAAAACCGCATTCAACTCTTTTTATCTGCCTTTTTGTCTCTTCTCTCCCCCCTCGGTCGGCGCATAATTAATGCTGTCATCTTGTGCATATTTAACTCAATTACTTCCGCGCTTCCACTGGAAGTGGACCTATCAGTGATAGGGGCCCATCATGCCGGGGCCTTATTCATTTTGTTACTTTATGTGATAGTTAAGGTCTCGCGGCTGCTTCTTGAGTGCTCGTGGCTCATTAAAAGAAATTGTTTTATTTGCGAAATTTACATACAAAGTATTATGGTGGCCATGTTTCCAGATGTAGGGTCATTAGGCTTCCCTATTCATTATTCAAATGAAGTCAGTTGTGTGGCTTCGAAGCTTCGAAGAGCATCCATCATCACTTTACAATGGTAGATTCTTATCGTACGTGTAAATTGAAACAACAAAATGTCTGGCAACGGGTTCGAGCAAGGAACTGATAGGCCAAAATGCATAACCTTTCATCATAGATCATAGATCGAACTAGTAAGTACTATATAGCTCAATGCAATATGTGTTTGTTGTTTTATATCAAGTAGATCTCAGAATGGGAATAGAACGAGAACAGGTTAGCATAGAGTATGAAGCAAGGCTTATCTATCTTATCTAGATCGTCTATCAGTCTATCTGTCTGTTCCAGGGTATTTTCTAATAATTTATGCTGGTTAAATAGTTGATTTCATGTATTACAGTCTAAATTTAAACTGTTTTTTTTCTGCCTAAAACATTCTTAAAACATATATCGATTACGGAAGGGTCCTTAGACTCGATGTTATTGTGTTATGTTATGTTATGTTATGTTATGTTAATGTTATTGACTGCAATCTTTTGAATGTGTGAATTAATATTCTTTTTATGATATCTGAGCAATCTACAATAATGCCGCAAATGTCAAATGTCTCTGAGTAAGAGACTACGAAAACAATGCGCACATTAATGAAAAATCAAGATAGCAATTTTTAAAAATGTGACAAAAATGAAAAAAAAGAAAAAAGAAACCGTCAGCAACAGCAGCAGCAGCAGCAGAAAGCAATACAACCACCGGCAAGAGAATAGAGCGGGGAATCAAAAGAATAAACCAAGAAACAACAGCAGTTGACAACTGTCAGTGTCAGGGAGCTGCCAGTGCTGCCACTGTCACTGTTGCTTCTTGCTGTCTTTTGTTTCCACTTTTCTCCTCCTCCTTTTCTCCTTCCTATTGTGCTCTGCGAACCGAAGGGTCCATTAGATAATCTATGCGGCTTGTCTTTCCCATGGAATACTATATCAAATGACTATTATATTTATGTCTGTATTATTTAGTATTAATATTGCTTGATTATAGATAGATCTAGTACGTGTTATCTTTTAAAGCGTCCATACTACTGTCTAAGAGATCCAGACGCAAGTTAACAACACAAACTGTTATTTAATATATATTGCTTGCACTCATTGGAGCTCAAACAATCATGTTATTTTATCCTTACTTGCTAAGGAATTGGCTTATTGTCCTAAAAATATATACAAATTCTTTATTCTAAAGAAAACGAAAAAGAAATCTCTCAATAATATTTGATAATTGTAACAGAATCTACAAAAATACACTTTACACTCAATACACCACACTTTACTCAGAGCATTATATTATAACAGCTAAGGCCCACATTTACTCCATCGATTCGATGGATTTCGTAGAGCATTAAAAGTTCGTTAACAGGTCAACTGAATTTGGACTCTGGTGTTTTGTACAGTTTTCACTGTTTGCTGTTGACATTAGCAGAAGCTTAGTCCTTGCTGTCTGTGCTGTCAAAAGTGTCCTGTCAGTTGCTGCGTCACTTGCAACTGTTCAGTGCCACAAAAGACTAGTAAAAGTCGTTTCGCCAGTTTTGCGTAGGGGCTGAGCTGAACAGCTGAACCTGTGGCATGACACTTTATGATTGCATTTGCTGGATGCGAACCAAAAACAGCCAATGGCGGCTGGCTTCTTGTTCGGTGGGTCAGTTTAAAAATGTAAATGACGAGCGCCCATAAATAAAATTAACCCAAATTAAACACAGGCAATTAATTACAGCTGCTGGGCAGCCAGATTTAACAGCAAATTAACACCACACAATGTGATGGACGACGGACTGACGGCTGTCGGTCGGTTCCGTCGGAAACACCACCGAAAAGCGAACGTTAGACGAGCCTGACAGTTTAGCTGACCATTAATTTGCATTTTAATGCGTACGACAAGGAATCATGCGACAAATTCTTAGACCTTAAGAGATGTTTTCTCAGCAGCATCAACAACAAGGCTATCTCACACACCATGTGGCATGGCAAAAGAGCATTCGGGCAGCATTTGCATATTTTTGACATATTTTCTACAAATTTCGGGGCAGCTTGACCATTTGGCTTGGGTCTTGTTTCGGGCTGGGAGGGTACCAATTTTAACTTTATGCCACAAAATGTTCACAGTTGATTTATTCATGGTAACGTGTATGTGTGTGTGTGTGTGTGTGTGTGTGTGTGTTTTTGCTTTGTGGGCCAGCCTAAATAATGCATATATGTACGCATATGAAAATGTTTCTTTTCATGTTTTATCGCACATTTTTCTTCATTTTGTGAGTCTTTGCCGTTTACAGCACATTAAAATTTACTTGAACGCTCGTAAATTTCGCATTTTTCCTGGCAAAAATAAAAGTAATAATCGTAAAAATCATGATGAAACAGATTTTTACCAACATTCTCTTGCTCATTCATTTGATTGTGTTTTCAAAATGCACAAAAAGTATTTCCTCTTGTAGCGGCAGAACATGTTTTTAGACTAAGTTCTTGTAATCTTTTATATTACGTTGACAGTTGACTGACAGATTTTCAATCCAACTAAATCTTATCATTCAGTAAACACAGACTTAACTCCACTTCAGAACTTGACAGAGCTTAAGTAGCGCTTAGAAGTAATAAGTTTAGATATATCTTTAGGGTCAAGGTTGGATCAAAACCAATGAGACATTTTGTTTAGGTTAAACGTAAGTTAATGAAATTATCGACTAATAATATATAAAATTTGTATTTATTCTTTTTAATTGGGAATGGTTTAAGATATTATTCATTGACATTGATGAAGAGACGGCTGAGATACAACCATTTCATCAATCTCCGATGCCGCATTTTCACCTATGAATGTTATGGGTTAAGCAGGATATCCACATCATCTATTATATTCTTTTCAGATCTTAGCAAACAACGAATTTGAACAAAATTGGGAATAAACTGCAATTCAAGTACACATAAGATAGTTGCGAATAGGCCAACACAATTAATACTCTGTTCTCCTATTGATAAAAGTATATAAATGATTAGTTACATGTTCGTCTGAATGTTTAAACGCCAATTGTTTGAGGCTTCTGAAGCTAGAAATGAGAAACTTGAACTAAATACTCGAGTATATCTGCAAATATCAAATATTTTAGACATTTCATCTTCACAATCGAATGCTTGTTGAAAGTCAAAAACCATAATACAAACGTTGTAAAAAAGAGTTAGAGTAACATTTATCAATTGGCTTAAGTCTGCTTTTGCTACATATTGTAAATATTTTAGACCATGCAAAATCTGTTCTATCTCAGTAGATTTCGTTTCACATTTTACGGGGCTTATCCCAATGGAACATAAGTTCCAGCGGACCCCAATGCATCTGGTTTGCAACATCATAAAGTTCATCCCTGCAGCTCTCGCTAGGACATCACTCCCCCAGCAAGACACATAAATTGCGCTTTTAATAGCATCCGCCTGTCATTGCAATCTAAATAAATTGTTATATTTATTTACGACAAAATGTCCACACAGCGTTGACTGTTGCCTGAAGAGGAGAGAGCACGGGGCGTGTGTGGCTAGAAAATATGAAAATTAACTGCCGACTAAAGCCAAGTCCCGCCACATATATCCCACACACACCATACACATCCACACGCACGTATCCCCTCACTATCCGGGCGAAAACAATTGCGCCACATTTCCCACATGTGTGTTTGTGTGCGTGTATGTGTAATTTTCACTTCATGTTCGGCCACAAAAGCGCAGAAACTGCCATAAAATGCACACAGCGCTCACAGCCAACGACGAGTCCTGGCCAGAGGAGCAGCCGGCGACCCCGAACAATAAGGTGAACGGGGGCACTAAATGCCACTAAATGAATTTATTTGCCAGAGTAGCCCCAACAACAGCAACAACAACCATAGCAATCTGAACGGGAACATTTTGAGAGTAAATAAAGCCCAAATGAGATTTATGCAACATGACCGACAACGACCAAGTGCTGAAGTTGCCCCAAGCCGACCCATCTACTCCATATGCAGGTTAGTTTGTTAGTTTTAGTGGGCACCCACTTTGTGGGCATTGCGGAGTGGATGGCAATCACCGGGCCGGACCGGACCGGACCGGCTCCCAGATACTACTTTTTGGACCGTGTGCGTGCCTTTTAACCCAACTAATTTTTAGGAAACAAAAAGAAGAGGCCAAACAATGTTCGGACACTCACAAAAACAACGTCCTTCTTCGTGGTGATCCTGGTTCTGGTTCTGGTTTTGGTTCTGGTTCTGGTTCAACTTCCGTGTGTCCGGCCATTTATTCTGCACAAAATTGTCACATAAATTTCACAGCGTCCGAGACATGTCGTGCGTTCTTCATTTTGTATTTTATGATATTTTTCCTAACTGGTTAAAGGGAAATTTATGGCTCAGAAGCCAAGCAAACGCAGACAGCTTATCTATTTTTTTTCTTTTGTATGCCCCAGCCATATGGCTGGCCATGAATCGTGTTTATTTAGACAAACAAAAAAACAAATCGATTTTGAAATTAGTAATCGGAGCACATCAATTTATTAAGAGTCCCATTTCCGGCTATGAGTTGGCTTCAATGAATAACTGTTTAGTTAGTCGACCAAGACAGACTATTTAAAACATGAAGATAGATAATATAAAACGGATAACTTACAGCTATAGCTTATATTCAAAATACCATGAACAGGTGAAAACCAGCCTACTTTTTATGAGAAATGTTTTTATGGCATCGATTCTTTTAGTATTCATATTTATATTGGTAAAGCGAAAAGCTTATTCAAAAGCTTTTTATCTTAAATGAAATGTAAGAATATGCCGTTACCAAGTTTTGGTTAACCTGTTACTAAGGGTTGACAAGGTTCTTACACAAAACGACATTTAGCTGTAGGGAGCATTGTTTTCCAACTGGGCGCAACGATAACAGGAAGTCCGACCCTTTTTCTGTGTTCTTTTTTGTTTGTTTGAAATTGACTGATTACACACAGAACAGCCGAATATCCGAAATTTGTACGTAATTCGAGACATTAATAAGTTTCTTGTGGTGATTGTGCTAGTCCGGCTCGTCGAGCCCGAAAATTACCCCTTTTCCAGCAAATTGTGACAGACGGGGTCTCCCTTTTCAAATGTGTAACATTTGCTCCCTAAAATGTCATTGCTAATTAACCAGCGATATTTTAGGGTTACGAAGAACTGTGAGAAAAATGAGACGAAATACTAGTCTTGTGTGCGGTTTTTAACTATTCTGTTTACATTCGATTTATAGACAGGATATTTGAGGTTTTTTCAACTTTAAGATATGTTCTAGTCGAGATGCGAGATATGCATTTGAACCAGCAACTTCACCCACCTAATCCTTGACCACAATTTCCACCAAGAAAGATTTGTTTTTCCAAGAAAAAGAAAAAAGATCATCGAAATTGAGTTTGACCCCGATCAGATAGTAAACAACCATTTTATGTTAAAAAAGAAAGTTACATTCAAATGTTTTTCGCGTTTTTTCCACACTTGAGTGCGGAATTATCCAAATCTCCTCTCAAAAGATAACAACGGTTACATTCTAACGGCCTGAACTGTGGATTGATCACCAATCAGTTAGTCAGTCAGTCGGTCAGTCATGCAGTCAGTCAATCAGGACAAGTATTTGTGCATATAAACCTCTTAACTGTCTTTCCAAAGTATAATCAAAGGACAATTGCCAGAATCAATAGTCCCCAAAGCAAGTTATCACATTAGCCTCACCTCACAGACTTATACGGTCCACAAAACGCTGCCCTTAAAACCTGTTCATGTAGTTCAGTGACATTACTTCTGCTTAGTTTAGCAAAATGACGCCCCGCTCCAAAGGTCGCTTCTTGCTGGAGTGAAAGCATCGTTTTCATTTCATTTAAAATGCTGTCAGCACGTAACCCTGGGCCAAGACTCACGGGGCTCTCTCCCACTCTCTCTATCTCTCAATGTCTTCATGTCCTTTTTTTATGGCAATTTCAACGCGTCATTGAGTGTGCCGCGGCGCGTAGTCATCAGCCCGTAGAAGGGAATGGAATATAGTAGAGTAGAGTAGAGTGGAGTAAAGTAGAGTGGAGTGGAGTAAAGTGGAATGGAGTGGAAGTGCTGCCAACCATTCAGGCTGAAAATGAAGACGCGTAGAAGAGAAAGACGGCGACGCGGTAGTCTTGAGTGTGAGGTGTGCGTTTATAATCAAATTAGAAGCGAAGCGTGAGATCAAAGAGACGACGGCGGCGGAGAGGAGACGACCACGGCGACTGCGACAGCGACAGCGACAGCTACAGCGACGTCGTTCATTTAACCCGGCGTGAGCAAATGGTGAAAAATAGGCGCGACATAATGCCCGAAATGTCGAAAACACAAGCTGCCACAAATTTCAAATATGACGAGGGGCTGTATAGCTTGACAACTTGAAGTGGAAATGACTGCGCGGCCTGAAGAAGACGTCTCATTAATGACAACAAGGAGCCTGCGCCCGAGTCCAGGTCCAAGACCGCGTCCACGACCACGAGCACATCGTAAAAGAAAAGGTGTATTAAACACTCAGCTCAACTCAAACTTCGAGCTCTGGCCGTGGTCGGGGCTGCGGCTGGGGCTGGGGCTAGGGCTGCGGCTGCGGCTGTCAATTCAAGTTTTTGTTGAATTGTTTTGCTCAAGTGGTTACTGCTTGCTGGTTGTCGACTCTCTAACCACTTCCTCGAAGGATCATAGCGCTGCCATATAATTGAAAACGAGAAGAAGGTACCACAAAATTGCTCTCGACGTTGCCTGACATTTAAAGTTGATTATGAGTGCCGCCCAACGTTGGGCCAGGGGGACGGATGCTGCCCGTATGCTGATGCTGTTGCTGATGCTGATGATGATGATGATGATGCTGGAATGATTTTCGTGCTGATGTTGCTGACGACAGGTTAAATGTTTTCATTATGAATCGCTGAGCTGAGCTGCCGGCAGTTTTTCTATAATTGGAGCTGCATTCAAGTGTCCTCCAGTGTTGTTCCAGCCGTTCTTGCCATTGTTGTTGTTCTTGTTGTTGTTGTTGTTGCAAAAAACTAAATTGAGTTCTAGGTAGTCAGAAGTCAGCAAAGTTTCCACTCACAGGCACGAGATCTCAAGTGATGGCCTTTAGGTCGACTGTCAGTTTTTCAAATTCATTCAAGAAGGACAACAATTTTTGGGAGCTTCTTTTAACGCATTAAGGCAACAACTTTTATTAGTTGTAAATCAGTAAGTGTTTAAATATAAGGTTTTTATTAAAACAGGTGTTGTACCAAGCCGAATCAAACCTCAAACTCAAATTCCATCTTCCTGTGTACGAATCTTTACCCGAACCCAATTGTTTGGGATACATGGATTCATTAAAAAGACTACAACTCTTGATGAACTGTATAAAATTTAACTTTGATGTAGTTGCATATATATATGCATATATGACAAGGCATGGTTTGAGCATAGAGGCAGGAAGTTGAATCGAACCGTCAACTAGATCATCGATAACTTTTTGTTTGGCATAGACCCCTTCTTAAGATCATATTCACAGAAAAGAAGATCACAGAAAATATGTGATTTATTGATTTTGAAAGTTATTATTCTAGAAGATCAATATCAAGCTCACACAAAATCTTAATAATGATTAGGGTAAATACAATATTTATAATAATTTCAAGCAAATAAAAGCCAGTTATTCTTCTCAGCTAAACAATTTATCTATATGAATAGTCAAAGCTGCGAGCTGCGAGGTGCGTTTACAAAACCCATTTAATTTAGTTAGTTGTAAAAGCAACGAGAGGCAGACAGACAGAGCAGGGTATTAAAAATTCAGCTGTGATTTATGAAACATCAAAGAGAGCCGGCTCTAAACGGTGCCTGGGACTAAGGCAAATACGTTCTTCTTCGTCCACGTGACGATAAGCGGCACATCAATAAATTAACACAAAAAGCGAATGTGCACTGGCCGACTGAACGGGTGAGTAGAGGGTAGAGTGCGGGGTTCAGTAGAGTCGTAAAGGACCCTTTAAAAAACAAACATGCCATGCATAACTGATGAGTCCTCCTCGTATTTATATTTACTCGCATGCGTACTTATCCATACTATCCGAACTACTCGGGCAACCCGTGCAGCGCACATCAAAAACAGCAAAAACCCTAACAACGTGCAATAAAAACTAAATTATATCCTTTCACGTTCAAGTGGCTGAGTCGCCGTCGCCGTCGCGGCGTGCTTGAGAAGCGAATCAACAATGCCGCCGAGCAGGAGGCAGCAACATGTTGTCCAGGAACTGACACAGCAGCAGACAGACACAGAGACAGACTGACAGACAGACAGAGAGACAGACAGACAGACGGAGCGAGATAGAAACCGACACAGAGATCCCGGACAGAGCGACCCACGCACTATTTAATTTAGTACAAAATTATTATGCGCAACATTAGCACTCGCCCGGCTTGGACGGGGATCTTGAATGCGTCTGGCATCGGGATGCGAGAGCGCGACCGAGGCGTGAGGTGCCTCAAATGAAGTGTGAATTCTGCTGTCAGCCTGTCATTTCAACGGAGCGCACAAGAACAGAGGCAGAAGTGCCGCCTTGCTGCGGGTTCATGTTTTCCTTGGGTTCCTTCCATATTACGTTTTTCTTCTTTTCAAGTACCACGACTTTGTTATGGCTCGAAAGTTTGTTCTTCTGCGTTTGGTTGCTGTGAAGCCTTTCCGAGCTATTGCTCACATACGTATTAAGAATATGCATCCGACGTAAGACCAAAATTGCTGTTAAGCTTTCTTATACATTTTGTAGTTTATTATATACGATCATAAATTAAATATTTAATTAAGACAGGGTATCTAATATACCTGGAAGAAAGCTAATGAGCTAAGGATTGAAGTTTTTCAAATCTGAGAGAAACGGGGTAGGCATTCAGGCAAATATCCTGTATCTAGCTATCATAAGCTCCTGGAAATGTTCAAAAAAAGGATATCGGTTGTTATCGATGATGTGGAAAAGGATCGTTCTGAGCAAGTACCAGAAGGATCCACGTTTGAATTCTCTTGGCTCTGAGCTCATCCGTACATACGGATGGGCAGGCAGACAGTCGGACATGGGTAGATCGACCCGACTATTGAAGCTAATCAAGAATATATATACTTTATGGGGTCGAATGTGCTTCCTTCTGCTTGTTACATACATTTGCACAAAGCCAGTATACCTTTTTTACCATACCATCAATGGGTAGGGGCATAATTAATAAACAATATCTCTGTGTTAACTATTCTATTTTATTGGTGATTGCAAAAGACAGCAATTTGTGTAACATTTCACGTAAATACGTTCTTGTTTTTGGTACCATTTTGCCTGCCTACAACTATTTCCCGAACAAATTTGAGGAACCCAAAATCGACACAGCCGCCCGTGGAAATCGCAATCAACAACTGTCACGGCAAAACAGGCAAATAAATGACGCGTGACAAGGCCAGGACGAGGCGGCGAGTGCGAGAGGAGCGAGGCAAATGACGTGGACAGACGACAAGAAGGGTAATTGCAGAGTGAGAGAGAGAGAGAGAGAGAGAGAGAGAGAGAGATTGAGAGTTGCCTCAAGAGACTTTGATAAATGCGTCATAAAATGAGCAATTATCACGTGCGACGGTGAGGCAGCTGAGCTGAACCGAACTTGGAGGACAATTAAAAAGCAAACACAGACCGTCAATAAAATTATTTGTCAAAATGTCAGTGTGTGTGTCAGCCAGGAGGGGAGTGAACCGAAGATGCAGCACATGGACATACGCAGAAGTGTCAACTCTGGTGGCAGCCAAATTAATGAGGACCATAAATCAAGGACAATGCCTGCCCGCCTCTCAGCCTGCCTGCCTGCCAGCCTGGCTGCCTGGCTGGCACTGTCGGGCAGCCTGCCAGCCTTGTAGTCCTTGATTGACCGCATTCGCCAGTTGTTGTTTCTGCACAATGGCATCGAGAGTGACAAAGTATTTTAGAATCCTTTGTGGCAAGAATTAGCGACGCCGTCAAGCAAATCAATAAACATGCGACTATCCGGATTCCGGGCCATAAAATTGTTAGACCCAAACAGCGCAAGGCTATGCCTAGCATCGATAGATATTCATGATGTATAGAGCATAATTTATGTGCTCCTTGCCGACACAAGTCACACAGGCCTCACCATGGGAGATTGAGAGACCCGGCTATTCCTTACGGATGACTGATATAGTCAGTGTGCGTAGGAAGCGCCAGTATTGAAAGTCGGAGGTTGGCTTTGCTCCGGGGACCTGCTTCGGTTGTTAAATTTTGAAGGTCGTAAACATTTTTATGTTCGCCCATAAATATTTACGCAGCTGAATGCGATTCTTGGACAAAGGAATATGCAATTGTTGCTTCAGGACTTTGTTGTCTCTACAGATTATAATGTGAATCTCGAAATGCAGTTTTATTTGATTTTGTTGTCATTCATAAAATTATTGTTTCTCTGTGAATTCCTCCTTGCTCGGACTTTCTTTAAAGCCTAATTCGTGCTCATGTGCAGGCTTTAATGCTCAACAGTTAATAAACAAAATCTGATATTTCAATTGATCCCTTTTGTTATATGTTTCTGAAACGAGTTCTTGCTATGGGTATACCCATTGTGAGACAAATCATGCATATTCCCTTTATCCATTGATTATTGGTAAAAAGGGTATAGGAGGTTATGCAACAGGCTGCAGGAAGCGTCTTTGACCCCTTAAAGAATATCCATATGTATTTTTGTTGAGCATCAATAGCCGAATTGATTTTGCCATTTCCGTCTCTTCGTCCTTCCGTTCTTCAGTCCGTATGTCCGAATAAGTCGATTTCAGAGCCTTGAGACTTTAATTTAAAAGATTATGGCAAGACGTCATGAGATTCTTTGCCCTGATTCTTGGATCGTCGGCCCAACAATATTTAAAGGATTTTATATAGTATTTCTTGCTTATTTTATTTGGTGTCATTTAAAATACAACAAACAAAGAAATGCAACACTTCAGTGCTTAAAATAAATTGAATTAACCTTTATCACTTGTAAATGTTTAGTTAACGTTAGTCTAGTTCGTTGATTGGGCCGCAAAATGGACAAAGGGCCGTAAGATGTGTTTTGACCATCCGATTCAGCCTAAAATTTCAGTTGACATTTCAACATATCAACTATATAATACAATAAGGTTCTTGCAAGAGGGGTGTATGGTTGATATGTAGACCCAATCAACAAACTAAGTTTTGTTTATTTCTTACTCTCCCGAAACAGACAGTTTTGGATAACTACCATTTTAACTTTACCCCACGACGACGGATAATTTCTTCCATATTTAATATATAAGAGAGCACAAATGGATCTGTTTGTCTTTCATTGTTTGTTTGTTAAATGAACAGTTTGGTGGGGATATGAGGAAAAAACAAGTATTTGTTTAAGATAAATAGCAATATTCCTTTTTAATTCCTTGGAAACCAAAGAAAATTACATGAAATAAGAAGAAGAAGCATTTCACACAAAAAAAAAATGCATATTTATATAGAATTCTTGTTCAGAATGCCAAAGTGAGTCGATCTCTGGAACTTTAAGAGCTAGAAACTTGAAATTGAAGCTCACATATATATCACACACATATTTCTCTATAACTTTAATGATATTTTCAATTCCATATAATGGACATAGCCAAAGAGCCTTGCGCATTACTATTTAACCCATGCGAGTATAAAAATCGGTGCATAAAGTTCTGGGCGTCATCCGTGTTGAAAAGAAATAGAATTAAGATTTTGGCTTGGCTCGAATAACTTTTGCTTCCTCATGCTGTGTTATTTTGCAATCAATTAATGCCCAATAGCATTGGCAATAAAATGTCTATTGTCAATTTGTCTGTGCGATTCGTGCACGTGTCACATTTTTTGTAGCCCACAAATTGCATTGTTTTTTGTTCATTGGCAGCAACAATGCATCCATTAATTTGCTTTATTAATCTACCCAGATTTGGCATTTCCAGGGGAACGGGAACGGGAACGGGAACGGGCATAGGGATGGGCAATGCGAATAGAAAAGTGTGCCCGCTTTTTGTTATTTTCGAATAATATTGCAAGGAACCTTTTCGTACATTACCGTAAAATTTCAATGTCACCAATGCCAGGGGCAATTTTTCTTCGGTAACATTGTGTGTGTTTTTTTTTCTGGTCGTTACTATTACGAGATAAATTGTTGTCGATAAATTATCGAGAGTCGGTATTTCGGTAGCTCTGCTTCCCTCCCTTCACGGCCCGGCCGCCCAGGGGGCATGCCGGATGTGTATCCCTTTTTAAGAACATTTTTTATGTGAGTTATTGATTGTGTGCGTGCGCGTGTGTGTGTGTGTGCATAGTCGAGTCGAATATGCGCTCTACTGAATTTATTGCAGTTTGTTTTTCAATTTTTTAAATGGCTGGGATTTTGGGCTCTCCACAAGTGAATTATTGTATTGTTGGCAACATCAAACGAAAGCAATAATCGTACTTTGAATGATCTAATCTGTGAGCACATTTTTATGAATCAGCGGATAATATCGCTTTGATTCATTATCACATAACTGCGAATTCTGACTACTCTCAGTAGCTTACTTATCCAACAGCAGCTGCTAATGCTAATGCCATCCTCTTTGGAGAGTGGAGAGTGGAGAGAGAGAGAGAGAGGAGCCCGAACTACTCGCACTTGACAAGTATTGGGTCGTAGTTTTTGATGGGGTATACCTTCATATTGCCGGAGATAATGTCAAATTTATTGCATTATTTTGCGCAGCGTGTTTTGCAGTTGTTATTCTTGATGGTGTTGGCAACATGCGAGCCCGCTTCCCCTCACCAACATTTCCCGCCCGACCCCCCTTCGTCTTGTTGTTGTTGTTGTTGTGCATAAATCAAAAGGTAAATGGCTGCATTTTTATGACTGCCTTTTGCGCCATTGCCATCTCCGTCGCCATCGTCGTCGTCGTCGTCGTGGTCGTGGTCGCCCATCGTTCATCGTTCGCCTTTTGCGCTGCTTCGCTTTTATCACACAAACATTTCTGTGATAATAAATGCCATAAAAATGAAGAAATATGTGGTTAATTTTATGTGCTCTGCTGCTGCTGCTGCTGCTGCGGCTGCCTCCTTTTTATATTCTCTTCATATATATACATAAATGTTTTCGCGGCTACAAATTTTTCGCTTCTGCTCAGCGTTTTTACATCCCTGCGTGTAATTTATAATATTTTGTGTTATTTATATGCCAGCCCCACCCGCCCGCTCTGCCCCCACGCAAACCATCTGCGGGCAGAAGAAGCATCTCGTTTGCCGTTTGCGTTCGCATTGCTAGTAAATAATTCACATGCCCCGGAAAATTTATGACGCTGACAAAGTAGCCGTAAAAATATGAATTACTTACGCTCGTACGTACTCGTTCCGACATACCTATGTGTATGTACTTACTTATGTGCTGAGCACAATGCATATTTATTTTGGCATTTAACGCAAATGAGCCAAACTGAAAACTGGCAATTGCCGGCACCTTGTCCGCCTTGTTGGCCAGCGCAAAAGCCGCAAATTACGTTTAAGCCGTATCGTGAGGTAACACGCTTTTACCTAATAAATCCATCATTTGCTGCGAAGGTTGTTCGGCCCGGCCTGGCTTGGCCTTGGCCAAGTGCCTAGAGCCTAGAGCCTGGGACATAGATCTACCTGTAGGCCGCCCCTTGTTTTTGGCTTATCCCAGTCCCGTTCCCAGTAGCCAAGAATCTGCATTACGTAAATACCAATAATCAGCCTTAAGCTAAAGGCTCAATCCACTTAAATGCTTATCTCACGTATTAACACATATCTTCGCTTGCTTCAAATGCAATGCGCATGAATTTTCCGAATATCGCAGATCAAATACCCTAGCAGATGTTGTATGTAATTATATACTAATCAGGTTTTTATATGGAAAGCTCAACGCATATGATAAGTTAAAATTGGTTTCACAACACTGTGCTGTGAATAATCACTTAACAACACTGAAATGCACACAAACAATCATTCATACAAGAGTTACAGTTACTAAAAGACAAAAATAAGTGTTGTTATTTAATTGTGAGTGACATTGGGCTTTTGAATGTTTGAAAATGTATTTCTTATAATTTAGTAGTCCGATATATACATATATGAGGAAGAAGTAATGTTCATAATATCCGAGGTATAAACAATTTGATCAGTTATTAATTGCATACGGAAAGAACTCGAAAGAACTCAGTTTTCAACTGACAGTTCAAATGTTAGGTATACCTAGTATAAGGTGAGATGAACCTATTCGACTGCCACGAATACCCGTTGTGCACAGATATTGTAATTGTTTTATTTTGTGGCTTGGTTCAGAATGAGACTCAGCTATTATATATGCAAAATGGTTGGTTTGCGGTTGAATTCACAGTCAATGAATAAAAATTTAATTTAGGGCTTGATCAGCATGAATAAAGTCATCAACAGGCACTCAGCGAGCCATATTATTAAAAATGAATGAACTCAAGCAACCATTAAACTATTAAAAAAGTCTAAAGTGCATCATACGGCAACGCCAACACATGTAGAACTGAGATCTCTCTCGCATTGCAACTGGCGTGCTCTTATGGCGAGGCTTAATTAAGCCACACACAGGCACACATACATACATACATATGATACGATTACTGGCGGACAAAACATGTGAAAAATTGTTTGGAACAACTTTGACACAACGACAAAACAACGATTTCCACTTAAACAACAAACAGAAGCTCTTGTGGAAAACAAACCGCAGAACAGGGCCCAGAAGTTAATCGAAAAACGCTAAACAATGCCCGAGTCAGAGTTATTGTCGGTTCATAGGCGAAGAGAGAGAGTGCGAGCGAGAGAGGGGCAGGGTAGAGAGTCGCAGTCGCAGTGGTTGGGGAAGAGCGATGGAGAGCGGCAAACAAATTAATTTTTATATGACATTAAAACGAGCGAGCCGAGGCGATGGCATAAAAAGAAGAGTGGTTAAGTGTTGAGTGACTGAGAAACAAATCTCAGCGAAGAAAATGCGACTGAGCGTAGTAGAATGGCCTGGTGTTGACAGCCGACTGAGAGGGAGAGCAGGAGCGAGAGCGTGGTTGGAGTGGGAGAGCATGATTGAGTGTGAGCTCCAGATGCGCGTGACATATGTGTGAAGATAAAATTAATGTGCGCGTCAAAGGCAAACTTCCGCGAACAGCGCCAATCAGGCAAAGAAAAAAGAGCACTGCTCTCACGCTCAACTGTTGCTCTCGCATTGAGTGTTGCCGTGTTACAAAGAGGCACTGAGCCAGAAATGTCCATGCAGCTGACTGACTGACTGAAAAAAAAAACCTGCTTGGTCACTTTACGGCTTCCATTGCATGGCGCATGCGATTTGATTGGACAAAAAGTACGCCATATTTGAAAATTACACACAGTGCAGCTCGCTCGCACAGCACATGCCTCTCTCTTTTTTCCAACACTCTGAAACGGTGTGCAGCGCTGCTACCGGTTTTGAGCGCAAGAGAGCCAGAGAGTCGTGCCGTGAGCGCAAACACAGCTGAGCGCGATTTCGCTTCACTCTATCGCAAGTCTCTGTATGCCACTTCTGTTGAATTCAGTTCGAGTTTAGCCTTCGATGCGTTCAGACGTGTTCGGAAAAACTGAAATAGAAAGCAAAAAGTAAACTCTAAATACAACCAACCCACATACAACAGCATTTGTGTATCTGTCAGAACGTTCGCCAGCGACAACGCCGAGTGTAAAGTGCTTGAACAGCCAAAACAAAAGTGAAAGATACGCCAGTTGGCCACTTGTCAAATCAGTGAACGCAAGCAATTTCTTAAACAAATAAGAAATTCAAAGTGTGCATTTTAATAGATATTAAAAAAAAACCCGCAAATATTTTTAAATCAAATTTTGCCGTCGCATTCCCCTTGGATTACTCTACAACAACAACTGCAGCAGCTGCAATCCCTTGTATAGCTGCTCGGGACTAACCCGTCGCATTCTCTGTGGATTACCCGACCAACAAAACCCAAAGCAGCTCCAAAATGGTTGTCCTGGAAGGCGGCGGTGGTGTTGTTACCATCGGCAATAACCAGTACTTGCAGCCGGATTACTTGGCACCATTGCCCACAACGGTTAGTACCTAAAAAACACAAAAAAAAATTAAAAATTGGCACAACAGCCTTGAAAAAAATTGACAATCAACCAATTACAAAAAACATAAAAATACAGAATAGGTAAAAATTCAGACACCAAAAGTTTTTTGCTGCCTCAATTTGTTTTTTATGCGCAAAAAGAACTTAAGTTAAAAAAGGTTAAGATTATTTTGGGGAAAATACAAGAGATTGTCGCTTGAACTAAAGACTTTTCATTTATAAAATGAACTTAAGTTAACTAAACAACTTGAATGAATAGAAAAAGTTTAATGTTGCCTTTTTGATAAAGTATAGGGAAGGTTATTTTGTTTAAATTGGTTTTATAAGTTATTAAATAAATTATTATAATCAAAAACTAATCGCAAATTTGTGACGCTTGCACTCGACATTTGACAGATGGATGCCAAAAAGAGTCCGCTCGCATTGCTGGCCCAGACATGCTCACAGATTGGCGCTGATTCGTCGGCCGTCAAGCCGCTGCTGGCCGTGGATAAGAACAAAAAGTCCGGCACGTGCTCCTCCTCGTCGACCTCGTCGAGCTCGTCGAGCAGCGCGGAAATCTCGGCGGCCAAGTCGCCCAGCCAGGCCAAGTCGCCCAAGTCCAGCACGCCCATAACCACAACCATCGGCAGCGAGATGAAGCTGGCCTTCAAGCCGTACGAGACGAATGTGCTGAGCCAGCAGAATCAGAACAGCTTCAAGAGCAGCGCCAGCCTGGCCAGCGAGGAGCCAGCCCGGCCCAGCTCCAAGAGCTCGACGCAGGAGCGCGTGCCCTCGCGCAACAAGTCAAACGCCACGCCCACCGATGCGGCACAGTCAAAGCCGGAGGGCATGCCCACAACGCCACATGACGGCAGCCGCAAGACAGTCTCGCCCGCCGGCTCCTCGCAGCGCGGCGCCAGTCCCATTGTGCGCTCCGGCATGGAGGTGCTGAACAACGCAAACGGCACAGCACAGCATCCCAAGGAGATGAGCAGCATGGCAGCTGCAGCGGCCGCCGCCGCGGCGGCCTACAAGGCAGCCGGCCCGTATGGACTGAATCCGCTATCGGCGCTGTGCTGTCCGCCCGGCATGGAGCAGCACGCGAATCCCGCGTTTCGTCCGCCATTCGCCGGTGGCTTCTCGCATCATCATGCGGCCATGCTGGCCGCGGCGGCCAGCAGCGGCTATCCCGGTGCCGGAGCAGGCCCCGCCGGACAACCGAATCCGTACATAACCTACCAGCGCATCAAGACACCAGCCGGCGGCGAGGCGATTGTGCCCGTCTGCAAGGATCCATACTGCCCCGGCTGCCCCTACTCCGCACACACGCAACAGATGCTGATGGGCGCACCCTGCCCCGCCGGCTGCACGCAGTGCGAGCACCAGAAGTACGGCATGGCCATGGCCAGCGCCGGCCTGCCTCCAGCCCATCCCTACTCGCAGGCGGCGGCAGCTGCGGCCGCCAATGCAGCCGCCGCTCGGTCTGCACCCTACGTCTGCAGCTGGGTGGTGGGCGACGCCTACTGCGGCAAGCGCTTCCAGACCTCCGACGAACTCTTCACCCATCTGCGCACCCACACGGGCAACCTGTCGGATCCAGCTGCCGCCGCGGCCGCCCTCGCACAGTCACAGGCTCAGTCGCTGCTCGGCACGCTCTTTCCGCCATCGGCCCTGCGCGCCGGCTACCCCACGCCGCCCCTGAGTCCCATGTCCGCAGCTGCCGCTGCGGCGCGCTACCATCCGTATGGCAAGCCGCCGGGCGCCATGGCGGGCGCCCCTTCACCGTTCGGCGCCGGCGGCGCCTTCAATCCGGCGGCGGCGGCTGCGGCTGCTGCCCTGGGTCCCTACTACTCACCGTATGCCATGTACGGACAGCGCATGGGCGCGGCGCACCAGTAAGAGGCGCGTCTTGGATACCAAATAAAGTAACGAGCAAGAAGGTAGAGTGTTGTGCAACGGTCGAAAACAGTAGACAGATGGATAGTGTTGCACAGAGCTGTGTTCGAAAACGCAGCAACAACAACAAAATACAACAGCTCTGTTTTATTATATAAATATTGAAAATGATTTCAAAAAGAAGAAAAAGATTATTAGTGTAACGCTGTCAGCGGCGTTCGCTGTTCTGTGATACTAAACTGTAGATTTGTCGAGCGCTAGTTACGTTTAAGTTTCAGATAACCGCAAATACTACAACAGAGAATCCAAAAGCAAAATATTTAATATCCATCAAAATACTTCAAGTCGTAGTTACAGTTATAGAAAAGAGTTTTCTCAGTTTATGTTTGCATCTACAACAATTTCAATTTCAATTTCGAAACTTAGCTTACATTGTTTTTGAGCATTATTTTTTAAGACGCGTTTGTTCTCAAAGTTCAACCAAAGTTTTCTCTGACTTCCAATTTCTCCCGCGACCTATATACATATATGCAAATCGTATAATTATCAGGTTTTGTTTACATTTTACTGATGTTTAAGCTTTGTTTAATTTTAGTTTGTCTAGGCTTAACTTAGTTCTTATATTATTATATACATACACGTACGGATAATAATATGATTACAAATTCAATAATGTTTTAAGTCACATACACATACATATGTAAAGTACTGCGTATAATAAAACTGTAATAACAAAAAACAAAGAAAAAAAAATATATACAAAAGATTTCATGTATAATTATTTACTGTGTATCAACTCAATGCATATAAATTAAAAACTCGCGATTACTTCTCAATGTATGCCACACAGCCCCATCAGACACGAGCTGCAAAGGCATCAACAATATATTAAAATGTGCGCAGTAAATAAATAAGTACACGCAAATATAACAAAAGAAAACGAAAAACATTTTATAAAAATACAAAATCCATTTGTCTTCATTATTTAATTTGTTGCCCATTCTGCAGGCTCAAAGTTTGATGATTTGCCAGAAACGATGTTGACCTGGACATCGACACAGACAATCCATCAAGTCGATGTCTATTCTGTCTATTCTGTTCATTTGTTCTCATCAATGTTCGTGGAGCTTTTTCTTTTTTCGACAATCTAACATATTTGTTGTGCAATACATACAATACAGGCGACAAGTCATATATATGTTGGATATACATATGCATGTGGAAGAACGATTCGATCACGTTTTAAATTGCTTTCAAATTGTGAATATACAAACTATCTTAAAGGAGATTATTGCAATTTCATCATTAAACGCTAATTAAGGAGCTGAAAGTCGAATTGGAGATGGAGTAGGACGAATAGCTGGTATTCGTCCAAGCGATCATTCGAGCATTATCATTTTCGAAATACCGCGATGTGGATCAGATCAGATCAGATCAGCAAATTATATCAGATATCGTCATACTTTTGCTAGCTTATTTTTATAGCATCATATAAGCCAAAATTCAATTACATATATCTCTATGTTTGTTTAGGGTAGGGGGAGCGGTGGGTGAAGATGGGAGTTAAGCATCTGCTCCTTGGGGGAGATTAAACTAGGGAGGGTGCCCAAGCCCGTCCAACAGGTTGTTGGCGAGATTGTTTGGCTACTTGTGTCGTCTGGCGATGTGGCGATAACACATCTTGGCAATTATCTACTTTACCCACGGAATATCGCCGGCTGCGAATTCTGGCATCATCGTGGTATATGGCTGCGTTTGACACGATTTGCAGCGCTTTTTATATTATATTATTGGAAATACTGAAATCTATTTCTAACCAGAGCAGAAAACCAGAACTCACAACTAACACTCAACCGACGAATGTACTTGTCGAAGCCTTACCAACCATACCATTTATTCTGTACAATCATATATTCTATTCGTTATATATTATTATATATATAGTATATGCATTATGACCTTATGTATACAGAAATTCGTGAAATTTGCGGTATCTGCCGCAATCACTTGGCTAGCCATTAAAATCTCACGGTTTCTTTAATAACTTTTTTTTCAGCAGTTGATCTAGTTTGGTAAATTGAACTCTTAAAACTTACGTGAATTTTTATATCGATTATCGGATACAGGAGGATCTAAGTACTCCTTGCTTTCATTGGATCTGCGCTTTCATGCATACGAAATGACAGAGTATTGAAGTTGTCCAATAATTTATATACTTTAAGGGTGTGGGAGATGCTTCCTTTCGACCTTTACATACACTGCATAAAACCACTTTGAAAGAAAAGCGTTTAAATAATATCAATTACCTGTAATATGTCTTTCAGGGTATTTAGTCGCCGGCTCATCACCCCATAAATAGCTATTATTTCTAATATAGCCACTTTCTACAAAGTTATTCGGAATTAACGCGTTTCCATTCTGATGAACCGATCTGTACTTACTATTTCATTTTATAGTTATTATTCTAAAATAACGCTTGACTTGAAAACGATCGGCTTTCATTTAAAAGTCAAATCGCAATCAGAAGTCGATGCTGCATTCCGAATTTCGTATGCCAGATGCATAAATTGTGTGCGGCGTTTCGATTTTAGCCCACAAAATTTGAATTTCATGAGCGACCAGCGACCGCGGAGAACGTGGGGGACGTGGAGAGGTGGCGAGGTAGCGAGGTGGGCGCGGCATTTGCGCAAGCGTTAACAAACTCTCGGCGACAGCTATAAAACACCCAAGCTGAAATTAAAAATCAATAAAAGAATACATTAAATCAATTGACATTCAACGAGCAGCGCTCAGAAAATCCCACTTAGTTACCGAGCTGCTGACAATTATTATTCCCATACAATATGACGCGAACGGGACAATCGGGCGTACATATCTTTTAAGCAAATTAATTGTGACAATATTCAATTGATTTGATTTAAAATTATCGCCATCAGCTGTCAAACGTTCAGCGACTGTGATTTGTTCAATTGTTTCAACATTTTTTTTTTGTTGCTTTCGATTAGTTGCCAGCCCAGAGCCCAACCCCTATGTAATAATTAGAGAATTCCTCACCCAGAGCTCCAAACACTCTCCTCACGTGCGCATTCATATGTTCATTCAGTTTCCAATTGGAAAGAGGCTGTTCCACAAAGTTTCCAATATTCCAATTCGCAATGTAAATATGTTTGCTTATAACAGATGTATTTATGTTAAGATTGCAGCAAATCAGAACTCCAAAAGTAATCCAAGTTTATATTTATCGCTTACGCTGAAAAAGAGCACGTCATATTCGATTCGTTTGACTCGTTTTTTTTCTTGTTCTGATTAACAATAACATTTTTTTGATTGTCCAATTTCTGTTGAAAGATCTGTGATCGTGTTTTTATTGCTGTCACATGTGTTTTTTTTGTGTGGCGCTTGATTGCCATGTCTTCCATTTTTATTTTGTGTTCCAAATTGAATTTATTTACATGCATCATATTTCTTTTGTATTGCTGTGTTGTCCATGTTAAACAATTTGTTTTGTTGTCAACACTCGCGAGCGACAGCAACAGCAACAACCACCAGACAAACTACATGGCAACTTTCTGTTAAAAATAGACTCGCTTTGCTCTGTTATTGTCTATCCGTTGGGTTGAGGAGAGCGGGTCTCGCCTCGCTCGCTCAGACGTTGCCGCTCCAACTTGGGCCTCTCTTGCACTTCTCTTGGATTCGTTTTCTTGTCTTGCGATCTCTCGATGCGCTGCTAGTCAAGTGCTTTGCTTAGTTGATTCTGTTCAACTGGCTCGTTGGTCTAGGGGTATGATTTCCGCTTAGGGTGCGGGAGGTCCCGGGTTCAAATCCCGGACGAGCCCAAGTCGTTTCGAATATTTTGTTTTTTAAAATTTATTTTACATTTTATTTTGTGCACAAGTAATAACAAAATTCAACTCTCACTCATGAAAATAACTGTTTATTATTTAAAAGACACTTTGTCTAGGGAATACAAATCTTCGATTTATTAGAGGACGCAGTAATCTATTACTGGAAAAGTAATCTATTACTGAAAATGTGACTCAATTTATGAGCGATTTTAAATAGTCTTGTGACTCAACTATATCTAATGGAAATCGAAATTCCCAAAGTGCTTTATGGGCCCCGTGAAATTAACCATAATCGATGGTTGTGATTTGAAAAGATTTTCTTAACTTTATGTCTGGGCGCGCGGGACGTTATTTATGGCAGCTTCATACTAACAAGTCATATATGCGTTTAAGTTATGGCTATATGGCTATAAAAATCATTTTATTAGCTCGCTAGCATATAGATGTTATGATTAAACCACGCGAAGAGCTGACCATAATTTATAATCGCAACAAGCAAGTAATATTTCGTATTGTTATCCTACATACTGACCGAACTTCGGATGCCCTATAGAGAACATTCCCAATGTAATAGGGTTGCCAAAGGGATCTTTATACCAGGAAATTATGATACACTGCTAGAGTAGACCAGTTAAGCTTTGGCAGGTGCCAATTTTAATCAGTAGAGTACCTAGAGATTGTGTGTGTTTAATCGAGCATTTGATTCGCTCTATTGCGATCAAATAAATCGTAGCGAAGATTGTATAAAACTTGATTGTTGACAACGTGTTGCTGTGATTTTGCTTCAGCTAAATTGATATAGAGCCACAGCGACAACTTGACATTTGAGATCTGATGATTTACTCGCGGACTGCCCGCTGATTTATGAGGTGTCGTTTTAGATTAGCGAGTGACTCTTCGGGTTAACATTCTTTCTTATGTAAGTGATAAGCCCTCTTTGGCAATTTAAAAAATAATTAAGAGCGTGCTCTTTTTATTCCCTGCAGAGGGTGTTATTGTTTTTGTCACGAAATGTATGTACATATATATGTAGGTCGGAACCGGACGACAATATTATGTATATAGCAAACACGACTTCCAGTATCTGATCTGAGTAGAAGCAACATCTGTGTGGCATCTAAAGGTTCAAATCTGTGTTTGTGTAAACAACTTTTGTTTTTTTCACAAGGCCGAATGAAATGTTGAATTCATGCACATACACACAGTTGCATGAAAAATGGATATATAATATGTGTATAATGCATGCAAAAGGGAAGCTTCACACTCCTAACTTTAACATGGAGTTGACATTATTAATATATATGTAAATAACAGTATACATATACATTTATATTCACACAAGCCCCACTTTAAACATAACCCACCACTTTTAACATAACATTAACATTAACAAAAGTTACCATATTATTATTTTCTTCTGTTAACACAAACCTCAACACATACGAATGTTAAAATCAACACACACAAGATATGTACATGGACATGGTTTGCTTGTCGATTAAGTTTCCAATCGTTTAAATAAATAAATGTAAATAGAAGACTAACTTTCTTGTTTTTGAGATACTCTGACGTGGAGTTGTTTATAATATAGGCTGGATCTTTAAATGTTGAAAGAAAACCATGAGTATAGCTAACAAATGCACTTCCCACTCCCCATAGACGTATTCCGAGGGTGATGTTGCGGATATTGGATTTGGTGAGACATACAATCAATATCTATTAGAAACCTTTTCTACTAACTGAACAGCCAAAAGACAACGAAATTTCTTCGCTGGATCTGCTTGGTTGCAGCAGCAGCTGCCCCTTTACGATCTGAAGGCATGTTACCATTAATTATGGAGCCAGATGATGAGTGATGTCAGCGTAGTCGTTGCAGCTAATTAACAGCTTTGTTATAAATTACAGCAAAGTCATTAAAATTGTCGTGTCTGCCCTCCTGGAGGAGCGTCAATCATGCGTGGGCTGACAAACATACATAGATGTGACATCCATGGGGCGTTCTTCAGTGAGCGAGGCAGGCTAATCGAGTAGCGGATACATTTGTATCTTTTAGTTGCTCAAGTGCTTGTTGCCCGCTGTCAGCTCCTTGATAATTTTTCAGTGTAATTTTTCTTGGGTCGCCAGACACCCCCGCTGTGTTTCTTGCCGGGCGAAGCTGATGTTGTGACATTGTTGCTGCTGCTGCCTGTTTTGTTTTAATATTTATGGCTTCCTCGTGTCATTTTTATAATGTTGCGTTTGACACTTTCCCTTTGGCTCTCCACTCGACTCGCAGCCCAGTATCTGACATTATATGGGCGGTCGCGGTGTCGCTCGTTGTTCTCGTTCGATGTTTTATGCTGTTGTTAATATTAATTTCTGACTTTTTGCTTCAGTTCTTAAAATGACATTTGTAGCTGACACGACAACAGCGGCGACTGTCAACAGACACTTGGTAGGCATTTATTTAAATTTTTCTTCTATATATACTTACAGTACGCAGCCAGAGGAGACTCAAATTTAATGGGTGGTACCCAGAAAATATGGGCTTCTTTTGTCGGGCATCTCTTTTGCAATATCTGAACAATATGTCACGATCATAATTCTGGCGATTAGGCGACTGCACCTAATGTCACGTAACGTAATCGCATAAAATTGACGGCTAGGAAACAAGAAATAAAATACGATATGCAATGCGCAATATAAATGCTGTATACATAAACACACGCGGGAAAATTTAAGGCCCTGCAAGGCCTTCAGCTCTAACTGCGACATAAATACTTCAGCTGCTGTGATTATTATTATGGCACCCACCTTCCCACCTTTCCACCTTCCCACCTGCCCAGCGTGAAATGGCCCGACGGTGTGCACAATGGAGCGAAAAATACGTTGGCCAAGTTGTCGGCTTTGGTTGACGGCTCATGTTGACACTTCAAAGCGACCGCTGACTTTTTGGGAGCGCGTTTCGTTGGCTCTAATATATTATTGATAGCTACATATATGTATAAAGCATCTGAACGGGTGGACGTATCGCTGGTCAGTGGTTAAATTGTTTTGCTTTGTCTGCCTGTCCACACATTTGGCCATCATAAATTATATGGCAACCGGGCTAATAAAGTTCCTTTAGGGCTTTAGATTCCATAAGCCCACTTTGCATTAAATGGCTTTGCCATTCATGAAGCTTGTCTAAATCAGGTCACCGCCAACCGTCATCAGGCTCAACAACCTATGAAATTGTTTTTAAGTTGTCATATATTTAACTTTACAGCTACTTTTCCTTTGGTATTTTGGGTTTGTTTTGTGCAAATGTAATTATCAGGCAGATAAAAGTATCTCCGAACCCGTTTAGTGTACATATTCTTATACAACATTAAGACTATGTCCACCTAGCGGGATCTCGGGAACCATAAGAGCTTGAGACTACAAATGTGGAACGCAGTTCCCGAAAGTAGACTCTCGTATAGTATGTATACACAGATCCTCAATATCTCACATTCCCCTGTTCTCCAAATAATTGAATACATCAATTATTTACTAGCATTTGGGTGCCAGATCGGACAATAAACACCGAAGCAAATCACGAAAATGATGTAGGTAGAATCTTTGCGATGACAGCTCGGCGATGGCTCTGAGAATCTCCTATGCGGACACTTCTCACTAGAGCAGGTATTACTTGTTTTTAATTAACGTCAATTGCCAAAACTGAGTAATAAATAATAACAATGCCGGGTTAATGTTCAATATTTTTGAAAGATATGTTATAAATCTACCCATGATAGCATTTATCAATAAAATAATCAAAATTCTAATGAAAAAAACAAATGCGATAGATCAAAATAAAATAAGTAAACGGAATGAGAGTAAGAGATAAAACTAGACATGGCGTAATTTGAGTATCAATAAGGATCCAAAAGCAAGTTCAAGCGATGCAGTCAGATACATACGACTGCGCCATACTCTGTACACTGAGATTAAATCAGCTCAAACTGCAGCTCAAAGAAATTGAAGAAAGTATATAGGAGAATGATCTAAACCTGTCTACAAATCGGACAGCAAGATAAACATAGCTTATACGCTTTTTGACTTTGTTAACAGAGTTAAATTTTGAAGTTTTGTATATGCGCAGCTGATGTGTAATGAGCGCTGGTGATTACTTACCTGCTTCTGCCTACTAATATACCCCAAATAATCTAAAGAGCATAAATATTTCAAGCATTGTCAAGATAGCCGATAGCTGAGTACGCCTGTTAAGTGTTATATCGCCAGAAGTTGCTAAATATGTGCTTGACCTGCTGCTGCTGCTGCTGGCGATGTCCGCTGCCTGTTGTTGGCCACATTATTAAGCCAATTCAGCAGCAGCAGATAAATAAATAAAATTTGAAACATCGCCGCAACAATAAAAGGCGACAGTACACGATTTATTAAACGTAGCCGCGGCTGATGTTGTTGTTGTTGTCGTTGTTGTTGTTGTTGTTGCTGCTGCGGACCAAATGAAGAGGCAGACATAACAAGCAGCAACGCCGCAGAAGCAGCTGCTGCTGCTGCTGCCACCGTTGTTGCTCACATTACTCTTTTTGGCGTGGCAAAGGCAACAACAACAACAACAACAGACTCAGATATATTGCTATATAGAAAACATACAATACTTTAGGTTGAGGCCAAAATGACTAATGACCAGCGATTATCAAGCGATAAAAGGCAAGAGACCACAACAACAACAGCAACAACAACAGCAACAGCGGCGGCAGCAGTAGCAACAACAACAACCACGATAATTTATTATTGTTTTAAACATTTGTGTTTTGCGCTCAAACGAGATACATTTGTCTCATCTAGAGACCGTCGCCTTTATTCATTAAGACAATACAGAAAAGGGTCTCCGAAATATTTACGTATGCATGGAGAGACTACATACATAATGTAAATATAAATATGCAACATACATATTCAAATATCTTTTTAGCATATGTATGTTGATGGCTGCAACTTGTAATTAGTTGGCCTTTTATAACCCGCTTATTTACTACTGTCTGGGTGTTAAATTTGCTGCTACCAGAAGCGGCAACAGCAACAGCAGCAACAGCAGCAGCAGCAGCAACAGCACAAAACAGGCAACAATAATAAACTTGAAGATTCATGAAAGCGGCAAAGAAAAATAAACAGCCAAAGAGACGTAAATCTTGGCCTTTCAGTATTTCATTTCTTTTGTGGCCCCAGCAGCAAACACAACCTGAACTATCTCAAGCCATGAAATGAAGGCTTCACTTAATGGCCACGAAGCCTGGATGCTCTTGCCAAGCCAAGCTATCAGAAGTTGGGTTGAATGAATAAGGGGGTAAAGAAAACCAAAAACACACCAAATTGAGATATGCTCGAGCGCTTCGTTTTCTGCTGCTGTGGCAAACATCATGCGTCAAGCGGAATACCCAGCGAGGCAGGGTATTCGAATGTGGGCTAAGCGAGCTTGAGCAATGATGTTTGCGCGGCTCGTTGTAAATGTGAATTGGCCGAAATTAAAAATAAATTTATGACTTAAGTGGCTATAAATTATATTTCTTGTTAAAATTCTATTGTTTCTGTGTTGGATTTTTAATTTTGTTTTGTATCTTTTGTGCTCGACTTTCTTTTCATTTATTTATTTTTTCTAAATTTTAAATTATTCACCATGTGCCGTGGCACATAAATTTCTGGCATTGCGTTTTCTGACATTATTTACGACCTGCTAATGAAGTTGAGTAGTTTCCCGATGATTTGCACAAAGATATTTCATTAATTATGAACACGAATAAAACAACGTCTAGCTGTGCTCGTATTTGAAGATTCGAAGATTGCCTGTTCACAATTGCTTGCAATTAATTGTAAATCTGTACCGGAATACCCACTGATAAGACGTCCGTCCCACTTGAGGCACATGAAGCCACTCGAAAACAGATCAAGTCACATAAATTTCAGCCGCCATTCCAGACCTTTGTTTATTACTGAAATACTTGAGGTCTGTTCGACTGTGTACGCTGTGGCTGTGGTGTCTGAGGTCTTTTGGGTGATTTGTTATTTATTAAACACTTCGACACGATTTTTTGTGTGTCCCGAGATTTGTAATACCCTGCGATCTGTACGGCAGCACAGCTCTCTGATTCACTTCGTAACGCCCGAAGATGACTCTCTCTCTCAGGTACATGGACTTTGCTATCAATATTATTGCATGTTTAAGTAAATTTGTGGCTTGTTTCAATCTTTTGTAAGTTTAAGAGGTGTCACTTTCGTAGAAGGGCATTTGCTCTTCGATAATCTATTGGGTTTCCTGCAGGGTATCTCCTTGGTTGTTCGGCCCGACACTTTATCACGTAACCGGCGAATAGACAGGCCCTAGAATATTTCTTTGTTTTGGGGCTCGTTGAGAATAGAATATAATGGAATAGGTTTTAATAAAGAGGCGACACAATTGATGCGTCCATTAAACAGTTCCTAATCTAAATACAAGGCAATTAAAATTGAAATTTATGGCGCTAATGTGCCACATACTCGGCGGGTTTAAGATCTGGCCCCGCGAAAGACGCGCCTGTCGTCTGCCAGCTTAAGCCATTATATTTTATAGAATTTTATGGTTCCGTTTTCGGGTGTAAGATTCAAGTGATAATTTGTGTGGGCAATTAAAAATTTGTTTGACTGCCGATTCGAGCGCTCAACTTGTAAGCTAGCCAACAACAAATTTGTAATACTCACCGCTAAGTAAAGAGCTATCTTTTAAAAATAGCTTCGGCATAGCTTTTGTGGTATTTTCAAGATAAACAGAGAACGACAACGGCGACGACGACGACGCATTGCAAAAGCCTCTGACAAGTGTCAAGTGTGTGTGGAGTGAGCTCATTCCCATCAGTCGGGATGTGTTTTCTTTTAAAACATTTGGAAACACGACAAGCGCTCTAGTAAATTTAAGTAATATACTATCAACATTTTGCAGCTACTTAGCTGCTTAGTTGAGGGGCAAAGATAATAAACAGCTTTACATCTGCATGGAATTGTGGAAGAAAACATTGCCGGAGAGGTCTCGGACTTGCGCCGAGCTAGTGGGTCTCGTGAACGTGCTGCCTTGACAGCTGCTTTCTGCTGGAGACTGGCAAATGTCTAAATTTAGTAGCTCATACACATTTGGTTAGTTTGCTTTGGACCAGAACTGCCATTTAGATAACTCGGTCGGGAGATTGTGATCTTGAGATTTGCAAGATCTGTTTGTTGTCTTGCTCACGTTGACGTTGATTGTTGGCTGGCTGGCACACGATTATCACTGCAGCATTCTATTTAATCTGCTTGATTGTTGTTTAAAGATCTCGACAGTTTATCATACACTTTATGACATACTCAACCAATTACCCGGCCATCCTATACTAAACCCTCTAATTTATGGCATAGGTCGGCTTTAACAGCTTAACATCAACTTTTATTATGCCCATCTCAAGGGAAACATGTCATAAGTATGTCAAAGCAGGGATCAACATTTTTTCGTTGAGTTATATAACAAATAACACAAATCTTGCTTTACAGTTGGTGCAATCTCTCCCAAGCTTATTGATATCACCCGATTATCGTTTGAATAATGGCTATTTTATTGCGTAACTGACGTAATATTGCACTTGGCTTTAATTTGCAAATTGGCAGCTTGTATCTTGAACTTCGTACCTCTCACGAAGGTGTGAAAAGCATATTATAAAACTGTGTAAATCTAAAAAGTCAACAACACAGATCTCGCGTGTCACAGTGAAACTACCCCCCAACAACGCAAAACTAATCAAAAGCAACTCTACAACAAGATGGAAACTCTTCTATAACAAAGATATGTTTCTTCTTGAGCGATTTCAACTTGTTTTGATTATAATTGTGCTTGGTTCAGTTGTCTAAATGGAAATACGTTGATGGTATCGTTTCCAACCCCAATCTTGTCTGGCTATCAATGCCTTCGACTAGCAGAGCGTAGGCTCAACAAGCTCTCAAAAAGCGTTCTCTGCAAATTTTTTGTTGCTGCTGTCAACGTGGCCGCCCTCGGCAACATCGCGAGGCGACGTCGACGAGGTTGGCATCAAGCTGTCAAACATTTAAGCCGCCCACCATCGACCATCTGTCTGACAGTGGCACTCTTCTGGTCATTTAATCACAGTATTAACTCTTTCGCTGAGCCGCTGTCAGTCTTGTCTCATTTTTGCCGAGCTGCCGGCAAGAGGAGAGGGGCACAGCGGGCGACGCCGACGTTATAAATACTACTGTCTTCCAACTGTCAAGTTGGTATAAGTTTTGAGCGCAAAATACAAAATACAAAGCCGACTTGACAGCTGGCTCTGGCTGTGGCTCTGGTCATTTCTCGTCGAGGCCCATGCTCCAAGTGCCCCCTCCTTGGGCCCTCATCAGATGCTGATGATGATTATTATGTATTTTGTATTTTGTTGTTTCTTAACTCACACACACACGCACACACGCAGTCGCACATATGAGAGATACTCATGGTCTCTGCATTCGTTTAGGCTTTTAAACGCTTAGGCCGACTTAAGTTGGACTTAACGCGACTGGCGAGCAAAAGCCAACAGTTGGACAGCTAAAGACGCCTCAACTCGACGTTGGCGACGTCGGCGGCAAAACTTGAAATGAATTTGGACGCGCTTCGGATAATGAAAACGAAACGTGGCGCGCGCTTCATGCAGAGGCAAAAACGAAACAGCAACAGAAACAGAAACAGGAAAGAGACAAACCTCACAAAAAAGCCCCAACCGAGACATGAAAAAACAAAACCGTCAAAAGTGATTTTGTGCTTTGGTCAGCAGCAAAGTTAAATCAAAAAGTGCCGCCGCCGTTGCCGCCGACGTCGCCATCAGCACCTCCAACGAGAGGCCCGACCCGTTTCTTCGTTTCCCCCTGTCCGTCCGTGGGCCATTCCCAGCCCCAGTCGCTGTCCACCCTTAACTGTTTTGTGGAAGCTGACAAGCTTTTGGCCGCATGGGGCATTTTGACATCTGATTTCTTTTTGACTTTTTCTACTCTGCTTTTTGTTTGGTCATTTGACACGTACTTTTCGGTGCCACAACGCTCCAGCTATGAGGCGGTAGGAGGCGCAACATGTCTCCAAATAAAAACTGTTGAAATTTTAGAAAATTGATAATTACATGCGTCTGTTCCATAAGCCTATAAGCACGACGAGACAACTTCCACCACAACAAAAATAATGCAACTTTTTATTATAATAGATTCATTTTTATTTAAAGTAAAAGTTAGGTCAGTCTAAGGTACTTGTCCTTTCGAATATGAAAAACAGGTTGAACGAAATTCTTTTGATTTTCTTCTGATCGATATTCGACAAGTTACACTTATCGATCACGTCTTGCATTTACAGAAATACAATAGAAATTACTTTCACACAAACGTAATGAAAATCAAAAGTTTTGTTCTAGTTCGTGAGATATGAAATATACCCCATGTGAGTATTGCCTAGGGCATCGGCTACTGATTCATGCTACATTCTTTTTCCCTTTTCATACTTAACGAGCAAAAAAGTATTGAACATTTAATGTGTAATCGGAATCATCGTATATTTAAATGATTTATATGCTTAATTTCAATCAGTGCTCATTAAAATGGGTTAAGGCTCCCATTTGTTTGAATGCCAACATCCAGCAGGGCGAAAATGCACGCACGTTTTAATTTGTATTTTTGTGCGCCGTGCAACGCGAAATTGTTTATAAATTATTGATTAAATGACAATGCGCTGTCAGAATTTGATTTATGGCCTGGGGAGCGGACGACTTCGTTGGAGGCACGCAAGCAAATTGTGTGGGCACAAAAATACATTGAAAATTTGTTAAGCAAACAATAAACAATAAACAATAAAAGATGGCCGCCACAGCCGACAACGATGACGGCGACGTTCTCCACGATTTATGACAGCAAATTATACGCGAAGGGGGCTGCCCAGCACTGGAGCTGGAGCTGAAGCCAGAGCTGGGACGCGGTCTGGGGCTAGAGAATAAACAAAGTCGTCTGTTTTTATTAATTTATCATAATTTTATTTATGGACAGCAGCAGCAGTGGCGGCGAAAAAAGTGACATTAAGTCAGTCATCAATCAAAATTACGAAACGAAAAAAAAAATACGCTGCAATAAATAAACGATAAAAGGTCCATTTCGTACTTGGAGCTGAACGGCGAGCCGAGCACCGAAAGTTGCTTGATTTTCAATGGCTTTTCAATTAACGACGGGAGCCAAGTCCATATCCCCCCAAAATGGGAATGATATAACGAGCATTCGGCACCCTTCTCGAGTAAAAGCTAACTGCCGCAAGCCAGGATCTTTTTATGCGAATGTCCATAGTATGTGTCCTCATACTTAGTAATCGGATTATATAGTTATTTTACAATTGATCAAAGGTTTTTATAACTGATTCGCGCGAAAACTGAAGTGAAAGCAATGATTTTATGATCAGCGAAGTAAGATCTTATATATATCTACCTATTTTCGCCTTATATGTGCCATTATCTAAGAGATAGTGCATTTAGCTTCTTGGTAACCTCTGGCAAAGAGAGGAGAAGAGCGAGAGGTGAATAGATTGAGACGGACAGGGTTCAATTGAGCTCAAGCCATTAGGTTAACAGCCCGCAGCACATATCATCTGGCAGGCACAAGAGGTGTAAATACCCTAGATTATGCTAGCTGCAAATGCTACTGGTTCTGGACAAACAACGTGCGCAACCACTTTAAAAATGAACATTTCTTCTTATTTATATTTAATTTTTTTTCCAAGTAACCCAAAGCAAGAAACCAACTGCGCAAATATTTGCCAGGCATTTAGAGACCAACGGGTATGTTGGGAGCACAATTCCTATCGCCAGTGTTTACCAAGTGTAACACGCTGTTTGTTTGTTTGTTTTCCAACACTCAAAAGTTGATTGCGGACGCCAGTTGACTGGTTAATTTGATCGTTTCCCGCATGGAACCGTTTCTATTTGACTTTTGAAACATAATACCAGCCTGGCCGACCAGACAGATTTATAGGCGCACCAACTGCAGATGCAGTTGGTAACCGTAACCGTAATTTAACCAGTTTTCACTTTTGCACACAAGCTCTGGCCAATGGCAGCGCCCGATCCTGATACTTGTTCAAATGAATGGAAATAAATCTGCACGTCAGGCGATGTCGTCTGGCTTTGATTTACATCATATAATGCGCATTTTTCTCGTGTTAAACAGACTTAATGTCTGTTTATAAGTTCAAGCAGCGAACACCTCACACACCTCACACACCAGTCAACACACAACACACAGCGAGCGGGCAACTTGCGATGACATCAGGAATTTCAGAGTGGTCGTGCTTGGGTGTCGCGCTATAAAATATAAACATATATATAAAACAATCTGATTTATAGCATTTTGATAACCTCTTAGCTTCATCTCCCACTCTCTCGGCTTCCCCCCTCTCTCGACATCCTAGGCGGCCAGTGGAGCGGAACAGCTGAGAAGGTTGTGCGAAATGCTGGCAATATTTGCGACGATAATTTATGGTCCGTTCTCATAGTTCAGATTTATAGATGCATGTTCCTATATACGCCTGCATATGCATGTGCATGATGGGAGGACCATTTACCATTTTGTTTGCAAAAGCGTAATTGGAAGATTAAATGAGCTGGAAAGAATTACAACGCTTTGTTTACAAAAAGTACATACATATATTATCTTTGCGGGAATGTAAGCCAGTTGCGCTCTGCCTACGTTTTGGTCGTATATCATTATTCTATTTGGAAAGATTAAACTATATTCTCTGTTTGCTTCGACATGGGAGTTCCCTAGAATTCCAGACAGGCAGCTCTCGATACTCGCCCAATATAAGTAATTGTACAAAAAGCATAATTGAAGTAAATCAACTTTCTTACATGCTTTAGTGGGATACAGCAATAAAAGTATATAAGTTATTTCAGATCTCATTAATGACTGAAAGACTTAGTACTATTATTTGCTTATTTATCTTAACATTCACATATATGTAGAGCTAGTATACCTTGTTTAAGCTAGTATTAAGCCTTGTTCTACGTGTGGAAACTTTGCAGATTGCGCTGTGCAAATATTTTGAAATGACAAAACAATAAGTCAACACGCGTTCATGAGGCATAGAACCATTTAGATAAAGAAGAAAGTTAAGTTAAGTTAAGCTTCCGCATATTTGATAAAGTCTTTTAGAAGTTGGCCAAAGCTTTCATAACGTGATAAAACACCTTATGTAAAGATAACAAGGGAACATATCTCTTACCTGAATGGAATAGGATTTGGATAAGTGCTGGATAACGATTTATAAGCCGAAATATCATATCGTATTAAGTGAAATGCTTACGGATTGTTTTGTTTGGCATTAGCCAAATATTTCGTGTATCTATTAACATGTCCGAAAGTTCTTTCCGAGTGAGCTTAAAAATAATTAGCCCAGCTAATTAACACACACACGCGAAAGTTCATTAAAGCACTCAAGCAGGCAGCCGTCCATTCAAGCAACAAGGCGACGTCCCACTTGAGATGGTCATGTCAAATTTGAAAAGGAAAATTATTTTGACATACCCGCCGCAGAAGGGGAGGGAGGGAGGGCATAGCGCAGAGGCCAGATACAGTCGACAAGCAAGACGACAACCGCAATGACGTGACTTTGGCAAAGCAAAGCAAATTGTGATAATCAACACGAGGGCAATCCACAAAATGCTATTGCATGGCTGTCAATCAAAGGGGGTTGGCCCACGGTCTACGGCGTGAACCATGAACCGTAGTCGCACAGAGCAGCGGCTGCCCGAATCGCTGGGCAATGCGAGCTGACAAATAGTTAACGCTAAGCGGGGGTTAAATTGGCGTTGATAATGACAGCTGAATAATTTTTATGCGGCGCGACATGGAACATCATCAAAACAATTTCACGCTACACTTCAAGTTAAGAGAACTGCAGAGATACTTCTCTGCTCCGAGATACAGATACGCACACAGATAAAGATACAGATACAAATTTATGGAGCGTGTGTGGGGCTGGCGTCGCATAAATTAAATGTAATGTGACATTTTTACAAAATGCGCTCATTTCTCAACATATCCGGCTGAAAGAAAAACTGAGAAAACAGTAAGCAAACGAATTAAGGCACCGAAGATGAAATACCCTAGAAAATATAGGGCGGAGATTATACTTTCCCTAGGAGTTATGTTATATATTATGAAGAATATCTTGGAGAACAAATATGTTTCCTTTCACATCAAGATGATCTACAATATGTATGTAAAGATGAGAGACAGCTGATCATACTGATCATTAAAAGATTAATACCCTTTTGGCGTGTAAAAATATATATTAATGAAAAGCAAACGTGAAGAGATGCGACAAAATGAGACGCATAAATTCTCATATATGCCAAGCGAAATATTTCGCCTTAAATTAGCCTCAATTAAATGTTAATGCATTTTGACATTTCTGCTGTCGCCCCCCAGTAAATGCCCCTCTCCCTCTGCGCGCTCCCCTCGCCCCAGCCAGATTAAATATACAAAAATAAATATACTTATGAATAAGATGGAGGCCTCTCAGACTACGCGTCGTGGGTTTGTCACATTCACTTCACAAGTCGGCTCGGCATTCATGAAAAATGAATTATGATTTGACGTAGCAAGGCGAGTATCTTTCGGCTGCGCTCTGCGCAGTATCTCATCGCCTGTGCGTGTATCTCTGAGATGCAAAGAGCAATTAGCGTTGATGTAGCCGCAGCAGCTGCATCTTCATTTATCATCTGCTGCTGCCACTTGCTTTGCTTTTTATTTCATGGCTGACATTCTGTTGGCAAATATGTATATAAATTACTTAATGGCTTAAATCAACACTCAGCATTGCAGTCTCTGCTTATTGTGCTCATCAAATCTGTGAGCGACTTTTATGTCTTGTATCCTACTTGGGCAATCGTCAGTCTTTACATTGTCAAAGAGTTAGTAGTAATATTTTAACCCACAATAGTTCAATTGACTTTGTATATGAAAAGCTTTTTATGAGAACAATATATTCAATATCTTTATCAATAGCTTTTACGTGGACTAACATTGAATTTTATGCGTAAAAGGAAATCAAGTAAACCTTTAAAAATATGACTATCTAAATAACCTTGATATCAAATGTTAAAAATAAACTCTGTTATCGGCATGCCGAAGATTGTTAGGAGAACTGCGAAGCTCGGAATTGCCAAGCTCGGTGGTAATATCTCAAAAGACAACTCATTTTTTGAATCGATCGAGAAGAGAAATATGCTATAGTTTTCATTGCTGATATGGTATGGTATGTTATGATATGATATGATATGGTATGATATGTTATACTAAAACTAATAAATAGGAAGTTTGTTTATGTGCTTTGAGATGTATTCTCTGGTATACATTCCATGACAAAAATAACGTACCCTCCACAGGTGTTTTACACGAAACGTGAATTATGCAAAGTAGGCGAAATATAACTTTATATATAACCTTTCCAATATATATATATATGTTCCCCGCCCCTGCCTTTAAAGAGGCATAGTTTTGTCCTTATCTGTGGTTTGGTCTGTTGGCGCTTATCACGAATCAGCCAGCCCGGAAATCGATGAAAAGCCTTTCTTTTTAGTATATATACCAAAAAGCTTATAAACAGTCTGTTTAGCTATTTTAAGTTCAAGTCTCGATGGACTATGTATAATCTTTAGCATCATTTTGGTAAACCTCGATGAAATTAGGAAGAGAACACGCCCTGTGCTTGACACTGCAGACCTTAACATCTGCTATTTGCATCTGTGTGTCAATTTACCTGCATTGAGCAGCACAGAAGAATAATTTTCAAAGAATTTGTGTAGTCCCCCTTGCCCTGGGCTCACCTTGTGGTTGTCCTTTTTGCCGTTTGCCCATTTGGGCCGTCGCGTCGTGCAGCCGTTCGGCCGCTCGTCCGCTCGGCCGCATGTCATCGTTAGTGTCTGCTTTCGGCAGGGATTTGTAATATTATGCTGTCAAGTCAAACATGCCCACTGACAGTTACCAACTGTCTGACGGGCGGACGCTTGACTTGAGTATGTAAGCCGACGTCGGGTTACAGCCCTCTTCTGCAATCGCAATCGCTATAGGAACGACAATGCCTGGGGAAAGGGTATGGGTAAAGGCATGGAAATGGAAATGGGAATGGGAATGGGAATGGGAATCGGAGAGTGGCATTCGGGGATGTGCGGGCTGGCAATTACACTTTTGACGCCAGGCCAACGTGTGCAGGCAGGGGCGTCACCAGTGTCCTCGTGGTCCTTGGCTGTCGGCCGACGGTGTCGCAATCGGCGTCGCAGTAGGTTTCGGTTTGATCCTAACAAATAATGACATGGCAATTTGCGGATTTCACAGCATGTCCAAAGCTCTGGATACACGTAAATAGTCGCATATTCCACTCGAACATTGCCAGTCAAGTCGAGTTAACAAAGTCAATTCAAAGCGCCGCTACAAGTTTGTTTAGTTATCGCTCGCCTTGGGATCGGCAACGGCAACGGCAACTGGAGCTGGAGCTGGAACTGGAACTGCCCTGCTATCAGTGTCAATTCAAGGTGGTTGCAGCTGATCCCCCGCCGAGGACCGCCTGCCAATGTCAGTTAGTTGAAAGTCCTGGCCTAGTCCCCGCTGCTTGTCAGCCTGTGTCTGTCTGCCCGCTGCGTTTCGTGTGCGCCCCACAGAAATTCAATTGCGAGCATGGGTTAAAAGCTTGCCAAACTGACAGCAGCTCGACCCGAATCCGCACCCGGACGGGGTCTCGCCTGCCCACTGATGCTTGTGTTCGGGTGAAGACCTCCTACGTGTCCGCTGTCAAATTTTCCTGTCTCTGCCCAGGCCCGTATTCCAGACCCTCGGTGTTTCGGTTTTTGTGGTATTGGTTAAATTTGAGTAAAGCCTGGCAGAATTTCTTTCTTCCTTCCCGACATGTGCAGCTGTCATGTGATTAAGTCATTAACTTACAGATTGAAGATTTTACATTTATTTTCGATATTATTTATTGCTTTTTGGCTCTTTCGCCGTCTGTCCATATATATCATGTAAATCTCAGAGAGTGTTGTTCAAGCCCCTCCCATTTGGCTACAAGTTATCTGTTAGTAAAACATTTCACCCAATACAAAATTAAAGGAAACTCTTTTTTATACTCTGAACTCATTGAAAGTGCATAAAAGGGGTATAATGTATTTGTGCAAAGGTATGTAACAGAATGCAAGGATCTCAGAACCTAGATCTGGAGATCTGGAGTAGAAGAGGGTTCAGGGTCAGGTTCCCCTTGTCGGGAATTCCTGAATAGAGCCTTAAAAAGAAAGTGTTGGAATCGTAATGGGTTACTTAATCTAAATAGACCCGGATGGTCTTCCGGACAACTCCCATTCGATGAAGGTAATAATTTGATGGACTCTTCCTATTCGATGTAAGTAATAAATTGTTGTCCTTGGCACATCCATTGACATTTTTATTTGTTCCATCTATTGCGTTTATCGAAATTGACCAGCAGCTGTTTTTAACCAGCTGCCAACTCACATTAGATGTTTGCCAGGCCATAAAAATGCATTAAGATTAGGCATTTGATGACTGTCACCTGTTGCATTGTTTGTGGAGCTTACAATCAATTAAGTTGTATGGAAATCACATAAATTGATGTAACATTAAACGAGTGGCAGCTGTGCCGTCTTCAGGCTGGAACTGGCCATGGTCAACATTTCTCAAATTTTACGAGCCGCTCTTCAAATTGATAGAAACATTAACTGAGCTTCAGAGTCTGGCCTGGTGCGCAGAAACCAGTTCTCCAAAGAGCTTTGCCGACTGCTGATTGCTCCGTCCCCTGGTCCGGGATTTCAACAGATTCGCGACCAAGCCGCCGTCATGTCTGTAAATTTATGGCATTTCCTTTTGCACATAATTTTCAAATTAAGTGTTGCTTCATGTAAATTAATACATTTTCTGCAACGTTTAGAACCTGCTGTTGGCACTCGCAGAACAGATTTTCACTAACCCATTATACTCTGGAATTTGTCAGATATTAAACTGCGTTTTTTTAATACGCTTTTTAATGGAATATTGGTCAAATGCTATAATCTTTGCATGCAAATGTACGTAACAGGCAGAATGAGGTACATTGGGTATATTTGTATGTGCTTGATCATCTATTTGTCCGTTTCTGGGTCCATCTGTCTGGATCTATAAGAGCTAAAGACATGTATATATTCATTTTGTATTAACTTCAGATCTGGCCTTTTTGACTATATCTCACAGATAGAAAAGTTCCCACCTGTGGTCAATAGTCGCATATTATGGGCAGAACTCTTTTATAATCTTCTAATAAGAGGTATAAGCACCAAGAGCAAAATTTCAGTTTGGGAATTCATTTTTGTACTATTTTCAATGAATCCTTAGATTTTCTTTAACTTTATCTTAGCTTCGTTTAGTTTTTGAAGCTGCTCCTCCTTGCCGCCAGACAGCCACTTCCTGCCTGTGCTTCTCATCCGTCAGCCAGGACAGCGTCTGCGGTCCCCTTGTCCACTGCTTGTGCCTGGCTATCTGCCTATCGATTCGCTGCTCGTCTCTGCGCTGACGGCTCATTAGCATGTGTGCGTAGTCCTCTGCATGAGGACTTGCCTGTAAGTCTTCTGCGGGAGTGAGAGTCCCTCTCCCTTTTGGCCTGTCAGCCGCTCTGCCATTAATTTTGCCAGCCATGGAGCTGCAGAGCCTCGCCTCGAGCTCAAAAACTAACCTAACCTGCAGTGTAATGCGTTGTATTGTTCACGCAAAATTTATTTCCGCTGCGTCATGAACATCCTGCTGTCGTCGCTGATGTGCGGGTATGTTGCAGTTGTTGTTGTTGCTGCTGTTGCTGCTATTGCTGTGGCTGTTGTTAATTTACGTAATAAATACGCTTGAAAATTTTGCACGCACATGCAAAATGAATTACGTCGCCTGACGTTGGCGCAACAGCAACAACAGCAACAACAGCAACAGCAACAACAACGACAGCAACTTAACTGTCACTTGTCACAGGAACGTTTCGTGGGGGCCCTTGGCAGCATGTCCTGGCAGAGCCGGCGACGGCGACGTCCTCGTCGTCTCTCACATGTCAACGCGCGTCGCTTTGCTTGGCATTTTTGTGATGTGAAATGAAGCAACGAGGTGACAGCCAAGGGGAGTTGCTGCTGCTGCTTCTGTTGATGTTGTTGTTGTTGTTGTTGTTGCTGGTTGCAGCAGCAAACGGCAGCAACACAAAATGAATTACTCGCGTGAACAACAAAAACTGTCAGAGGGCTGTCAGCTATGCTGGCGCAGGGGGCGTATTGCTGCCTTAATGCTGTTGTTGTCATTGTTGCACGTGCCTCCCTCCCTCTCCCTGTGTTTGAGGTGTCAGCGCATCTCATTTGAAATGCTCACACAGAAAACGGTTAACAACCAACAGTCAGTCAGTTGTACAGCAGCAACAACAAAAACAACAGCATCGCCGACTGCCACAAGCTGGCAACATGGGCCTGCAGCCAGCTGCAACATGTTGCCAGCTCTTGTGGCACCTTCCTGAAGTGATTATCTTACCTAAATTGCTTGTAGCAATCCACAAAATTTGATGTCTACGCGTCTTACGGCGTTACGGCTGCTGCTGCTGCTGTTGCTGCTGTCGGTGCGTTTTTTGCGCTGCTGTCGCAATTTTCATTTTCGCACTCCATTATAAAGTAATTTTTTTACATTACTTATGCCTGTCAACGTCTGCTTTGACTGCTTTTCCTGTTTCCGCAGCAACGCCTCGTCCTGGCCCCGGCCGCGTATCCTTCTTGTTGGCAAAGATTAATATGTTGCCGCTCTGCCATTTCCTGGCCACACTTTGTTTGCTTGCCCCAGCTCCAGCCCCGGCCCCCGCCCAAGCTCCATTCCTTGCCCCGCCCCAGCACAAGCTTAAAACTCCGGCTGAGCCCCGGCGTGTGTGACAGTTTGCAAATGTGATTGACAACTGACACTTCCATATAAATTCAAAGCTTTCACACACAGCACACAGCACACAGCAAGCAACGCGTTGACAGTCTACACAACACATTGCAACTGAAGCACAAGCCGCCTCTGAGGCATGACAAGCTAGCAAAACGACTGAATGACTGAGTGACTGACGGCCTGACTGATGGGCGGTACGACTCCGACTGACGACGGCTGATGGACAGGCTGCCAGCAGTTGGGCGTGTTGGCCCATCAGCCGAGCAGCTCAGCTCAGCTGGAAACAAGAATGGGTTCCAATTACAGCAGCCAACTCCTAATAGAGATGTGTAATGGGCGATCAACCGCGAAGTATATTATACCCGAAATTTGAATAAGTAAAAGTTCGCAAGTCGGGGGTATTTATTTATTAAATCTAATGCTAAAAGAATTATTAAGTGCTATACCTCTTTTCAATCTTTTAGATCCTAGCCGTAGGCTTAAAATTAATCTGGAATTACTTTATTATTTAAGAAAATACAATAAATAGGAAAACAGAAAGAAAGAAGTTATTAAAAAAGTAAAGAAATGTATGCTAGATTTATAGAGTGTTTAGTAGGCAGGATAAAGAGATAGTAATGGAATATCACCGACCCGGTAGGGGATTTGCCGACCCGGCAACTACGCCCCTACTCCTAGCTGGGAATGGTCAGTGAGTTCCCGAAGGTATCCTGAAAGTAATGATTTCATTCGGTAGAGAAAAAGTGAAGCAAACTATTATAATTTTAGCATAACACGCGAAAAGAATTGTGCACAGCATAATCTATTGCGCAGATTGGTAGAAATTAGTGGCGGTAATTCCGGGTAGATCTAGTCGGAACAAACAATTGAAGACGCCCTAACAGAACAGAGGAATCTATGTCGCCAACATTCAACTTATTTGGAACCGAGGATTGCCCTGCGGTTGCTTACCGACGGAAGATCGAGAAGAAGAAACCTGCAGGAGTAGGATGGCAAACGAAGGTTGGGGCCCCAATTAAAGCCTCGTAAGGCAAAGAGCAGAAATTATATGTATAATAGCTCGATAAATATATAAGAACAGTAACACAAATCCTTCCCTTCTAGGACGGGTAAAGAATACTCGGAAAGTGTGAAGCTCATCAAAAATGCACTTTGAAAAGAGTTTGAACTTGCAAATGGTTCAAACTTACCTTTCCAGACTTGCAGGCGGAACTATTCAAATCTTGTCTAAAAGAATATATATATATAGATTGAAAATTTAATTTAAAAAAAATTTAAAATTTAATATTTAGAAACTCGAACAATATTTATCCCGTTTTCAATCTTATTTATATACTTTTAAGACTGACTGAAGAAAAGGCTCAGCTTTGTGCTTAGGCCAAGTAACAGTCGATTGTTCAACTCATTTTCCGGCATATTTGTCTAGCTATTTCCTGTCCCTTTCAATTATTCCCCCATTTGGGATTTATACAATATTCCAATTACCATGACTACTTCCTCTGTTAAGGTCCAAGGCAAACCCAAATTATGGGCTAATTGCTATTTAGGGTTTCGCTCTTACCGAGTTGGAGCAATGTCCCATTATTCAAACATCAGCCTTAACTGCTGACACGGCCGGGTGGGTAATAGACTCATCATGCATCGAGCACCTAGCACTGGGCAGCACAGTCATCATCGTCATCATCGTCAGAGGCACAGCAGGTAGCTGGCAGCAGATGGCAGGTGGGAGCCCGTTCGGTGGAACCTGTCGCTCGTGCTGACGACAAATGTCTCGGGCAGCAAACGGAAGTGACATGACAGAAATCTCTGACAGCCTCAGAAAAAACTTGATTATAAATGTTGAAGCCGTGCAGAAAATAAAACTAATAAATTGATGTTGATCAGATGCTGCTACCGACCCGACGGCAATGACAATGACAAAATCAGCCGAGCTGACAATGATGAAAGTGACAAAGACAATGGCGCTGAATGACAGGCAGGCAACTAGCTGGGGAGGATGGAGACATGACCAGACACAGCGATAGGGCTATGCCCAGGGAAATTGGTGCTGGTATTGTTGCTGGTATTGGAAATGCCATGGGGAAGCCAGCTGCTAACCCAACGCACTTGGCGTGACTTGTCAACCAAGCATCATCATGGAATGATGAAGATATGCCATGTCCTTCTCTATCTCAACTTCAATTAGCGATTCACTACAATATGCAAATAATTCAGGGAATAATTATCAATTGCTTATATAATAAAACTTATGTTTAAGAATGTCAACATTTGATTTGAATATGGAAAACTTGAATTATAAATCACGTTCTTGCAATTGTGGTATATACAAATAGTTCACCTGTTTGTTATATTTTGTTTTTCACTTGAACTATACCTCATTGTGCTATCATCGTATGACCTTCATTGTCCATCAACCAGACAGTCAGTCAATCAGTCATTCACTCATTGCGACTGTTGTCACTCACTCAGTCTCGAGTTGCATGTGGCAGGCTCCATGTTGCACGTTTCATGCTACGCTACAATGACAACAAGCTGATATTTGCCTGACATTTCAGATTGATTGTCATCCATCAAGAGAGCCGCCTCCTCACTGCCGTCCATTGCCCGGTCCATCGTCCGTCTGTCTGCGTGAGTGATTGAAGGGCAGGGATGCGCTCTTTGCATTTCGAATTTACATGCCCCTCATGCTCCCTAGGTGAGCACTTCAAAGCATTTGGGCATTGGCCTGAATTCAATTACAAAGGTTCCTCAGCCAGTTCCTGTTTCATCTTGAAGTGACCACAGAAGTCGTTAGTTGACTCTCACACTCGTCTGCTGCCCAGCTTGTGAGTTACTCCACAGCTGTCTTGGCATAATAAACAAAGTTATTGCCAGACTGGAGATCATATTTGGGCTTGACATGTGCTGACCAGACAACCGCAGAAGCTGAGCAAAGCTGAAACTGAAAGCACCCTTCAAAAACACGTGTTTCATATGCACTGCAAAATATTACTGGTACGATCCAAAGTATAGATACCTTTGAATTAGCTTTATATTCTTTTCAATTTAAAAACCTGTACAGATTTTCATAGCTCACACAGATATGTATACTCAATACTAGAAATGGCCAAGACCAAATAAATATTTCTCAGGTGCCGCCAACGTGCGTTGACATTCACAGATCGACCAAGTAGCACATAAAGAAATTGAATTCATTAAACATTAGCTTCCTGACACGATTGCCGGGAGAACTCGGTCAGTAGAGGCCTTTAAACATTTAGTGTCGCAATATGCAAATACATAAATTTTGTGGCCAGATCCGAGCGCAGTCGCCAGTCGCCAGTTGCCAGTTGCCAGTCTCCTGCCTCCAGACACCAGGCACCAAGCACCAGTTGCCAGTTGCCAGTTACCAGTCGCCGTGTCGGGGAACAGAAGACATACACACGCGATAAAGAAATTCGATTAGGCATCAATTTTAAATGAGACGCATTTCCCTCCTGGAGCTGCCAGAGCTGCCGGGCCGCCTGCTGCGGATGCCACGTAACCTGATATGGTGACACTCGTCGACAAAGTCGACATCGTCGCTGTTGCCGCGGCTGCAATCTAATTTATGACTTAATTATCGGGCCATATTTAATGTGTCCAATAAACTAGTCTACAAAATTATACCAACACATCGTTGTTTAGGCTTGTTGCCAGTCGACTGCTCTCCTCTCCCCTCTCCCCTCTTCCCCAACCAAATGCTTGTGGCTTATTAGGCATTTGCTTTATGCGTGGACGGGTAGAACTTGAATTCGCCACTCGGCGGCGTTTCGATGGTGGCCTCCTTTAGTTTTGCGGCCATCAATTTGCTTTTAAATGCAACAATTTGGTTTCCATTGCGCCGGATCCACAGACGCATTTGCAGTCCTCCGCCCCGCCACCGCCCGCTCTCCGTTCTCCATGCAGTCCGTCGTCTGCAGTCCGCCGTCTGCAGTCTGCAGTCCACGTCATCGTCACCGCATGCAGTCAACGTTTTTGGGCTGGTCCCCGACTTGCAGAGTCTTTGCCTCCAACTCCGGTGCCTGAGCAATAAAAATTTCGTGAAGTGGCAATAAAATTCCATTTAAAATGGCAGCGATTATGTCTCAACAGACCATTAAAGTCACTCAAATGACAACTACTACTTAGGCACACTCACACACTCTCCGACCGACGCACGGCCGCCTTTTTCCTTTTTTTTTTTGGTTTTTCTTTATTTTTTTGATCGTCGATCGCGACATCTGTCGGTGCCGGTCTCCGCACAGTGGGGCTTATTTAACGGCTCAAGTTTATGATCATGGGGCGAATGGCCGGAGAGTGCGATTCGTGTTGAGGCATTGAGTCGCAGAGAGTTACAAGTGCAATTGGCTTGTCGCTAGTGCCAACTATTGTTATTCAACACAGTTTGCTTTCGATTTTCAATTCGTATAACATATTCCTGCAAGGAAAGTATCGTTCTCGTCTGATCGGATTAGAACTTGTCTTTGTAGTGTTGCATAAAATACTTTTTACACATTCATACACAAGACTATTAACAAAGAAGTATATTTCCTGTTAAAAGTTGACAAGGAATTCGCAAAAAAAATGTTTAGGATTTGGGAATTAGGGTAATTGAAAAAATTTGAAGGGTTTGGGAAAAGTTTCCAGTTAAACAGCATCGTTTTTAAATGTGAATCGCATAGAAGGGCACATGTTCGAACCCACAAAGTATATATATGGCTGATAAATTAAGCAGTCTAGTTGATCCAGCCCTGCCGTTTATCCGCCTGTACATTGCATATTTCGGAACCTGTCAGATTGAACCACTTTATCATATAGCCATAGCCACGGCCTATCCCGAAATAAGTTCTTGTGTGGATAAATATCTTATTATTCAATATATCTAGACCAAACTCGGCAGGAACTATGCTCCTTACATATATGCAAAATCATCAATCATCAATCAAAATCGGACCACTATATGATATAATTGCCATATGAACGACGGGTCGAAAATTATCTTGCCTTGATAACATATTCTAGGATAGCTTATTACAGACTTTTTTTAACTTAGGTTCAATCTGTTTGGCTAAGTGGAATATAATTGCATTTACTTCGTCTGTCATGAAATGAAAGTATATCTCGTTATTAAATGGATTGTTAGACAACTCACAAAAGTTATAATACAATTTAATAGAAGGATTTGCCGGCTGACCAATAAGATCGAAATCCCACATTCTCATCGTAATTTCGTTAATCTATACGAAAATCATATGGAAACAGTCCTTAGCTGAGGTTAGGTAGTTGGTATTTCTCACTTTACTATGTTGGCACAGATTAAATTACGTTCCTGCATTTATTGACTTAAGGAACGACGACTGGTCCATGCACTGGAATTTTGCGAATACTTATTTCCTGCTGACTAACCGTTTTCTATTTAATGGCAACCGTGTTACACACAGCTCAGACGTTCGTTTCAGGCAAGTACGCAAATGATTATGGGTCGGCTTCCTGGCCATTTTCAAGCGCATTTACGGCGTATGTTGAAACATCATTTAGATAAGAGTTTTCAGAGGTTCAGCCAGCCGCAGCAAGAACTGCATCGACTCCTTCCTCCTGGTTACGAATATAACCGAGTGTATACTTCCTTATTGGGGCTGCAAGCTTTGCGTGATTGGCATCACCTTTCAAGTGGTTTTTGAAAATCGTCCATGGATTTCTGGGCGTAGCCAGCAAATGGAAATTTAATACAATCGGTTGAGAGGGCAGACAATGGAAATCCAATGCCATAATTTGGCTTTCAAGTGGCTGAAAAACAACGACAACAACGACAACAACAACAACAACGTGAAGGCAGCTCGTGTGACGGGCAAAGTTGATCCTCATTAGTGGTCACATGTCAGGCTGGGTCGCATTTGCAGCATAATTTTGTCATTCATCATTTTTCGCCCATTTCATTTTATGCTGCATGCCAAAGGACTCGTATTTCACGTTCACCCTCTTCCTTCAGAATCTTTCAACTCCTGTGACATGTGACAACAATGTGGCCCGCTGTCATTGTCATTGTTGTTTTTGTTGCTTTTGTTGCTTTGGTTGTTTGTTGTTGCCGTTGTTGGTAGCTGTTGCTGTGACACATTTGTTTTCCTGCTGACTGCGACTCCGTGTGGGAGCGAGGTGTGATTTTCAACAAGTTCGTTTTTGGATCATGTGTTGCGAGTACCTTTTTTATTTTGATGATGATGTTTTCTGTGTTTTGGCTGCTTTTCCTACGCATTCCTTCAAGCGTAAGCCGTGTGATATATCACGCCCCGGCGACACTGAGTGATGACTGCCGGAATGCTGGAATGATGACTGACTACCCCTAATGCCAGAATGACCTGGTCAGCTTCTGTCAGCAAGTACACGCAATAGACACACTCAGTATAGTAAGTGTGGTCACAGTTAGTCGAACTTTTTTAAGAGTTAGCCGTCAATCATACAAACTGAGAACGAGTGAAAGTATTCTCTAATTAGAGTATTTGTTGGGTAAGCTGCATATTGTTACTAATAACACAATTTTTATCACTAATAACAAAAATATAATATATACTTAAACGCAAAAGTTAAGCGAGACATAATTATTATTCTTGTTAGTACATAATATGATAGATTTTTCAAGAATTTTAAGTCAAGCATTTTGTGGGCGTAGCTTGGAATTTCTTCCGATCAAACTTATCTTTAAATCTTTCTTCATCTTTCTTTTTCACTCCTTTTGGATGAAAAATGCGGAGAAAAGGTTTTATGTGAGAAGGATTATAATTTGGCTGCAAGTTTCTTATCGTAAGACTAAAATGAACGGAAAACGCTGGTTACAACTTTTTGATTCTAATTCGATGGACTTAAAAATCAAAATTTTAACTAAGACTTGGAGAAAAAAGTACAGGAAGGTTTTTATTGGGAGGGAAATGAAATGAAAGTGAATGCCTGAAAATAAATCCATTTGTAAAATAGTCAATCAGCTAGTCAGATTCGATCTGCTCTTAGACAATAAAATGATTATCTCTTGGTTTTAACCTTTTGCAATTTATTTAAAGACCTTAATTAAATGGTTTCAATTGTGGAGCTGCATAGTTCTAGTCAAAATATGACGGTTATTATTCCCTTATTAGCTGCGTAATTGGAGGACCTTTTCGCGGCATTTGGAACTCAAGGCCTTTTAACTGTTGAACTTCCCAGACCGTCAGCTGAGTTGTCAACGCCTGCTGCGCGATGTCGTAGAGCTCTCTGGGATCCAAGTGACAGATAGACAATCTTCGGGCCGGCAGCCCGACAGCCCGTCAGCACGACAGCCGGGAAGGAAATGCCAGAGACAATGGGCAGGAGACGGCGATGCGTAAGACGAGCAGCAGAACAAAAGTTTGTCCGCATTCGCAGCCTTTTGTTGGGCTATTTTTTTTTTGTGGGCCTCGGCTTGATCGTAATTGTGAGTGACAACGTCTTGATGCCTGATTATGATAAATGAATTGTTAAATTGAATTAGGTGTTGCCGCGCTGCTGTCACTCAAAGCCTTACTCACATTTGTGCCCGCCGCACTCCTTTGACCCCTTCACATTATTATTTATTTTTGCTTTGAGTTCCTCATCCTCTCCAAAATTAAATTGCATGAAATTTGATATTTTTCGGGGTTGTCAGCGCAGGCAGCTAACCAAAGGGTTGCCAGCCAGCTTGAATAGTCTGGGTCTGCGACAGGATGGGATTCCCCCCTAACAATTGCTGGTCCCGCGCATTTTCCTACGTGAAAATTAGCTCAGGTTACCTAAATGATGGCCTCTGGATGGCACTTTGTTCGTTTTTGAATGGCTCTGAGCTCTCCGATTGCGAGTGCAGACTAGTTAATAGATTAACGACAAGTTAAATATCACTATGGGCGGGACATTTATGTATACATAAATATAGCACGGGTGCCAAAACTTGCAAGGCTGAGTTATCCGGTTGAGAGATACCCCGTAACCAGGTGTGAGATGTATTCGAAAAGAGAAAGATTCTTCATATTTGTTTAATATCCGGAGACATACGTGATGAAACTGGATAAGTAAAGCGAACTGTCCAGCTTTATATATGTATACCAGAATTGGTGCCAACATAATCCATATTTGTGCTGAATCAGTTCCCATTTAAATAAAATTTTGAGAAAGTTTGGCCAAGATATTTGGAAATCTCCCTCGATCAGCCTTTGACAAAAATATAAACTGCTTGCAACTAAGAAATAAGGAACAGGTAGCATATTAAATGCTGTACAGAGGACATGCTCACTTTATGGTGTAAACACCTTAGTCATTGGTGAAAATTGTATAAAAGAAAAATTGATCTTAGGTCAGCCAGGTAATTGCTTAGTTAAAGTGGTCAGTAAGAGTAATATTATGTTAAAGGCTATAACCGGAAATATTGTGTGCTTAGCTAAGATAACTAACAGCTAAGGATAACATAACTTTCGATCCCGAGTAATCGATGGGCTCTTCGTGATATTATAAGCAGCCCAAGGCAAAATTAGAATGATAAAATGCTGGTTGCATCTGCAACACCATTTGTATCTGCTGCTGCTAGGGTTGCTAAGCTTTTGTAACAAAGCGATATATTAGATAGACAGATGAGACACTCACTCACACACAAGCACACACACACACGTAGAGATGGGAGCCAACAGCAGGCAGATGCATATGTCAGAGCCAAAAGAGCAGGCGACGCCCCGACGAGTAAAACAGAGTTGACACCAACAACTGAAACCAAAATTCAAAGTGCAAGCACATCAACACACACCCATGAGCTTGACTGCATACGGGCATGTATGTGTATGGGTGAGTTCGTATATTTGTTATATGCATTTCTGCTCAGCTGCCACTAGCCATTAATTTTCGACCAGCAGAAACAGCAACAGCAGCAGCAACAGCAACAGCAACTGCAACTGCAACAACTGAAGGCTACACACATGCGTTGCCCTTACGTTGCGTTACGTTACGTTGCTGTTGTGAGCTTCTGTCGCTGTCAGCGCTGCTGTTGCTGCTCTTTCATTCTCTCTCCACACTCTCCACTCTCCATTCGGCGCTCCCGCGCTGTCAGCCAACAATGCTTTCACTGTCAGAAACAGAGACAGGGACGTAGACGGAGACGGAGACGGAAACGGGACACTGACAAAGACAGGGACAGAACTATGGATGTGGCTGTTGTTGTTGCTGTGCAATTTGTTATGTGTCGCATTGTTGTTGCTGTAGATTTTTATATAAATTTTTGCCATATTACAGCTCGGGAGAGTACGACACATGTCAACAGCAACGATGCATTCTGACAGCCCAATGACATTTTCTACATTTTCGTAAATTGCTTCGATTTGTTGTTGCTGCTGCTGTTGCTGCTGTTGTTGCTGCTGCTGTTGCCCTTGTGCTCTGCGGAGGCGTGTTATGTGACCAAATCGGAAGGTGCACTGCGAATGGGGCCTGTTGTGCAATACCAAATAAATAACAAATACGAGCATAAATACGTTGCACACAAATAAAGTTCAAATATGCGTGAATACTATTTAATTAAGGTTGCACCCGTCTTGGTTGGAAAGTTCTCCCAATCTTAATACAATTCTATGTTAACCATAATTAGAGTAAGATATGCATCTAATTATCCCAATATCCTCTTAACTAAAGTAGCTATCAAAATGCTTAGTAGAAGTGGATTATATCCCTCTCGATCCCAACATATAATAGTGACCTCTCACCTCTCTGCATAAGTCTATGTACTTCTACATTTATGTTACGAATATCAATGTTAATAATATTGCTGCTGTCATAGGATACTTTGTTAATGGCGCGTTATTTGATAAAAGATAAAAAGCATACCTTTAAGCTTGTGTCAGTTGGTGGCTTTTGCCACCTGCCACCTGTCACCTGCAACTCGATCCGAACAAATGCCCTGCAGAGACAGCTCAAGTATTTGACCTCTTCAGTTGGCTTTGCGCAATATTTATTGCGCCCCATCAGCCGCGTGAGCCGAAATATCTGCTTGTTAGCCAGCTTGCAACATGACCGCTAAATGATAAGAAAATTACGGGCTACACTTATTAGACAGCAACGTGTCAGAGATAACAGAAAGCCGGGCAAACAAAGGCTTGCCGGGCGGCGCCGCGCTGCCCCCGTATCCTCGACGATGCCATGGAAATCAGAAAGTGTAATAAATTTTAAACAATGCGGAAAATTTACGGTGATTTTCGCTGACATGCCCACTTCTGTGCATTTGGCAGACATCAGAGAGGAGCGCACCGAGGCCCGAAGTGTTGGTAGCATGTCTAGAGAGTCGCGTCGCCTTCAGGCGGTATATCAAAGAGCCCGAACGCCTCCGCCCCCAACACCGACGCGTCGGCTGAGGATGAATGTATAGCGTCGACGTCGACGACGACGTCACAAACTGTTGAAAGCCCAAAGTGAAAGATATATGACTTCAAGTAGGTGTAATCACACTCGCACACACGCTCGCACACACATGCATGTGAGCTTAAAAAATTGCACTAAGTGTTTTTCAAGGGAAGCCTCGTCGACTCGTTGACTGTTCCACGCTGAGAAATTACTTGTCTGTGTCTGGGTCTGGGTTGTTCTTCTTGTTGTTGTTGTTGTTGTTGTCTATCTGAAACTGAAACTCGACCTATGCATAAATTGTCTTGGTCTTGGCTGTTCACTGGAAGGCATTTAAGGGGTTCCTTTGCTCTGTTTTCAGTAGTCCCTCTCCCTCTCTCTCCCTCTCTCTCTCTCTTTCTCTCTCCCTCTGTCTTTATTATTTTGGCCCCGGATTTTCGCAAAGTATGCGTGAAATACGATTTATTGTTTTCGTTAAAAAGATTTATTATACGAGCTCGCCTCTCTTAACCAGCACCAAGTTCCAACTGCGGTTGAACTTTATTTGAAAAGTTTGCAGCAAGTATTTGCACTTGGCGGAGTCAAGTTCCACAGCGTCGGCATTCCATACAAAAGGTTTATTCTATTTTTCAAGCCATGGCCTGACGGGCTATCCGTTTATTTTGACAATCTTATTAGTCTAAGACATCTTAGCCATGCTCACAGTTAACACTAGTTTGAAGAGTGAAAATCAAAGACAAATATCTTCTGATTATGACAGAGATGCAAACTGAAGCATGGCCAAGGTGGGATGGAGTCCATTTGAGTGTCGCTCTAAAACTCTCTCTTTTTGCCCATTACACAATCATTAAATACCACGGCAATGGCCCACTCGGGGAAAAAAGCTAGAAACTCAAGAAATAGAAGCGTAATAAATGCATTTGCCTGACTGCACCAACACTCAGCACATCCATCAGATTGTGTGTCGCCGCCAACGAATACACGCCCCCACAATCGAATCTTTGAACCCTGTGGTACAGCTGCTGACCCCGACTTCGGCAGCAGTGAGCAGCAAGTCCGTGGGGTTATAGTCGTCTTTGAGTGGGTCTGTCTGTGCTGCGACACAAATTGCAAGCGCAAGACATTTATACACTTGCCACACCGCCCCCTCCCCTCAGGCACCAACCCGAACCGCGCCCTGCCGTGCCATGCCGTGCCTCAGCTGGCGCTCAGCCGCACAGACGTCAGAGCATATTATTGTAAATTGAACTCAATTACCAGTGACAGCAGACAAATTGAAGTGGAAATTGAGATCTTCTTTGAGGGCGCACTGAACAGCGAGAAGCGGGAGACGAGGAGCGAGCAGCGAGAAGCGAGCAGAGAAAAACTTAATAAAAATGAGAAATATTTGTTGTTCCTGTTGGGTCAGAATATACTTATAAAACAGCAACAACAACAACAACTAATTCACTTAAAAACACTTTGCTCGGCCCAGTCTCGAAAATGTTGTAGCCCAGAAAATGTGTCTGGCAGTCTGTGAAATGTCATTTGTCAAATGCACTTTGTGTCAGCGTCTGTCCGCCTGTCTGTCTGTCTGTCTGTCTGTCTGGCTGTTTGTTTGTCGCGTTACCCTCTCCCTTCTCACCTCAACGCTTTTGATGTGCAACTGTCACAGACATGCGGGTGAGTTTGTCTAAATTCCCAGGAAACATATTGAAATAGAGCAGGACTAATAGCGAGAGAGAGAGAGAGAGAGCGAGAGTGAGATGGAGTGAGACAGAGGCAGCTGTCGTCCGTGTGCTGGCTAATTTATGAGTCAATTAGTCTGCCCGCTAGCCATGCATAAATAAATATAGTAAGTACATCTAAATATCATTATTATAAAATATATATGATAAATATATATGTTTTTGTAAGGTGACAGCCTCCGCATCCCCGCACCGAACACGCCGCAAATCGCGCGTCGATTTAATTGTCTTTTTGGTTTATGACTCGTTGAATTTGGCACATGCCTCGCCCACTCAAACACTTGCCCCACAAGCACTGAGCACAGTTGCACTGTTGCACAATTCCAACATTGTTGCACGCTACTTTGGGTGGCAAACGCGTCGCTGCAAGTTAAGTGCCCTGTTTGATGCTGTTGCAGCCAAGATTATATGGGTTAATGATCGGGGCGTGTGCGCATACATATAGCGTAGTAGCTTAGAGCTTCTGATCTGAATACGTTCCGATGCATTCTGCAATTTAAATCAAATGAACTGCAATTGGACGCAAAAAGAATGCAAAGCAAACAAGATGCATGAATGAACGAGCGCAACGAAACTAAATTAGTGGAATACGGGAATTCCCCTTGAGTGAAATCAAATCACATTTGTTAAATACATTTCACACAATTTGCGCATTTCGCTACAAAACGTTTATTCAACACTTGCGATTACTACCCACATTTGGCAGGGACTTGTGTTTCCTTTATATTAATAAGAATTTGAAGATGATCGGATAAAAAAAATAAATCTGCAATCAATGTTCTATGCCTATGAAATCTCCTGGGCTAGACCTCACAAGTCGTTGTGAATTTGCTGACCTTTAAAAACAATCTTAAGGCTGAAAGTAATTCGGAACTCAAAGTTATGTACTTTGTCACAAGATGAGAACATTGAAAAACTGATTTGAGGTCGATTGGATCATCTAATCATACAACCATTTTTCGCCAATTTTCCACTCTAGCGGGTGGATTACGCAAGTAAAGCAAACTATAATAGATTCCTTTTGGGTTGTTCGTTGATCGCCAATCAGTCAGCGGATCAGGAAAAACATAGTTCTCTATATAAGCCTACGTCTGACATGTGATGTATGTGATAATACATATTATATAGTATGTCATGAGTAAGATGTCAGAGGACCTAGATTGCACGGGAGCAAAGCAGTCGCTGATTTCTCAATTTCGTTTTTGAACAATAATATAATCTATGCAAGGATGAAAAGAACAACAACAATTCGACTCTATAAACGTGATTTGTTGTTGTTTTCATTAATGTTATTTATACAATTTTTGTGTGTACTTTTCAAATAGTTAAATAATTTTCCTGGTAACAGACTGTATGCATATAAACACCATCGTCTGAATATATTGAATATCAAATTGGCTGCATAATTAAAACTTTTACGCAAATTCCAAATACTAATAAAGTGAACTGCTGCAATAAGAACAACAACAATAACTGCAGTAATAATATTAACAGCAACAGCAACAACAACAACAACAACAACAAGCTGGCAACAAACAATGGCAACTAAACATCCGGCGGAGGTCAGAAAACTACGAAAAGCTCATAAATAAAAGGCAGCTGACACGCTGCAGGCGAAAAACAACCAAAAGCCAACATTTGCAGTCCCACGAACCGAAATAAATATATATTTTTTGGTGCTCTGTGGCGATAAAAACAAGTGGGGAAAATCTCTGTGTCATAACAATGCCCGTTACATCAATAATAACTTATAAATTTGTAAATATTTTATAAATGGCACATAAATTAACACAACTAATGCCAAAAACAAAAACAACGACTAGTTTGATGATTTGTTGCACGATAATGGCAGCAGTTGCAGCTGCAACCAAAAAGAGTCACAATTGACATTATGCTCGCTTTATCTAAATGCACTAAATAAAGCTCACATGCACAGATACACACTGATACACACAGATACACGCAGATAGATATTCCGTACATGGCCAGACATTTGGTCTGGGCTTATCGGCCGGGCGGGGACGGGAGTTGGGGCAAAACTGCATAAATATTATAATATGATTTACAAGCGGATGCTGCCAGAGCGCCGAAACTTCAACGGGCGATAAATACATAATATTTTTTGAAAACTATTTTACAAAACAGGATGTTTACCACAAAGTTGGGGAAACTGCTTTCGGGGATTACAATATGCAATTGGCGACCAGTTCACAGAATGAGGATGAGCTATTCCGGACAATGTTTTCCAGGCAAACGCAACGGTTTTTTAATCCATTCCTAATATTCTAATGGATCCAGGACCAACAGAAAACGAGGTGTAAGCACCAAAGAGTTAGCAGGTTGTCTCAAGAACCTCTATTCAGGGGCTATCACAGAGTTGATCGCAAAGTTTGCTGATGATGTACGGCCAATATAATATACATAAGTATCCCAAAAATTATCATTATGGCTCTTTAATTGACCAATTATACAGGCTATGACACCTTGACATTAGGCAGATTGCCTTGTGTTGTGTCAACGTGTGATAGATTTGGTAGACGAAGCTCTTCAAATAGAATCCTAAGCGGGAACTGCCTCCAACTTGCAATTAGCCACTGTAAATAACTGCACATGAAATGCCCCACATTTCAGACTCGTGTTGCAGAAATTCAACTCGATTCAACAATCGCAACCTTCGTCTGAGCAACCTTCGTCGGACCGGGAACTGGGGACTGGGATTGCGAGCTGGACTGCAGGTCTTGAGGGGGCCATGCCCGAGCTGTGTAAATGTTTATGTTATTGATTAATTACATTTACAACAATCAAAGTTCATTGATTGATACCAATCAAAACAAGGCAAAGACAACAATAACAACTGCGAACAGCGAATGCAGCACACTGCAATGAATCTTCCAGTTGAAGTGGAAATGACTGACTCAATGAGCCAGCGAGAGGCTGGCTGGCTGGCTGACTGACTGACTGACTGACTGACTGACTGACTGACTGAACGAGTCAGTGAGTGAGTGAATGAGTGAGTGAGTGAGTGACTAAAAGAATGGAGAACATATCTAATGCTCGCACTGGACCCCTCACTGCGCCCCTGGTTGCGTGTTCAGCTGTTGTCGGTGCTTGTACGGCATTTGTCTGTTTGTTCGCGCGGCTTTGATCTTGTTTTTTGATCTTCACTCGCTTTGATTGATCAATTAAAATCATTTGTAAACAAGTTCTGCTGACGACGATGACGCGGCGAAAGACCAAGTGAAAGACGTCGACCGGCCTCTGAGATTTATTTGGTTTCTATTTTGGTAGGCCACAACAAACAGACCGCTGTGACTTGTTCCCAACATGTGACAACAATGCGATAAGCAGCGCGTTCTGTTCCTAGTTCCCGTTCCCGTTCCCGTTACCGTTCGCAGTTACAAGTTACCAGTTACCAGTTAACAGTGACACGCCAGCACTCTGCCGTCTGCCCTTGCCAAACCTCGCTTTGTGCATTTTTATAGTTGTCAGTGCGTTGCCTGTCAAGTGTCAGAAACATTTGCAGCCCGCCCGCCCGACTTCCAAACGCAAATGCACTTACGAACGACAGAGCGGGCGACAGACGCGACAGAGCGTCAGACGCGACAGACGCGACCAACTGACAATTCACAGTTCACAATTTGCAAGTTGCGACTCGCAACGCTCTGACGATGACAGGCAAACAGAAAAATATGTACGATGAGCAATTCGCATTGTTCGCCAGATATTACACGACTCAGTCACAATTTTCGTTCTTGTCATTGTTGTTGTTGTTGTTGTTGCTGTTGTCGAATGCAAAGTTGGTTGTTGTTGGGGGCCAGCTCTGACTGGCGATTGCTCTGACATGGCTGACGCCTTGATTAAACTGTCATTTAGCTTCATTTATTTTGACATAAAACTGACAAGAGGCCCCCATTCTAAGTGGCAACTTGAAATGCATTTTCAATTTAATGCACAACAGTCGACATCATTTTGACTGACCTTATAAAGCAAATGTATCTCAATGTATGTGTATGTATAGGCATATTTTATAATTTCTTATATGCATCTATTCAAAAGGGAATCGCACTTTCAATATATTCAATTACATTGCTAATGTAAAAGGCATTCGGCCAAGGCAGCTGAGAATTGTCTTACGCATAAGAAAATGCACAATCAATTTTATATTCTAATTAGATTTGCTTAATCTACTTTTAAACTTAATCAAGTAACGAGTAAATGTTTAAAAACCTTGATTGAGTCATAGTAGATCTTAACCCTTTAGGGTCCTTACCTCTCTCACGTTCACTTCAGATTTCTTTGGGTCCGAACGTACAGTCTGATTGCCGCAAGTCATTCGAGGAGCACTCATTTATGCAAAATAACAAGTGATTAAAACTCGTATTCGCCGATATGAAGCTGTCACTGAACATAAATTACAATATGTCAGTTTCAAGAACCTTTGACTTTTATTAATGTAAACATGAAAAGCAACACGCATGCTGAACAACTAACTGAAAAGCCGAGATAAACTCGAGACCAAGACCCAGCCCCAGACCCAGACCCAGAGCCGGTCCTCAACGACGCCTGGGAGCGCTGACAGCCTGTGTTGTTGGTATGTGAGTGAGTTTAAGTCTGTGGATCAGCCATAAAAAGTATGTATGCAATACGAAAGAGAGAGAGAGTGTGTGTGAGAGAGAGAGAGGGAGAGAATAGATTGAAGCGTAAAGGAATCTCGAGTGAAGTGTTTGCTGATTTGTTGCTACTCAAAGAAGATGCAACACTTGGGGCTTGCTTTTGATTATGGTATATATTTGTGTACGAATCCCATACTCGTACTCACACTCACACTCACACTCACACTCGCACTTATACTCGTAGTTGATTTTGTATCTATGCAGTGCTTGAGCTCACTTAGCGATCATATCATTTTGACATGCTCGTGTGTTTAAGCTGTCAAATTGCCTGCCGTCTGCGGCTGCTGACGATGCTCTCTAGCTGTCCCGTCCCATTCCGTTCCGTCCCATTCCATTCCGTCCCGTTCCGTTCAGTGCTCCTCCTTGCTACTCCTCGCTGAGCGCTCGTCACTTCTGGCTGCATTCGACTATCTTTGCACGTTGGCCGACTTTACTATGCTACACTCTTGTCCAATCCCTCCGACTCTCTGCTGGCCTGGCCTGGCCTGGCCTAGCCCGGCCCGGGCTGTCTATTTGTATCTAGACAGGCACTCGGCCTTATGCCTCCTTAAGTTGACGTGTTACGCTGTCAGCGTGGAGAAAACCTCAATTTCAAGCTGTCAGTTTGTATGTCAGCTCCAACTGACAGTTCTCCACAATGTCGTTGCCGTACTCGTTGTCGTTGTTGTTGCTCTTGTTGTATCTCTTTCTACTCATGTCTTGCTCTTGCTCTTGCTCTTGCTTTTGGTTTTGCCTTGCTTTTGCAGACTTGCCACTCTTGGCGCTGTGGCAAGCGCTTTGCACAGCAACAGATACAGATACACTTACAGATACTTAGATGGACATTTGAATAATGCGCGCACAGCAAGCCCAACAAGGCTGCAACGAACCTTTGTTATGGCCTGGACGTATGTTTTATGGGTAAGTTGTTATTGGCCACTTAAAAAAGTAAACGACAACTTATTTACCGAGTGGGGAAAATAGTTAACCGCGCTGGTTAACATGGAGAATTGAGCTCGGAATAAATGGAGTGAAGGGAATAATATAATATTGATAATATATATACTATATGTAAAAAATTGATCTGACAGACCTGGCTCTCGACAGATTAGTTCGATACGAGGTATAGATCCCCAACTGTTTTGTAACTTCAGTGGAAAATAGTCTTTTCAAACATATTCTTATGTCTCGCTAAGAGTAGCTCGCTGTGTTAAGTATCATAACTAAGGGGTTAGATAATGACTTTCCCAAAAGTAGACTGAAGTTGAGTTCACATAGAGTCGTTAATGCGGCAGCATCCGTTTTATAGTCGTCGTCTTTGGCATGTAATGTTCTCGAGCGATAAATTAAGCTGTGAACATTTGCTCGATTTGTAGAGAGGTATACTCGCAATCCTTTATAAGTGCCGCTGCCCCAGCTGCCCCAAGTGCCTGAGCTGCCACAACTGCTGGCCCAACTGGCCGGCAGCTGCCATGTCGTTGCACTGCGTCGGACACAAAAGATTTACGATTATGGCGCGACTATTAAAAAGTTTCGCCTCTCGCACACCTCTCTGTGCCAAGTGAACCAACTCACTCAAGCCCACATTCAAAGTCAAAACAAAATATTGTAAAAAGCACAAACAGCGTGACGACTTTGCAGCCGGCTCATGGCATCGGCTACGGCTCTTGGCATCGGCTTCGGCATCGGCATCGGCATCGGCATTGGCATCGATTAATTATGTGTGGAATTTGGTTTATTGAGTACGAACCGCCTTTAAATTGTCTAAAAGACCAGAGAGCCAGAGCTGTCAGGGCCCCAGCGATCGCATCTGAACAACAACAAGAACAGCGACGGCAACGGCAACGGCAACGGCAACGGGTTTCAGCGGCTGACTATGCTGGTAATTTATGAGTTTAACTATAATTTTTAACATTTACGCTGCGCCTGCGTGCGCTTGCAATATGACAATTTCACAAACTTAAACTGGAATCCGGCAAGGGCGGGGAGCCACTGGTGACTGTATTTGGACTTTATGTAGACAGCTGCTGGTCAATTGAGTTGGCGTTACCCACCGACCGACCAACCGACCGACCGACAGACCGAAAGACCGACCAACGGACCGACCAACGGACCGACCAACGGACCGACCGACCGACTCGAACTCGCAGACAGGGTCTCTTTCACAGCGGCAACCATTTTGTTGGTTTCGATTAGACTGTTAAGTTGTCAACCTGAAATTGATTTGTAGCCGGCCCAATCGTTTTTGCTCCAATGTGTCTCTGGCAGGGAATTGCTCGGAGCCGACTGAAATTAATGTCACAGAAAAGTGCAGTTTAAAGGTGTTGTTCGCTGGCGCTGCCAACTGATCATAAATCTATCGTTTGACTAGAACCCACGAATATATGGATACATTTTCCAATTACTTCTATTTCACAAATTTAAGTCCGTTTGTCTTTTTGATTTACTGTGAATTCATAGACTATATGCCTTGAACCCTTGAGTTTAATGCATATGTAAAAAACAAGATACATGTAGCTTCTATAAATATATATATATATATATACAGAATAAGTATCTTTCATTTTATGCCACCTAGTTAAGAATCAAATTAATATATCGACAAGAACTACCCACCAATTTCCACAATTTTAATGTTATTATATTTTTGAGAATATAGGAATATTCTACAGCACAATAAAATCTACTGCTAAACATTTCATCAAAATCGGTTAGGAAACACAGAAGTTATTAAAGAAAACGTCTTTTGGCAGGCAACATGTTTGCAGCAGCTTCGCAAGAATTTCCGTATACATGTTTACACATGCATACACATAATAAGAATTGCAATTGCCATTGTATCGTTTACTCTGCTCTGTGTTTGTGCTGCTATCTAACTTCAGTTTGTTTTCATGAAAACAACATTTTTGGTATGGCTGTGAGGTGTGAGACGGTAGGAAGACTGAATAGAGTAGCGCCGGTTAAGGTGAAGTAAATTAAAGAAAATATGTTTTATATGCTAAAGCAAACGAGCGCGTAACACTAGCTGCATATGGTGTTGACAGAAGAAGGTTGAAAGTATCTCCTGTCTGACTAGCGCACTCTTAACTAGTTTTTTAGAAACTGCAGAATTGATGAAAAATGAAATGAAAAATAAGAAAAACTAGGATAAAATGGTCCAAATAAAAGCAATATAAGCTAAGCTATAAAAATGCGTGTGATCGAAATATTATATCTGTTATGGAATTCAATAAAAAGAAATAAATATTATACTATATGTCACTAATAGTAGCACACTCTAGTGCCCGATGGGGCTGTGCGTGGCTCGGATTTCTTGGCGTGATAAGTCGAACTAAGTGTTTGATGTGCTCAAAAGCCGCACTAAATGCCAAAGTAGGTGTCATTGCTGTTTTTCGTCTTATCAAAATCTTTGGCATTACGTGAATTGGACTTCGATTGACGATTGACTAATCATCTTTCAAAATCCATTGCGATTACGCTTAATGCATGCTCGAATCCACTCGCATTTCCAGCTCACTGAGCTGGAGATTGTGACTTTTAGAGTACTCCGCAGGCCTGTCTATTTGTATCTCTGTCTGCGTGTGTTCGTTAGAGCGAATGTGCGAGTACGTAAAAAGCTCTTTGAAATGGTTGTCAGTTTCGGTTTCTGTAGCTACAGCTGTATCTGTATCTGTATCTGTATCTGTATGTGTTCTGTATCTGTATCTGTGTGTCTGCGCTTGTGTTTATGAGTTGGCGTTCGCTTCAAAGGAGTGTGCGACGTCTTTGACGGCAGCGGATTTGCTCGCTCCCCTCGGTACTGCACACAAGCCTGTGTACCGACTATAATCTGACATTTAATTAATAATAAAGTTGACAGTTTGTTTTGAGTGACTGTGACAGTTTTAATTGAGATTTGTTTCCACAATGCGCTACACAGGCGAGTGTGCGGCTTATAGATCTATTCAGCTCTTCTTGTCATTCAATGCTACCGTAATACTTTCTTACAATGCTCTATAGAGATTTTATTAGCGATAATGGGCAGTCAATGCATTAGACAACAATTGTTGTGATTGTATTCAACACAATTGTTAAAGCAATGCGAAAACATATGCTAAGTAGATTTTGATAATGTACTTTTATATCTATTTCATTATAGAACCAATATTTCCTTAGCAGACTACAAGCCGGGCGTGAAACGAATAGGTTTGAGCCTGGGAATGTAATTTAGTTACCATTAGCCGAAGGAGTAGCCTTCAAAGCAACCGAATATAAATCAGATCTAAAATATTAAAACATTTTTTCAAGATTCAAAAAGTTAGTGCAAACTAGGAACTTAGTGCCAGTGATAAACTAAATTTGAAAATTGGAGGAAATTAGCATGAGTCCACGAAAAAGTTTCACGTAAATCAGGTTGACGAACTTAACTTACAGGATCGGCATTTCCATACAAATGCAGCAACTAACTCTTCTTTTTTTTGATACTTCGTATTCCTTGAATGAACTGTTATATAATGTATATGTTATAATCAGCATATACATACGTACTTCTGGATCCCCTCAGTGGCTATCGAGTGACCGCTACCGCTTTGATCTTTAAGAGCACCTCTCGCTGTAAATTCAGCCGACACTTCACTCGCTCCTCTGGCCCACGGGCTGCAGGGCATACAAATCACTTGAAAAGCCGAGCACCTACAACAACATTGCTGCCACTCAAAAGTCCCGTAGCACTTAAGTGCTGAGCGTGGGGCCTTTTAGACTGTGTGGGTGAGTGTGCGTGTGTGTGTGGGTGTGTGTGTGTGTGTGTAGTCAACTCGATTTAGAGGCGATTAGCGCACAAAACACAAGTGGCATGTTTTGATGATGATCATCAAGCGCGTCTGATTGCCGGCAATCAAACGATGATGTATAGGTGGGCGGGGTTGTGTTGTTGTCAATGGTGAGGGTGGGCGGGGGCCGTAAGACACAGACACGCGTAAAAACGCTTTCAAATTGAGTTGTTCAGCGTCCTGCCACACCGCCCATTCAGCTGAACTCCTCCACCACAGAGCACAGAGCGATAATTGAGTTTTATGATTGACACGACAACTTTGCTTTTTAAATTGACATAAATTTCAATATGTCACGTTGCGAATGAGCGAACAAAACAAACCGAAACAGAAACAGCTATGTACATGCGAAGTGAGCGAATGAATGAAGAGAACAAAGCGAACGAAGCAAACGAAGCGAAAAAATAACATTAAAATCCGCCGAGCTGCGATCTCTGCCCATGGCTGACTCTCTATCACAACGATAAATTGTGCAATAAATTTCAATTACTGTTATTCCGCCAGCATACACGAACTACATACATACATACACACATGCATAAATAAGGAATACAAAAAAGTTAAATAAAAAGCACGTTGCTGCCGACTACGAAATACTCTTTTTACAGCGTGATGCCAACAGCTTCAAACTGGTCGTATTGAAACTTCCTAAATAATGGGTGGGTCATGAATGGTGGACGGATGAACTGTGCATAAAACCAAAGTATTCTTTTTCACTGTGAACTGGGTATACCAACAGAGTAGTATATTTCGGTGCGCCGAACCTTTCTTGACCTTTTATCATGTGCATTCAGATTTAGATATAACAACCTGCCGATTGTTGATATGAATTTGTGGTGCTCGTAAATCAAAATTTGTAATACAAATACATTCTATCTATAGTTATTCCTAAAGCTACATCGTATAGTGTTCCGATCTGAGCGACTCCGAATCACATATATATATATACATATATATGGAGCTATGAAACTTTCATGACGATAGCTTTAAAACTGAGAGATATTAGTTACGAAAGAAACTGAAGCTATGAAAGCTATATCCACTCGACACTCATTTATTTTATGTGTTACAAGTTGAATGATGCAATTACTATACTCTCAGCAAGAGTCGAAAACTTGTAGGCATGGCATATAAACTGCTAAAGTGGCGGGGCAAACCCCAGAGAAACATGTGCACCCAAATTGTGATAAATTTTATGTTAAAGTGCATGAAATTATATGGCGACACATTTGGGCACTCATAAATTTTATTTAAACAATTTACAATTGTCATTCCACAATTGCTGTTCACTGCTTCCCCTCCTTCTCACTCACACACGCGCTCAGTCTCTCTCTCCCTCTCGCTTTACTTCTATGAACCTTTTGGGACTTTTAATTGCGCATTTCAAGTTGATATGTGGATGTAACTATAGGGTATTGACATTTACATACATTCATGTATACACGTACATACATACATACATATATACTTAGCTGTTGGCATATTGGAGTGCCAAGTGCTTAACGCAAAAACTGCTCGACATACGCATTGTTTTTCTTATCTTTTATCAATACTTTGATTTGCTTGGCTGTTAATGATAAATACATATATTTTGTGAATAGAATAAGAAATCTTGGGGAAAAAGATAAAATATGGAATAATATAATATAGACTGCCCTAAGATGCATAACGAACCTAGCCAAGAAGTGCGGCCAAAACACCTTAAAAGAATTAGGTTATCTATTAAATAGAAAATTTAGTGCCTGCATGAAAATGAATTCAGTTCAAGCCAAGTTTTTTACAGACCGCATATCTCTACATAAACCATAAAACAATTTGTCCTAACTGACTTTTTTATATATGTATAGTTTATACGGGCAAGGTCGGGGTATACCCTCATTTATCCTTTTTAGACATTGGACAAAATTTCCCACCCCCATAACTCGGTCAAATCATATCAGATTTTCACAAGGTTTGGCTCTTTTTTTTTAAGTCTTGCTATATTGCCTGTTTTAAGGTTTTGTGCGTCTACATAAAAACATAATAAATACCTGTTTTAGCGATTTGCGAAATTTCACCCGCAACAGTGGTAAATTGGCGGAAAACGGTTGCATGAAAGATCTTTCAGAGAATTTATAAGTTAGAGGAAACTTTCAGCTGTAGCTATTTAATCAAAATTTGATTTCCAATGCAATAAACAATAAACAATTTAGTAAGTCGTTTCAGGAGCAATGTCACGGCCAGATGGGTAGTTTCTAAAAATCAGTTTTCCTTCCCACATATTTAAAGACAGCCCAAGGGAAATTGAGCTCGGTAGCGAGTACATGCTCTAGTCCTTGAACAGAGCTGTCTGTGCAGCTGGCGAAATCAAAAATCAATCAAATAACATCAAAGCAAATGTCGCCAGATCCTCGAAAGTGGTGGACAGTGTGGGCAAGTAATGCACTAGGGTCGGGGGGCAACGAGCCCAAGCGACTCGACTCAGCCATCCAACCCAGCTCGACTCGAGCACTTCGAGTTGGTTGCCTGCCGGTGGCAGATGCCATCGTCATGGTCGTGCCGTGGTCTCGTTTCTGTTTCTGTTTCTGTTTCTGTCTGACAACTTACTTTGGCATTTGGCTGTCAACATGCTGTCAGACATTTAAACAATAAATGACCAAACACTTTTCATTATGTTGCTCTTTGCGGTTGCTGCTGCCAGAGACAGCAGGCCAAGAACGAAGTCCCAAAACTGAATGCCGAATTCCCAGTTCCGCATCCCGCATTCCCAATCCCGAACGGAGAATCCCAGAAGCGAAAACTGTAAGAGAGGAAAGAGATTTGTCGACTGGCAAGCAAAATGAGCAAAATTTGCTTTGATGCCTACCGACAAACAATGCGAAAAATCAACCAAACAATATGTTAGAGTAGTTCGATTCCCGGCCGGGATCGAGCGGGGGCTCGAGTTCTCGACATGCGTATGCATGATTTGGGCTCTGATGTGGGTCAAAGAGGCCCTCGCCCCCGTCATGTGAACTGCACAGACAGAGGTCAAAGTTTTACTGCTGTTGCTGTCATAAAAATGTTGCCAAAATGTTGCTCTCCAACACATTTTTTATTTTGTCAGTTGGCGCTGTCCGGACTCCTTTGTCTGATACATACATATGCGAACCCATTTCAAAAATGTTGACACTCAACATAGGGCAATTAAATTCATTTTTCATTCATTCGCGCTCCTTGCGTGAGTGTGTGTGTGTGTGTGTGAGTGTGTGAATTGAACTGTGCTGTGTTGGTCTGGACACAGTTGGCAGCCTTGTTGAAACTAACTGACATATTGCGTTGCCAATTTGAAAGGTTTTCCATGCCCACGATTTTATTGCTATGAAAATTTGTTAAAATAATTTCCAATTTTCAAGAGCGTGAATTCATATTGCAAACTATTTCTCATGTTATTTAATGCTGAGTTGCATTTTTGGTTACCCTGAATTATTGCCGGAGCTTAACATTAACGGAGGAAACGACAAAAAAGCTTTAACTGTAAAATATACAGGCATTCCATATGTCATTTTCGTCATTTACATTTGCTCATCCCTATTAGAGAGCATGAACAGAAGGATTTCCATCTCCATTTGGGTAGATAAATCAGTATAAGTCGGACGTTGACTATGCCAGGGCCAATAATTTTATGAGAGATATTTATTATATATAGATATATATATTATTTTTTTATTTATATTTGTAATAGGAACTGAGTAGAGAAGTTATTTCTAAAACCTGCCACGGGCAAGGCCGGGGAATATCCGGCCGCGCATCAATGCGTACATTTCTCAGGCCACAAATCCTCAAGCATACTTATAAATACCTGAACATTTGCTCAAACTTGGAGAATGTCAGCGGCGTTTAAGTGCCTTTGGCTAGAGCCGCATTAATGGACCTTAAACACGTTGTTGGAATTTTCTGGTCGCAGTGCGGGCCATCAGAACAAATTGCTAAATGTGTGATAAAGAAATTTCCCATTTCGTCGTGGCCGCCCTCGGTTGTTTTCCAACGTGCCCCGCAACTGGCTTGGCAGCGCCCACGTCAGGAAGGATCTGGAGCTGTCGGGGCTCGTTTAGGCAGCAGCAGCAGCAGCGACCATAAATTTTGTTTTATTTATGAGCATTTAATTTTTGTAACATTAATTTAAACATAACTGCCAAAACATAAATTAGCTTCCGTTTCAAACTAATTATGCCGCCTGCTTCAGTCACAGGCCGACCCCTGCCCCTGACCTGTTCGTGGCGTATCCCCTCAGGCCGTTGCTCGTTGTGGCAATCGCTCAAGCATGAAAATCGTTGACTGCACAAAAGGCAGCCTACACCCACACACACACAGACACACTCACACACGCACACATGCGTACACTAAAACCCTGGCAGAGGACAGGCTGAGAGACAAACTCCGAAAGACGCCCCCAGCGCATATATTTGAATATATGTATGTGTGTGCTTGTTTCTTCATCTCTCTCGCTCTCTCTCTTTTTGCTCTTTGCATATCCGAAGTTTTCCCTGTCTAACTCATTCGCACAATGAGCGCCACGCTGCGTTTTATCTTTTCGGCGGGCTCGCTGATAGGTCGGGGGAAGCTCCCTAAGTGCCGTTACACATGCACCGCCTTGCATGAATATAAATTTTATCTGTTTGCCGCTGCTCTTTTGAAATGCCATCAAATTAGTTGTTCATCCAAGCAATTAACCCGCAGTGCCGAGACGAAAGGGACTCCAAGATCAGGGCTGCAAAACAGACAAAGCGCTTCTTACCGCGATCTGTCAGATAAAGCAAGATTACGAATTGAAAGCTCCTTCAAACACTTTCCGATATTAAAAGACTCGTATATTATTAATACACCATTTCCTCAGCCAGCTTGTCTGGCTCTATGGTGCCCCTACCCCCTTGCCCATCACTTGGGCGATACGGCAGCCCTGCCGAAAAGAGCCAAAAGCACGCCAACATAATAATCATAAATATATCAGACAGCCAACTTTTGGTTGGCATAATAAAATCCAATTAAAAACCAAAGAAAACAATGTTTACGACCTGCCAGCGCCCTCCGACTGCCTGGGCGAGAGGGGGAGGGGTGCGGGGTGCGGGGCGGCTCTGCGCCAAAGGGCTGACTCGGCGATTGCGTTGAGTTATGTTAATGGCACTGTCTGCACCCACAAAGTGCCACCGATGTTGTTATGTATTTCTATGAAACGCTTTAATGTCTGCATCCTCCGAAATGCATGCTACATGCCACAGCTGTTGCTGCTCCAGAGGGAGCGGGTAGGCGCGGGTAGGAGGCGACTCATTATGGGGCACCGGTAGTCAAAACAGCAAAAACTCTAACTATAATATTTCAGCTCAGACCATATAGCTCATAGACTGGGCACGTCTATCGTTCGCTTCTTCTACTCTTGACCTCTTCCCTCCCCTTCTCCCTCCCCTTCGACACCCACATAACTCTTAACCCGTGCCAAGCTGTATCAAGTGTCAGCGTAAATCTTAAAATCCACGGAGCAGAAAGTGTTGCCCGTGTGGAAATTGACTTGGCCAACAGCAGTTGGTCGACTGCCGGAGGTTTCCAAGCTGCCGTCAGACCCGGTTCGGATAGATACTCGCATTGTGACTAGTATTTGCTGTAGAGGGTGCCATACTATACGACACGTACGGTTCCAAGGAGTGTGGGTGTCCCAGTCAGGGGCTTGCACTTTATTATTTATGGCTGTCGGGTTGAGTACGGATTCATTTTGTATACTCTGTACCAATGGAATATGCGTGGTGTGCTGATTAAAGAGAAAGAGAGAGCATACACGGAATATTTTACGTACCCAAAAGTTCAAAATTAATACGGATTTTGAGATATATTGCCGTGATATATGTTACAACAGCTCAGCGCTGGGTTCAGGGTATCTCCTAGTCGGTCACTCTCGACTAGGGCACTTCTGTTTTATTTATGAAGCAAGTCAGTCAAGCGACCAACAAAATATCCAAACAGCTAAAACAACCAAACGGCCAACTGTGGCCGTTCTCTGACTTAGCCACAGATATTTTAAAATTTGTTTTCCTCAAAAAGCGCGCGAACCCAAGAAGGAGAAGCGGGAACAATAACGGGCATTCAATGACTTCTGCGATTCATAATACAGTGGGTGAATATTAACAACTATTGAAGGGACTGGAATTAAGACTATATTGTTTGCTTTGTTTGCTATTGTTTGCTTACCATGAGATCGGCTTCAGCTTTCAAAGATCTTTATGCAAATTCATTTGAGGGGTGTTCACAATTTCTGGGGGTCAAAGATTTGGTCGGGGAAGTTTCGCAAAATCCAAGCATCCTCGGTAAAAAATGTTGGACGAAGCTTTAAGTTCGGTTCGATTTGCTTTGATTTATTTATAAAGTCTTACATAAGAAATAAGGGATTACTTGTTAAGGCGATTTGGGAAATTCCACCCGTAACTGTGGTAAATTGGCGGAAAACGATGGTGTCAAATTATTTTGTTTACAATCCGAGCGGCTTCTAAATTAATTTCAAGCATCTTTTTGAAAATTATTTTAGTATATTTTTGAGAGCATACGATAAACGATAACTATTTGGCGTCAAGCTTCTCACCACTAGACTTACATGGGCGGAAACCGGAAATTTATGTTCTTTTTTCGATGGACTTTAGACATATTTTCAGATAATGGAGATCGAGTTAGTACGGGCAGATTAATCTTTTTCACGTTAATTGGTTGAAAAAATTGTGCTTAAGCTTTTAAGAAATAACCCTGCACGGGCAAGGCCAGGGAATACTTTCGACATTGACTTGAGGATAGTTCGGGTGGATTTAAATTAATCTACGGGCAGGAAATGACCGAAAAGGTTATATTTATTATTTGAACTACAAATCTTGGGACGGGCAGGTCCGACAAATACCCACTACTTACGAAAACATAGAAAAGAGAAAATCCTGAGCCTGTATACTTTCATAGTTCAGTCTGACAATGCACAGCAGTTGCCATTCGACAACAACAATATTCCTATTCATCCCATTGTCCTTCGGCTTGCTTGTGCGCTGCGAAATACGTAATGCGATGCCGTAGCCTCCGACAGTTACCCTATGACTCCGAGGCTCTTTGGTCCTGCTAGTTACGTACGTAGCAATTTTCGTGTCGGCTAATTAGCTTTGGGTGTATTGTTTATAAATTTATGACGCATGTTAAATGGGTTTAATTAATTTATGGCACTTTGAGCCGGTCACAGAACGGGGCCAAGTCCGGGTTCCAGGCGGGTGGCCAGAGCTTAAGCTTTGCCCAATTGAAATTTCTCCTGTGAATTATGTTTATGAGTTGCGGTCATTAAGAGCGTACTACATGTTAATTGGGTTCTGTTTCGTGACAGACCCCGAAAGAAAACCCCAACGAACCAATTTAAACTTAAAACTGTGGTCACTTATCGTCTCCAGGATCAGCCACCCGCTGCCATGGACCCCCCTCTGCGCCAGACAGCTCTATTAGAAGTACGTATGAGCAGCGTCGAATCAACCCCCAATGAGATAATTATGCTCGTAAATGATTGTGCTATTCAAATGTGCATTCCTCCACTCCATTTTATGCTGCGCTCAACTGCTCAATTGAATTTCGGTAGCCCCTAACGTGGGGTATATTGGTTTTATATTTTGTCCGACACATTTATTTTAGGGAAAGCGCATTTGGAATTCGTCTTGAGTCTTGTTGATATGCCCTTTATTGTTGTCGTCATCGTCGTCGTTGTCACACCCAGGCGCCAGGCCCGAAATGATCAATGGGCGCTAATTAGTGTGTCATCTCTTTTGGAAAGTTTACACATGCTTCCTGCAGCCCAGGGGCCACGGTCTGTGGGCAGCGGGGTATTCTGTTACAAGTGTCGTCTGGGTCTCAGCTGGGTTCCCTGGTGTGGCCGCAGGTCATTTATTATATCTGCTGGGCTGTTGTTGCTGCTGCTGCTGCTGCTCTGCTGCTGCTGCTGATGGCGGGGCTTGAATTTCAATCATTTTGTAGCTGCGTCGATTAGAAATTGCGATAATGTCCAATGGCGACAAAGTTTTCAGGGCGCCTCCTGTCCATTCCGCTGTCCATTCCGACTCCGACGCAGGCTTGACTCGCCTGTCTGCAGTTTGTCAATAAGGCGGCAGAGCCAGAAGGCTTATCTGCCCTCGGCTGCCAGTAAATTATGTTTTGTCTGCATCTGCGGGTCAGGTTCGTGGCCGTGCTCGGCTTCGGCCTGCCTTCGATGTGGCTATACAAAGTAGTATTTGGACAATGGGAAGCTTCGACCCGACATCGCTGTTGCGGCCACTTTGATTAATGAGCCTGGAGCGCTAATGAGCAGCAATTAATAAAGTCATGGACTTTGTTGACCGCAACAACGCTTGATGTGGTCAACTGCCAAATGAGCAGGTTGACGAAGAGTGAGGGGCGATGGATAAAGGGAGAGCAATCGTTGTTTGGCGTTGTGGAATTTGATATTTACTTATGGAAACTCCACATATTTCAAATGTTCAGAATTTATTTTTCACTAGGCTATTCAACCCATTCGCTCCAACAGATTCCTTTGGCTCTGTCAAGAACTATTTCACTCGATATAGCTTTTTACCTAGTTACATATATAAGAGCAGAAACTACTTTTGGATTAGGCCTCAGGCGTTTGGATTTGTCAGGTGCCTATATGGCAGGAGGGCTTCGTTAGGGTGGACGTTCACATCAGTTGACCATTGGCATTTTTGCATGTTTTTATGATTTTGTTGAGCGACTCCTTCCCTTTGATTGATCTATGTCTAGTCGCCAAATTGATAAGAGGAATGTAAACGAATAGTCGGATCAGAATAGGAAACCAGCCGATCTCTAAGGGAAGGCTTTGTTTTGAACTTTGACCCGAATCCTCGAGAATGCTTGTTGGGCTCGATAAGCGGTGCTTACTTGCAATGACTACGCTTCGCATGCAAACATGGAGGCAGTTCTACAAAACGATATCTTATGTTGAGCTATTGTAAACTGCCAAGGAAAATATTCCTGGGAATTCATCAACATTTGTTTATAGGCATCAGAACCACAAAGAAAGTGGCAGGGGCAGAGTGTGGGCGTGTGAGACTTGCTGGCCCTTTGAAGTGCCGCCGACAAGCAACTGACGCTTCATGGCAACCGTGTGCTCACCTAATTATCAGATTATTTGAGGCATCATAAACTAGCCATGGAGTCGGAGAGGAGTTCAGAGCCGTGTGTGGCTGAAAACAAAAATAATGCCCGCGATATGTCTTCGGCGTAAAAGTCGAAAACAGGCGAAATAAATAAATAGTCGAAAAAGGAAACGAGCAAACTGCAATGTAAATGAAATGCATCAAACATTGCCCTCCAAGCCTCACAATTCTGTACAATTGCATTCAGCTCGTTATGTCGTTTTTATGGGGCGTATCATAAAGTCATAAAAGTGTGAAAACCGCGGCGAGATCAAAAGACCGAAAAGTCGGCACGAGGCCGCATTAGAGAGGAAAGATATTTATACCAATTGCTGTAGGCAGACATAGTTTTATGGAAATACTCGTTAGGTCAATCACTAGGCCATTGTCAAAAGTTTGTTGAGTTGAATCATAGAAATTTTTTACAGAGCGTAAAAAACGTTTAGTTTCTTATCAGTGTTGATTTAAAACAACGTCGATTTATCGACTTATCGATATACAGCAAAACCGATTTTAAAACAATGTTTTGATGTTCAATGTTTCGATATACATGGATCGATTACTGAGCAAGCATTGGACTTTGGGATCAAACCCTATCTTTTGGACGCATTTTTCAACGGATGATTTAGGCAAAACTTAACAAAGAGCTTTTAAACCAAAATTTGGAGCCAATTCGATGATAAAGTTGCAAAGTTTTCGGATAAAGTTCCTCAGTTGCAGACGGAATTTTCCAAATCGGTATTTAGATTTCTCTCCATTGCAGCATTTATCCAATGTAAAGTCAACTTACGATTCGGACTTACCTTGTGATGTTTAAACAATTATTTTTGTAGGTCTTCATAGCAGATATGGACTATGCGAGTCTCCAAGTTAGAACAATTCTCGGACTTAAGTATTTGTGGAGTACCATCAATTTATGCAATGCCCGCCAAATTAGTAGCCGGTCACTTCCGCTTCGGGGCGTCAGTTTTGCAACTAAAATCTTTTCCTAGTCCGGCAATTGGAAGTCGCACACACACAAACACACACCCAGACATACACACACAGGCACAGATGCAGTTGCACATGCAAGCTAATAAATTTCATTGATGTGTCTATTTTCGGCTGGCCTGCTTGGCCCTCACCTCGCAACTCCCAGCGGAGCCTTAAAGTGCCTGCAACGGAAGCAATTTGTAGCTACAAGCTGTAATTTCAATGCGGGTCCGCCCTGACCCCGCCCGCGGTGCGGTGCCGTACCGCAACGCCGCCTAAAAGACGTCGATAATTCTTAAGCAACGGCGCGAAAATCGGGAAAATAAGAGCGTGCAAATTTTGTCTGTCAGTGGCCCGGGTCCGGGGGCATGTTAGTGGCGGAGTGGTTGGCCTTACAGCAATTGCAGCACATTTTATTTAACCCTTTTTATGGCCTCATTATAGCCGGGGTAGGTCGCAGGCGACGCGCACACATAGACAATATATTTTCGAGGGGGCGGCCACCAGGAGGGACGCAACACGCGGAAATGAGGCTAGGAATCAAGCAAATAAATGTTTTATAAAATGTTCGCAGCACACAAAGTAAGTAGCGAAATTTCCCGCACTTCTCGAGCCATTAAAATGAAATTTATTGTTCGCAATGTTTTATGGTTTTACCAAATTTCGTGCAGGGACTGACTTCGTAATTTGGTGGAAAATCTGCAGTCACGATATGAAGTAGGGCCAACTTATAGGTGCTTTGTCCCCAATGATATATTTTAATAGTAATAAGCCGTTATAAGTGTATTTTAACTATTTGCTGGGAGTATCCTTTTCGAAAATCAGTTTCAATTACATTCCAAAACTCGAAATCCACGATCCATTTGTCTGCTCTCAGCCCACCAGGGTCAATATCAAAAGCTTGATTAGATAAACTCCATTCGGAAACCAGACGCCGCCTCAGATGTGAAAATCATGCATTGCAATTCATATTTGGTGCGAAAGGGAAAGTTCGCTCGTTGAGAGGGAAAGAGAAATTAATAGCGACTGAGACTTTCAGCGACTGGGAATGGCAGACAGGCCCAGCTAGAGCATGGCAATAGCCCCTCCTCCCCGCCGCGGCACTTACTGTTGCCATAGAGGCCGCCGCTTCCTTTGCAGGCGCAAGTTGGGGCCATAAATTTGCGGAGCGCAACGCGAAATATACCGAAAAATGCAAGACAAGCTCTGCAGCAGCCTCTTTAGTGCCGAGAATGGGGGCCGTCCGAGAGGGGTTCGCCAGAGGGGGCTGTGTGATATCTAGCGCACATTCAGCGCGACGATAAATTTCCAGGGCAAAATGTGTAAATTATAAATACGAGCAATTATTTTAACTCTACTTAACAAATTACCATGCCATAGCATATGGGGCAAAAGGTATAAATTACCGTCTTTTACGACTTGCGGAAATTGTATGGCGACGACGATGGCAGGTTGTATGTGCGTGTCCATGTACTTGTGTGTGTGTGTGTGTGTGTGTGTGAAAGTCGGTTTAATTGTGTGTGTGTGTGCTTAATTGTGTGTTTGTCAGAGGCGTCGACGTCGGCGGTCGTTTCAAGAAGCAGGACCCGTTGCTGCTTCCTGTGTAGGCACACCCAACACCCCTTCACCCACAACGCCCTTCCGTCCCACAAACGTGTGGTGTAAAACTTTTCGAATCAACTTTTAAGCAGCCCAAATGACTTTGTGGCCATTTTATTCGTGTGTGCAGGTCGCAGTCTGTTACCCCCGCCCCCTCGCTACACACAGCAGCTTCAATGAGGGGGCCCACTTGACAACTCGATAAGTTGTGTTCTGTGGTGTGGGATGTGGGGGAAAGGTTGACTGGGATATTTTTATATCTTTTGTTTAAACATAATTTTCCAAAATTTATGAAAGAATGAAACGTTAAGTCCATAACACACAGATATACATACACATATATCTACCGGGTATTATCTGAACTTGCCTTCGAGAATTTTTCGCTTTCAATCTTAGATATAACTTTTACCTCCATTTTCTATCAGGAAAATGGTTTAAATATAAAGCATTATTTACAATAAAAGATTTACTAGCCGTGCCCCCTTGTCCTTATTTGATTCCTTTCTTTTATTTCTAGTGTCCAGAAAGAATCTTAAAGTGAAAATCATAATAAACAGCCTTATGAACATGAGATTCACGATAATTACAGATGAATAATTTACACGTCTTCGCGCTTTTCCAAAGCAATTCATTATAAAACATTTCGAGTCGACTCTGCACTCCGCTCATCCTAAACGCCCCGTTTTGAAAAGCTGTAATGAGTTGTGGACTACGACAGCTGCATTCATTGCCAAAACTGAACGTTATATTACCAAAATGCGCTTTGGATTTTCCTTGTGCACTGGCTTTGATGTCTTTAGACTGCGCAAAAATGTTTGGCGCAGTTGTGGAAGGCAAAGGCGCGCGTGCAAATATAATTTATGGAGACCATCAACAACCCTTAGAGCTGGAGCTCGGATGATAGATGGCGTGCCAGAATGTCTGCCATGCCCTGGCAACCATGGCAGCCAAGCGAAGGCGAAGCAAGTTAACCCAAAACCCAAAATATGCTGCGGGCGATATATTTCTCGCACTCACTGTCATCGCGGCCATGTCGAGAGTGCAAGTGAGAGCGACAAAGAGAGAGAGAGAGAGAGAGAGAGAGACAGAGAGAGAGAGAGAGAGAGAGAGAGTGAGTGAGTGTAGTAAAGTGCCCAGCACTTTCAAATTGAAATGTCGTTTCGGCTGGCGCTAGAATTTTTCATTGCCAATTTCTTGAAGAGCATTCGCCAGGGGCTGTCAGAAGCTGCCAGGGCTGCCAAGGGCTGCCATATTTCTGCCATATTTCTCGAGAGCCAACACAAATGTCACATCAATCTTGTGACCAGTGTTGCGTAAGAAGTAAAGAAAATATTCATTTTGCTTTGGCCCCCAAAAATAAATCAAGTTTTGCAGCAGCGTCGCATGCGTAAATGATTAATGACCTGGCCATTTGGCGCGAATTTCAAATGCTGTACACAGCTAGCTTGTATATGTACCTACGTGTGTACAGATATTCGAAATAACTAGTTTTAAGTTAACTTTTGAAATAGAGTGTGAATCAAAACATGATGAATAACATGGTTTGCCCGAAAGTAAGAACACGCTGATTATAAGAAGATACGAATTGCAGTTCGCATAGCATTCGACTCCGTGAAGCCAAGATTCTTAATCTGGATATTAGGAATATAAATGTTGGTTGTGTACACTTATCCAAATGATAATGGCTAATGGGTAGTACCAGCGCAGTACGATAAGCCCTGTTCTTAAGTTTATAAGTTTCTTTATGGTCCCTATATTTAGGCAAATTCTAATAAATTCTAATATGCATGGGAATACTTTATCATATAGCTATCATGCGAACGATCGGTTGAAAATGAAGCTCATGTGTAAACAACTTTTTCAGCATTATCAAGTTTTTAGCAGAAAAGTTTACAACTTATGTTCCTTGTGAAGATCTATGACAACTGACCTATACAGGCTAAGCTTTTCCACCTTAAATTACCCAACTAAAGCTAACAAAATCGATTTAAGACCAAGCAGGTGCTTGATTTTATTAAAACCAATAGGTCAACGTCATATCATTTAAATAATGCTCGCATGTGGAGATGCTATAACCGACCGATGTCGCATTGCCACATAGCCTTCTTTGGTAGGTTTCCACCTGCTAACTTGGCCACGCTTCAGCCCCAGAGACTAGCATGATGTCTGATAATTTTTGAAAATTTTGCGGGTCAAAACGATTGAGCGCCAACAAAGTGGCCAAAGACGCCGTCGGAGCCGAGCGGGATGCGACCAAATGGTCATGTTGGCAGCAGCTTTAATACCCTGTACACTGTATATAACAAGAGCAGTTAAAGCAACTTTTGCCTCTGGTGAGTACGAAGATGACAGCAAGATCGGTTAAAAGAGGAGTGTTTTATCGTCCATCAGCCTCGGCTGCACAGCTCCCGCTGGCAGGTGCTGTGGCACCAACGGCAACACATGTTGCTGTCTCCGTCCTCTTGGTGCATGTGGCGTCTCTTGTCGCTGATTAGCATCGCCTTTGCCACTCGTGTCAGCGCGATAAGCTCTCCAGCCCCATGCCTCGTGAGCCGTGCCTCTGCTCGCATCGAAGCAGATGCCGATGCCACATTTCATTGCCAAACATGCTTTTTATCATGCGGCTTCAAGCTTGTGCAGCCAAATAAGCTGACGAAGAATGGTTGCTTATGAAAATTGTGGAGTTATAGTTCCCCACCTTAAACCATTATATTGTAATAACCAACTCTTGTTTTCTAGTATGTTTGAATATATTGTTTCTATATTTACAACAATTACTCAAACGAGATATTTTCGCGATTTTCCAGACTTTACCCTTTACCCACAGTGGACAGAAACATATTTACACGTCAAGACTGTGTGACATGCATATCGATTCATTCGGAATGCATTTTCAGGCAAATTGGGGATGGGAATATACCAATATTTTAGGACTGTGTATGCTTAAGAACTTATGTTTCAAAATTAATTTCGATGAAATAGGGGATAAATCGAAAATATAGATACAATCTATATTTTCAAAGATTAAGCTTCGAGATTTTATAATTTTCAAAAATATTGTCCTAAATGCAACTCGGAGCTCGGATATGGTATTTCTTACCTGTTGCATAGATCACGAAACCCAATTGTCATTTTTTACCCATTTGCAATGGGCTTACTTTCGATTCAGGTGCGCAATATTACCCAACCCAGTGCTCCTCAGTTTGTGACTTTCAAACTGTGATTTGATGATCATCAATAATTCACCTGTGCAACTATCTGAGCTAATACCAATGAAGATCCTTTTAGTTGTGTAATTATTTTAATTTGAAAGTTTAACAAAGGATTAGTTCATCAGAAGATAGAACATATTAGTTTTTAACATTGCGCTAAGCTCAAGAAACTTGGTTAATTGGCTCTTCCATCGATTTTTTCCATCTTTCCCAAATGATGTAGAAAGTGTATGAATTCATAGCTATGAGTGTGCATATATCAATTTCAACGTGGCAACCCAACAAGAAACCTTCCCGCTGAGATCTCGCATGCTGTTTTCCCCCACTCACTGACCCGGCTCCCTCCTCCACATGTTTGGGTGCAACTTCTCTTGCTTCAGCAGAGTCTCATTAGCTGCTGCATTCGATGACGCCAAACAAGCCACTTAATTTAAATTTAAATGTTTACTTCTCGCTTTGCGTGTGTGGCAAAGTATTTGGTTTTCGTTCCTTTGCCCCCCCATAACCCCCCCTCCTAACAGACTTTTAGCCACCGTTCCTTTCATCTGTCTTTTGCTGTCACGACATGCCAAGATTTATTTTTGGTATTCCACGAGCGACTAAAATGCGCTGTCAGCGCAGCAGTTGCTGCCATACGTCGACCCATCGTTCCGTCCTCTTATGTAGCGACAGCTACATTAGCGTCTGATGGTGGTCCTCTGCTTGGTCGGCCCCCGCCTCGCACCGACCGCAGGGACGGTCCAACTTTCAGTTCCCTCTCATTGCACTTGACACCCGAAATTGATGCGCCTTGCGCCCAACCCACATTAATTAGGCAAAATATTGACACGTTGATGTGTGGTGTGGATATTGATTTATGCGTTGGCTTGGGAGTTTGGTTTAATCAACTATTTCCTGATTTGCTGTATCACAGGTTGGAATTTTCAGAAAACAATTGTGCTATTAGAATATTATTCGATAAGTTCTATTTGACGGAGGACTTGCTGTTGCTTGTTGTCAGCAGCTCATGTTAATCTTGTCAGCGGCACCTGATCACCTGGCATCATCTATTAAACGAATTTATGCAAACCACCATTTGAAGTAGCTTCCCGCTGCACTGGGGGTCGGCGTTGCCTAGGATGTGGGATGGCCTTACCCTTGGAACAACTATTAAACGGGTTTAAACGTAGCACTAATTGGAGAAAAGCCCCGAAGCGCTGCCTGTTGGGAGGGCCTAGAAATTTGCGGATTGTGAGTTGTGAAAAGTTAGGAAATCAGTGGTTTTTCTTAGGAATTGCATTATCTATCAGTTAAAAGCTTACCATAGGGCTGGTTAGTCCAGTCCGATTTGTTGTTATACGCCTGTTGGGTTGTCGAGTCGATACCGAAAATGGGGTGTTGAAGTGAGATGGATGGCTTGGTGATACTAGCAAGATCTTTCTGATGGATCCCGGCTGTGTGCTCTGCGAAAGAAGAGGTGTTTGAGCTCGTCTTGTTCAAGTTTGGATCATCTCTTTTGCCCTGACGCGCACAACTTTCCGTAGATTTCTTTAGTAGGAGCCACGACTTCTGCAGAATGTTACCCTCCACAATCAGGCTCTCATAGCCCTTAAGCAGCTTTCTCACATCAACGCCAACCAGCTCCTCGGGCATAGGCTGGTCGCTGAACTGCCTAGATGTCTGCCGCAGATCCTCAAAGCGCTGAATCAACTGTTTGATATTACCAACGCACTCCTGCTCGTTAACCTTTTCAGCTTCCTCAATGGGGGCCAATGGCGGGGCTGGCATTAATGCATCTGGTCGATCAGTGCTGATGTTTCGCAAAATCTCGGCTGTCTCCTCCATAAATGTCTTTTGACGCTCACGGAGCTCCTGGAGGCGCATCTTCAGCTCGTCCAGGTACGCTAGTTGTTGGGAGGTCGGCTGCTTGCAGGCCATCCTGCCAGTCACATAAATTTAGCAAAGATATATAACATAAACATTTAGGCTTGTGCTCCAAGCCCTTTTTGTGTAAATAGATTGTGTTTAATATGTGGAAGATATGAAATCTTGTGTCGACTGTAGGCACCCGGTTCACTATGTCGCACGCGGATTCAATTGTTGTCGCTTGCTTGGGGATTAACTAGTTTATATATCTCAGAAGGCGTAGCACCTCAGTGTGAACTACACGCCGACATATATTGAGGAGTCATTAAGGTATCTATGCCAAGTGGAACTTCCGAATATGAATAACAAGACAACTTTAGTTGAGAGAGTACACAGCGATCGACTTGCCAGGTTCACTTTGCTCTTCGCTGTTATCCTATTGCCTTTTATGAGTCTCCAAATTGAGATATCGCATGCAATTCGAATTGTCGAGTAAGTTGTAACCTACTGTCTGCGGCGAATCGCGGGAACAATGGCGATTTTAGTCGGCGCTTTGCAGATACACCTATATATCTTACGTTAAGCTGGATGCCGTGCGGCTCTGTGGTGGGTGGGGAAGTTAGGAATTTCACGAAGCCGTTGCAAACGTTGAAAACGTGCCGCTGCCGATGGCTGCCGCCTACCACACGGCACACAGCCCGTCCCAAAAGTGGCGACCGACCACGGCTGCTGTTGATTTCACCTGGGGGGAGTGCCCGCCCTCAGCACTACTTGCTTCGGTTCGGTTCGGTTCGTTTGGGTTTGCAATTGTTGTTTCATATTTTAATGCCTGTGAGCTGGTAGGCGTGCTACGACACGATTCTCTTCGCCGATAAGCTGTTATTTTTATGTGCCGCCAGATCGGTGTTGGGTCTCAATGTTAGTACTCGAGCCCCTCTCGACATGGCCTCTTCCCGAAGTTGCCTGGTTGGAGTGTGGGCTGGCCTGCGACTTAAAGAAGTTCAAATTATTACAGGGCAATTGTCTTGATCGTTGATTTATGTGCGCTTTTGTTGTCCGCCAGCCTCGACTCTTCGTTCAAATCCCCGCTGCTGCTGCTGATATTTATTAGGCGGGCCATAACATGGCATCAAAGCTTTGCAATATGGGTAGTTTATTATGGCCTCCAGTAGCCGCTATTTTGATGCATAAGGCACATAGCATTCATTTGGTAGGCATTCCCTTTAAAAGTCGCCGCAATAAATGCTAAATTGGATAAATAATATATGTTTAATCGTCTTGTATAATTTGGTCAGAATTGTCTTCTTTTAATTTGACTACTATTTGGTCTGGAATCGATTCAATTAGATTATAGAAATTTCAACCTGGTTGGCTCACAGCTAATTTCGTAAGAACGCCCCCAAAACTCATCTAAACTCTCTTCTGTCAGCCCTTTCAACATCATTTCGCCGTTCTCTGCACGACTGAACGATTCCTTGGTCGAAGTTGCAGTCGCTGTTGCGAGGGCAGCCTCCAAATTGCTGCAAAGTTAATGATTTCATCTTTCATTGAATTCAAATTTGTTGGCCGTGGGGCATGCAACACAACTGTGGAATGACTTCAACGTGGGCGTGCCCTCATCATACGCCCCTCGGTTTCAGTTGATATTGTTGTTGCTGTGGCTATTGCTTTTGCCTTTGCAGTTGCTGTTGACTGTTGAAAGCCGCTGCTGTCGGCCAATATAACGAATTTATTATTTATTTCACCTGACAGCCCAAGCAACAGACTCTATAAATTTCCCTAGCCACTCGACGGCCGACGGACAACGGCCTGGACTCGTGTCGTGGACTCGTATTTATGGCCTATCGCTGGGATGCTCGTATGAAAAAATTATTGATAAGGTTGTTGGCTATTTGGGGTTTCGGCTTCGGTTTCGGGTCTGTGCTATGCTGTGCTGAGCTGATTGAAATGCCGTTGCCTCCAACAGCTTTATTTACCTGGCCAGCCAGCTGGCCGTTGCCGCGAACCGAGAACAGAAATCAGCTGTGCCGGCATCAAACTTTACGAGCAAGCAAAAACAACTTTAACCCAATATCCTGCTTGTAGTCATAACTTGAATGCTGATTTAAGTCCGGAGCAGAAGATGCTACGAAGAAATACCCAAATGGCCGACCGCCTGTGCGCAGAGTATTGGAGGCCAAGACCCAATCCATATCTACCCGAGCCCGTCCGTAGATCAGCTCTGCCCCCACGATGCGACTCGGCGCGTATTTCATTATGAATTGCTCTTAACGATGTTTCATTTTTCATCTGCGCATTCATAAAGCTTTTGCCCATTTTTCGCTGCTGTAGACTCCAAGCGGATTGTTTGCATGCCGCGAGGATTGCAAGCGGCTTGGTCCGCAGCCACAGAGACCTCGTTCGCGCAAGTGAGTGAATAATTGCAACATGGTGTTGCAAGCCAAACCTGCCGCAGAGTGGATTCGCTTCAATTATAGGCTGCCTCTAAGGAACACTTGGCTGGACTTGAGTGTAGTTGGGTAAGAGAGTTATCTCTGACCGCGTCCCAATGGAATAAATAGAACTCTAGGTGATGTGCTGCAAACAATTAACATTTCACATTAAGACAAATAACAAATATTAATTTTTTTTTCTTCATAGCTTACATTATATTTAAATAAACTCTATTAAGTCTAGTTAAATAAGAGTTTGTTCAACATTCAATTAACAATTTTTTATTTAAACTTCGTTCATGAAAAAGTTTGAGTTTGAATTGTTAAAATTACTAAAAAATATACTCATAAGAAATTGTATTCATATATTTTTGAAAACTCTGTTGAGCTTTTCAAACAAATTATTTTCATTAAATAGATTATATTTTGAAAAATCTTGAAGCCTTCGTGATTTTACAAAGATTACCGCATAAAATCTTCAGTATTGGGGCATATAATTTATTATTATGTATTTTATATTCTCGAATTGGGAAGATTTTAAAGTGTATATTTTGGATATTATTATACTTTTATCAAATCCCATTTAAGATTTCTTTTCAGCGACAGGCAAAATATTAATTTTTGTCTTAAAACTTCTACAAGGAATTTAAATATCGATCAAAATAGTTCATTCGATAAGCAAAGTTTTAAAATGCTGCCAAATCTATTCATATTTTCCCATAATTTATATAGAAATGTCTATAAAAACTCTTCTTTAAAGTATTAATCGTAATAGGGTAAGTCTTAATGTATTATGGGAAATATTACATAAAGGAATCCCGATTAAATGTTATTTTTCATTTGAAAGTTATACTCGTATAACTAAAAGCTCTGTTAACTTTGAACTTCTGGTAAAGGTAATTTGTCTAACAATACTTCAGGTACCTTTGTGAGCCCAAATCCAATTCCCTACGCCAGTTTCACTTCCCAGCTGTGATAGAGAGCGAGTGAGAGGGAGAGAGGGGGAAGGGTATCGCGTGCAGCTTCGCTTTCGGTGTGGCTGTCAAAGGCGCAGCGGGCAGTAAAATCGCGGCAAACACAATTGAAAAACGGGCAGATCGTAACCGGGAGAAGGAACTGTGCCCAGTCGTGAGCGAACGAGTGCGGCAGCAAACACTCCACACTTGTCAACAGCGGCTCTACTGATTGTCTGGGTAACCAAGAGCTCGCCGTTTCAAATACAGACACCGGGCACACAGCCGGCACCGGCACCAGCCCCGGCTCCGACCAGGTACTGGCAACGGGGTCGAGGCTGTGGCTGTGGCTGTGGCTGCTGCTGGGCTGACGGAGGCTGAAACGAGGCTCATGCTTATGCTCACAAATCATAAATTGCCGCCTTAAAATTTATCTTCAATTTTCGAGACCCCATGTGGTGCTTAGCGAATGGTGTTTTGAAATTTATTGCTGCATTTGCAATAAATATTGTCAGTTGAGTTCAGCCCGCGAGCAAGAGAGAGGCAAATACAAGCCAAAGAGAGAGAGAGAGACAGCTTCTTTGGCGGCAGCGTTTGCTCTGCTGCTTTATATATGTGTGATTGCTGCTATAACGCCTCTCACACCATATCCTCCCGCTCTCGCTCCCGCTACCGCTCCCGCTGCCCAGCCTAGCCCTGCCTGCTCCCCTGCATTGTTTATGGTCTTCGTGCATATTAATGTGCGTTGATTGCGAGCCCAGGGACTCGTGCGGGGGCTATAAGCCGCCAGTCGCGCCCCACCCTGCCGGGCAGGGCAGTTAGCAGCTGCCATTGTCCCAGGTCCCAGTCAGATGGTTAATTTACAGCGCGAGAAATTGATTGCCAGTTGCGAGAGCGAACAATGAGTGGGGTGTTTCCCCAAATTTTGTTGGTTAATTGTGGCTTATTCGACATCAGGTTAGTTGGCTTTCGCAACAATCATTTATTGGCTGGCCGGCGATATTTGCCAACTTAATTGCAGTCAAGGTGTTTATACGCGTTATCGAGTCATCAGCGAACGGAAAATAATAGTCTTTTACCAGTTATTAATAAGGACTCGAGCCAGTTGTGCAACTTGTCTCAGATATTTCAGCAATAACTGCAGTATGATAATTTAAAAAAACCTTTAGCCTATGTTACACAATTTCTATCATATACAAGACCTTAGATATATCTTACAGTTCACCCATCCAGGATCTTGAAAGATTGTATGCTCTTAGCCGCGTGTCCATCTGTTAACCAGCTATTCCGAGCTCTCAATTGACTCTTATATATACTAGATTGGACTTTAAAATGTGAAAGTTTTAAAATTTTGAACCTTTTCCCACTGGACACACTGTCAGAGTCTGAGGTTCTGCAGGTTGTACACTTTTGCTCAAAGAAATAATGTTTCTTTCTTTTCAATATGTTCAGGGCTTTAAAATTACAATCACATAAAGACAAGACAACTTGAAGCTATTCAAGGATATGTACTTCCTTTACAGGTAGGAGCTTAGATTAACTTGTGTCCTGACCAGAGGTTGTGAGAATGGTCGTGTTTGTAATTTAGGCTGGGCTCGCTGTCAGTCGGAGAAAGAATTCAATATTGGGCCCACCTAGCTGAATGTCAGGCAACATTGCCATAGCTATCAATCAATTCAGACACCAGAAATGTAATCCTCGTAGCTCAACCGCCATGCGGCACAAAGCTTCTATCCCGCCCTCACCCTAGGTTTTGTAGTCCCTTGTATTTGTGCACACTTCCTGTCGCCACAATTTGTTTGCGCCGCTGTCAAGATGTGAAAGCGACGTCCACATTCCCCTGCCGCCTGCCTAGCTACACGCTGCAGAAGCGATTCCAGTGCCAAGCTGCAGACATCCATTCGATCCATTCAAGCATGTGACAGGCAGCGGGCAGAGCTCATCAATCTCGTGTCGGGGCTAAACAAAATATGCAATGTGTTCACATTGCGGCAAAAAGCGAGCATCGATAAACCAAAAACCCATAGAAAAGCAGCAAACCAAAAATGGAAGTCACAGCCAGAGCCAGAACCCAGCCCATAGCCAAACACAAACGCAAACGCAAACACAAGCCAAATACGGCACCCGAACCCTTTGCGGCCTAACCGCACACACAGTAAATATTTTAGCTACATGCATATCTACATATAGAGAAGTTCAAAAAAAAATTAGAAAATATGTGTTGACAGCAGTCATCAATCAAGCGACACAACTTTTGACATGTCAAATAAACGAGCCGGCGCATAAATTACAACACAACACAACAACAACAACAACAACAGAAACAAGAACAACTGCACATGGAAACCGATTCGGAACTGAGAAGAGAGATACGGAAAAGCAAAATGCCTTGCGTGCCAGTAGCCAGCAAACTTGTCAAACGGCAGCAATTGGAAAATCAATTTCATCAGCGGGCTGGCAGGAGAGGAGCGCTTGAGGACCGGGCCGGGCTGGGTCGGGTCTGGGGAGTCTTTATGCGGCATGTTAAATGTCATTACATTACTGATAAGATTGATAACGAATAAACGTTTTTTGTGTGTTGTTAACGTGACTCAAGTGAGTCATGCGGCCCATTCGGTATTGACAGCAGCGCAATCACTCGAAATACTCATTCGCTCACTCAATCACTCAGTCGGTTCATCAATCAGTCAAATCAACACGTTGACAGACATTTCCACTTAGAACAAAGACTGCGCATTTTTATCCAGCTCTTACGCCTAAATTCTTGATTACATTTTGTGATATTTTTAATTGGACCATATCAATAATAAGCCTCAGTCTATACAGCAAAAAGTTATAATAAGTATGAATATTACGTTAGCTTGGCTAGGAATAGAAATATCTCGTAATTCTGAAAGGATTAAATATCATGTGTATATGGAACATGGGTTAGTTATAATGCCTTTTGCCAAATGTATGTCCATACATACATAAAGGTAGCATTTCCGACCCCATAGAGTTCAAGTATTCTAGGCAGCAAGTTCTGTCCGAACTGTAAGATCTAAGGACATAGACCCACAATTCCACAAATTCAAACAATCATTGAGCATACGTACACATGAATTCCAATTGGGAATACAGCCACTATTTGCAGACTATTGTCTCCTGCATAAAGCCGAATATTCTTTGGCACAAAGACAGAGATTTTTTAAGGAAAACATGTGGATATGCTTTAGTAGGTACTGCAAAAAAGCATCTCTGAATACCTGCAATACTTGGAATATGTAACCAAAGGCTATATGTATCAAAAGTATTAACTTGACCGAATGGTGCAGGGGATTTGTTAGTCGAGCATATTCGACTATGACAACATACTCGAACACAGTGACAAACCTCACTTTTGTCTTCTTTGTGCTTTACCCATAAAATGGATATACTACAGCTGTCCAAGTGTATGTGACAGGCAGAAGGCGGCACCTAGAAGCGCAGAAGGCATATATATATATTCTTGGGCAGCATCACCAGTCGAGTAAGCCACATTTTTTGTCCATTTTGTGGTTTTCGAATTGGCCGAATACATGAATATAACATAATAGAATCTGTTCGAATAAGTTTCTTTTTATCTGCAAATCCGTACTCCAGACTTGATCACATTTGCTTCATATTGATTGTAGGAAAAGACCATGGTGCAGGGTATCTTCTAGTCAAGTACTCTCCACAAGTGAGCTCTTTGCTTTTTTGTTGGCGTTGGCCGTGACAAATCCTTAACCGTTATTTGCGTATGTTGACACTTTGACAGGCGGCGACACATGCGAGTCTCTCACGTACACAAGAGCCCCTATCATGTTACTTACTGCTGGAGCTTACTTTGTAGTTGGCCTGCGGCGAAGCTTTTAATATTTTTGAGCGCGTTGCCAACGCGCCTCGCAACACATTTCATTCAATTTTCATTTTCCAACTACAAAGAGAATTTCCGTGCTTTTGTTGCGATTTTTTGCACTCAGCGCTTTACAAATTCGTTTCCGGCTCCAATGACATCGCGCGTGACAGCTGTCAGTTGAGCCCTGCCAAAATACTGACCATTATCATGCGTCATATATGCAAATCAGCTTGACAGGCAGCAGGAACGAAGCAGAGTTGGAGCTTTCTAAAGGTTGCTCTCGGTTCCGCAGTCCGTGGGACATTTATCAACAAATATCCCTTACAATTAAGAACTGTCAACAAGTCTTTTGTACACACAACATTTTTCGAATTGCTGACGAATTCCCCAACAGACAGTTGATTTACTGTGCTAAATGTAATTTGGCGCTAACTTCTCATTCCTCCGATATCCCATTTGTTCAGTCTTTCTCGCCGCCTTGACTGTTTGTTGGCTCTCTGACAACTTGGCATCTCTTTGTAATTGATTAGTCTGGGGGTAAGCATTTCGAATTCAATTTTAAGACGTCAAGGCAAGTGAGAAGTGTGCGAGGAACGAAGATCACTTAAGTTCACCGAAAAAAACAAACCACCACCAAGACGCATGTGTTGTGATTGTGTAGGAAGGAGTCTTCATTTGATCGATCACTTAATTAAAAATATCATCAGCCCCGCTCTTATGTAGAAGTGCTTGAGTGCCTTATTCTACCATATATTCATTACCAGATCTAGAAAAAGTTCCATACACTTTTGCTGATATACTTTGATGAACTTTTCGTCTTTGGTCAATTAGAGGGGTCTATTTCACTAAATTAATGTCAAATATTGTTAGTTTCTTTATTTTTTAACAAATTTTCAGCATTTTGAAACTTATTTTGGCCCTTTGGAGGACTGCTTGGCTGTAATTCTTTTGTGAATCTAGGTAACAAACATAATTTAAGTATTTTAATTAAGCATTCTATTAAGCATTAACTATTACGGTAATTTCTTTGAGATACTTAAGATAGTTCATCCTAGACAACTACTTCGTATGCATTTGAATCTAATATAATATACAAAATTTTGCTGAAAAGAGAAATGAATATTATTATATCTATTGGCATTCCGCTGGCATTTCAATATCAGTTGAGTTCTACTAAAGTTATAGCAAAATCACCAAATATGGGCAAAAAGTTGTTTGGAATTTGTTATAAAGAATTTGCATAGAAACATGTTTATGGATTTACAATTACAGAAATGATTTTTTAAGCAAATACGTTTACCACTTACTAAATTGAAACAACATATTTTAAATGACATTTGTAGATCAGACATAGTAGATCAGATGGAAAAAAACTAATGGTAGTCATCTTTGTGTTCTAAAAAGTGTATTACGTGCTATTCACTGACTTGACTAAGATATCTTCGAATGCAGTTGAAAAATTTCAGCAAATACTCAATTTGCGTAGAAACTAACAAAAAATGAAAGTGATTAACAATACATATATATATATACTTTATAGGGAGATATCTCTCCTTGAATGCATTACACATTTAAAACTGTAGACTCTCCTCTGCAGATTTGACCGCAACAGTTTAGTTTATCTCACCGTTTGTTTATTTTAGTTGTGGCATGCTCAAAATGAGTATGATCGATAACCCGGTCATAAAGCTGTCAGAATGTAACTCCAGAAGGCGCCAGCGCAAACATCAGTTCGAAGGGTCGCATATCATAGCATTGGAGTAAACCACTTTATTAATGTTGGTTTTGTGGGGGGCTAGATAAAGTACTTGTATATAGTATGTGTATATATGTTTGCAGAGTTCAGACCTGACACTAGTTCAAGATATACGATTTGTAGGGTTTACTTATTAAGGGGCTACTGTGAATAAGATGTTGATCGACAATAAAGCCGGATATGATCGTGGCTATTAAGTTTTGATCGCGATTGAAATAGTCTCCGCTTATCGCGAACTCAATTTATAATACAAAATGGCAGACGAAAGCCGACCCACCGGCAACATATTTAATGTTTAAGAGCTCCTCCTGACAGCACGTTCACAAAATCCTCATCCCAATCGCCGTCCTGTTGCTTCATCAGCGATTCCAATCAGATAACATTAGCACGTCACATCACACAGCGTGCAAAAATTATTATTCATTGAATTTGTGATAAATGTGACAGGGCCCAACAGGCAGCCGGCCAGCCAAGCAGCCAAGCAGCCAAGCAACCCGTCCATGCGAGTCCGAGTGAGTCCGAAAGAGTCCAAGTCCACATCGGGTTCCAGTTGCAGACCAGCATTGCGATGCACACGACATACGAGGCCGCATCGAAGCTGTCAAAAATTTGTTGCAAAAGATATTATCTTGGCCGAGTGGGGCACATCGACTGCAGGCAGCTGACTGACGACTGCTTTTCACTGTAGCTCATCAATAATGATGACAAGGACGAGGATGAGGGCGACGGCAGGGGAAGTGGATGGGATGATGATGACCATGATCGATGATTGGCCTTTTTTTGTGGCAGACGCTGACGCTGAGTGACGATTGCTGAGCAACGGACCAGGGCCATAAACTATGTGCAGGCAACTGTGACCACACCCATTGACAGGCAGACAGGCAGACAGTCAAACAGTCGGACAGACGAACCCACAGACGGGCGGACGGACTTGTGCAATGTGCAACGATGGCAACAATTATTTGCGGAGAATCACAACACCACACAAATGTATCCATGGAATGGCCACTTGATTGATGGGCCCAATAAATTGCACCACGAGCACATTGTGAGTGTCGCATCACAATTCTTGTTGTTGTTGTTGTTGTTTCTACTGTGTGTCTGTCACATATTCGCCGCAGAGCTTGAGATAAGAAAGGTGACAGCCAAGAATGGGACAGCTTTCGACGCAATTGGATCATACGAGCGAAACATAAATGGATAGAACAACCGTGTCTAGAACTGCAGAGCCAAGCAAATACTCGAGGGGCTAAGTATGTTTATCGGGGTAAGAAGATGAGTCGTCCGAGTCAATGTGGCTCATTGAACTCAAACGATTTAAATTAAGAAGATCAAGAACAGTCACAAAGTGAACAAGAGTTTATTAGTTCTAATTTGCACTAGTTGCCGTCCTTACCCGGTCTAAGGTATTCGCTTCAAATCTTAGATATCAAGTTTCCTCCTATGTCCCCCCAACCATGGCACGTCAGCTTGTTCATCCTATCAATGACCTTTAAATTAGTATTAGCTATAAGGTAGGTTGAACCCGAAATTCTCATTTGTTTGGAAATATGGCCTTCAGCTACTACTGTGGGACTCGAGCCTGCATCCGCATACGTATATTCATAAGGTCGTAAATATATTTTACGATTGCTTTGCTCTAATTTTCCCATAGACAAATGAAAATCTTTACAACAACAGTCCACTAATTTCTTGTTAGTTCGGCATAAAACATTTTATTTATAATTTCGTTTCTCATGGCTCACAGTCTTTGCTGTCAGGTGATTTTTGTGATTAATGCTCCGAGAGACTTTCGTTTCCATACATACGTACATATTCTTTCCGCTTCGACTGTCTGTTTGTTTCTAAAACGAAATTATGTGTTAATCTCATTTGATTTGTCATTTTCACATGATGTGATTTTGTGGCCTTCCCTTAATAAAATTATCTTGCGCTGTGATGTATGGCAAACAAATGTTTTCTTGACACATTTATTTGTTTAATGAGACGTTGAATAATTAGTTGGATACACAAGCCAAATGCCTCAAATCAACTTTTCTATCTACATATATATTGTTTATAAATTCAATTCCACGCATTTCTGCATGCGCCTTCACAACACTGAACGCATGCAGTGCCCCGTACATCGGTTGGCACAACAATTTCTAAATTATGATTGACGATTCGCCGCTGATTGTGTGACCCGCCATAAGCGCCCTCCTCTAAGGGCTCCCCATGGTTCATGCATGATATTTTTCTGTATTTTGTGCGGCGCTTTTTGCTCTGCTCCGGTCATTATGGCTGACAGCGCGCCTTCATAATGAAGAGTTTAGATTGATGGCCACACATCAGTCAACGAGCTGGAGGTAGGACAAAAACAAATTCAGAATTCAACAGGGCCACACTGATACTTGAATACCCTTAACGAAATTCTTGTTAGTCTTATATATTCAACATGTAAGCCCAATGAAAAGTTTAATTCAAATAAAGAAATGTCAAGTTGTGCAGTTTTAACCAAATTGTTGCACTTTGTCACGAAATGTGTATCATAGTTCACTTGCGAACAGAATATGGTTTTATAATTATTTACGATTTTCTAATTGTTGTTCTAATTGCAAGACATTTTGAAATACCCTGGAGAGTAGAAACATAAAACACTTTACAGCCACGCAGGCAAACAAGATTGCAGATTTCGGTTGGCTGTTTGTCTGCTGGCCTGTTGACATGTCACTAATTTCAAGTTTTCTAAGCGCTTTTTCTCTTTTTGGCTGCGAAAATGCTTTTTTTCTAGGGCTGGCTGGCCCGGAACGATGATTGATGCGTTCGCTGCACGAAAAACCCTTTCTGCTTTCGAAACATATTTTATGTAGAAATGTCATTTAAGTTTGGCAAAATATTAATCATTTCGGATCGGGCCTTAGTCGTCGTCATGTGATAAATGAAGTTGGAGAAGAGGTGGATTGGGACTGTGCTTTGTGATGGCTTGGGGTAATTAGCGCGCTGGTCGGGAGAGCTGAGCATAATATAATATATATGCCCCATAATGATGTGCAACAATTTGAGGCACACAAGCCAGCAAGCACAAGGCACTGTAAATGCAGAAGAGAGAAATTAAATATGATAAAAGACCCACACACTGTCTGTCGGCATAATTAAGTATGACATGCAAAAGTATGAATTATCACTGAGATGTCAAAATGTCACAGCTGGCGAAGACAGAGACGCAGATAAAGACAGAGGCGAAACGAGCGGAAGGCATAAATAAGATACAAGACAGGGCAAGGCGAGGCGGGGCGTGGCAAGAGAAGGGAAGAGAGCAGTGCGAGGTAAAGCTGACAAACGAACGCTGCGTGTGGGATTAACTGACTCGAAAATTTATGATATGAAGAATTACTTGTTACTCGACAGGCAAACACACTCACAAGCAGAGAGAGAGAAAGAGAGAGAGAGAGGGGGAGAGTAAGAACTCTTTGTATATTATTTTTTGTTGTGTATCGCATACATTGACATCGAAAAATTTGTTGCTCCAATTTTCTAAATTCTATGCTGAAAAATTAATGTGCCCAACTGTCATTGCAATGACAGAGATGAACCGGAATGGAATGGAATGGGATTGAAACGAAATGGATGTTCAGCGGGGCGTGAGACTCGTTGTTGTGAAAGCTTATGATAAATGATTCTGAAATGTGACAAAATGCTTACGAGTCGGATTAACAAGACGATGTCAACGACGGCGACAAGAGCCTGGCAGAGCAAGTTTGCTGGATGATGGGAAAGAGTGAAAGAGTTGTTTGCCTTATTAGGGGGAGCCACAATCTCGGAAGGGATAAGGGTGATTACTGTAATGAAGTGGTTGCTTAACTCAAAATTGTACATACATAAAAAGTAAGCACAGCTAAAATCGCTATAAATATTCAAAATTTGTTTATGCAATCTCGGAAAGTTCTTTCAAAAGAGATTAATCGATGTTTGTCCTCTCAGAAGTGGAGACTTGCCTCAGTTAAAGTTTTATTAATTAATCGGTCTGTCAAAACATCTGGAGGCGTCAGCAAGCGGGTCCACTTAGATCCATTTTGGTCTAATGGGGCAACGCCAGCGTATGGCAATCGCTGAACGACGATCAAAGCCGATCACAAGACCCCCATCGTGCCATCAATCTTGTTAGTTTTGACGCATTTTAAGGTAGCGGTCACAAAGCGAAAGCCGAAATGCAGCGCCAGTTGGCAGCTTGGAGTTGTCAGTGCCAGTCCGAGACGCCGATCGATCGTTCAGGTGATCTGGCAGGGCTAAGACGTCATCAGTCAAATGGCGCGATACCGTCCATGGTCGGGTCAATTAAGCTTGGCAGCTGCTTGATTTGACGACGGCGGGCACTTCAGCGACCCTCTAGATATGGCAGGGCTACTTGTTGAGTTTGTCCACTAGCAGCTAGCTACAATCCATCATATAATTAAATATATCGACAAAGTTATTACAATGTCCATAAAATGGCACTTAGACGCTTGATAAGCACCTTAAGTGGACGCACCCCAGGTTAGGCACGTTGGGGAAGAGCGGCGCAGGGTGTGAGGTCTAAGACTCTGGGGGAGACCAAGATGTTGTATAATACACTCGAATAGCATTTGACAAGATGGTAAACAGTGATTATTTTGCGTGCGACGCCACTTTCCTAATTGAACATATAGATTTTGAACTCCCGCGCCAATTGACCGGTGCTGAGACCCAGGTGAGAGGGAGAAGTGGCAGGCGGAAAAGCGCCACACCTCTGTCCACTTTCGTTTGTCCATATAAATCAATTAATTTAAACTGTCGGGCAGCTGTCAAATTGTTGCTACCGGGAGCGTTTTCTCGTTTTGGGTTCGGACGCGGTTGTTGGTGCGGGTGCGGGTGCGGGTTCGGGTTCGGTTGCCGCTTCAGATGTGAGCGCATTGAGACGGCGACTGGCAGGCAACGGCGACATGTCGAGATTTACTGAGTGATTGACGACTTTATGTGTCATTAAATACCGTTAGCAGCGGCTGGCGTTGGCGGGCTGTCAGTGCTACGGCTGTTGTTGTTGCTCTGCCCGCTGCATCTGACTCATTTTTCATGCCACGCTGCTTAGTGAAAGTTTTTTGGTATTGGAAGTTGCGTGTTGTGTGATTAGCGGCAATTAAACATCACCTGCGTGAGCGACATAACCAGCAAACGATGCTTATCTGGGGTACATGTACATATGTCGGAGACTTGCTAATCGCCAGAATTGGTAGACTAAAGCCAGGGGAGCGCATAGATACACAGGGTGGTTAACCATATCCCTAAGACTCACGACGACAAAGACAACTGCTATGGTGACTGTTGACGTAAAGAATGCCTTTGAATGCCTCGGCATTGACCGATTCTTTCAAAACATATAGATGAGTCCCCCTGCCCCCTTTATCTAACTCCTGTCACAAAATGTATTTATCTGTCAGGATTATTATTAATATAATATATATTTATATTTATATATTTATAATATATATACTTTCTTTAAATGGAATCGGGTTCTTGAGATCATCTTATTACTAGTAATCAACATGTGTCTTATACTTCTATCTTATACTACTCTCCATCTGTCATTTGACACTCCTGCAAAAGTTTTAAGTCCTGTGATATGCTCATATTTCCCGAAGCGCCAAGCAGTCAATTTTACATTGAGACGTGGCAAGGCGCCTGTAGAACAGATAGGGGGAGAACTCCCTTCCTTCTGGTAGATAGGCCAAGTACCTGGAAATTGTGCTGTGGACAGACTTTGGTCTCGGGTGCACATCGAAGCCCTCATAAAACAGTGCTGTCTTAAGATCAACGGGGGACGGGGTTGAGTACCCTTACAGCATATTGACACACATCGCTGAAAACTTGCGCCGAATTGGAGGTATGGTATCCAAATCAGGGACATTTCGTATCCAACCTACGCCACGATCCACATCTTATCATCTTCCTATCCCTAACCAACTAACAAACTCTTTTTTAGAACTTAAACATGAAACCAATTTCAATATTTTGAATAATGAGACTTATTTGCAGAACTGTCTTTTACATAGCCATTTTGTTAAATTGGCATACCATTTGTGATATACTCCTGCTAACTGGCAGAACTTAACTGAATGTTCGGTAGCCGCTTTATGTGGCAAAACAGCACTAAAATCCTCGGGTGGCACCGTCAACTTGTAAGTGTTGCACTCAACTAGCAGCTTATTAGCAAACTTTTTCATTGGATTATATAGTTGAATATTATAATAATCGAGTTAGATTTTCGTTGCCGTGTTGTATGTTGGGCCACTGGTTGAAGGGAATCGAGGGGACAAATTGCATGCACAATTTCCGTTTCATGGTCGGGCACGGCCACGAAATAAGCCCACGGTTTACGAGTGTGGCAAGAGGCAAGAGGCGGGGTATGGGGCAATGGGCGTCGTGTAAGTTTTGCAAAAAGTGGCCAACTTTTTAGGGCGGCGAGGAAATACTTTCCTAAATTGCCTGGGCAGCGCCCCGCACTGAACATGGCCACCTAATCCTCAAATCAAGCCAATAACAAACTCACACATAGTTAGGACTTACATACATAGATATTCCAGAGTGTGCGAGCGAGTGTGTGTGTGTGTGAGTGTGTGCGGGGAGGACGCAACTTTTACAAATCGTTAGCATTTCACACGTTTATTGAGTTGTTTTTGTATGTAAATTGGTTGCATAACTTGCCATTTGTTGTTGTTGCTGTTGTTGTGGTTGGTATGGGATTTTGATATGGAAAGTGTCGAGTGGCAGTGGCCGTAGTGTCCAAAGTTGCCTTTTGCGGCATATCCCTTTGCTATACACCGGATTATTGTCTGTAGATGTTCAGATATACTGCACTGGCTCTCTCTTTCTGTGTGTGTGTGTGCGCATGTGTTTTTTTTGTGTGTGAGTGCTTGAGTGTGTCTATAAAGTTTGATTCCTTTAGAACGCGCCAACGCATTCTAAAAAGTTGCTGCCATTTAGCTTGCCGTCTGAGCCTTGGTCTGGCAATGTGTTTGCGTCTGGCTCGGGTCGGGCTCTCTGCAAGTCTGCGGTTGCTGCTTTTGTTGCTGGCATATTTGTCGTTTGTGGTTTCAACTGCAAATATTATAGCAAATTGAACTGTAAATAGTTTTATTGCCCCTAAGCCACAAGCCGAGAATACGGGAATACTACTTGGCAAGTTTAACTACACACATAACTCTGATTCTATTATTGTTTTTACTCTTGACCCGCCTCAATTTGAAGTGTCTGCCATCTGCCTTTGCGTTTGGCAAAAACCACAAAATTAAGTTGTTGAAATTCTCACAGATTTACTCCAAGGAATGTCGTCGGTCTCGATGCACAAGTCAGCTCGGCCAACTGCTAAATCAATTTGTTGTTCCACGAAAGGTCTGTTTAAAGACAGCCTCACGGGCATGGCCAGATCGACATTATTGATGATGATCTCTTCATTGAATAGGAGATGAATACTTTTGTCGCACATTCATAAATTGAATGAATACGTATTTGATCGAACATGTAAAGCCCGCCCAGTTTCGCACTGTTCAGATATTTAAGGAATAAGTTTTCATTATCAAAAGCTTAAAGTTTTTCCCGAGCGGCCTTAGAATCATGTATGAAGCTCGCAAACTAATGGATTTCCACTTGGCCTTACGCATACATATATAGAAGAAGATGTTTTAAAGTAAGTTGAAAAGAGGAAAGTAAGTATTCATTTGTGATAGCTAAATTCGCATTAACTAGGTAAATATTTATACTGCAATGCTGGAGTTGTATAGAATACGCATGTTCTACTATGCACAGATTGCTCAATTATTTTCGCCAGTCCATGTTAGTTGAGTCCATCAGCTCTTCTGTTCTATGAATTCAAATCATGCTTGTGTATTTTGTATGCATGCGGAACCTACCATATTTTCGCTGCGACTCCTACTCAAAAGTTGAATGCTGTCTATCAGAAAGAAGCCCACGCCAGCGATGGAAATGATAAATGATTGGCAAATTAATATAAAATTCATCAGGCTCTGAATGCCGTCGTTCGTACAACATGAAACTAATAATTTTTGCCCGTAATTTGCATAGATATATCATTATTAATATTATTATTTCTTTCCTTCTTTTTTTCCGAAACACGCCTCGAATTTTCATCAATCAATTGCGGGGAGTGCACAGCGGCTGACATGAAAAATATGTCTGCGAGCGGCACCGATGGAAATGATAATTTATAAAAATTTAAGAGCACTGCAACGTGGCACTCGACATCAATCAAAAAATCTCATCACACTGAGCCACTGACAGACTGACGGACTGACAGACTGACGAACTGACGGACTGACAGACGTCTCAAATACTACGCTCTGTCCAGTCGAAAATGTTATTTATAAATGAGGCGAGTGCCGAGCCGGGACCTGACGTTGTTGTGATGTTATGGGCTTGTTGTCGTTTCTGCTTTGTCTGTCAGATGCTGGGAAATGTGGAAATTGTGAAAAGCTTCACAAGAATCCATATCCGTATCACACACACACTGCGATTTGTTACACACTACAAACTCAAGCTGATGCTGGTGTCGTCAATTTGTTGGCCCTGAGACGAGACTAATGATGCCGCTCCGTTGCAATGTGATAAGGGAATATCATAATGGTTAATGTAACACAGTTTCCCGCATTGAAGGCTGTTAATTAATGATGTAAAGAATGGTTTGAAATCGTAACTGGCTCGTATACGACCTTTTGGCAAGAAATTGTGCACACAGCCCTCTGACATCTGTGCCGCACGATTTAAGCAGAGAGATGTGAAATAATAAAGACTAATGTGGGAGTGTGCCCCATAAGATTAACGATCATATTATGTACTCTCGCAATTTTTCTTTACACAACAGATGCAAGTCAAAATTGTTCCATGGCAGTTCATTTTTCATTTTGAAATGTGGCTACGAATTATAAGGGAACTCAACTAAGGGAAGGTGTGTGCATAAGCATAATATATTTGATAGAGCAGAAAATGTTATCACGTCGAAAGGATTTTATGAGACCAAATAGTCTTTGAACCGAATTGTTCGAATAACTGATGCTAAATAAAAGTGTAAAGGATGCTTGTCAATCTTTCCTTTGAGTATAATTGGATTAGTTAAGTGATAAAGTAGGCACTGTGATTAAGTTACAACTTCAACTGAAGCCAGCGTCGCCAATCTGGAGCTGAACGTGTTTTACGAAGTCTTAAGGCTAAAGTAAGAGGAGTTAGCTGGTTACCTAATCAATATATTAAGCAATTATTAACGATTATTGTCCGAATTTAAAGTGTTACTCTCGGCCCAGAGTGGATTTGCAGCATTCAAGCTGTTGAATTCGCTATTGTTTCCCATTGCGTTAGCCAGCTGGCCAGGTAAGGGTTAGTAGAAGGCTAAGAAGGATTTCGTTGATCATAGTTCATACAAGATTTACGAACTTAACAAATAAAGGCCGCAGCCAAGTTAAAATAAAAAAGATAAAATTTGTAACTCTTGTGACTTGGCTTTTAAAAACAGCTTTACAAAATGTACCTTACAAAACAAATGTTATCCGTCATTTGGGTGTCTCCAATGTACGAAAGAATCACAAGTTTCTAACTGCAACGAAGTGTAACGAAAATATTATCTAGAATAGAATGCACTCTAAACAGGATCTTGTAATAGGAATGTATCCTACGAGTGCAAAAAGCTCGACATGGGATATCTTCTTATCGGGCACCTCCGACGAGGGAGCTCTGATATGCTTGATCATTCTCATTAGTTTGATCAAAAGCAATTCTAATTGCAACAGTTTTTAGCTACTTCAGTAGTTTATTGAGGAAATCGCAATTAATATTTAAGTATCTTCAGTCTTTTCTGTAAAATATACAGACACGCATCGCTTATGATATTTCGCCCATCGACCTATCGTTAAAGCCAGGGCCAAGGCGAACTAAAATCTTGCTCTATTTGGCTGGAAGAGTTGCAACATTCACAGTTGGGTAATGCCGATGTTTAGGAAGGGGTGCAGGTAATTGCCGCGGTGTTGACAGGCTGTCAACATGTCATATGATTAATGTTTTCCCAATGCACTTGCAGTTTTGTGTGAATTGTGTGAGTGAATAAATGATAAATCGGGTGGAAAAACATTTGTCATGAATCAACCAATTTGCAGCTTTGACCAGACCAAATCTCTTAGCCGCATCGACCAATCTCGGCTTAGTCCCTTAATTATATCGGCTTCTGCCACATTGCTGGTAGTTTTTTTTTCCGGATAAGTCATATGTGTATGCCCCATTTCCGCTTGCTGTTGTTATTCCACATGTGTGTGTGTACTGAGGTGTGTGCCTGCATGTGGAGCACGCCCCTTAACCTTTTGCTGTGGACTGTCGCGAGTGCCAAGTCCGTTGGCAGTGGCTTGTTTGATTGATTGCAAGTGCAGTCTGCAGTAACTTGGCTGTCTTAGAAGGTGGCGAATAGCCGGGTCAAGCCCGAGCAGCTCGCAATGTGGGCAATTAAGGAAAATTTCTTTGCTTTTTGGTAAATATTCACAGCATTAAATGGAACTTAAATAATTTAACATGCAAACGAACTAATTAAATGAAACAAAATCAATAAATATGCTAATCGAAGAAATTGCAAACTTAACTAAATGGGTTTAAGCATATTCGATACGTAACTAACTCAATTATTACGATATGTTTATTTTTCATACTTGTAGTATTTGACCGTATCCCGAAAATCGGTAATTCAAACGCAGTTTTATCATCGTTCCCAAACTGCTAGAAAGTTCCACCTGAAAGTGTTTAATTTTGGATTGCAAAACTAAAGTCTTGAGCCTGTGCGGCTTAGGTGTCTGAGCGTCGGGCTATCTGGCGAAGGTCGGTGGTTCAAAAGAGTTGCATGCAACACCTTTTCGTTTATTTCCACAGTTGTGGGTGGAATTTCCAAAATCGCTTAAACACGTATTTATTTAGTCTCGGACGAAACATATTTATTTATTATCGGACGAAACTTAAAATATCATCTCAAAAATCATCCACGAAGGTGGATTTTGCATTGAATTATTAAACATTCTTTAATGAATTTGAACAAATGTCTCTGAAAGTCAATGAAACTTTGAAAAATACTAGTTTTTATTAACTTATTTGTTTTTAAGTAGTCAACTTACTGAATAAGTGATAACTAATAACTTAGACCATTTTTATAAAGGAAACTAATTATTCCTTTGATTGGAGAATAGACTCTCTGATGACCACCTAGCGCTCTTGTTGAGTGGTAAAGGGCTTAACAAAGATGTCTATAAGCATGCACTTGGTGATGGAGAAGTGTTTAATTCACTTTTCAGAGCAACAACTGCAATCCAACTCATCATGTGCGGCCCATCCATGGCCATGGCTACCCACTTGCTGCCAGTCGATTTCCTGTGCGGCTTCAAATTCAAAACTAATAACAGACAGCGCTTAGTAGTTCGACTTAACAGAAGACTGGGCTCGACTCCGCTCGGCTGGCAAACATTATAAATGCATCCATAAATACGTCATTAACACAGACTGCCTGGGAGAGGACGAGAGCTCGCAATATATGGCCGCAGGCTGCAGCGGCAACAACATAATAAATTAATTATATGCAACATCAACAACCCGAGCCCCAAGTAACGTTCCGATTGCTGTTGCCACTGCCCGATGTGGCATGCCCCGACTGCGACTGATGTGCGGCATGTCGTGAGCGTGAGCCTGAGCGTGAGCGTCTATTAGCAGTCAACGTTGACGATATACCAGAGAGACCCGACCCGACAACGATCTGCCTTCCCTGCTGATCGCGCAATGCCGCTCCCAGTGGCTGCCACTCTTGACAAGACACACACGAGCTCGAACAAACAAGGGGCGTGGATATGGGGGCGCAGGTTGGCGGCCGAGGAAATAGTTTAGCATGTGTGGCATCGCGAAAGGCGAGCTGAGCCGTTGCAGGGCGGGGCGAGGTGAGGCGAGGCGAGGCGAGACGATTTGAGTCTGAGGCGAGGCTACAGGCCAGCCAGTCAAACAGGCAATCCATCCATCAGCCGCTGGCAGACAGCAATTGCAGGTTGCTAGTTGCAAGTTGAATTTAATACCCTAAGAAATTGGGGTCAATATGTTTTCAACCTCGTTTGCCAGTTGAATTGTAGAGGCTCTCTAAATATCTCATCTCTTCAAATATGAAATTATATTATATAAGAATAGTGACAAAAATAATGTTTTGCGGCTTTTCGATGGCTTTAGAGTATCAAATCTTCGGTGGAAAATAGTTAGCTACCATTACAGGTTTAAATATTTGTGTTGTTGTTACATGGATAAAGACTGTGGCACAAATGTTGCTGACGTCGCCGACTGGGGCCCTCTTCTGCTGGGAAGAGTAGGCCCGGGTCTTGGAGCGTTCTGATTGGAAAATCAAGTGTGCGCATGTTTGCCTGCTTTTAATGGGCGACTGATGGCTGCAACATCGCTAATTGCGAATGCTTGACGCATGTTGCAGGCACTTGGCTCAGACACGGACAGTAACAACAACAACAACAAGAATAGCGACTGGCAGCAAGACAGTTCAGCCAAGTCATCCAGTCAGCTAGTAATCAAGAATGAGGAGAACCATGGTGGAAGGAGGATGTGTGGGAAGGGAATGGAGGCACGAACTCTTTAGCTGTACAGTTTGGCGCGTTGCGTGATTTTTAATTAGTTTTCTTAGAAATTAAATTGTTAATTTGATCGACGCATTTTCTGCGCCGCTCCGCTGCTAAGTGGCCACTCTTGTTCATGTTCTTCTTCTATTTGTTGTTGTTTGGCTCTTTGTCTACTCATTAATGCCAATTCTGGCGCGCCAGCGTTGACGCCTGCCGAGACACGACAGCTCCAGCCATCCCAGCATTGGGCACGGCTATTATCCAACAACATATTTTTATGGATCTTGAGAGTGGAGACCGTGACGTTTGCGGGCATGGGATCCCTGGCAGATCATAAAGTATACATAAACCAATATAAGTTGATGATCTGAACGCAGATAATCAGGCCCATTCAGTGCAACGATTGAGAATATGGCTTACGTGCCCCCGATAACAAGTTAATATGAAGCAAGTCAAGCATAGTTGTTGAAGTCTGACTTATCCGACTGCAAAATACTCTGTCCGACAGTCTGTATACCGAACAAATCTTTTAAAATAGGTTTTCCTGGTTGTTTATGATATCGATTTCAGACTCACTTACCAATATATTGGTTATTCCATTAGGGGGGCATTTACTTATGTCAAGCAGTGTACTCGGCACGTCCAGACAAATCCAAGCCATTTCGATGATCAACTGAGTTTGTGCCGGGTCCAGCCACCCCAAAGCAGAACCGCTTTTAATGTTGAGCACTCCATTCGGAAGCCCATCTAAATTGGCCCAGTCAACCAACTTTCGCCTGCAATCAATCAACAAACTGTCAGCCCCAGCTCCGCTTTGGCAACCGCTCCAGCCTCGTGGTTGGTGGTTGCATGTCGATGATGTTATCGCATTTTGTAGTGTGGTTGGGTGTGACGTGGTGCATGTGCATGTGTCACTCGCTAGGCAATTAAGCCCGAAAATGCCAATTAACCTTTGAATGCCATGCACGGCCACGTAGCCCTTGCTGCATTGTGTGCAGAGTGCGCTGCACAGTGAACAAAAATGGAGCACAGTGCACATGGGCCGAAAGATAAAATAATTACCCAGGCGCATAACTCGAAAGTAAAATATAAATTTAATTTATGCATGCACAGAGTGTAAAAGGCAGCACCAGAGTGAGAGAGAGAGAGAGAGAAAGACAGAGAGAGAGAAAGAGACGGACGGTCAGTGCAATTTATCTCACGCGGATTTTTGTCCGAAAGGCTAACAGAAATTGAGCATCTTCCTCATCCTGTTCTTCCCCTCATCCAGCAGCAATTTCTTCCCTCTCCCTCTCTCTCTCTCTCTCTCTGTGCATTTAATAAAACCCTAAATATGAAATAATTTATGACGCGACATTTTCATCAGCAATTCGTTAAAATTCATGCATATATGCATTTTAAGGCAGTACCACTTTTCCGCCCTCTCCTCACCTTTCCTCTTCCGCTCTGCAGCCCTGCTTGGCGCTATTTTATAAATTTATTAAGCCGCATGTCGAGGGGGATCACTGTCTGGGTCTGGGCGTGTATGTCGGGCCCAATGAGTGGCAGACAAAGCCAGGCGACGACAACACGAATTGCATGCAAAATTCTTATTTTAATCGATGCAAATATGCAACGGCAACAACAACAACAACAATCGACGACGACGACGGTACGCAGCCGGTGGTGCATGCAACAACGGCAGCTACTCCAATGTTGTATGACGGACTGGCAGGCAGCAAGGAGCGGCTGGTGGATGGTGGTTACCCCCGTGTGTGTAATTGTGTGTGGGGAAGGACAGAAACAGAAACCCGACCATCGCGATAATAAATCAATTTTCACAATAAACAGTTGCCCGCACCACGCTTGCTCCACGGTGCACAGTGGGCATCGACTATGAAATGTAATCCAGCTACTAAGTCAAGAACAAAGCAATCGCTGAAACAAATATAACAACAGATACTTTTCGAAAATCTTCAAACACCCTTCCCCTTCTTGTTATACAATATAATTGTAATATATATTTTCTAAAAATTGCATAGTTTTTAATACGTCTAATCCCACTGTGCAATAGCTCTTGGTGAAATGGCGAAACGGATCGGGGGAAGAATGTGTATCTCGCACCATTTCTTGGCTTGGCAGCGACATAATAAATAAACTGCCCCGCAATTATTCCCACATTTTCGCAAAAGTGAATTAAAATTATGTGGAAAGCCCGAAGTAAACGAACCGAAAACACGAAAGTGTCGTTTCTGAGCCCCATAAGTACGAGTTCCGAAAGTGAGAGCTTATGTAAGGGATTAGCTGGGTGCCACAGGCGACTGACCCCTGACACTCTTGCGCTCACTACCTTGAGCGGACTTCCAAAACGAAACCTTCCCAAACCCATTTGGAATGCAATCCAACCATTTGTTTGTGCTGCAGTTAATCAAAATATCAAATTAACTGTCGTGTCTGTGGCAAATAAATCAAAATAAAGCCAGCTCCAGCTCCAGCTCCAGCTCCAGCTCTGCCACATGCCGCTCCTCCTCCCCTTACTAAAATGAAGCTCCCTTATGAAAATTTCATATGCGCCTCTGCGTTCCTTGTGACGATGATGAGTGAGTTGAATTCATAATAGGCGCAGGGGCTTATGCGATTTCATGAATGAGCTCGAGGGAGGAAAGGAAGTGCGCGTGCGAAGAGTCGACCAGTTGCGCTGTGCTTTATTGCGTAGTATTGTGAGCATAGTCAACGCCTTTTACGGTGATTCTTCAATGTCAAAACTTAATGTCCCCAAATTGCAGTTGTCGGTAGCGGCGAGCCATGAAATTGAATGCTGCCCAGTGGGCAGGGCAGACAATAGAGCTCCCAGAGTGAGATCGGAGTGATTGAGTTGACAGCTGCGTCAGCTGTTGCATAGTTTTAGGCGCGAGTCGTGGACTCTTCCCCACAACCCCACAACACAACACGACAGGCCAAAATGCAGCCGGCAATTTTGGGCAATTCAACTCGAATTCAAGCGCAAGCTCAAACTCAACTTATTCGCCAGCAGCTGTTTCTGACCATGTCCGAGCAAAAGAGGGAGAGATAGAGGGCGATAGGGGTAAGGGCAGGAGAAGCTTGTTACCATAAAATTGGTGGAAACGAATTGCAGTCATCGTTGCCGTCGCCGCCGCCGTCGACGTCGCCGTCGCCGTCGTGTCGGCCGCATTGCGAACTCATCAGAAGGGGCGAAGAACTCGCGTCATTGTAAAATGTCTGTAATTTGGACAATTTGATGAATGGTTATTTGCCACGAGATGGCAAAGTGGTCATTATTCTTTATCACTCCACCACTCGTTTTCCTCTTGTTTTTTGTTGTTTCTTGTTTTTGGCTTTTGGTTTTCAGCTTCAGCTTTGTGCTTCTTTGTTGTCGCTGCATCGTTTTACTTACTTTACATTGCACATTCTGAAGCTTTTGCCTTCACTCGCACTCAAGCACATTGTTTTTCAGTTACCTATAATGAAGGACATAATAACAATGTCATCAAGTTGGAAAAAACTCAGTGGAAGTCGAAGTTGCTTCATCATTTCCTATGCTTAAGACTTTGGCGTTAGAATCGGAAGGCAAAAAGGTTATTTTGGCGCAACATAAGTGAAAATATATGTAAGGTATTGAAACTATTTTAAGATCCTACATATTTTAATTTTGTTCTTCAGATACTTAGAGCTCCGCAGCAACCTGCTGATTGAAACTCTTTTGATGAATCGGCTAAGAATAAAAGATTCTGCGTACCTAGCTCTGACGCGCCAAAACCAAAAGTCAATTATAGTCTCTCGACATTTCCACACAAAAGCCAGGTTCAACTCGTCGACTGATGCTGAACAAACTCGATGCGGCCAGAAATAGATCCTTCTACATTTTAACTGAATATAATATGAGAGAGCAGAGCTAAGGGAAAATTGTTATTACGATCCGATCGGATGAAAAAAGCTGGTGAAAGGTTGAATGAACGAAAGTAATTTTTCGTCTTCAAGCTTGACCCCACGGCTGTAACTTGGATAGAAAACATTTTGAAATATTTACATTAAGAAATATTTCGTGTTTAGTATATTAAGTTCAAAATTCTCTGGTTACTTTGTCACATTGCTAATTTTTCAGAGTTCTTACTTTTTTTTGCACTGATTGAAAGGTTAAGGCATTCCATAGACGATCATAGCTTGTTATTTTTTCAGCACTTACTTGATTAGTTGATAAACTGCTATGTTTGCTCTCTATGAGCATATGCAGACACAATCCAGCAAGTAATATTGTCATTATGGAACAGTTATCGCCAAGTCAAATTGCAGTCAACAGCGTTAAGGAACGCAATTGCAGTTGGCCTGACCGCACAAACAGTCGGCCCGAGGCCGGAGGCATCAGTTAGTTGGCCCTCGCTCTGCCTCAACTACGCCTCCTTCTTGGCAATGCGTTCCACATGGCGGCAGGCCTAATTACATTTCCCGGCGAACGGCGAATAACAAATGGTGAATTCTGAATAGCGTGATTAGGCCATAGTTCTGCCAAGAGCTACACCTTGGTAGCCTCTCGGGCGCTGCCGTTGTTTAAGTGCGTGAAGAAAAGATTTATGCGCTCGTATTTTATACGCTTAATTCCTCCAAGTACACACATCGCCACAGCCCGCCGCAGCTGCTCAAGCAATTGCTGCACTCGATCCCCCTAAGCACTTTATTTCTCTCTCTCTCTATCTCTCTCTATGTCTCTCTCTCGCTCACTCTCTATTTCTCCTTCTAACCTTTCATCGGAAAGTATACCCTCCATAAAATACTATTTGAATGCTAAGAAATTAAATTCGACAAGGAATTTTTATCTCTCTCAAGAACGAAATTTAGAGCCAATTCAAGAGTTTTGCAAGAAATTGAAGACATCAGCCACTTTTTCCGGCTTATAATTTTGATAAATCCGTATTATCTCGGACTCCACGTCTAAAGTGATATTACTGTTAGACATTTTTCGAAAATAAACTTAAAATCATTTGGAAAAAGAACCAAAAGTTTGAATCATCGTTTTTTTGCATATAGCGTGAAGTTCAAACCCGAAAGATATACTTTTGCTCATTGAACGAAAGGTCTTAAGAAACTCTTATATAGGGTTTCACGCCGATCAGGCGAGGCTTTATAAAAGCATTGAGTTCAGCAGAAATGCGAAACACGTCTTAAAAGAATATCCATGCAGATTCTTAACAAAGATAACAAAATTTTAACCCGAAACTTCACCAAAGAACTCTTTGACCACCATTTCCACCAAGGAAAGTTGGATTTTCCGAAAAGTGTCAAATTCACATCTAATGAATTTGCTGGAAAATCTTTTAAAATGAGCCTGAGGCCAGTGGTTGAGGATGGTAAACAAATAAGTTTCATACAAACGTTTTCGCGATTTTCCAACACTTGCGGGTGGAATTTCCCGAATCCACGTCGAAGCGTATAGCTCCATGACAATGTAAATACAGTGCTTCTTAGCTTAGCCTCCTCACTCAGCTTCCTAGCTTCTACCGTTTGGGCTGTGCGTTGCTCACCAATCAACAGTCAGTTTTATATAAAAAGACAACCTTCTTTTAATTCTAGCTGATATAATAACTAAAAGTAAATAATAACAAGGAAGATTCCTACACTCCCAGGCTCATGACATGCTACAAAGCAGCATCAAGACAAGAAAAGGATAGATTGGTAACTGGGAGCAGCTACATGTACATTTGTCGACCACTGTCAGTCCTTACATTTAACGCATACCCAATTTCGTTCTGCTGCCCATGTGCCCTGAGGTCAATTTTATAAGTGAAGTTTGCATGCCTCACGAATTGTTTTGTGGGCAAATCTGTCACTCGGCCTGTCAAGCTGCCACTGCCAGTTGCTGAACGGAACAATGGACTTGACAGCAGCCTAGGCCGGTACTTTAACCCAAAAGATGCACGACGCGTGTGGGTTGGGTCTGAATAAAATTGATGATGGTCGTGTGCTGCAAACTTAGAACAAGACTTTATCCGAATGCAAAGTTTGCTTTCACATGGAGAGCTATAAATTCCGAGGCAGCTCCAATTAAATGAAATATGTATTCGGACTATGCGACCGTTAAAGTGATTTTTGAGCACAATACAAGCTCATACTGTAAGCGAACCCACTTGAGGCTTGCATTTTCCCAACATTGGGCTAAGAAATAAAATCACTCAGTTTATGCTTATAACCGTCTACACTCAAAGCTATTCGCCGCTGGCTCTCTGATATTTGGCCCGGTTCGACCCGTGGTCTCTTGTCGCCGGTCGCCGGTCGCCCGTTGCCGGTCGCTGGCCCCACGCTGATTTCAATTTCTCGAACTCAACGTGAAACGTTACAAAATAATAATGATGACGATTGCTGTGCATTACTTTTGCGCATTTCTTGATTTTTGAATGATACGACCTGGGGGCACTTTTGTCGGCACATTTCTTTATTATTGTGCGAGGACCGCATGTGGTCGGAGACCAAGTCCCAATACGAGACCCAGTACCCGCCATACCATACTGAATTGAGTTCCCATTCATGAAACCAGTCGACTAATTCAAGTCGAAATGTGTGAACAACACACAACCGAATTCGATTCTGATGTCGAAGTCGATGCTGATGCCGATGCTCAGACTGGGTCTGGGACTGGGACTGGGATTGCGACTGAAACCCTAATGATTAATGTATGAATACTTTGAGTGAGTAATGTGCGTGTGTTCGCGTCTATGTATGTGTTGTTTGAGTATTCGAAATTCAGTAGCCATGCGGCGCTGTCGATCGCGCCGCGTGTCATTAAAGTTGACTTAAGCGCAGCTGGAAGCGTCATCCTCCACCTTTCCACACTCCCCAGCTAGAAGTTAGCGGAGAAACGTCGAATCCGATTTTGCGTAGCACAACAATCAATATTGCCTGGTAATTGGGTTTCCCAGTTCAAATGGACGTTCATGCATCATGCATGATCATCATCAACGTCTCCAATGGAACTGTCCAGCCGATTGGCCGCGTCACATCCCAGTTTCAAGTCGGCTAAGTGTTTGACTTTTGCCAGTGGCCAGCCGCAAGCTCTGCTTGCCTGAGACATTTAACAATCATGCCGAGTGATCGCGTATTTTAAAGGCTTCGATTTTTGGAATCCCATAGAAGATCTTATGGAATTAGGGAATTTTTAATTCAGTTTTCGTCTTGCAGCCTTTGCCAATAGCATATTAAAACTTAACCTTAAAAGTTACAGTAATGTCATTCAGCGCTGAAACTGTGTTCATAGATCGTATCCCATTTCTTTCGGATGCACCGGACCTCGAACCTCGCTAATCTCTTAACAATATCTTTATATGCGTTTAGAATTGATGGGAGTTGTCATAAATGGGTATGGAATGTTGGTCTGAATGATTTTGTGCATGGAATCAGACATACATATATATATTTTCTTGATCACCATCAATAGCCGGTTTGATCTAATCTGTCTGTCTCTTCGGCTGTTCCTTCCATATGAACATATAAAGCATTAATTGCCCAAAATATTGTGATTGACATCGTACTACAACCAATTGAAAAACTACTTACCAAATAAAAAACTAATTTCCTTCCAACTATTGCTTTTAAGAAGAAGTATAACTCCATCAGGTGCTTGTTGACTTATGTTTTCACTTTTCGAAAGTATGAAAAATGATTCCTTGTTATACTTTTCCTTTCTTTTGATTAATTACTTCCAAAATTAGACACACTGCAGACATACTTTTCTGTATGTATTCATATCTGCACGAAAAAAGTCAATATGGGTCTGAGACCCATAAATAACCAAAGCGGAGGCGGAGCCGCAATCGCATAATAGAAATTGTCGCTAAATGGCAAACAACCCTACGCGAACCCTGCTGAATCTTACTGCGTATCCAGAGAGAAGCACTTGTTTTATTGTCGGCAATATTTTTGAATGCAGACTGGAAAAGTACGGGGCCTGGTTCTGGGACTTGGAGCGAACTCCTCTCTGGTCGAGAGCGTCAAAAGACGTTAATCACGTTGAGTTATGTGACACTCTTATATCTGAGCCACCAAAGTGTCACGTACGCATTTGTTCCAACCGAAATGTTTGGGCGAGTGCACGGAGTTGGGGAGGCGGGACGTGGCTCGTTGCCGCAGCGGCTGTCAGTTGACATTGTTGTTGCTGCTGCTGTTGCAATTTTGCAGTTTTCTTTACTTTCTTTAGCTGTTTTTTCGGGCTGACTAGGTCTGTTTATCGCCAGTTTCCAGCAGCAGCCGCTCTTCCACTCATGATCCCAGCAAACACACAGAATACCGCCCATCGAGGACAGACAACAACATATGGCACACACTCCAAGTTTGGAGATTATTTTGAAAGTTTTCGTGATTTTTTATACTGCTGTTACACAGCACAAAGGAGATTTTTCCTTGCTTTTGTCATGTGTGTTGTGTTTCGTTCATTGTTTCTTTTGCCATTGTCAACACTTTTGTGTCTCGTGTTTTGTGCTTTGTGTCTCGTTATTAACCTTCCTCCTCTCACTCCTCTAACTGCCCTGCTGCGGCTGTTTTGGGTGCAAATTGCACTTTTGTAGAAACAAATGGGAGAAACAATGCCAGGAGCAAAACATTTTTCCATTCCGGATGCCAGCCAGTCCAGGAATAAGGGATTTCGAATTTGTCTAACCTTCCTTTTCATTTTGCTTAACTTTTCACTTTCTCGACCCACCCAGGAAAACTTTTGTTGTCTTCTTTTTTTGCTGGCGTTGACAGGTTAACTTATATGACTTACGCAATCGAGAAATAAGTCACTTTTATAATCTGCAGCTCGCTTCTTCAATAAGATGATAGATCAGATGTCAGTTTGTATGTATTTATAATTCATCAAGGTGAGGGGGTTTAGTATAAGGATGGGATGGGTCTAGAAACAAGGCTGTTAATTAAGAATGTTGTTGAAAAAATGAGTTGATGGATAAACGATTGGACGAATACAGTTCTTGTAGGTGTAGCCTGCATATTTGTGGATAGATCCTTGCAGATTACAAGATTTAATCCTCGAAACATACATCCAACTAGCAGAACTGGGAATCATCGAAGGAGCTCTTCAATGGCGTACTTGAGCAGCGTAAACAAAGTCTAATCTGTGAATATTGATTAAACAATTCAATCACCAATTTGATTTATATACATATTACAACATATGCCACAAATGGGGCACATAATTTGTCCGGCACACAGCGGGAAACGGGATGAGTTCAAAGCGTAACCAGGCCCAAGTCCAAATTTCATTCGGGCTCCTAAGTGCGTTCGGGTTTGTGTCAGAAGGCGTCATTGGCATCGGGAGAACTCATCAATTCGACGAAGACGGCGGCAGCGACGCCAATAATCACATGCTGTAATTATGTATTATTTATTTTTATTTATTGTATATTACTCAGTGCGAGCTGTGGGCTTGCGGAATGGCCGAAACCTTTACTGATTTATCGTTGATAAATTTATGAAACTTTTATCTCGACCCTTTCGCAGCGCTCTTTGGGGCCCGTCGTGGCGAGCCGGCGGTGAGCGGTCAGTGGCCGGTCAGCAGAAGATGGCCATTGGCGGCCAGTCGGGCCGTAAGCCGTGAGCAGCCTGTGGAAACTCATCAATATCATTAATCATAAAATTAAGTATCATTTATATTAATTTATTATTGTGCGGCGCTCGGTGCAGCTCCTCTGATTTATCACATAATGTTCATTATCATGATGATGTTGTGCTCATTTCGTCAGTGCCGTCGCCAATCTTCCATCTCTTTTGCTCTCTCCGATGCCTTGCCCATCATTAATCAGCTGCTGTTCCCAACACCGTTGGCCGGGTCCCCAGTGTGCGGTGGGGGAGGGGCAGGGGACTTCGAATTCGACTTCGACTTCCACTTGGACTTCGACTGTTCGCTTGTCATTAGCTGCCGCTGTTGTTGTTGTTGTTGTTGTTGTTGTTGTTGTTGCCCTTCGTTCGTGCTGCTCGAGGCGCTGTAATTAATTATGCGCCTTTGTATTCTACCGACGATTTTCAGTGCTTTATGCTTATGAAAAATTACATATAAATTGGAAACACTTAATCATTTCGATTTACATTTTAATTAAAATATTATACATCAAAATAAGACTGCAATGGGGCAGCTCGCGCAACTGATGAGCTATGCCTATGCCAACAGCATTTTATCGACACTCAAAACAATCGCAAATTCAAGCGTAGAGTGCGGACAGATGTAACTGGCTAGCCCATGTTATACTCCTTACTCCTTTCTAGCACGGCCATTAACAGAATGAGGTTCAATCTTTTGGGCGAACTTGTGGGCGTGTTCTGTACAGCAGTGGGTGTCAAAGTGCATGGCAATGAAAATAATAATGGAATCCTTTTGCTTTACAAATCAGGCCAAGAGCCTTGCCACTGTCAAGAGTCATTACAGCCAACGAGCTGGGGCCAAAGACCAAAATAGCAAGCAGCTAAAAAACAAAATCCAAATCCAAAAGCAGCGCCCAGGCGGCGTTGCCCACACAATCGAAGTCGGAGCAGGAAGCACGAAGAATGAACAACGTGCCGGCCAATTCACAATTTAACAAACTAATAAATATTTTTTGGCTTCCGGTGTGCTAAAAAGGATATGCGAGCCAAGCGACTGCAGTCGAGGACGTCGCATTGAAAATAGAGCGATTCCCTTGGCGGAGCGAGCTGGCAAACAAACAGCAGAAGGAGCACTAGAAATATAAATCAAAGGTTGTACTAAACTTTTGGCCTGCTCGATGTCGTTGCCAGAATAACAAGGCTCGCGGAAAGACAGAGACCAGGAGATGAGGGACCTGAGAGCCTGCAGCCTGTAGTGGGTAGGCGACTTTTGCCAGCTTGATAACTTGATAGGTGCTGCATTCTTGTTGTTCTTGTCGACGCTGTGTTGTGTTGGCTCCAACAAGGACACTTTGGTGTTGGTTTAAGGAGTAGGAGCTCTGATGTTGCCAGGGCTCGCACATGGCTTGCAACTGCCAGGCTGTCGGATATGCACTGACATAAATTGCTTCAGCTGACAACGGCAGAGGCAGCACGAGGGGGGGAGGAAGATACTGCAGCTCCCAGGAACCTTGCCCCATGATTACTGCTTGCTTGCTGGCTTGCCGCCTGCCTGCCAGCCAACCAGCCAGCCAGCCAGCCAGCCTGCCAAGGCAATAACTTTTCGCCTGGCCTTCGCTTTCCTATCCTATTCTATCCTATCTGGTGCAGTTGGGCGGTGTTTGGATGTTTGGATGTTTGGGTATTCGGGGGCACCGTCTGCGCTTTGGGGTAAAATTAATATTAAAATGGAAGCATCGGCTTCCATCGTCGGACGCATTGCAATGCAAGGACCCCATAGATACACAGATGGAGGCAGGCGACGGGTATGGCTAACGCCAGTCAGTGCCAGGCCAAAGGACATTTCCAATTTATTTACGCTCAGAGGCACTTTGTCTGCCTTGCCAGTGCCATGGCTACAACTCTCCTTCCTTAACTTCTCCTTTCCATGCCGCTCTCTTTGCTGCTACGCTTTTTGCACTGCGTATGACAGTATTTGTGTAGTCTGTCAGCCAGAAAGAGTGCGGGCTGGCGAACGGGCAGCACGGGGTCCGACTCTCTAGACTAGTTCCCTTCTGTTTTTTTATTTCGTACTTCAGAGAGCTTCGCTCACATTTTGACAGCAAAATGTTCCTTCTGGTTGTGTTAGTGTGAAAAGTGTTGAAAGGTGTGAAAATGAAAATTTACTACTTACCACTAAGATTTATATCCTCTATTCTTCCCTCCTTCCTGGTCAGGGCAGAGTGCATGCAGAGTACAATGCAGCAAATGTGGAAGAGACAAGAACTCACAGCACCATGAAGATGTCCTCTGTTCTGGTCAGTTTATTTGGGCGATGCAATTTAGGACTAACCGGACAACGAAGCTATCGCTCATTCTTCTTATTATCGTCGTTTTTATATGTTTTACAAATTTGTTGACCACATTTATTAGCTTTAGTTTACTAAATTGGTAATATAATTTTGATGGGGAATAAGAAGTATATCTATTACTTAATGGACAAACAAGGTTGAAGAAGTTAACAATTACACAACTCCACAGCTTATAACTGGATTTGGTATACCCGGATGTTTCTGATGCACTGTAATAAAAGATATCTTAGCCACGCCGAACACTTAATACCCTATTAAACATTTGACTTCAGGATTTACAGATATGAGAGCAAAGTAAAGCTCGTAAATGCTCAGTTTGATAAAGATATCTTGGAAAACATAATATTTTGCAAAGCAACAACCCATGGTTCCTTTGGCAGCTATATTAAATAGTGGTCCGATGTTGTAAGGATTGTGCACATATGTATGCTCTTTACATAAACAAATTATCCATACTTTTCGATCGATTGTCCCTTTGTCCAATACGACATATACGCCTGGAGGGCTATCTTCGGCACGTACATGGCTATAAAACTCGGGTGTTGATACTGATCAGGAACATATATGCTTTATGGAGTCAGAGATGTCTCCTTTAATGAATTACAAATTTCGAGATAAAACTATAATACCCTCTGCAAGGGTACCAATCCAATTTTTCTGTAGAGTTAAGTATATGATTAAGTAGATCGATGTTGGCAATTAACAAATATGTGAGTCGAGAAAACTTTGCTGATATCCCTATGCATTGGATCTATATGACACATATAAACACCTTTAGTGACCGATTAAATGTCCTTGCCGAAGGTTCACAAGTTTTCAAATACCAATTCAACGGAGAGGGAGACCATTTTTCCATTTATTATTGTGACTGTTATGAGGGTGGCTCCCTCAGTTTTTTATATCAAGCTGCCAAGTACCATTTTTACAAATCATACTCATAGCGTCCTTCCGTCAACCTGCTGTCATCGATTTGCATCGACACTCAGCACATCCTACAGGAACAGGGACATCGAATCTTCCGTCAAGCTGCCTGATAAATTATTGCATCTAACATGACAAAAAACAGCTCGCCTATGGAGATAGCCAGGAACTGGGCCCAAATATACTCTCAAGTGTGCCAAGAGTTAGTGCAATCTGCACTTTGGCACAACTTATATTTGGGTGGCAAAAAGGGCAAGAGGCACGGAAACCAAGGGTTGCGGAAGACCGCATTCTGGCTAGGCTGAGAAGAAAAGAGTCCGGAACTTTTCAAGTGCGACGCGTAAGTGCAGCGGTAAACAAGTCGTTGTCCAAAATCAAAAGCAGGAAGAGGAGGAGGAACTAGCTTCTTCCCCACTCGCCTCCAGTTGCTTGGCCACGCCCAGTTGGGCAACTGTTGGTTGCAGCGACCGAGCTCAACGGGCGGCGCCATTTACCAAGTGTCAAAAGCAAAGCTAAAGCCATTGTCGACATGACTTTGGACTACAACAACAACAACAACAGCAACAACAGCAGTAGAATGGAGAACCGTAAAATAAACAACAACAGCTGGCCAAAAGTGAAATGCTGCGTTGGCAATTGCTAAGGAGTTGCCAGAACTTTGGGTCTTGGCCCTTGTCTGTCGGCTGTAGAACAGCATGTGTCAGCTTTGGTGGCGATTTTCCTCTCTACCGACAAGCGGGGAGCGAGAGTGAAACGTTAGAAAAGTGGGTGACAAGTAACCGGAAAATGTATTTTATTGTTTGCATCCGGGCATTTCATTCTGTCTTACTCTCTGCCCCTCCACGACCCCACTGCCAAATCCAGCCACAGTCCTAGTACGTGCTACTAAATTGTCGAGTAATTGATAATATTGCACTTCTTCTAAAGGAGACCAGAGTACTAGAAAAAATGGTTTTTGTTTTTTCCAAGCCAAATTCGGATATAGAACAAAATGAAACCAAGGAAAAATACTCGACCACACTTGACTTTTAAATTTGTGAAATACGCAAAAGGCTGGCATCTTTGGATGAGAATCCAAAAACAAAATAAAATGGAACGATATGAAGTTGAAAACGCTTCTTTTGCCTTTGGTATATAAATATTTAAATTTTAACCTATTTCCATATATGATATTTGAGGGCACACTTTTCACATGAATTTTGACCAAAAATAACTTTGCCAGATTTAGATCCCAAATTGATGTAAAGGCCAAATGTACAAAGTACAAAAGTTTGGCTCCTCTTTAAAATCGGATGAGATTTGACCCAGTTATGGGAAATTTTGACCCATGTCTATATACGATATTAGAGTTTACATTCGTGTTAAGAGCTTCACTTGGAGCCGATCAGTTAAACAACAAAAAAGACTAAGGAATATTTATGTAATTGCTAAAAAGAATTAAGTAATTGCTCAGACCGGATAACAACAGCTTCAGTCCAGCCACATTCTTCCATATGTCTTTATATCTGTCTTTTATCTATAAATCTGGATCGTAGGACCCTCTACTGCCAATTTATTTATCAGGCTCTTTTGGCCTACGACATGCATCCATAGTCTCGGATTTGAACAAGGATCCTCGTTGACGTAGGTGTCTATCATCTAGATAGTCATCTAAACAACTCATCTTCAGAGGATTGTCAATTGGGGACAATTACAAGAGCGGAAGATTGGAAGATTGCATTGAATTTACTCAAAGTTGACTTCTATGGTTACAATTTGTTTTAGTAATTATTGGAAATGGAGTGTATAAGAAGTCTCAGAAGAGTCAGGACAGTACATTAAGTAATTCTGAAAAGGCCATAATAAATAATACGTTATTTTAGCTTGATTTGACGGTATTTCATAGTCCTGTACTCCTGTACTAAAACTTTCAGGCGTATGCTGCAATTGTAAATAAAACGGATTGTGAGGCACAGCATAGTTGATTTGCACACTGAGCCCACAACACAGATTCTTGCACACCTCTTGAACTGAATGCCGGCCAAGTTGATAAATTGTCGAAATGTGTTGCGTATGAACGAATGAATGAATGAAGGATTGAGAGAGCCACGGGATGTGCCAGCCGTACGCTTGCTGATGCCTGCTTTGCGCTCCCGAGATTGATAGTCAAAATGGCTGTTGATACATCGTCAGAGAGAGAGAGCGGGAGAGGAAGAGGGAGAGAGAGAATGAGAATGAGAGAGAAAGTGCCAGCAACAGCAGTGTCTGATGGCTGCCCAGCTTCGAGTTCAATGAAGAAAAATAATCACCAACATCATTTATTCTCCGTTTTGCCTGCCGCCGTTGTACAACACCCATCAATCTTTGTTGTTGGCAAAAGTGGGTAGCTACAGCAACAGCAACGACAACAACAACAACAACAACAACAACAACAGCAAATGCTGTAGAAGAGCAACAACTATCGACCCTGACCATGCCAAGCCGGCTGCTGATGTACATATATATACTCGTATACTTTGAAACTTGACAGCTACTGACGGGCACGCCAAAGCTTTGGCTTGGCACAGCTGACAGACGACGACTTTTGACGTTTGCCTGCAATTAACGGATGTGCCCCACGTCACCCCTGGCCCACTCGCATTAGTGTTGAAAAATGGCTGCAGCTGCAGGTGAAAATGGGCACAGCGAGTGCTGCCTAATGTCTTGACAACTGTCGGGCTGGGCTGGCCATCTTCCATCTATTAGGCCATTTAAATCATTAATTCCAATGCCCACACACATATACCTAGAACGTAGATTAGGTGAACCAAGATTCGGGAGTGGGTAGTCAAGGTGGAATCTGGCTGAGTCCTTGTTAGCTAAGACTAATTTGTTTCCCGGGTCGCCGACTATTTTAGTTGGCAGCAGCTCTGCAGCAGATTTGATCCTTGCTGCGAAGTCTCGTTTTGCAGCAAGTCACTTGAAAACTCGTTAATCATTTTAGCTATTTGCTTTTTGCGCCCCAGGCAAGGGAAGACTCACGAATGGCGAAGTCGAGGCCGCTAGAATCCATCATACATGGCGAATGGCTCTTCCAACAGCGACTCACAGCAACAGCCGCATCAATGTCAACGTCAGACAAAACGTAAACGCGGACAGGCGGAAAGAAAGCCACCCATCTTGTTTGAATGGGATGATAGTCGTGTGGTGTGGCAGAGGCTGTTGTAAATAGACGATGGGTGGACACTGAAGTGGGATACATCTGATCAGTTATTAATTGCTAGCATGAAAAACTGCAAGCTTCTAATCAAAAAACTAAGCTGTTTAAAATACAATTTATGTTCTTGATACACAAAAAGGGTTTCTTTCTAGGACCTACTTTTCGACCGATCGTTCCCATGACAGCTATATGATAAATTAGTATGGCCGGCTCCGATATATGTACTTAGATGAAATCTATAAAACTGAGAGACTAGTTCGCATAGAAACAGACTGAGCGACATGGCAATATCAATTCGGCTGTTAATGCTGATATAAGCTATATGTACTCTATGAAGTCTTAGATGTCTCCTTTTATGTGTTACACAGTTCATGACATAATTAGAATACCCTCAAAAAAGGGCAGAAAAAGTTCATCGTTTGATGTAGCAGAAAATACATAAGGGATATTTCCCGGTCTTGTCAAGATCCGCGCCGAGTTTTTTAGGTATTCATATCAGCATCACTTTTCCGCCAATTTTAAGCCCGTAAACAAAACTTCCTCTAAATTGATAAAAAGGTTCTATGAGATTTTCTTAATAGGATTGTTCGTTGAAAAATTCGAGGTGAATAAACTTTCGACACATTTTAACATTTGGTATTTAATAACATAAACGTTAGAAAAACAAAATACACGGAATATTCAAATCGCGCCACGGTACGAGATTCAAATATCTGTGCGCAGCCAACTTCAAGTGAGTCAAAATGTTCGCGCCGGGAGTTCAATTTTACGTTTTCGTCTCACATATGCTTGAATTTCCCACACGTGAAGTTGGCTGTGTCTATATCTTGGACACAAACCACAGTAACGTTTTTAACAGAGACACCCACCATCTCACCATCAACTAATTCTTCATAAATCAATCCATTGTTCATGTCGTATATATCGATCTAGAGATTAATATTAGACGGAACTCAATTTCTTTGTATACAAAAAAGTTAATAAATTTCATTAATATAAGATATATTGTCCAATAAGTTGTAGAGCGTAACTGTGATGTCTAAAAAGAAATTTTCACGCAGTTTCCGCAGCATACGTATAAATGGTGAGGAGGTCTTAGATGAGTGACATAATTTAAGAATATTTAAGACTGAAATGTTATTTTCGGTCATCAATCATTTTCGTCCTCCTTCTCTTCGTTGGGCCTTTGCATATAATGCAGCAGTTGGTCGGCCATGTGCCAATACCAGTGCAACTTGACGAGCTCCAATCCTCCTTTGTCGGCTATCCAAATCTGTCCATTTTCACCGCACTCGATCGCCTTGACAATGTTCTTAGCACAGATAGTCGTCGATTGGCAGGGAGCGGTACGTAGACGATCGGCAAAGGCTTGTCCATAGCTGAGGAAGGCGGTGAGCTCACGATCCACGAAGAGTTTGGTGGGTCCACAACAAACCGCCATTACAGCGACCCCATTTTGCGAGTAATACAGCGGATCCTTTGAAGAGAATGTTTTTACCCAACTTGTAAATACTTATAGATTATGCGAAATTAAACTTACCGCTAAACTTCTAGTGAATCCTATAACACCAAATTTTGATGCGCTATAGGCACAGAAAACTGGGGATGGGTCCAGCCCGACGACTGAAGTCACATTTACAATTATTCCGCCCTTTCCCAACTGCTTTTTGTCCATGTATGGCAGGACCGTGGCGCAAGTGTTCATCATTCCGGTTAGATTTGTATTAACTGTAGCATCAATGTCCTGCTCGTCGCAGAGGGTTGCCCCATTGATCAGCACATCGATATAGTCCATTTGCACCATGACTTCATCAAAGTATTGCTTCATATCCTCCCTTGCCATGGTTACATCATAGGTCCAGAAAAATATCTGCGTGCTGTGCTTAATAGATTGTAGTTGAGCAATAGCCTGCGGATTCTCCACGCTATGAAGAATGGCAAGTTTCTAAGTGGGGTTGGAGGAAGTGATAAATATTATAACAGACTCACATTAAATTAGCTTAAGCGAGGTGATGATATAAAAACATATACTTGTGAGTGTGTAGATCTATACCCAACTCTTAGAATATCCAAAAGTGACCGACAAATACTTACTGCAATATTCTTGCTCATCAGCACTTTGCAAGCCTCTAATGTAATGCCCCCACAATCGGCAACATAGCAGACGTGTTTGCCCGTCAAATCGAACATATTTACTGAACGTTACGTCTTCTACTTAATCACTAAGCTTTCGAATTGTGCATAACGCGTAACCTAGTTCAAATTTTCTTTTGCTTTTTATCTATTTAATTAAAGAGCTTATCTCTTCTTTGTTGTGTCAATTATTTTGATTCTGGTCGTATTTATTATTCAGAACAAATGTATATTGGTATATAGCTATAATAAGTATTATCGATCAAGACTTGCATTTCAAAACAAGAGATCTCAATAAGAAGTGATGGCTATTCAGGGGTTATCTAAAATATATTTGGATTGTTAGATGTCCGATACCTAATGCTTGTTCCTCGTCCGTTTGACTTTCTATTTTGCCTTGATATAGTTTCTAGATCGTCCCATTCTTGTTTGCCCCCATGGCCGTAGACTTCTTCATCATTGCCGTTCTCGTAATTCTTACATACAGATTAGTGCATATTTGGCTCAAACGGAAATGTTTTTATTGTAGTAGGCTTTTAGGCGCTAGTTCGAAAATTACGCGCGCACAAGTTCATTGGCTGATTGTTGTATTTGCTATCAACCTCATGGTACGCACATTATTTGCGAGGGTGAAGTTGGCTGCGCTTGGAATGTGAAAAGCTCTAGCTAAGACACACACCCAGAGAAAATCTTTAGCTTCTTCACCTTTCCACAAAAATATTGCTTTGTAAATAAAGTAAATTTTATTCCCTGGTCTTAAGGAATGAATTGATAGCTCAAAAAGTTTTAAGGCACGAAGACTAAGATAGGTTCAATATTCCGCAAATAAATCACAAGAAAGCGCGTTTATCTTCTGTCAGGAAAGAATATATTTATTATATAGATATTTTAGTTGCTAATGTCTCGCCCGTGTTAGCAATAAATCGAAAGTTTTGTATGGTATTTTTATTGCACAAATTATCTAAACTGAAACACCTTGCATATAGTAGACCACAAAATTTGGATAATAACTTGAACGATCGGAGTGCGGCACCACTTAATGCCGTTAAATAAAGAGGCAAAGCGCGCACCGCCAACTTAATCTACAGCTTCGGCGGGAACAAGTTCTGCGTTTACTGCATCCTAAAGATGCTTCCTGTTTGATAAATATAAAAATCAATTGAAAATGCCTGAAAGGCCGACGCCATGCAGTCAAATGGAGAGATTCGCGGAAAAACAGCTGGAAGCAGCAACAACTGTTGCCAAGTGCCAGCGATGGCAAACATCGCAGCTCTGTGTCACGGTTCTGCCAGCGTTTACGAAGATGAAGCGAGGAGTCTAACTCTTAATTCAGGTAAGTACGCGATAAGTCTTCTAAGAAACACCACTGAAAACTGTATGAACTATACCCGATAACTATAATTCTATGATCTATCTAGCTGGTAACAACTGTGACTAACCATGCAGTCTTTTGCTACCCCATATGTCTAAGAAAGGGAATATCATCTAAATCTGGCAGGACATTTCGAAGCTAGTAACAGTCGTGCTTCGTGCCCATCTCTAAGAGTTGATAGTCCAGAATAATTTTTGTATAGGAGCCTGCCCCTCATTTCGGATGCCCCTTTCTGGCTTAATGGCCATGCAAATAAATCACAGTAGAAAATGCATTCGATGAAAAAAGCGACGCATAAGTGCTGCCAAATAAATTCTGCAATTTATTTATTGCACAGCCAGACCGGCTGCTGTTCGAGTCTTCTGGCTTGAGTCCGGCGCAGGCCTTGGATCAGGTTGAGGTTGGCTATCGGCGAAGTGCGCTTACAAAGTATTTTATTTCATTGGCAGCAAATTGGCAATAAGTGAAATTTGTTGGCCAGCTCGGCAGGTGTTTGCCATTGTAGCCAGCGACCTGCGATTCGCACGCCTCTTTTCGAGACCTGCAATTGAAATCTGGGTTAGCTGTGCTACCCAGCTTCCCCAAGACAGGGCGTGGCTGCCAACAAAGCGTTAGCTCAATATGACTGCACCTGTACAGTTGCTGGCTGGGATGGTGACCCAAACAGAGATCGGACATATGCCTGACCCATATTTGGCATTGCTCACACTTACCTTTGTGTGCGTATCCACGAGCCTGTCGTTATTTATTGTGCACCCTAATCGGTTATATTTCCGCATCAATAAATCAATTGTCGCTGGTCAAAGTGTAAATGGATTAGCATTTTTACTTTGCACCTCGTTTTCACCCTCTCGCCACTTGTGTCTTGTGCCTGTTGCGTGCACATCATTAGCCCAAAAGGCAACATCAAGTGCAATTTAACCGTTCACAAAGGCCCATTGTGAGCCGAACGGGCAGCAGACCACAAAGGCTTGGGAAAGCCTTTTACCTCCACTGAGTCAAGAATAATGCATGTGTCGTGAAACAGACACAAATTGATTGAGCCTGGAGTGTCCCCAGCTTCTCCATTCCCTCAACTGTTTGCAGCTTCCTTCAGCTCTGACTGCGTGCAAGCTGCGAAAAAGAACTTGGCTAATGACCGCAAATTAACACCGAGAAGCATCTGGAGACGAGTGTCATTAAGCCGACTGTTTTCCAGTTAGGAACTACGGCAGTGCTTAGTGAGGGAAGGGGCTACTCAGTTGGCTAGATGGGCTAAGACTTCAAGTGCTCACTGGGCTTTTAGCAATATCTTCTAATAGATCGCCAGCTTGGCAACTTGCCAACTTGGCACACTTAACTTACGAGCACTGACAACAACCAGCTAACTCTTGGTGTCTTAGCCAAATAAACCATGTTGCAAATGCGCCACAGACATCCATTTATTATCCCATGGCTAAAGAAATAACAGGTAAGAAACTTACTATTTGAAGTTTTTCATACTTCCAAAGTCGCGTCTTAATATACGCATTTATAACGATAGACCAAAAATTCGAATACCCTGCCCCCTTTCAAAATATATTAAATCGAGAAAGAGTCGCTATATTCGGCAAGACAAGGTTTAAATACTATTAAAGACAGATGGCTGCTACTAAGATCAGTCAAGATGTCTAAGAAAACAGAACAGTTCCCAATTGCATAAATAAGAAGTCCGATTTTGATAAGATTTACTTAAGTGGTCGTCAATGCCAAGTTGAGGAAGACTTCGGTCGGGCCTATGAGAGTTATAGAGAGTTATATGATGAAGTGGTCTGGTCTACCGCCTGTAACAAGAGTGCGGATAAATGGCCAAGCTTTATGAATTCAGTTTGGGTTTGACGGAGCTGTGAGGTTAGCAAATGTTAACTTATGTCTATATAGGATATTTGATGTATTTATACTTGTTGGATGTTTATTATTAATTGGAGACGTGATTTACACTTTTCGCAATATCAACTAATGCTGGTTAAGGGTTGAATGGACGAAATTTCGGGGATAAGCTTATTCGTAATGAGCCAAAAGATCATTGGAAAAGTGAGTTACGCTTCTCGGAAAATGTAGGCCACCTCTATAAAACCTGCGGGCCAAAGATTTTTCAGTTTCGAGCTATATTGTCTTTTAAAGCCCTACTCATGTGAACTTAATGAATTAGAGTTTCAACTGTTTTGTAAATTCCATTCGAAATATGCATGTGATTCGGTGATAAAGTGAATCAAAACAAATTATATACAGTTTTTTGTTTATCTGAAATGCACAAGATTTTAGAAAAATCGAACCAGATTTCGCCAACGTCTAATCACTAATCCCGATTGGAGTATGGAGAAATGGAAATCTGCACTATTTTCTTGTTGCTTGAATAATATGCAAATTGCATGGTCAAATGATCAAGTGGTTTAGTGTGCCTTTGGTTTTCAAAGACTGCAACTTGCTCCTAAAGTGCAGCATGAGTGCAGCCGCTGGTTGAGAGACTGCGGTGCTCCAGTTTTGTTCTTTCTCTTCCATATTCCGTTTGGAAGCAGCTCACGCACCCAGCGATTGATCCACTGATCCGGTCATGCAAATCGCTAACGTGTCGCCCCTCGACTTGTGTTAGCTTCTCCCTGCTGCTGATCCACTGATTCGCCCAAGCGTGCAGAGTTAAGAGCAGCCACGCTTGGCGGGCATTTGGAGTGGGCTGGGGCGCCAGTGTCTGGGCACTAGCTCAAAGCGAATCTTGGCCAGCTTGTGCGACCCATTGCCATTCCCAGCACTGACATGCATTGGAAAAGCGCAGTCAGTTGACCTTAATCGATTGTCACTTGGTTGGCATTCGCTACCGCAACGTGGATCTGTTGAATGTGGGCTCGTCAAAGCTGCGGCCCCCGTGAAAAGCCTTTAAAATGCCATTTGACTTTTACTAGAAAACCTGCCAAGTCATTTCTTATTGACCCACATGGCAAATGCTGTCTGTCTAACACCAAGCTGTCTCACAGTGCCTCATAATGCAATGATTGATGTCATTCTCTGTCGCCCTTTTCTTGTGGAAGCACCCTCCGATAATTGGGTCATCTATTGGAAACTGCTGCACTTCGTCCTCATCCAAGTCCATTTTCCCATATAGTCATTGCCCGAGTCTCAGTGCTCTAGCCCCGGGAAATGTGTCAAGTGTTGCGCCCGTGGTCTGTCAGTTTTCAACCATGCAAATTACGAGTACATTTAACCAGTTTTCAGAATCTCTTAGATTGCTGAACGCTCTGTTATGCTACAGATAACGACGTCTTTCATCGTTTACACCTGTTGCCAGTTGGCGAACTCAGCTGTCATACATATGGCATAAGGAGAAGAAGCAGATCTGGAACTTAAGATATTACTAACGATTTGTGATGTGTATCCACGAATATGCTGTTCAATATAAGCCTTAGATTTATGATTTGAAAATTATTATTATTTTTTCTTTTCTTAAAAGTATTTAAAATTAAATAAAATATGCCTGACCTGTGCATACAATATGTGAACATACACAAAAACTGGACGAAGAATCATGATACTTTTAGTCAAACATTTTATGTTTTTTCTAACACGACATTGACCCTGTATACATATTGGACTTCAGGCAAACTTGTTATATTTTAACTCTCAGTTTGCAGCAGCTACAATTTGGCAAACTTACTCTTAGTGTGCTGCGTCTGTGGTACATGTGTTGCCACCTGGCGAACTGCAGCAGCTTGTGCTCTGTGATTAGACTACTTTTTAATTTTCATGTTGTGTTTAAATATTTTGTGCCACACCTGTGCCATAAAAGGGGGAAGCACTGCAGCATAGAACAAGCCGGTGCAATGAGCACTGGGCTTGTTTTGAATCAAGTAAAACCAGCTGGAGGCACAAGTTTACGATGACATAAATACTACAGGTAACGAGCAGGTGAACAGGCTCCTTGGACCCACCCAAGTGCAGGACCCAATCTTTGCGAGTTCGCAGAAAGGCAGATCTAGTTAAGCTTTTCGTAGAGTCATTTCGTTTTTGAGAGCTCCACTTTATTACGCGCATTGTGGCTAGCGAGATATTAAATAAAATTAATTAACAGATTTTATACCCAGAGTCCATTAAAAGCTGACTCGAACCGGTATATTGGTCTTATGCCAATGCAACAGGTAAAAGAACGCTTTTCCGACCTAACCAATACGAATGCCTTATCAGCCAGGTTTATCTGATAGATAACAGCCGTTATTCTATCTGACCATCTGACGATCTTCAAAATCAATAAAAGACGGAACAATAAACACACAAGTTTTTCAACAATACACTGTCCATATGCTTGGGGTGAAGAAAGAAGATGCAAAGAAATTGTAAGTGATGGAAATGACAGCTAATAAATGGGTCTAGGGTATACGCTAGTCGGGTCAGGTTTCTAATAATTGTGCATATCAATTTATATATCAATATATTGCGTTTAAGAAACATTTCCCCTCTTATCCAATCTTTGAGAAAGCTCCGTCTGTCTGTGCTGCACACAGGAGTGTTTGTAGTTTCTATTGTTCAACATGAAAACTTTGCCTCTGTCTCAGAAGTTGCTCATTTTGTTGTTGTTGTTGTTGCTGTTGTTGTTGTTGTTGTTGTTGTTGTTGCTGTTGCTGTTGCTGTCAGCCTTGTCGCTCGAAACTGGAGCAATAATCATGCAAACTACAGTTAAATGAAGTCGGTCGTGAAGACCAGAGAAAATATATTGTATATAGTTGAGAAATAAAAAAATTATTATAGAAATCCAGTCGAACTGATTGTGAGATACCTTGTACATATTATACAGGTCCAATATTATTGTGTTCCTTGTCTCTTGCGAAATGTCGATTGCTCAGCTGAAAAATCCATAAATTCTCTAGATATAGCAATTAATGATAATCTCGTCATACCCATTTATGTCTAGTTTTTGTGCAGTTGCAGGGTATACAAAAACCTAGGAGAGAATCGTTGCAACTGCATCTTGAGATGAACAATTTGAGTTAAAATTACATTTTACAATTTGGTAAAAATTCCAAAGAATTAAATTTGTTTTAATCATTGGGTGCATGCAACCAGCTACAAGCTGCAACGGGATTTCGCTGCTGTTGTTGTTGTTTTTTTTTTCTTTTTTGCTTTTTTGCTACACACACGAGTGGCCAGCCACATGCAACCGCATCCACTGGGTGGCTTTGGGTGTTACTGGTTATTATCTCGTTCGACGGCAATAACTGGCGACTCAAGCGGAGAAAACGAGGGAGATAGATAGATAGAAATTGCTAAGTAAAGCAGCTAAGCAAGAGGCAGAGAGAAAGAGAGAGAGAGAGAGCGGGAGAGAGAGAGAGAGATAGAGAGAGAGATGCATGCCAAACAGAGCGCATAATGCATTGGTGCTCGATGTTTTCTATTCTTCCCAACACACAAAATAATTGCAGTTTGAATGAGTATTTCTTATACCCTGGACCCCTTTGAAGATGGGTAGAAGGGTATAATGGTCTTGTACGTTATATGCAACAGCAAACGTCAATCGAGTTGATCTCGCCATGTCCGACAGTACGAGCTTGTTTCCGATCCGATAACTATCCCCCTGTTCAAGCAATCGATAAAAATCGATTTCGAAATCCTGTTTTTACAGAAAAGCTTCAAAAAGCACTCTATATTCTATATTCAGCTCTCATTGGGCATATGAGAATACTTTATAGGGTATCAACTGTCGTGCATTTGTTGCATTTGGTTTCAGTAGAAGAAGATGCATGGTATCTCCTAGCCGGGCACTCCCGACTAACGCACTCTTACTTGTTAATTCTTACGTTATAGCATGTTACACTACGATTTCTGTGTCCTTTTAATTCTTTTTGATTTTTAATCTCAAGTGAAATTTAAAAGTCGCGCGCAGTTAACGAGATTTTGATTTATTGCATTTCAATAATTCAAAAAGCTTAATGAAAATTTACAATGTCGCCGCTAGACAAGAATTCTACGAAGATTTATGGCTGCCAATTGACACCCGCCTCCACCGCGCCGCTGGCCTGTCAATTTCCTCGAGCCGAGGGGAAGCCTTGCAATTTGAAATTGAGTTCCCTTGAGTCGGTGCGAATCTGTGAAAGAAGAATTCTGCAGACTGCAAACTGGGAATATAGCTGAAAAGCTGCACACATTATGCATGTTTCGCAAGAGGTATTCATCTACTGAGTCTTGATAAAACTCCAAGAAACTTTATTTTCAGAAACTACCAATGTGCAATGTCCATGTGCATTTTCTTCGGTGATGTTGCAGTTTCTTCGGGAATATTGCAACTTACACATATGTTATCTGGAATATAAACTCATGGACTGTCCTGACTGAAAGATAGATCTTACTTATCTAGAAAGGTGGAATTTTAATTGTACTTAACTTATGTGATAAAGGAGCACGCAAAGGCGGAGCGTGATAAACATATCCGATCGACCCCAAATTAATTTTCAAATAGTTTTGTAAATTGATAAGATGTTTCTTTAGACGATATTTTAATTAAACTTCACTTCAATTCAAGCTTAATTATTCCGCTCACATATCAGCGAAACCTTACTTTGTTTGGAATTGATCCAAAGACAGCCTTTCCTGTTTAACAAATGAAGATGAAGCCTTTGATCAAGGGCTTTGGCGAAGAAAAATTTGAGAACAACATGTTGGTAAGATGGATGTATTTGTATCTTTTAAAGCCAAGTTGGTTCTTGCGTAAGATTCGTGACTAGAAATAACTTGCGATTATCTTATCGACATTGATATTGTATGATTCTGAAGATTTAAGGGATTTGATTTGAGACTTTAAATTTTAAACTTTCAAGTAGTCTATCTGAGTTTTTCTAACCACTTTTTCAGGCTTCAAGATATTATCATTAAACTTCGGATTGGTTATCTTGGCCGAAGTTGCTAATAGTAAAGCGATTTTATAATATTTTCTACTTTACGGTTGAAAAGTTGCATTTCCACACTTTATTTTAGCAACAGAAAGATAAAATGAATACGCCATTTCCCCTGCAGTACTCCCTAACACCTGGCCCTCCGGTTTCTAGTCGTTTCACAATCAGTTTAACTGTGACGCATAGCACCAACAAATGCAAGTAAAAGTGTCTTATTTGGGAATGACCGACTAGGAGATACCCTTAATCACAAGAAAGTGCGTCGAGTTTCTCTTGTGTTCGAACTTAATACGAAAACTAACCTAATCGATATACCATCCCACATAAGTACACACGGAATACAGTCGCATATGCAATTACATTGATGGTATCCAACCCAAACAACCTCGTTATTGATACTAAACCATAATATACCTTGTGAGGTCGGCAATGCTTCCTATTGCCTGCTGCATACTTTGCATTTAGCCTGTATACCCCGTTTACTCATTACCAATGGGCTTAGGGTATAAGCAGTTTTACTGTCAACAAATTGGAGCGGGCCTGGTACCACGACCAAGTCCATAACCGCTAAAATGCAATTAAAAAATCGAAATGGAAAACAACAAAACGGAAAAAAAATAAGAAACTGAAAAAACTGAAAAGCAGAAATAACAGCAAACTGCGAGGCAAGCACAAAGCCAATACGACCAAAGCTCAGCTTACAAAATATAAAAAGTCGACAAATATTTTACAACACTTTCGCTCGTTAGAAGCGGGCGGGTGCCGCAGATAGTTTGTGACTTGTATGACGAACAGTGCTGCACGAAAGTCTTCGCCTCTCTATGCACTTTAAGTGCATCATAATGCGCTTTGCGTTCGCTTCGCTGCAGCGATGTAGACATTAATTATCCCAAAAGTCGATGCCGATCTCAAACTCATTGATTTCCAGCCATCTACGAAAGTGAAATTCAATTGAAATAACAAAATGTGATTTCGAATAAAGAAAATAAATACAGGGTAACTATCTGGCGAGTTACTCTCCAAACTTGTAGTTTATTCTGTGATTTAAACGACTTGCTTATTGTTATTTCTTTATCCTGAACCCATTGAAATTTGATAAGGAAAGCTCCGTTGTCTTTGTCCATCTCTGAGCACATCGTTGTCTAGGATCGAGTTACTGTGCTTTGCATATATCTGTCCACGCAGCGGCAAAATCAGAACATATATTCTTTTCAAAACTCAAAGTTGCTTTTTCTCGCTAATCATAATAATAATAATCCGAGTGTTATGGAGAAGTTATGCCATAAAAGAACCTTTATTCATAAAGTTTTTCTAAACAAATCGATAATTATCGATAATGGGAAAACGAAGACATTTGGCTCATGTTGTTTGTGTTGTGGTGACTAGCTAATCGGAGATATACACAGTTTATACTCTATCGGATCGGTGATGCTTCCATCTGTTGCCTTTCCTTCCCGCTTTCCCTATGAATAGAGGGTGTAATCGATCAGTAACCCACATTGTAGGTGTTTGAGCTGATATGCATGTACACAAGCCAATCCATTCATAAGCACTCTCTAGCAAACATTTTGTACCATTTACGAGCGTTGTTTTCTGTCTGCGACTTTGGCTTTGCGGCAATTGGCAACACAAACCTTTTACATGGCGATGAGTATGATTGACTCGAGCTCAAGGTACCCTGTGCAACAAGAGCAAAAACAATGGCAATTTGTGCATCATTACAGAAGCATTAAAGCCAGGCAAACAGCAATTCGAACTTAAAGTACTTCGGAGTTGAGCTCCAACTCCAGCTCGACGAACTGCGGACTGAGCCGGCGGCTGGGCCGGGCGCGGCTCTTGGAGCGCCCGAACCCATTTCCATTTTCATTCGTGGGCCCCCCCACACACACACACACATGGACACACGCACATGCTCGGGCATACGCAGAGGCATGTGGTCAATGGCTGCGTGGATGGAGGCCTCTCTCCGGCAAGCACCTCTGCGGCAACATTAAAAATTGGGTGCGTTTATGCAAAAAGTGACAACCAACATGTTCAGGGGGCCCCTTGCGCCCCTTCACCATGGGGCTTGGGTAGGTGAAATCGCTTGGCGCACGCCTCGGGCATATTTTCATGCGTTTATTATTGCTGCATTGCCTTTTTGGACGCCGTAGCCGAACCTCTCCCCCTTAGCTCCCCCTCAGACGATCGCGCGTCGACTGCATTAGAAACATGTTTTAAATTTATGATCAAGACACGTGCATTGGCATTTCTTATTGGGCTTGAATTCTGTTTGGGCTGGCGACTTTTCTATATCTACATATTTGTATGAATAATTTGTATATGCTATTTGTTGTATTTATAGTTCCTAATAGACTCGTATGGCCAGAGGAATGGGGTCGGAAACGTGGAATGCACGGCAAGAAGTCCAATCGTGGCGACAACATATGACAATAAATTATTTGTCTTGAAAGATTTTTAAATTTGTTTAGTAATGAACGAATATTGATAAACAAACAAGAACTCTTGTCGACGGCAATAGAAAAAGTACTTAACTTTATGTCTCATCTTCAAACTTCAAATAAGTACGTTTTAAGAATATCTTTTCTATTCCCCTAGTACTACAAAACTTTCATGTGATAAAAAAAAGCTGCAAGCAATAGCTTCTTAGCCAGATGATAAAAGTATCCAATATATCTGGTTACTTGTTATAGATTTAGGATGTACGCTTCAAGCCTATATTCTTGTTCGAGGATGGGCTCAACAAGCTATGGCCGTTTGTCTGTAAAGCTTTGTATTCTCTTATATCATACGATAACTTCTCGTTCTATATATCGACTTATCGACTTTGAAACAAGATTCTTATCACAGTGATTATAAGAACTATTTGAAACATAGGTCCTAGTGGACCATTACAGGCCTTTGATTTGAATATAACGTTCATTTAATTTCTGTAATATGAACTATATACAAATTTCTAACTTTCTTTTCACTTAGTTCGAGCTCAATTGATGCGACTGTGTTTGAAACTCGAACCCTTCATTCGTTCGAGGGGCGTCCTACTCAGCTCATTGTAATGTTCAATATTCGTAATTATGCATATCTTTGAATATCTTAAGGTAGAAATGTTTTCTAAACAAAAATCCGGAGCCATAAAACTTGTTGAGCTCACATTTTGAATGCAGCTGACACAGGCTTATTTCATTTGCCCAGTTTATGCTATGAATAAATAATTTAATTGCCGCTTTGAGGCCTGCCTGGGTGTGGCATTTATAACTTTGATTCCTTACTAACCCCACTGACAAGTGTCGAAAGCTGAGACCAACGCCCGGCTTGTCAGAGCACACAGATCGCTAGTAAATAACTGCCAATGAAACCTTTTTCACATCTGTTGACGGCTTGTGTTAATGTGTGAAATGTAAATGAGACTGAGGCTGGGGAAAATGCCGAAAAACACATTGCAGTTAATTAAAGAGAACTCGGGTTTTGGCACACCCATTAGCTTGCCAGACAGTCGCTTTTCAAGCCCCAACGTCACATTTAACGTCGTCCACGTCAGCCAATGCTATGACAGCCCGATTTCCCCCTATTACCCCAACTCCCACCCACACTCACACACACCCACACCCACACATGGAAATCAGAGGCGGTTTTATGACACAGGCGCTCCATTGTCAAAATCAAAGCATGCAAAAATGCGGCGAAACTCTTCAAATACATATACCACGACTACCAGACATTGCATATTTCCCTTTGGTACCCTCAGCCAGTATTTCCAACGGCAAACAGATTCAATTGTAGTTAAAAGTGTTGGCATATTCCGAAAGGAAGATTGGCTATTTGCAAGTAGTATTTCAGTAGATAGACACGGAGTGGCTCTTAACATTGTTTCGAGAGTATTAACTCAATTGATTTGAATGACTTAATTAGTCTAAATAGTCTAAAAATCCGCAGCTGGCACAAGTAAAAGCGCTCTAGTCTGGAGTATTTGATAGGGAGATAGCCTGAACCCCCGCAGAGCTACCTTTAGACACATGCTAGGTTCCTTCTATGCGTCTGTATGCGTATGTATAGATGTATTACAGAATTGTGTCGTCGTTTATCCTGAAATGCAATTTTCAGGACATATATCTGCTTCCTTAATAAGTGTACATAGCACTAATGTTGTCTTGTTTCATCAAATTTGTGTGGGAAACAAGTATTATCTACCTCTTGTAACTTTCGATCTATGCTTAAATTCCTAATCTCAAACTCGATTTACATCATTAAATATATATAAAATATATATTATAAATGTTTTCTATCTTGCTTTTGTAGTTTCTAAGATTCATCAACTGATCGCTTAGCTCAAGAACCTATATATTCATGGGGTCGGAGATGCCCGTTACATACATTTGCACAAAGAGAAAGAATCTACCCTTTTTAGCCATGTGGTGTACAAATAGACGTATTTTATATCTTCAATTGATTCGGGTTTGATCCAATAAAATGTGGCATGTGGTCAATAACTAAGTCTCTAGATTTTGAAGTTTTAGAGATTGAGCTCAGTATAAAAGTGAGTTAACAAAACTTTAAAAAATAAATTGGGTAATTAAATATGTATATACGAATATGAATATCAACTCCAACCTAGTTAAAACAGCTACCTCCCACCCAATAAATACCCTTCACTATATCGCAATAATAAAACTGAACTAACTACACCAAACTTTTGCAGATATTCAAAGAATTTTTCTTACGCGAGGGATGATGATGATCGTATTCACATTTTGACACTGTTTTTCCGCTTTTACTATCTTCTGTAACTCCAAACGTTGCGCCTTCTTATTCAGCCATTTATTCAATTTGCACATCTTCGTTCAACCTGTCGCCTAGCGCTTTCCGCCTGCCGCCGATGGTCCAGGGGTTAGAGGAGCACTACGATGCATATATCATTACCTGTCCGGGATATTTGTGCATATATATAAATATTATTATATCAATGCTTTGTTTTAGATGTGGTTGTTGTTGTCCAGATATTACATTGGTCAGGATTTCTCTCTTCACCTTGCACACGAATCCAACCAATTTCACTTCATCAATCAATGCCAGACTGCTGGGGAAGAGAGAAGTCCGAACTTAGCTGTAAGCTGAGAAGCAATTAGAATAATTAAACATTGAATCGTGTGTGGGGTTACAGGTCCCCGAGTCTCCGAGCCTCTGGTGGTCCATGGGACAAGGTCAGAGCTGGCGTCAGGCGCCTAATGGCACGCCACACGAACACAGCTGCACGTCCAAGATATGCTGTTGTACTTTTTACAAGTTCGTGTTAATTAAGTCTAGAAAAGCATTTGCCATTGTTCAGGTCCAATACAGAAGTCAAAAGAAGCAAGTAAGACGCTTGAAGTCAAGTGCAACCGATTGTGCAATACTCTGTTCAAAGATCAAAAATACAGCTTCAGGCAGCAGAACTTTCAGATCGATCAATTTTAGGAAATTGATCACCACAGGACTTCTTGAGAGAGCTTGGAAGATATGGATGGAATAAGAGTATACCAATGTGTATATATTTCAAGTCTGAAGAATCAGACGCAAAGTATACCCTAGTTAAGTTGTTGCACAGAGTATAGAAAGACTGAATGACTGTAGACTGAAAGAATTTCAATGCCTCCAGACTGTCGTACACAGTTCCCAAGTTTGTTTTCTGTCTTACTTTGAACTTGAAGCTGACGTCGCAACTTCTCCCTCTTCTCCCTCTGCTTCTTCTTCTTCGTCTTCTTCTTCTAGTTGTTATTGTGGTTGTTGTGGCTGGTGTTATACTTGTAGTTGTGACTGTGGTTGCTGTAGGGTTCAAGCAGCACGCGATTAAGTCGTAATTTGTAAACATTTTTAAGTGAGGTGTTTGGGTCAAGTTGACGACGACGACGACGACGGCGACGTCGACGACGGCGAAGACGACGTTGACGGCGCTGCGGCAGGCCGTGAATAAAACAATTTTCTATCACTTGAATCTGTGTAATACAACATTTCTGCTGCGGTTGAGGTGTCATTTATTTATTTTGGTATTTCGACACAAGTCAATAATAGAGAAAGTTACACGCTTGTACGGCAAGTGCTATCGACTTCCGTCTCTATAAACGGACTGCACTTTTGATATACAGAAGAGTGTATACTTATAATAAAACTATTCTCTTTTACACATATGCATGTAGACAAGCGAAGGCTGAGGATTTTAAAATCCTCTTCCGACTGGGATGCTCCAAGTGAGGTAGTCCTTAAAAACTAAAGAAGTACTCTCATAAGTATAAAGCTGATGAAAACTTGATCAGCATTCGTCTCTTCTATGAGTATTTGCATGGAGACACTCGACAGCCATGTACTTACTTGTACTTATACAATTTATTGCAGCTTCTGCAATAATTTCTATTGCTTGCAACTTTGATGTTAGAACATAATTATATATTTGTCTCCCATATGAATATCTTAAGTGCACCCATTTCATATTTTGGGCAATTGGTCACCTCGGGCGCTGTTGCAACTCGCATGCCAATCATGGCGCATTCATTTTGGCTGTTTGCCCTTTTTCCCAACATGTGCAACATGCTATTGTTGTTGTTGTTGTTGTTGCTGCTGTTGCTGTTGCCGTTTTGCAATCGAAAATGATTCGAGCTGAGCTGATCGCCAGTCTTATGAAATTACCATGTCCAACCGTCCAGCATCACAGGCAATCATCCCAGACGAAGTTAGGCACACGTGTCCGTTGGCCATTGCACCCATGAGCTCGACTATTGTTGTTGCTGTTGCACATTGCTGTTGCACATGGGCTCGAGTGTGGCGGCAACAATGGTAAATTGCAGCCATAAGAAAAGTGAAAATCATAACTGCTAATTGTATTTAAATGTGGTTGCCACATTGTGCACTTTGCTTACGTAAAGTCAGAAGGTTAACCGGCTACGTATCGGTAATAACATCTGGCTGGCATGGGTTTGCAGTGGGGTTTCTTGCACTTTCCCGATTCGAATGGCAATAAAAATCCAATTAAATACGCAAACCAAATGCATTTTAAAGGCCCACACTCTTCGACTCCTAGACTTTTACTTTGCATTTCCATATCGCTCGTTACTTAATTGAATTTGTTTTACAGCCGCGTATTTATCACCTGCCTTTTTTTTTGTGGGGTTCTGCTCTCTGTGCGATTTTATGGAGGCTTTCAATTTTGTTATCCGTGACTAAGCAGCAATAACCAGCGAGCCAGTCTGCGTTTCTAAACTAAAGACTAAGCCATCTCAGTCTCAGTCGCATTTGGAGTCTGCGAGTTAGTCAGCCTGTTGACCAACATCCCGCTGAGTTCTCAACTCTGATAGGCGCAGCTGCTGCTCTGACGACGCACTCGCACTTCGCCTTAATTTAAAAAGAGAGTGGGTCAAGTGCAGCCAAAAGTGAAATTAATATTTAGTTCCCTTCCCTAAATCGACTAGGACGTATCACGCAAGTTGAGTGAAGTTGTATATCTTGTTAATCGTATAGTGATCGAGTTGGCAAGTTCTGAGGTCCAAAAAACAAGAAGGAGTTCTCTAATCAACTAGTATACAATCGATCCCAGCAACAAGCTGCAATAAACATTTGAACTCCCTTTTGTGCCTTCTTCAATAACTTCGGCGTTTGTTGTCCGATCTGAAATCAAATTTGAGAGCTTAAGTATCCAACATTGTATATGTAACGATTCGGAGCTGCTTACTTAGTCTAATGTAATTCTAAATTCAAATCTGAAAATAACTGCCTATCGATTTTAAAGATCAGACTTCGAAATAAACTTCACATTTTATCCCTAGCTAAGCCTGGAACAAACTGAAATATTGCTTCTGACTAAATCATAGGAAGTATAGGTTGTGAAGAAGACGATACAATATAGACAGAGAAGCCCCGTACCTGGTCTATTCCCCTTTCCTTCAACCGCTTTCGTCTGTTTTTTTTTCGCTCAAGACAATCGCCATGCTCTGAAGTTATAGAAGGTGAGTGTGTGCGCATTTGCACATTCCACCACATGAATACAGGGTATCAACTAGTTGCGACTCGAGTACTTGCACTTGTTTTGCATTGCATGTTGGCCAGTTGCATTTTGATTTAAAATTGCTCGAACGATTTATAATTAATTTTTGCATTTGCCAGCAGGTGCACAAATTGGAGCTACGCTACCGCAGCAACCCACACACAGCCGCAGAGAACTGGGCACCGAGCACAGTGGACACTTGGTGCGAATGCGAATGTGCATACTGTGTAATGTAATGGACGCTGTGGACGGGGTGCCCGGTGGAGACCGGACATGTACTCGACTGGGCGGCCACTGCGTGTCTCTGTCTGTGTCTCAATCTTCGTCTGGCTCAATTTGAAATGCTCGGCACTGAACAGAAAATCATTAAAAATGCAGCAATGAAAAATAAATTCCTGTTCATTTGACTGTCATGTCAAATAAATCATAAGACACGCCAAATACCCCAAAAAAAACGTGGCTAGGAAATCAGCACTCGGATTCGGCTTTGCGTGCTGCGTGTCTGCTTTTCGTTAGGTTGCTTCGAATTGAGCTTTTCCAGCTTTTCCAGTGAATGATGAAGAGCTAACGGTAAATTATGCTGTTGTCGCCTTGCCCGAAAAATACGTCTGTCCAACGATTCGCCGATTCGCTGCACTTTCCCAGAAATCGAGCAACCGGTAATGTCAATTGGCCAAGACATAAGCCCCAAGCTCAGCGCCAGCCTCTGACTCAGCCCCAACCCGAGACCGCAATACGTATACGCAATGTTAAGTAGCCGAAAGCTGGTTAAGTTACCAAAGTGGCTGCCACCGCACGTCAGATGTCTAGCTTCAGCCTTTATTTTGTTTTTTTTGGCTAACAATTTTTGCAACATTTTCCAATTTCAATTTAACATTTACTTTTTTCAATTTTCGTTTTCCATGTTAATGAAACGCTATTTCCTAACTGACCGCTGCCTGTTATTATTCACGCGCCTGGAGTCCATTATCAAAGTGCCGCACGAGCTTCCAGCAAGCCGAACTTGAATACCCTTCGCATTTATGCCATAGCTTAGTAGTTGTCTAGTCTGCAATAGAGTTGCGATTCACCATTTTGCTAGGGTATCCAATGTTCGATCCGGCTGTTGTAATTCCAGGGGAAACAAAGTAGCACTCATTGCCGCTGCCTTTTGCCGCTGCCGCTGCGGCTGCCGTTGCAGTTGCGCACACACTTTGCAAATATTTTCACTTTCACAAAAGGTCTATGTACGCCTCCCCGATTTCCTCTTGTGGCACACTATCTCGCCCGCAACCCGCACCCCGCTATGCGCTTCTCTTCACCTGAGACCTGGCGCAAGTCGCGAATCGACGGCAAATTGGTACCAGCCAAAGACTGTCAGACGTCGATTTGCGGCGTTTTTCACGAGTTTTTAGCTGATTTTTTTCCTATGGGAAATTGTTCGCAGGTGGCTGCCGTCGGACAGGCAAATGGTCACAGATCGGTCGCTCGGCCAGCTCGTTTTGGCTGCCCAGGCCATGGCTGACTGGCCTGCCTGAGCTGCCCGAGCTGCCCGAGCTAACGCCCATGTCTGGTTTTTAGTTTTGTTTTTTGATTGTGCTTCCTCAACGAGGAAGTGTTGCTGCCAATGAGTTTTTGATGATCAAGTTTTGGAACTGATTTTTAATTGACTACCGTCTTAAACGGAAACTCGCCAGGTGCTGCACCTCAAAATTACCCAAGACTTAAAGACCTCTATTGACTGCCTCGGCAAACCTTTTACTATCAAAAGTCTGGGGTAAGAGTCGAGTGTGATATGCATATAAACATATGTGTTTGCAGAGCTGGAAGTCTCAGAAAACTATATATATACCAAATAAATGCTCGGAAAGAAGCTAAGAGCTCTGTTCTTATATGACAGCAGCTCAGGTCGGTAGGGTTGATTATTGTTTCTCCAAGGGAATGGTATTTAGGAAGTATTTGATTTGTTTTTGGGTTTCTTAAGATGTATGCGACATCAGGGCGAAATATTCTTCCAGAAAGTACGTTTATACTAAGAGATGAATAATCGGGCGAACAGCAAGATGGACATGGTACAATATTATGAGTTTGAAGCTCTTCGAATAGCGTATAAAAAGTGTCAACAGACGTTTTCTACAAATTTTCCACATTTTCTTCAGCTTTGGTTAAACGTAATTTACCAGTTTTCTACTTCGTAAAGAGCTCGCAGCTATTTCAAAAAATAAAAAGCAGGCCCTTTTAATTGAAGTTCATTCCGTAAGGCTTCTTTTCTGGCTGCCAATTTGAACACAAGTCGTTGTTGTGCACTCATATTTGAGGTTCTCGCTACCTGTAAATACCTGAGGCGGCATAAAAAGCGGCTCGTCTACTGAAGTCCAAAAATACCGACGCTTTGAGCTATTTCAAAGACTAGACAAATATTTTGATTAAATACTCCAAAGCGGCATTAAAATTAAAAATAAATTAATCAAGCGACCCTAACGTGACCAAAAGCTCAAGACAATAACAACAACAACGACAACAACAACAACAACGACGACAACAACAAATCAAAATGCCATCAATGAAAGGCGTTTTTTAAGAGGCGGCCATAAAAATTAAATTGTCTTCCATATACCTGTAAAGTCAATGCACCTAAAACTGTAAAAGGACCAATCCGAATACAGAAAATGCGCCTTATAAAAATTGTGTGTTTGCTTTTTTTCGAGCTCTTTTTATAAATTAGCATAGAAAAGTGAAAGTGTGATTGGGGTCGGTGTTCGGTGTTCGGCGGGCCGTTGTGTGCTGTCTGCAGCTGCAATCAATTTAATATATAGCGACGGCGACGCCAACAACAACTACAATAACAACAATAACAACAATAACAATAACAACAATAACTGCGACAACAAGTTTGTATCTGGCTGGCATGTGCTGCATTTCAGCCTCGCCCGTTTTCCGAATTCGAGCCATAGGAAAATCTGCCACGAGCTGCTGTCAAAAGGGCTCGAGTTTTTGATAATTACAAAATACTTTGTCGAAAGCATGACGATGCCTTCAGTCTGACTTTAAAATTTTGATCACTAAACGAACGACATAAATACTGATACTGCGAGATGCCATTTAAAGATACAGATACAACAGATTCAGGAAGATTTAAACATGAGTTAAGCTACGAATACAGCCCAAAGTCGATCCAGATGATCAGCCTTATCAGGATATATATATATAGCATGACGATCCCTTCCGCCTGGCTTTTATTTATTTGATCACTGAACAAACGACATAAATACTGATACTGCGAAATGCCACTTAAAGATACACAGGCAGATTCAGGAAGATTCAAGCATGAGTACAGCTTCGAATCCGAGATCTACCCTGATTATCGGCCTGAACGAGAACTTATATATAGATGCTTCCTTTTGCCTGTTTCATAAATATGTACGAAAACATTATACTCTTTACAGCCATTTCAATGGATTCAAGGTATAAATAGCTGGGCAACTATGCAGGGTTCATATTGCCTCCGTTTGTGTGGGGCACAGACGCGCGTGACTCGATTGACATTTGAATGAGAGTGCAAAATGAAAAAAACGATCGTCAGCCAACGGCAGCAATAACGACAATAGAAATCAATATGCCGCAATGCATTTCGCAGGTATTTCCACAATTACCTGTGCAATATTGATCGAGAAAGAATTGATTATCCAGTTTAAGTTCTGCGCCGGACAAACATCTACCGAACAAATCTATACCGTTTGGGTATAAGAATAAGAAATGCATAATTGAACTCGAAAATGGGGCACAACTATATAGGTGTATCTATGTCGTTCTATTGCGTCGATCTCTGAGATTAAAATAGATAGAAACTGATCATTTAATATGCTTAAACAGATGACGAATGAGCCAGAGACTTGTTATTTCAACATATGCTCTCGTATATCATACGCATGACAAACTTTTCATTACATTTTGTGAATCTAGATACTATATTTGCTCTAATGACATATATATAAAACTCATTGCTCTGATTGACTGATTGCTGATCGACCCACAGGTAGAATCCCTCACTTCATTTACCTCATGTTATGAAGGTGTTCGCTAAAACAAAGTTTTCATATATTCCACTCATTTTCAAAAATCTCCCCTCTTGAGTCATCATTTGAGTGATGTTTCACACTTTTCGGAAAATCCATCCTTTTCGGGTTCAAACAAATTTCCAATAATATTTTTGGAAGAAGTTCTAAGTTAGGTCTGAACGGCCGGAAACCTATTTTCAAATCTCAACATTAGAACTTAATGAACGCAGGCTTCAGCGATTTCGAAATTTCCATTCGGATCGATAATGGTAAGTATACTAAAAAAGGTTGTATAGATGTTTTTTGTTTACAATCCGATCGACTAAATTGTAAGTTTAGCCGGTGTCTTATCGAACCGCACTATGATAAGTTATCGAAATAGAATGAATTGGGGATCAGCATCTAGCTTTTATTAAAAGATCTCTGTGAAAATTGGTTTGTTCTTGGTTTTCTTCTATATAGAAATTGCGATTCAAAGAAGAAGAAGGAAAACATTACTTCATGCTTCAGATTGTTTTTCAAATACTATCTATATATAATACAAGCAAAGACGTCGAGTTCAATGCTAATGCGGGTAGATTTAAATTGCCACGGGCGAAAAATGGATGAAAAACTGATTTTGAAAATTTAAAGGCAAAAACTTGGCTGGAAAACATCACTGTATTTAACTTGTTGTTTACCTGCCTCCTATCCCGCAGATTGGAAAAATTCTCATTTCTAAATTTGGATCCTTGCGCTATGGTTTTTAATTTGTTACTCATTAGGGGCCCATAGCTAAGACCCAAAATAATCAAAAATGCATTTGTGCGAGATCTTTCGTATGTGTATGTGTGTGTGTACTTTATACGTATGCAGGTGCATATATGTATGCAGGTGCATATATACATACATATACATATATACGTAACAGATTTACTTAATTGACCTCCGAATGCGCCATGATCCAAGGGCGTGAGTCAAAATATTTGTTGCGCTCGCAAGTTGAATGCGTTTCGCACCTTTCCCTCGGCAGTTATTTTCCCCTTATCTAGACAAACATAAGAACCTAATTAATCAATTTTTTCTCCTCTGTACTGTTGCATAAAAAGGGTTCGTTTCGGTCCATTTATCTCTCGCCCTTTCTCTAGCTATCTCTCTCTCTCTACCCATTGCCTCTCTCCTACGGCTGTTGCGCACTCCAAAAAAGGTTGTCCGAGGCTGCTAATGAACCGTACAGTTCATCATTGTTTATTGCTGCATTGTTGTTGTTGTTGCTGCTGATATTCTGCTTGCCATAAACAAATCATTTTGGGATACTTTTCGTGACGGGGGGAGGCTCAAAATACTCTCTAGCTTAAAAATGAATTACCTCAAAGCCAATCGTATATAATTTATTTTACTGTTGAGTATATCCGGACCTTGCTTGGGCCAGGTTTTTTGCCTATAATTTCAGATTCTCGCACATGAGTAAAAAGTTCATTCATGACAGAAAACAGACTTTATAAATAAGCCTAATGACAAAATAAAGCAATAAAGCAGACATTGCTAACGGTTTGGCTGTGCATTGATGACGAATCAGTTAGTCAGAACAAACCTTGTTATATAAACTGATAGCATACATATATGTTAATGAAAAAATAATGATTACCTAGCTCCAACATAATCCTAACTTATATATTTCGTTCGTTTTGTAAAGCATTTAGCTTTTTCAAGCTAAAATTCCGCTAAGCAGTCAGCAGCAGCAGCTTTGCTGTCAAACCAAGTTGGAAACACCAGAAGCAGCTGTTTGAGCTGATCAACTTCGCAACTTCGTTGTTGAATGCTCAGCGGGCTCGTATAAGAGAGCATTGTTGTGATGTCAGAGTACTTTAAGCATTTGCTTATAAAGAAGCAACAGGTATCTACATAAGTTACCTATGTAAGCATAACCTTCTAATAAATAAAATAAATACATATACAAATATGCATTGTACCTATTGAGAATGGTATCAAAAATGTTTACCTATCAAAAAAAATTTCCATATTCAGTTTCAATAGATAGCGAATTAGAGAAATTCCTATCATACAAATTCATAACATAAGTGTTGAATTCTAAGACCATATCTCATAACGAGCGAAAGAGAGTTTAAATGTTGCGTTAGCTACCACTCTGGCCACCTTGGGTTGAGACAACCTTAAGCGCTCTCCCGGTTTTGTCTGTCTCTCGCTCTTTCGTTTTAGTTTTGGCGCTCGACTGGTTGCGGCGCGACTTGTTGGGGCTGGCGTGTCAGTGTCGTGTATGCATTCGAACCGATTCGTTGTGCCGAGAGCAGCCAGCATATTTACAAAGCGCGCGTCAGCGTCTAGCAAAACTTCAGCCGTGTGTTTTGTTGGTGTCCGTCCAATGGAGAAGCCAAGTGCAAAGCAAAATTGAATAATTTTTTAGTGTGTCGCGTGTGTGTGAGTGAGTGTGAGTTGTGTGCGTACGTGCATGTGTATGTGTATGTGTATGTGTTGTTATTCGTATTCGTATTATTTGCTTGCCATGCCAAAAATATAAAGTTTGATATCAAAATCTAAACGGCAAAGCTGAAGTGCATAACAGTTACGAAGCAAATTGAAACGAAACGTGAATTGAAACGACAAACGACGAAGGGGAGCTGATTCAGCGAATATTTTGCTAATTTTGCAGCAATTAGAAAAGAAAAACAACAACAACAACAACAGCAAGAACATTCAAGCAGTGCCGGCTGCTGCGCCGCTGCGTCTGTGTTCCACAAGGAACAAACACACCAACAAAAACAACTGGGTGTCTGTTCGGAGCGCATTTGCATAAATATGTAAGGCTGCCCGGCCTGGACCGCGCCCGTTGTAGTTGCCGTAACTCCCGTTGCGTCTGCTTTATCAAGTGTCGAAAAATATAAGAGAAAGTAAATTGTGCAAAATTGTTTAAATTGGCTTTGGGTGTCGTCGTTTTCAGGCCATTCTCAGTGTCTTATATTTGTGTATGTGTGAAAGAGAGAGAAAGAGAGAGAGAGGAAGAGAGTGAGTCCAAACAGTGTGTAAACGCAATGGCGCTAAGCCCCGAGCATCAACGCTGAGCAGAGTGCAAAGCTCGTCGACAGATTCTAAGTTGAAAACGTGAAGCGGCTGAGCGAAAATCCAGCCCAACTGCCAAAATGTCAACTTCAACGATAACAGCAACAGCAACAACAACAATCGCAGCAGCAGCAGCAGCAACAGCAACAGCAAACACAGCATCGACTTCAGCTGCGTCGCCCCCGCCAACTGCGAGCAGCGGACGCATCGCCGACTGCCGTAAATTCTCACCAAATATATTCAACAAGAGCAAATGCAGCCATTGTTTTCGTCAGCGAGAGGAGCACAGCGCCGCTGCCTTGGAATGCAATAGGGTGAGTGATCGCATTAGAAGTGTGTGCGCGCCTGTGTGTGTGTGTCTGTGCGTGTGTGTGTGTGCGTTTCTCAAATTAATATACAAAATTGGGGGCTGTGTGTGCCCGTCTCCCTCTTTCGCTCTCGCTCACTCCCTCTCTCTCTCTCTCCCTTCCTCTCTGTTGTTCTCCCCCTCCCTCGTTCATCTTTCGACTCTCAGATTGTGTAAATTTATCGTTAGATGCAGTTTGTATATCTTGTAGGTTGTTTTTTATAGACTTGCGGCATGGCACATAATGCTTTTCTCATGTTGCTCAAATTAGATGCTGCTGCGTTCCTACTGGATCTTGATCTTAATATAGATATATTTGATCAAATGCTTTTTGTGCTGAGTGGAAATCAGATTTAGTTTTAATAACTAGCCAAATCGGTCTCTTAAATTCATCATTCAAGTTGTCTTGATTAATGGACTGATTGACAGAACTTGGAAGCTTAGATTTTCATTCATTTAATGGAGGTGCACGCCAGGATAAATTCCACCCGCCTGCGTGAAAAAAGGGTGTACAAAACTGCCGAAGCATGGTTGGAATAATAAAATTGCCAGCCATAAACAAATTGTAGCCCATTATTTATTTATCTATATTTATTTCTACTAAATATGTTGCATATGAAAACTGAATAGATTGTTTATGAAATACAAGAAAAGGCAATTATTTAGTTTCAAATGTATTTAACCATTATTTCCCTGGAAAGGCATTGAAACCCGGGACTACGAATCGAATCTAGGTAAAGGTACTTGGTTCGAGTCGTGTGGCACAGCCTTTTCTTGATAATTTGGTGTCTTTTCAAGGAGAAAATAATATCGTGTTAATGTACTGTTAAAAAGTAGATCTATCGACATAATTTAAACTGAATTCTAGAGGGATTTATTATCATTTGAATTAAAAGCAAGTGCTGTTAAAGTTGTTGTTTATCTGAAATGCCGTTCTCTTCCCATTTCAAAAGTTCTCCAAGGTGTTGGGTTCTCGACTTTCAAGAAAATTTTCCTGCGCCCACGTCCAAATCGCTTTTTATTTGGCTCGTACGCATACATATACGCATTTAATGTTATTAACGAAACCTTTATCTTTTTTAAATACAAATTCCGGCATTAAAAAAAGTAATAATAAACGAATCACAATATAAACACGGATTAAGGTTCCCGCGAGTAAGTCGTTAATTTTGTGACACAGGCAAACGATTTTCACTTTTTCCAACGCCAAAGGGGCCCCTCGCTCGCCTAAATGTTTAATATTGTGGGTTTTTTAGCTTCTATGCATTCATTGTTTTTTTGTTTTTTGTTATTTTAATTAGTTTTCGGTCGCGTATTCCAAAGAGCGGTTCTTTCTAAGCAACGATTGCGGTGAAACGAGAAAGGGAGAGTTTTTCTTTTGTGCCGCCGCCAACCTTATGTAGGTTGTCATTAAAGCTGTGATTGAACAAAAGCTTAATATATTTCTCAGCTGCAAGCCGATTTTCAATAAAACCGGTTCCAACTAATAATTTCCCCCCTTTTTCTGAAGCAAACTCTAAGCCCCTAGGCATTGGAACCTTTAACTGATCCGAACTATGTATATACATATATGAAATACAAACTATTTCCTATAATTATTAATTAACTTTGAGATCAAACTCTTGCATATATTTGAGCTGCTTTAATACAACTAAAAGTGCTCTAGTCGGAAGAGCCCGACACTTGTATACTGAAACTCTCACACTCTAGCTGCTGCTAACACGTGGCTTGCCAACATATCATTTTCCTTAACATCTTCTGTGTTTTTTACCCGATATGTATGAAACTTTCAGTGCTGGATATAATTGTGCAATAGAATGTTTGTATATTCTCATAAGAACAATATATAACCATATTCGGGTCTTTTTATAATACATTAAGTTGTCCTTCCTAATCCTATTAATGAGTTTCTAATGAAATTTTCTTCCCAATAATTAACTTGAGTTCAAAGTTGCCAGAGATTAAATGAGCCCAACTGTTCCAGATAAAGTGTGATCCGCTTGATCAACAATCAATCAACAATCAACTAACGTCTATTGGTTGTTCTGTTTCTCAGCTGCTTTTGCGGGCTGTTGAAACAGTTGCTTTGCAGTGTCAAGAGCTGTTGACTCATGTGAGTTTCTATTTAACCGGCCTGTATTTGTGCTTACCTCAAACGCATGTAAATAAATATCTGGTTATTTGTAAATTGAGAAAACGCTGATGAGCAACAACGGAGAGCTACTATTTCAGTAAACACAAAATTCACAAAGAGCTCAAGGGGTCACATGTGCCAGGTTTCACGGCTGTTCCGATAAAGGCCTCGGGGTCTATGACTTCCTCAATAGCAGCCCGCAATCGCTGTCGCTGCGCTAATTTCTGGGGGTCATTCGTTGATTCTGTTCGAGTTCGAGTCGAACTCGGAGTCGGAGTCGGAAACGGAGTGGCACACTCTCTCGTCGAGTGTTCTACTCATGGACACGTTTAAAGCGTTTGGCTAACAGTTTTTTTGTCTGCGTCAAAATAGATTTCTACACTTAGCCCACAAAAAGCATATCGTCTCGCGGCGAAATGAATTGCCTCGCGGCTATTATAAGCTGCAATTCACATCAATTAAAATTATGCCATTTGCCGCAAGTATACAATACCGAAAACCAGCAAAATATATACAACTTTTCAACTTTAAGACACACGAAATTAATTGCGGGTCAATTCAAGAAAAAGCGACAACAAATTTGCCATTAAAATTTCAATTTCCCTCAAAAAACAAAACTTAATAAAGTGCACACAAAATGTGTGAAACGAGAAAAGCAACAGACAAAATTTCAGGTCAGTTGCTAAAAATAAAATTAGCTCGAATAAGAAACAACAGAATATTGAAAATGAAAAAGAGCTTTGGAAATGTTTTGAATGAAAATAAAGATACAGTTCGTCCATACGTATATGTTAACTTACAGATTTCAGAGACTATTCGAGTTAAAGACTTTTATGCAACTTCTTTTGCTCACGCAGTTGAGTTTGTTTCAAATTATCGAAAGCTTCTAAATCCAGTTTTTTAGACATAAGATACGCTGATTATAAGAGCTGGAGACACCAAATTCAACGTGACTCTCGAGAACATTCAACTTCTTGATCACCCGCAAGATTTCATAAAGATCGGACAATAAGCACCGATGAATGTCAGGAAGAAAAAGAAAAAGGAAGAGCCAGCAATGCCGCACTGCGCTTAACTTAAAAACGCTCCATTAGAAGGACCAATATTTTCAGTTAAGTTTTTAGAATTTCTCTTTTCTTTCAAAAGTATAATTGGTAAATGGATTTCTAAATTTCTAAAATTTCCGAATACGCTTAAGTCAATTGTCTTTCAAAACCTGGTTGAGATATGTTATGAATGTGAACCAATCCGAACCTCGTCTTCAGTAGCATATCGTTATTTTCGTCAAAGCAATCGATGTCAACCTTCTGCTCTGAGTTTTCTCTATTCGGGATAACCTCAAATTTAATTGGCAGTTTCTTAAGTTCATCTTCTGGCAGTCTTTGAAGCGTCGGTTCTTTTGCTTAGACGTGAAGTGTTCGTTAGAAAAGTGTCCGTTAGAAGAGTTTACACTGTATTTATAAATTATCGCCTTGGACCCTATATAATATAGATGTATATCCTGATCAGACGACGAGAGCAGGCTGACGTATTTCTTTGATATTTTCGCGATTCTCATTACATCGCTAGGCAACGATTTGAAAACATGGTTTCCAATGATATCTTGGAGATTAAAAGAGTTAAGTATCACGAGTTTGGATTGTAGATTCACGTATAACTGACATAGATAACTACATAGAAAATAAGAGAAAGCAAACGCTTGTGCTTTTATATGCACAGATTCAATTATGCAAAATGAAGCTGTTCAGAAATGTTTCTATATAGAATTATTTGCTTCCGCTTAATTAATTGTTCATATCTTAAGCTTTTTGATTTTGATAACTCATTTTCAATAGAGAGAGAGAGAGAGAGAGTTTTCAGTAAGCGAGCAAACTAATATACCCCTTGTTGTTACCTAATTTTAATGGGTATATGGGGTATAAATAGATGTCGCAGGCCTTTTGCTCGCGTTAGGCTGCAACCAGAAGTCGCCCGAAGATGTATCGCATCTCGAGAACATCGCGCAGAGGGGAGCTGGCGGGGGGCCTGTGCGGTTAATCACCTAGAAAAGCAACCCCAGATATTGAGAGTGGGGCCATCTCAGCAGTCCCCCTAGGCATTACTTCTAAATTTAGAATCACTTTATATTTGTTTTTACTTCTTCTTTCTTTCGTTGGGCTGATTCGTTCCTTTCGTTATGTTTGCTCTCTCATGTTCTCGCCGCTTGTCGTTGCGCATAATGTGAGCATAATTGTTGCATTGCACCTGCCTCGAAATCTGAAGACCTCATATTTGCTCTCGGACTACCTGAACGGCCAACTGTGGCGGCTTATGGCAACTCCTTCTCAAGTCTCAATAGTTCGCAAAGTCTAAGCCTTTAGCTAACTTTTCATTCTTCAGCATCTTTGAGTCCGCGGTTCATTTGTCTAGTGCAGGCATTGTAATTGCATTTAATATTGCGACATGAAAGCTTTCCTAATGATGCTGACCATCGTCACGGATTGCAGAATGATGAGCAGGTCAAAGGCGGACGGAAAACTAAATGTCGTGGCAGGGCAGAGAGCAGTCATCGGGTCAACATCTAACCCACATTAAGGAAAACAGTTACTCAGGAAAAGCATCTAGAATAGCAATCAATTAAGTCTCAAATATGTGATATAAGGGAAAATAACGAAATATTTATAAAGAATGGATATAATAATACACAATGTTATCTACGAAGTAGGGAAATAGTAGCAAGAATTTTCCTTGAAATGTGTTTATACGAAAATCCACATATTCATCTCTGTTGCTTTAAGACCTTTGTTTAAAAATATGATATATATATTTCGACAAACGAACAGGTGAGCACAGCTAGATCGACTCGTCGTCCAGATCAAAAATGTGTATACTTAATGATGTTAAAGACGATTTGTACGGGCAAAGCCGGGTATTACTGGCTGCTCTCTAATTTATTAGAGTTAGCTTGGTTCCGCTTTTCTCGCTGTCATTCTCTCTAGTGTTTGTTTGCGTTTGCTGGTCGGGCATCCGACGTTGTTGCCTATCCCTCAAATAGATCTCAATTGATCCCCGGGGTGTTATTGTGCTATTAGCAGCACGCCAGCTTCGGCTGGACTTGTTTTCCATGCAGAGGTCGTCCTCGCCGCTCCGCCTCTGAAGGCCCTTTGCCTTTCTGTTCTCTTGTTTGTCAGCTAGATATACACATAATAAATAATGCCCCTAGCCACTTCTCATGTGACTTGACAGTCCTTCCAGCTTCCTAGCCGTGTGTGTGTGTGCGTGTGTGTCGGTGTTAGAGAGCCTTAAAGTTTGCTTTGGCCCCTCCAAGCTACGTGCTTAAGTGAACTTAGCTGTTGCTGCAGCGTTGACTGATTGTTTGGCTTCAAATTGTTGGTTGTTCCTTAAAGTGGGCGGCTCGCGAGGCAGTTGTGCGGATATTTGCTCGTTTCTAGGTTAATTAGTTGGCCAGGTCCGTTGAACTTTAGCGGGTAGCCCCCGCCTGGACAGAGCCGGGCATAATTCTGTAATTTTGAGTCATCTCTCGGCTCGTGAATTTTTTTATCTAAGCTCAAACACGATAAAGCAATACAAAAGTCAACACTTTTAGAGATAAACTGTGCCCAAGTCCATTCTGTGTGCAGTTGTGCCAGCGAAATAACTAAAAAACAGGTACACAGATAAACGAGCCAAAGAACAGACGGCCAACTGCCGCCAGATAGCACAGATAATCGCAGTAACCACCTCAGGCGTTGAATTCTATGCGCAGCCTTTAGATAAGATACAACTTTTGCTCTCTGCATACAACAGTATGCTTATCGTCGAGTTATGCTGTTTCTCTCGCGCTTCTCAAATGTTTGTATTCTCTCCTGCTGCTATTAGCAGAGGCTCCAGCTAGGACTGGGAACTATTGACAAAAGTTCATAACTTCGTTTCGGACTAACGTAGGTTAATAACAGCTAGAAGATAAAGTAGTTCGATTTGCAAACTGTTCTCCGTTTGCTGGTCAATTTTATGTATATATGTATATATATTTATTAAGTTTGGAATATTTCCTTCAATATGTGGTACATTTCGTAGCAGGATTAAGAATACTTTCTGAAAGCGTGATGAAATGTCGAGTGAAGTTTGTATCAAGATCAACAAGAATAAAAACGTTGAGTAAGCTGCCCATGGCGTCAGTTTTTCCGGGTTCTGCGACATTCTGTTGCATAATTGAACACCTATTCTTCTTCTTATTCAGAGTTTTTGCTCCCCACTCAGCAGTCAGCACTGTGCCCCAAGGCCCCGAGTAGCACGGGGCTGGCGAAGAAGTTCCTGCGCAAACGCCGCTGAGTTATGGCGGCATTTAGACGTGCACCTAGACTGGCTTTAACTACTGCTGAAAGAAGATTGCCCGCCGCATTAGATGGCTAAAGATTGCGAGGACGGCATTTCTTGAAATTATGACGTGCTGAGAAGGGCATCTGGGTGCCGCGATGATTACTTGATAATTGTGATACTGAAGAGCGGCATCAGCAGCAATTTTCCGACCGTTTAATTGAAGAGCGATGAAAGTTAACGATAGCTCGCGGTGGATTGCCAGCCATCTGATACAATTCCGATAAAATACTGAATTGAAAACGTATTTGAGAATTTTATTGTTTATATTTATGTATGCAGACATTGGCAGAAAACAAAAAATATGATCTGCCGAATTGCTTGCCATTGAATGAATCGAACAGACAAATTATCGTCTTGGCTACATCTCAGATCAAATTTGCATGATACCTGTTGTAGTTGTTGTTGTTATTGTTGTACGGTCAAGGTGAGTGAGCTGGAAGCTGTCGAGAAACCGAGACCCGAGGCAGGTGACAGGCCAAGTTCTAAACATGGACTTAACACTTCCAGGAAGAAATCTCGTTTCTGTGCGTTGTTGTTGCCAGCTGTCAGATAAATCATCTGAAAAGCATCGCTTTTTGGCGGTCTAGCATTTGATAGTGCTTTTTATCGTTGCTTTGCGTAAAATGTTTTGCGATTGGGTTCTTGGAAGGCATTCGGCATATCGAATGAATGAAGCTAAAGATTTGCTAATCTGATTGGAACGTGCCCAGCAAAAGAGAAACAAAAAACCACATTCCAGTTTCTGTCTGCGGCGCGTCAAACACAAGACGAAACAGAATCCGGCGACAGTTATTAATTCCAATATGAATTTCGCTATTAAGTGCGCCAATTACCGTCTCGAAATAGACACAAAACGAACAAAGAGCTCAGCGCTGGCATTGCTTTTGTTTACAACCAATAATTTAGACAGTCGCCATATAACAACGGCAACAACATATGCTAAATTATGTAGGTGGACACGATAATTTCGGTCTGCAGACATCGACACTCCAAGCGTAAGCGTGGACCAAGACCCAGCCAGTCAGCCAGCCAGCCAGCCAGCCCCAAGGTTCCTCCAGCCGAACCAGACGAATCAAAAACAGATTTCGAAGTCGCGCCCAAAAATAGCAGCAGAAACGTCAACGTCGACGTCCCCTCTCGACCCGTCGCAGTCGCAATCGCAGTCGTTGCCCTCAGGCGCATTTTATTTAAATAAAATAAATTTGTTGTCTGCTGCCTAAAAACAGCCCAAGCTGAAATTACTATACATTTTCCCAGACAAATAAACGATGGCGAACCTAGGCATGTTAATGCAGGGGCCCCGCAGATACCACCGCAGGATCCAGTAAAACTTTCAGAGGGGCCTCTGAAGGGGGGCTCTACAAAGCTGCCATTTCTCATAGTTTAAACTTGTTTTTTATTTGCATAGCTCGTGTAACGCTAATTGAGACAATTATGAAATGCTTAAATGTAATATTGAAACTTTGGTTATTCATTTTACATATTTCCATTGAATCCAATTAGAGTCTATTAAAGGAAAGCTTTGGTTAAATTAAGCAGCCGCCAGATAACTTTCTTGATTTAAGCCTGGCAATAGCTTATATATCAATATATTCATTAGTGAGCACATATGCACAGTGCAAAGAAGAAGAACTAGGAGGTTGAAAGTTTTCCAGATATTTGCTTTTGGGTCGAGTCCCAAAGTAAAAAAATCATTGGTCAAAGCTTAAATGTAGGGTATCAACGACAACGCAGTCGTATAATCGAGCTAGCAAGCGGGTGGTCACCGGCTCAAATCCAGCGGTTATCTTGAATGTCCGACCAAGGTTCTGACCGCAGCAGAAAGCGGACCTATGCGAAGTTTGATGACGATTGCCTTAAGACTAAGAGACTAGTTTTCATAGAAACGGACAAGATCAAACGGACCAATCAGATCAAGAATATTTGAGCTAAGCTTAAAATGTCTTCTTCTATGTCCTCTACAAGTGTATAAACTCTTTCTATGGTATATTTCCGCCAGGGTATTTAATTTCTGGCAAGCAGAAGAAAGCCTATTTTCTTCACGTGGACTAATCAATAGATTTCCTTGCCCGATTCGATATATTCTTGTGAAGATTCACAAGATAATCAATGTAATTTTGTGGATCACAGAGTGCACACAATTGCAGTATAAAAAAAATACAATTTTGAAGGTATTTGCAATCTGCATGCCGTGGCAACGGGTGGGTGGTGCGTCTGCGACTCCCTCATTGCCTCTGCTGTTTTATCCACCTCCAACAATGTTTAAGTTTGTCTCCGATTTGTTTGGCTCTTATACGTGGGTCGACGTCAAATATGGCGAAGTATGCTGCCGTTGCCAGCGACAAAAACAGCCATAAACAAATAACTATGCCACTGCCGATGGCGATGGCGATGGCGATTGCTGTGGCTGTGGCTGAGCTGTGGCTGTTGCTGTGGCTCCGACTGTGACTCTGTCTATGAGCTACGACTATGCGACTATGACTACGGCAATGGTCTGTGTGGCCTAAGCGAGCTCTTTGCTAGCCGATCATGCACACCTGAATGTGGTTCAGACAGACTATGTGGCACGCTAGACACACCCGAACTCAGCCGAACCTATGGAAGTGTGTGTTTGTGTGTGTGTGTGCGCGCATGAGTTGAAGTGGAGCGCAATGGAGCGACGAGGAATTCGGCTCATAAAATATTTAGGTGTTTGCCGTATTTGAGCACGTCTTGCATAATTTGTACGTTTGTACTTTTAATTAAAGATATCTCAGATATATGTACTACTTCTTGTCTGCCCCTCTATGGCCAAAGATTTCAGCAATGAATCGACGTTGCGTTGCCACCTGATTTTTCTAAATTTTTCTAGCTCGCCTCAAGATTTGTACAACCCCCCGCGTTGCGCTTGGCCAATTTGCAAGCTCGCAGCGTATTGGCCAATCATGAACCATTTGGCTTGACTCGAACAGATAACGCGAAAAGTTCTCCGTGATACTAACGATAAGCTAATGGATTTGTCGAATAGCTGCTTAACGCTCGCCGTTACAGCTTTAGAAGATATCACGACTAATTCACATATTTACTTATGTTCTCTTCTTACAGTTAGGTATCATATATTTATCACCTGAAAGTGACCTTTAGGTTAAAGTCATAAGAAAAGGCCTCTCTTTTGCAGAAATATACGTATCTATCTTATAGATAACTCAAATGATATCGATAAGCATTGATTTTCTAATTTGTGACTTTTTAACATAACTCAGATTTCGTTTTTAAAAAAGGGCTAAAAACTCGTTATTTCAAATGTGGGCATCTATAAAGTAAACGAATGAAGAGTATTTAACTTTTTCGATGCTTCCTTCTATTAGTTATTAACCCGCATTATTAATCAACTAGATCGCAATTCGTCTAAAAGTCCATTAACTTAACAGTTCAATACTGAGTATTTATACGTTTGTATTTTCATTAAATGTTAATTAACTGTTAATGCTTAACATCATATTAAGATGCTATTTTAAACATGTAAATCTTTTCAACGACATTTATGTTCGTATTTAGTCAGTCATTGCTTGTGTTCTCTATCGAGAAAGTTAACAACATATTCTGTTCAGTGATAAAGAATATTATATAGAGACATGTTTTAGATAAATTTCATTACAGGACGAACGTAATGACAACATTTATAAGAAAGTGTACACATAAGCTGTTAAGCAGAAGAAGATGCTGATCAAAGCGACAATTAAGATATGTGATCAGAGCTTTGCGTATCGCACCTATTATCACTTGTACATACCCTGACATTCCTAATTGGTTTTTATAACAAATATAAAATAATAACAATAATAATAAAAAAAAAGTATATTGAAATCGAAATTCGAGCAGAAGTCATCGACTTCGCATGGCTCTCACAAATGTCGATCTTCATTTTGTTATTGTTTTTGTTTATCTTTTTTTTCGGACAAACTTTTATGGTATTGAATTTTATTTGTTTGTCCATAAAATTTAATTTAATTATGTCCAATGCCCAAAAAAGAAAAGTGTGTTTTAAAGTGAGCTAAAGATTAAGTCTACGCCCACACATAAAAGGCGCTCGTTGTTGTTGTTGTTGTTGTTGTTGTTGCTTTGGGGGAACTTATGAACTGCGAGTCGTGAACACCCGTTGGTCGAATTTCGAGAGTATACAGTTTGGGGGGGAAACTGTGCCAGAGTTGTTTGGATGCTCGCCAGCTTAAGATTCGTTTCTTTTTCTAGTTGTGCGTTTTTCGAACACTTTAACCATTTAACTGTTTATCGTTTTGTGGCGAATTTCACGTTCTGTTCGCCGTGTTTACATTCTCGCCACGTTATCACTTATTAACCCACTTCCGGCTAAATTTGCAATGGCAAATATAAAAAAAAACACAAAAATAAAGAGGGAAAGAAAAGTATAGAAAAGAGAGACAGAGAAAAAGAACAGTAAAAACAATTTACAGAACCTAGAAAAAATCATAAATCATCATGGCAAATTGGGCTAATGTGACTTCGTGTGAAAGTCGACTCGGCTCATCGGGCCGCATCGTGACTTGCATTTTGCCGCGTATTAAGTAATTTTCATTAGGTTAATTAAATTAAATTTCCATTTCCTATGCGATGCGTTGGGGCGTTGGGCGTGGCCCGTTGCCAGCGGATAGTGGGACACCTTCTATTTCGATTCGCTGCCAAATCGATTGTTAATTGAACCGCGCCACACACACGGCAAATCACCTCAATGAGTTTTACCCATTTTCCTTTCAGTTGACAAATGCGACAACAACAATTCTCGCACATAGTTTGAACCAAGCATATATGCATGTATGTATGCATGCAAGCCTTTATATACATATATGTGGCTGTACGTGTGTGTGTGTGTGTACATGTGCATTTATGTTTTTGGCCCACTTTATTTCCATTCCACTCGTTCAGCTTGCGGAATGGGTCTGTTGAAGCAATCAAAAGAAAACAATAACAACAGTTGAGTATGTTGAATACAAAATACCCTATCTAATAATATCTGTAATAATGCCATACGACTGGGCATATAGAAAGAAGGCTTTGCTTTATTTTATTGATATAACGATCGGTACTAAAAGAAAAGTTTCACTTAACATTTTCACCTGTACCAGTTGTTGCTTCATAAGAGAAGCATGGCGAAATTTGAATTCCAGCCCTCAATGTAGACACGAAAGCCAAGTAAATATTGGGTTACTCAATTTGCATAGAGTATATTAAATGTGTTATGTGCATTGGTAATTGTATCTTTTTAAAATCAATTCTGATTGTTTTTCTGTGTTCATTATGGTCGCATTTGAAGTCGCTTTTGACTATTGACAAGGTCTAGGTGCAGCCGCTGGGACAGACCCTCGATCAAGCAGACAGCTCTGGAGCGCTGGACAATTGATTGCCTTACGGATTTCAATTTGAATTTGTATTTACTTTGGACCGGCTGTCATTCAGATTTCTTTCACAGTGCTCGCACGCGCGGCCAACGTCATTGACACAGTGTATATGAGTGTGAGTAGCCGAAATCAAAGCGCGGTTCATGGTAATTCACACAAGCTATCTAGTTCGGAAGTTCGAAAGTAGCTTTGACAAGGAAATTCCCCTACAAACAGCTACCAACTTCCTTTTATGTGTGCTGCCAAAATCATATAATTATCTTAGAATCCTGCTGTGGGTCAACGTAAGACAACGCGCAGATACAAGTTCACCTACTACTCATCACATGATCAAACTGCGAAGTATCTGCAGTTTGGTGAGCGTATAAATCAATTTTTGCGGCGGGTAAATTACTTTGATTCGATTCGTAAAGTTGCCGCGACTGCCACTTTGATGGGGACTCGCTGTGAGAATAACACTACGAATGAGAATGAGAATGAGAACTCTACATGAAGATTTTTTCATGTACCGTTGGCGCCCTTTGCTGGTGATTCTCGCCCGTCTTCATCGTGATCATCGAAATCGACATCGGCATCGACAGTCTTTGTCGAAGCTGTTGCTAACTTGCGTGTGTTTTTGTATGGCAGTATGCGTGTGTGTGTGTGTGTATCTGTGTGAAGTAATCGGTAGTTGCGAGTCAAGCCGTAGAGCAGCTCAGGCTCTGGCTTTGGCTCTGGCCTGGCCTGGCCTGGCTCTGGCTCTGGCCTCAAATGTTGTAAGTATTCTTCTCGTTCTCCGCGCCGCGAAAGGTTGTTGAACTTGTTGTACAACTCGGTTTCAATTTTGTTCCCTCAATCAGTTGCTGTGCTTTGGCTTTTGTGCTCGTTTTGTGGCCATTCGCCCGTCGCTTCCCTCGGCTTCCCATCTCACAGTTCGAGCATTGAGTTCTATTATAGAAAATTATATTATTATTATGTACTCCACTCGCTCGCTTGGCTTTGTTTGCGCACACATTTTTACTGTTATTTTACACACAGCTCGCGTTCTCTCTCTCTCTCTTTCTCTGCTACTGGGCAAATTCCTATATCCGAAGCAGAATACCCTGTAAAGTCAAAAATCGTTTCCTTATGAAGACCCTAAGCTGCCGTTAGCTTGTAAGCATAAGACAATTTTGTGAAATGGGCTCGTTTTTCATAATTAAGTGTTATTTATACCCTGCCTCAAGAATTTTGTGTATTTGCATAATAATTTGCTGCACGCAAGAGATGCGATAGGTTACGAGTTCGACATTTTGGTTTTTGCTTCGAGGCACATTTAAAGGCAACAATGGCAAACAACTTATGGTAGTATTTCAGTCTCAATTAAAATTGTCTTTATTCAAGAAAGAGGAACAAATACTTAAATTCTTTTCATAGCTTATATTTCTTTCTTTAAAATTGTTTGTTTTGAAGCTTGAGGATAGTTTTAAGGTGTGGACAGAAGGACTTCCGCTAAATCGACTCAGCTTGTCGCCGTGATCAAGTATATTTATTGGGCTCAAAGATACCTATTATTCTGGGTTACACATTCCGAGAGAAATTAATGATTTACTCCGCAAAGGCATAAAACCCATTTACGTTCATTCGAAGTAAAATCCGAACCTGACAATTCTATCGTCCATTATCAGGCTGCGATTCAACGAATTGTTGGTTTTCTCTTAGCTCAGTCGACTAATGCAGACAGTAAAATGAAATTTATTGTTCTCTTGACCATAATTAAAATCAGGCCTATCTTCAAGCATTTAATACTTGGCAATTAAGTCTTATCCGTGTTTCTTATAGATACCTTCCCACTCCTCTCCTAAGCATTATTGCTGCTTTTTGTCGGCGTCTTCCTTTATTATTAGGTTTAATTTAAAAGGTAACGCTTCTTGAACCTTTCGATTTATTTGCGCTATTTCCGTGGTCGTCAATTAAGATAATGTAAACAAAGAGTTTGAAAACTTAAGATAGGAAACTTTACTCGACAGTTTTATTACAATGATGTCTGCTCTATTAATTATTCTACGCTCTTCATTATTATTTACGCTCTGGTCGGAACGGGAAAAGGAGATTTGGAACTAAAAGCTTATACTCAGGCAGAAGGACGTATTTCCGATCATATATATCATATATTGATCAGGTCGACGAGCCGAATCGACTCATCCGTTAGTCTTCCATCGATTTCGGAAACTATTATACCAGATCCAGATTGTGGAAATTTGAAACTGTTATATAATACGCAGAACGAGTTTATTAGACACAGACTATGAATATTGCACTTTCGAACAGTGTGGCGCAGGTGAAAGCACCTGAGTATGTTGCGCATAAGTGCATCTTTAACACCCTGGATTTTATATTCATATCTTTATTGACTGAGAGGTACAGGGGGCTTTGCAGCGAGTAACCAAACTATACATTCTGACTTGGTTTCAACTATCAGACTATTAGAAATCAAACCGTCAAAGTTATTAAACGTAGCAGGTTAACTTCAGACGTCCTTCAAACAATTTTCGATAGTCAATACCGCCAATGTCGATATTACAAATTCACAGTTTGAAAGTAACTGGTCAACAGACACTGAATTACAGTTTTAGCTTGCATTGATTGAAGCTGCAATTACACATTTCGAATGCAATCGTCAGACTTGCGTTATTCTTGAAATGTGCTTTAGATTCATCTTGGAAAAAGACACCATATGGAGGAGCTGAAGACATGGAAAATAAAACAGAGGTGTTACAAGTATTATTATTAGTTTTGCGAAAATGAATAATAGTATAATATTCTTGCTGCACTGGATCTTTTCGACCATGTGTGTGCCCCTTGCACATTCTTGCCCGACACATTTTTCAGTTCGTGTCAATAAATCATCTGTGAGTCTCTTGTTACGCGGCCTCAGCCTCTCCTGGCTGGCTGAATGAACTGAGCTGAGTTGAGTTTTTTGCGGCAATAAATCAAATGCGTTGCGCCCGTCAATTGCTATTAATTTCATTGGCGTTTCGCAAAATATTGTATAAAATTGTTATCAGTATGAATAAAATACAATATGCATAAGTAATTTATTGCTAAAAAGCGAATGTCATAAGAGTCTACCATATGGCACTGTGGGCATTACTCCAACCGCCTGCTTTGCGCAATTGTGTTGAAATGTGTGTCGTTTTCTCGTGTCAATTGGCTGAATTCGTTGACCAGTCAACCAGCTGACCAGCTGACCAGTTGACCAGTTGACCGGCTGGCAGTGTCTTAGCAGAGCTCAGCATTGGGAATGAACATTTTCAATTAGGCTTGAAAATGATTTGCCATGGCTTAGATATTGAAAGTAATATAAACTCTGGAGTTGCCAAGCCTATTATTCTATGGTTTTTATCCTTGTAGGCTTTTAGACTAACCCAAATGTGACCTAATGTGAACAGTTATGCCAAAGTATTACTTAATCGTGGCCTGATGGCAATCACCGTAGATGCCGTCGAATTACGAGGCCACTTTAGCAATGCGCCAACTTTCTAGCTCAGCAGATCGTAACGCATTAACGAGTGTAACATTGGCAATTTGATGAACAATTGGCTAGAACAACGAGCGTGAAGACGGAAAGCGCCAGTCGGCAACCTCCACGCAACTGGGGCCACTGACCAGAAACAAAGGTGTACAGAAAATTACACGAAAGCCTTGACGCCCTAATGCCAACAACAAATGTTATGCAATGCTGAAAAATTGTCGTTAACTCTTTTGCTTAATTTCATTTTTCGCGCTGTTAACGACGCCTCGAACGGGAACCGTCCGGGTGTACCAGGCTCTGGCGTGCACTCCTGCTTCCGCGCTCTGATGCGAACATGATAATGTTTATTTTCCACTTCATTATATCGTGCGACGACTCTTGCCTCCCTTCGCATGCACCCCCGCCCATATGTTATGTAATTTCCTCAAAATGTTAACTATTTTGTTTACTTTTTCGTATTTCATTGGCAGTATTTGTTTATTGCATTAAAAAGCGTTTGCCCGATGTTTTTGTTTAGCTTTGTCATTATTTGGACTTCATTATTCAATCTAATGCATTGTGCAGTCGAAAAGAGTGAGTAGCCCGTGAGTGAGGTGGCATTAGACGGTATTGGGGGAATATCAATGATATTTTGGACCTCGTCTTTATGCTCACTTACTTTTACTTTGTTGCCAGTCATACTTTTGTGTAAGATTTTCAATCAATGCAAGATCAAAGGAAATAAATACCTTCCACAGAATCTTATGTATATCCGAGTCTTATCAATCAATAATATTTATTAATAGAGCATTTAACGTTCGTTTCCCCCTTTTCTTTGTTTTTCTCGTATAAGTAGTCCCAATTTACTTAACGGCTGTGATCCGATTCCGATTCGGATTTCCAGGCCGAGGTCACGATCTCAGCGCAGCGTAAACTGTGTCAGGGCGGGTGTGATGAGTGCGTGGTCTTCTCTGGTCTCAGCTCCAAGCCTAGGCGCAATCTTTAGCCGAGCAAAGCTATTGTTGGCTTGCTTAGAGCAGCGCAAACGTTGCCGTGACCCATTTCGGGGAACACCCACTGATCATTTCGACGGTCGCATTGCTTTGGAAATGAGTTTTCGGGCATTTACTTTTTGTCCAAATTTGGCTGCAATGTGTAGTACCTGCAGTTAAGTAGCTCCAAAGCGACTATTTACCAATGGAGTTCATGTTGATGTTACCGTTAACATTTCTGTTACTGTTGCTGTCCCTGTTGCTGTCACTGTCACAGTTGCTGTTACTGTTACTGTTACTGTTACAGTTGCTGTAGGCAATGCAATACTAATTAGCTTTTTTAGGCCTTTCGCCACTGCACTTTCACATGCAATGAATGAGTTATTGAATTACTGCCGCCGACTTTTGTAGGTGCAATAAATAATAGAAAAGCATTCACCATTGTTGAGCTGTGCATTTCCATATTCGTAAAGCCTGGCGCAGCAACAATACATTCCAAATTTGCTTTTCAGCGTTTGCCCGCCTAATAAAATATACGAGATTATCAGATGATGTTCATGGCTTCTGTTTGTAATTATTTATATTTACAGTTGTAAGCAACTTATTGTTTTTAAATTCACAATAGAAGCAATTTTTTAAATAATGTACCTATTGTTATACATTAGGCATTAGTTGTTTTGATCCATGGGTAAGGCCTAAGGCTTTTACGGCCTATGCGATTCAATACAATGCACCTGACTAAAACAACAACAAAACTTCAATTCTGATGGCCCAGCGAGCCAGCTGCTATCTAAGTACGTTTTTTTCCCTAAGCATGTTTGATTTCGTAAGTACTGAGATTAAACTCATTATTGGAGCGATCTCTTCTATGGCAGCTTTATGTTAAAGTCGTCCGATTCATTAAGATAGCCCTAAAACTGAGAGATTAGTTTTCAGGCATGACCATGTAGTCTTCTTCTCGGCCTGTAGTCTTCTACCAAAGTATGCGTATATGCTTTATCAGCAAAGAGTTTTCTTATCAAAGCGATATTTCGTGACGAAAGTTTTATACCACCTGTAAGTGTTGATTATAAAGCGATCTTGATGTTATTGTTGTTAGTTTTGATTGCTTCACTTGCGTTAAGCTGCAAGTCTTAAATAGTTTTGGATTGTTGTTGTTTAAATTACTCAAGTTTTTAATATAGCGATCAGTGCGATTGGAAATAAAGGCAACTTTCTCTTCATTTTGCCAGAGTAATTGCCAAACACCAAAGAAAAGCTGCCGCCGCCGCCTCTTGAATTGAAAGTCTTGAATTCAAATTAAACACAAAAGTAAATTTGAAGCGAATTAATTAATTACGAATGCATCAAGCGAATGGGCGCAGGTAACTTCTTTCCTGCTGGTGAATGCCTCTAAAAATCAAATTTAAATAAACGAAAATTTTACCTATGCCTATAGAGTTTGCAAAACCTACTCGACGGGTCTCTCTCTCTCTCTCTCTCTCTCTCTCTCTCTCTCTCTCTCTCTCTCTCTCTATCTCTCTCTCTCTTTCTTTCTCGTTCTGTAGTGCTCCCTTTATCTATCTCCGCTCACCTCTCATCCAAACTTCAACTTTAACTTTAACAGCACGTTAAAATATTTTAATTATAAATTATTTAAATCTTGTCTTTAACGGCGGCCACTTACGTTGCCAAGCTCTTTAGTTGCGGATAGTTTGAGGCCTTGAGTTTGGCAACAACATGAGCTATAACCAAAAAAAGTGCATTGCGTTTGTTGTGTTAACATACTACTACTACTTAAAGGGAAAGGTATCAATAGTTTTACCTGTAAAGAAGATTATCCGAAGGCCAGACACAATGAAATACTACAAATATTTGTCGATATTGGTGTGAAATAATTATGTTAGAATGCCGATTGCAAGTTGAACAACTGCAATCGAAATATTCTTAGATCGATCTTCAGATGAGTTCAACATTGCGTCCATACTGGCAGACAGACAAATATTTACTATAAATATTATGTAGTGATAATGATACATCTTTAGGTAAGATTCCAAGCATCTGGATCTGGCTTCTTGGCCAGATAACATTGTTAACGGAAAACTGTTGTATGGAACGCTTTTGCCTTCCAACCCGCATTAAACTCAGCTAGATTTACGCAACATTTCATTGCAGTTGCGCTTTACATTCATTTCCGAAGTCCAATACAAATATATGAATACCTGTTAAAACAATTTTGAAAAATCCTAACCATGGGCAAAAGATGGGTAGTAATAGCGAATAATGAGACTGCCTTGTTAAAAAAGTGTAAAATTTGTTTGTGTATATATATTGATTTAAACTTAGTTTTATAATTTTTTAAAGTTTTTGAGAAGTAATTTATTAAAAACTTAAAATTATTTCCTATCATTATCCGGTATTCGTGAGTTAATAAAATTAAGGAAAACTAATATACTAAGATTGCATAATCTAAAGCAAGTAAGAGGCTAAATCGTTCTCCCTGCTCCGCGCTAAGCTAACCTAATGAGGGAATGTAGGAAATGATTTTTTAGGTACATGTTTTCTCCAATTTATTCATAATTTGATTATTAATTGCTTTCGAATGTGTTGGCCGCCTTAAACGCTCAAGTAAATCGCCTTCAGTAAGTGGCAATATTAAGTCAAACTCGTTCATTAGAGGCGCATTTTAAGCATTATGATATCCCAACGTATGTGCTACTCGTTCTGGCCAGTCTTCCTTCCTTGAGTAATGCTAATGGCGAGCTCGACTGTCGCATAGGCAGAAAAAGCAGTAACACTTGGTTTAACAACCTTCCAATCCAAATCCAGACAACATGACCTTCATTATCTCAGCCGACCCTGCCTAGAAGACAATGATTAATATCGATGATTAATCGACGCCTAATTAATGCCATTATGTAAATACTGGTGTGAGCAAAAACACATAACTTTTTTCGAGTTTGCGTCTAGCTCTAAACGCAAAATATAAAAATAAAACACACTTTTATAATTGCAAGTCTAAGAATTAAAGTTGAAAAGTGTGTAAGAATGATTAATAGATACTATATTCATAGGCGTTCATCTCTTGAAAGTCCCTAATGAGATGCTCGAACAATGAAAAACAAAACGAAAATTAACATTGAAATGACCGAAAATGTTTAAAGGCTGTTACGAAGTGTAATGCCACACCCTGGCGTTGCATGTTATTACAATATTCTGCTTCATTCGGCAAACCTTTAGAGATATAGGCTTTCTTGTATATTTTGGTGAACATGTCCAAGAAATCTTAACACGCATCTAGTATTTATAGCAAGTTTCAACTCCAAGCTATAACGTATCAAATATGCTTCAGTCAGAAAGGAAAGGTCATACACAGATGTGAAGTACTTGTGAGACACCAATTCATTGGGCATATCTGCTTCATTGGTCCAAACCTTAGAGACATAGGCTTTTTTGTACATTTTGGTGAACATGTCCAAGAAATCTTAACACTCATCTAGTATTTATAGCAAGTCTCAACTCCAAGCTATAGCGTATCAAATATACTTCAGTCAGAAAGGAAAGGTCATACAATGAAGTAGTTGTGAGATACAAATTCATTGGGCATCTCGTTAACTGATCCTAATATATTATTTAAACGCCTTACTGACACAATAAGCCCAATTTGATCACATTTTTGTGTTTTAAAAACGAAGCGCTTAACCGTTTTGTAACATTATCTATAATTAGTCGTGGATAACTGAGGGCGAAATGGACAAAGTTGTACAATGTTGCATTGCCAGGCCCTGAAAAACTTATGCAACATCAGCAGTTGTAGCAGCTGTGGCAGCAATAACAAAAGATCTTGACATACTAGCAAAAAGTTTCTCACATTAGGAAAACAGCAACAGCAAGAGCGGCAAGAGGGGCAAGAGTCTATGAGAAAAATCACACATTATCTTTTTGGAAAAATCAATAAATCAGTGCCGCAGCCGCAGCCGCTGCCGCTGCCGCTGCCAGCAAAGCAGCTTTAAACAAAGCCTTCGAAAACAACAGAGGTCGTTTAGAGTACGCCAATCTGGCAGCCAACATCTTAAATATTTCGCCATGAAAAATTGCACAAATATCATTGAAAGATGCTCCGCGAGCTCCCCTCAGAGTCGCAAAGCGTTCCATTTCAGCTGCACAAGTAAAATGTCAAATATGCAATGAGAAGCAGCAGCATATAAACAAAAACAAAAACAAAAATGAAAATATAAAAAAACTTGCCGGAGTGTCGTTTGCATTTACATTGTTTTTTCTGTTTTTCTGTTGTTTTTGAGGGGCAATTGTATAATAACAACAATTACAAGCTGCAAAAAATAAATGCAGTAACAATTTAAAATACAAGCAAAAAATCACAGCCACTACATCAGCCTCCAACAAAAACACCAGCAGCAGCAGCAGCAACAGCAACAACAACAACAACAACAACAACTACAGAAGCAACAACAACAAAAACTACAACAACAACAACAATCGACTGAAGGTAGTCGTTACTAGTCCCGACCACATTTTGTCGGGCCCGACCTCACTTGACTCTTTTTCACATCGAAAACTAAAAAAAAAAATGAAAATGAAAATAATTCAGCTCTCTTAAAAAACCTGGCAGCTTAATACTTACTTAATAAGATAGCTCTGCATTGAGCAAATATGTAAAAAAAAAATGCTTTGGACCTTTGAACATTCACAGTTCCCCCGGATTGTGTAATTGGGATGCGCTTGCTCAGAGGAATTGCACTTGAGGCATTATCTTTTCCATGATAATCAATTTGCGGGTATATCATATATATTACTAAAGCTGTGTACTTCTCAATCTAAAACTAAACTAACTACTCGGGAGATTCATCTTCCGCTTTTCACGCAGTTAAGCGTTTTATTGCAGTTAATGCGAAAGTTAATCGGGAAATAAACCGTTGAACGGCATGTGATTCGCAGTTGGCAAACATTATCTGAAGACCTGAATTGTAGATAACCAACGTACGATTCATGAATGACAATTATTATGCCATAAAAAGACGAGATGCGCTCACGTCGCGTGCGGATAACGCAACTCATATCTAAGACGTAAATCTGACACCCGATCGAGCGGAGTCGGACAACCCGGCCAAATTAAGGCCCCTAATGCAACAGGTTAAATTCATTGCGATGCTCGCTTACGGTGAAAATGGCTAAAAGTTATTACCAAAAGCTGACGAATTGCGATTCAGGTACGCCATTCGAGTACGCGACTTTGCGGAAATATAAATCCAGATTTATGCGAGCCGATATGCTGGCCGCCAAAAGACCCACAGCTGGGCGCTGCTCAGGCGACGCCTAGACTTCGGGCCAAGCTGTCCACAAGGCCTAAAGCTACAGCTCGCCAATCATGTCACTGTCCAAAGCGTAACGGTCCACTCTCAATTGATGATGGTTTCTTGCAAAGCTCAAGTCGGCTCGAGCCTGCTAGCCACCGCGGAGCTTGAGACCATGTGGAATGCCTTTGGACTGGATGCTGTAAGTATTGGTAACCCTTAAGCTAGCCAAAAGATCCAATGCAATTCCGTGGCATAGTTTGGGTTCAATATTTCTGATCGTTTTGATTAAATCCGTCAAGCTGCCAATCACAAGGTTTAATTGCAGCTGTTATAAGTGTTAATTTATTACTCAAGAATTGGTTGTCACCCACTGCATATAGCCAAATAACTGGACAGACAATGGCGGCAGAGGCGTCTGCTCCTCCAGTTCCTGGTCCTCTCTTGGACCTCACGCGCCTATCTGGGATCAAAGACTTGCCTGGCTTTCAGACTTCGGCTCGAACTCAACCTGCATTTGTTTATTTATTTATTCTGGCATTTTGCTTGTGGTTTCTCTTGTGCCTCTTGCTGCCAAATTTGGCAATTTTGCAAAAATGTTGGCGGCCATAAGAAGCTGACAGTCGTTTGTTGTCGTTGTGTTTGTTGTTATTGCATCTTTTGTTTTTTGCGAAAAGAAGCCTCCCTTTCCTTGAGACTCTACACGTCTTTCTTACGATCTTGTGACATTTTAATATGCATTTTGAACTCATTTTACTAAGAGTTACAACTATGTAAATAATTAACAAGTTTGCAGTGCAATTTTCCATATTAAACATCTACTCGAAGGATCTCAGGGCGGTCGAGACGACCTAGAAAATCTCGTCACTAGAGTCGGGGATAGACTTCTAAGCACCTTCTTGTTAAGATCGAGCCAAGTAAGTTCCGTTCAACAGTGTTAAGTTCTTGTTACCGCGTGAACAGAGTATGCTGCCATCGGTTTTACCCGATTCTTGTTCCTACTTGCTTTAAATGTGGTTATTTTATTAGCTGTGGCAGATTTTCAACTGTCACATTGAATTGTGGCGATTATTTTTGGCTTCAGCTCTGTGCTCATCCCGTTGACACAGATTTAAAATGTGAAAAGCGGTTCGCTGTTGGTAATTAACCCACATGCGGCGCTCATCAAATCGGCTGAGCCAAATGCTATATAATATGCCACATTTGTGTATATATATGTATGTATGTATACATTTTGGTTGCCTTCGTCTCTCTTTCAAGCATTGCACAATATGATTTCATAAGCGTTGCAGACAACTGCGAGACAACTAACAAAATTTCCGAATTGTTGTGTGGCATTTTTCCTAGTTATTTTCGTTTCGCATTTTTCTCACTTTTCCGTTGCGGTCCATTTGCGTTCATAGCGTTTTGTGCATGAGTTTTAGTTTTGATTTGATTTCGTTATTGCGTTTGCCTAACCATCCCCCTCTCTCTGTGAGTTTGCTTTTGTTTAATCTTTTTTCTAGCCCATGGAAACGCTAGACTTTAGCGACTTCTCACTGCATTTTGTATTTGTTTCGAGAAGTCATAAATCTTTTGCGTAGGTATTTGTGGAACGCTTAGCTTGTGAAATGTTGGAAATTTATCTACTTGAATCAGAAGTTGTTGGAATGGACTATGTCAAAACTTATTGGCAGAAATTCGTATCAAAAAGCTGTGTGAATTTGAATCTTTAAACTAAATACGTCGATTTTCTCCTATATTTTACAAGTTTTAATCAATTACCGCTCGACATATTCCCAGTTCGAAAACTTTTACTTCAATGCGAACTGTATTTATACGGAGATCCTGACAGCTAGACGGACCTTAAAGAGTACCAATTCACCTTACTCGCACTGTAAATAATAATATAAATGAGAGCAGAAAGCGCTGCTGGGGTCCACAATCTCCCCATGATGCTCCCATTGCGCACCCTTAATAGCCTCCCCCTGCCTATGGTCGGTTTGGGGGCTGTCATGCTTGAAGACAGTTCGTCTGCAGCGCAGAAATGAAATGAATATTTAATGCAGACGCAGACTGTGCGTCATCGTTTTTCTTGGATCATTGCCATTGCAGTAATTGCAATTACAATTGCAATTGAAGTTGCTGATCAGGCAGTTAACACCCCAAGCCCGACCGGGAGCCGGAGTCGGAGTCGGAGCCAGAGACCCAGCCCCCGTCCCAGCCCCAGTCCCAGGCTCGGACCCAGTCACAGTCCAGCTATGGCTGGGCTATAACTTATGCAGCCACCATGCACTTGGTCATAAATTATGCGATCGTTGCTGCTTTTGTTGTTGTTGTTGTTGTTGCTGTTGCTGTTGCTGTCCCGCCGACTGCTGCTGCCGCAGAGATTTTATATTGTTGACCCCAGTTCAGCGGATCTGGCGACAGGCCATGTGCTGGCCCATGTGGCCCCCGTCTGGCAAACTTGAAATTTTTATTGTACTTTATCGTTGTCGACCGCTGCTTGTCGTTCGTCTTTGGTCCCAGATTGTGTGTTAAAGTTCAAATGTGCCTTACCACATGCGTGACCGGGCTTGGGTCTGTCTTTCATCCTTTCTATATAAAGGTATCTCAATCTGTCTTGGGGCCTGCGCTGCACAAATTTATAGGCTGTAGTTTTTTAAGCCCTGGAACTTTGGCACTACTTTTACTTTTGTTTGCCTTGCCAGGCAGCTTGCCCAATCTTAATACATTATCAGAGGACCCAAATGCGTATTCATTCAATTTTGACTGGACTTGCATAATATATATTCATGGTTACATAATGGGCGGAGCTGGAAAAATGCTTTTAGAAAGGAATTAACATTATGGAATAATATACATCTAATCTGTATATCTACAAGGGTATTTAATCTTCGTTCATCCGTTGTTTCTTTGTTTATATATATTTCATTCGAGAATTTAATATTCAATATTATTCTTAAAGTCTTGAAATAAACTAAGTAACTTACTTCTTGTTCCTTATCTGTTTTGCCTGTCAGTTGAGTGTTCAGGACATATACAACTAATTTGTCTTTAATATCTGGGCACATTATTTATTCCATTATCTACTATTTGTATATAGTTTAGTCTCAGTTCGCACTGGAAGTAATTAGTTGCGATCTCTTTGAGCCAAGGCAAACGCAAGTCGAACGCTTGTGTGGAAGAGCTTAGATAAATATAGAAAATAGTTCAGCTGAGGAGAGAGCAACAATCCTGCGGTTGTGATCAGCATCATTGTCATTTAAAGTGCTCAGTACAATATGGTGTGCGGAATTTCCATTTTAACCAAATTAGGCAAAGGAATATTTTTTCGCTCCAGGCCAAGAAATGCCATGTAGGAGCCGACTGCTTTTAGATTGGACATGCCATTGCCATTGCTCTGGGCTTTGCCTGCTATGAGGCAAGCACGGGGATGCTTGGGCCGGGGCAACTGCGACTGCGACTGCGACTGCGACTACGACTGTGACTAAGACTCGACTGGGCCAGCTGAGATATCATCATCGTTGGGTGAACGACTGCATCGAGATTTTGCTTGGATTTTGTGAAAAAGTCAATCGTTTGATTGACAAGACGGTTCGTCAACATCGTCGCTGGATACGCAGCTAAATTCAGCGGCCGTTTACTGTTTTGATAATGTACATGGCAAAAAAGTGATCTTTTCTATGCTGGGAAGTTGTTTTGCTTCCTGGTTGCGGCTGAGGGCCGAGCTCAATACTTTTTTGTGCGATTTTTGTTCAGTTAGTGAGACTGACCCACTTGGACCGATACACAGCACATTTGCTGCCCCCAACACGCCCCGCCCCAACTCTCTACATTCTCTCTACATTAACAGTCAATTGTTCAAACTCAGTTCAAAGCGTAGAACCAGCTGAAGTAAGGCTCAAAGCAGCACATAGATTCTTGACATCAGGAATAATATAAGTATAAGAGTCTACATATTATTCTTAACTTAACATTTGATTTTAAGCTTGTCAACGATTTGCGTTTAAGCTGAGCATAAAGAATTATACAACTTTTTTCGAGAGTAATCTATTGTCTTAGGCTGCCTTTTGATAAGGGTATTTGGTACTCGGATCTATTTTGCCTTTAGTCAGAGAGTCTTAATTATTGAAAGAGAGTCGCCTGGGCTCAGCTTGATTTTTTGATTAATTTCCAAGTGTGAAACTAGAAAGTGTGAAAGTTGCCAGCATACCCCTAATTAGCGTTGAGATATTTGATTTGGTACTCTAGTTTATATTTACGATGACAAAAAGAACAAAAAACTCGTCTAATTAAGCGTAGCTAGTGACAGACGGATTTTTGCTGCTGAGTTGCTGAAAATCAGCTAAATATTAGATGATTTATTTTTATGGCTGGTCGGCTACCGCTATACGCTTGAGACATATTGCTAGTCTAAGTCCAAGTCCGAGCTGCGTCCGAGTCCGAGTTCGAGTCTAACTCATAAATATTTACAGCCAACACATTCGCAAGTGGCTGACCAAACTAGTTTTCCAGCTGTAAATGGACACAGACTCGGACTTCTTCTCTGCTGCTCAGTGGCTGGTGGGTAAAGGCTGTGCTAAAAGTGCAATTAGAATGAGCCGCAACACTTAGCGGGACGAAGGAGCGCGGGGGCGTAGGGCAGCTCACGGTCCCAGTCCCAGTCGCAGTCGCAGTCTCAGCCAAAGTCGAAGTCGAAGTCGCAGTCGCTGTCGCAGTCGCAGTTGCAGTTGCAATTGCAGTCGCACTTTACCGACACTACGCAATCTTCGGATCAGAGTTTTCCAACGAAACCAGTCGGCAGGCAGCCCAAGCTAGTAATTCTAAGCTGCAAGTTGTTTTCCAAATGCCATGCAAGAATATTTTATTCTTGATGAACGTGCTGTGGCGGCAGCAGGCAACAACAAGTCACTTGCAACTAGCAAGTACCAACGAGCAACTTGCAACTTGCAACTTGCAACCGGTAACCGGTAACCAGCAACAGTAATGCCAATAAAAGCAACAGCAACAACAACAACAACAACAGCAAAATACAACAACACCAGCCGCTAGAACAACAGCAACAATTACGAGCGAAGCAGCAACAACTTTTGACCTAAATTTCAACTTAAATGCATTTTAAATTCATTGAATCGATCTGCGCCAGCGACCACAGAAGCAGCAACATTTTTTATTCAATTTTAAATTAAACAAGTAAGAGTGCTCACATCGACAATGCCCGACTTACTGATACCCTGACCCCCTCACTAAGCTACCTTTATGGCTTCCCTCCATACACACCCTACGCAGTACCTGAGCTTCTTCACACAAATGTGTGATAGTAGCAATACCTCCAAGAATATGTTTTTGCAATTTTGGAAGGAATGGGGAAAGCATTAGGAAAGTGAAATTTCCATCATCTATGCATACGAAAAGAAAACATACGTAACAGCTGTGAAAATGCTCGAATAGAGAACGATATTTATCGATACTATAAAAACGAGGGTAGATATTGTAATTTATCTGCTTATGGGAGCTGTCTGTAATGGGTCCTTTCAGGGTATCGTCTAAATTTCAAGTGTATAAATCCTGTATATTTTCCTAGATCGATGCGTTCTCACAGCGGGCAAATAGATGAAATATTGTTGCAGATACTTTACGGAATCACAAGTGTCTCCTTTGGGCTCTTACACCCAATAGCTATTAATACCCTCTATACCTGGCTTGGGAGTAAGAGGGTATCAAGACAGTCGCATCAAATTAATCCGCTCATTAAATACTCTTCAAAAACTGTGCAGAATTAAATAGCAACTGTTTGCTAGGCTCAAGTTGTCACTTTAATTCTGAATTAACGCTGATCTGGTGACATTAGACAAAACTGTAATATGAAGGCTTTTGCTGACTTCAGAAAAGATTTGTGTTCTCCCATAGAAGCCTTTTAGATAAAGCATGTGCTTAAGGTGAAATCTTTTCATCAAAAACAAATGCTTCTGATGATTGATTTAAAACATTCCGTTTGAAAATATATCCTATCTAACTTGTTCAGAATCTTTAATGTTATTTACCACGTTTTCGACACATTTCATATTGCGTTCGTTGCAAACAAGATAAAAAATTGTGTGGTATCCATTATGGAAACAAGTTTAGTAATCGAAATAGAGGAAAAAAAAAGCAAAAATAGAATTAACTATACAAGTCGCAACAAAAGTGGGGGTTTGTTGTTTAACGCGCGACGTTGGTGTTTGTTTGACTTGTTTTTGTTCTGCTCGTTGATATTGTTGCTGCTGTTGCCGCAACTGCGAGTGCACCCAGCGGCTTTGATAGTTGGCTGGCATGTCGTCAGCGTCAGTCCCCGGCCCCGGCCCCATCTCCGTTTCCGTCGCCGTCTCCGTCACCGTCACCAGCAACGTCAGTTCGTCGTCGTCATCTGTTGGCTTGTTGCAGTCGCCGTAGCCGCACACACAAATTGAGCAATTCCAGTCAACAACTCCTACTTCTAGTTGAAAAGTAGCCAAGTTGTTTTACTCTGGCTAAGAAAACCAACGGCAACAACAACAACAACAACAACAACCATTAGGCAATATCAAATACGGTCATAAGCCGAAGTAGCAGGTTCTTTTTCTTGTTTTGGTAATTTCGACTTGAAGTTTCTACTGTTTAGTTTTCGTATTCTTCAGGTGCCTTGGCTGTTGCACGTTAGCTCCAAAGTTAATTTTCTGTTGTCCCAAATAATAGACCTCTATATACAAATGTATGTAGCCAAAACTGCCGGAAAATAAGTAAGATTGCTCTGATCGCAATTGCTCGACTAGGAATACCCTTGAATTTCCTACTACTTGGCAGATCCTGTATCCATTATACAAAATTAGCGTTTAATGAAGTACAATGAGAAAACTTTAATTTAATTTCTTACTTGTACTTTGACTTTATAGATAAGTCGATTATCATCTGTTTCAAGTTAACAACAGAGCAACGCTTCTGGGCCGCCATTTAAGAAATTAAAAGTTTTAACGCCTTTATTTTCATAAAAACATATAACATTGGCAGAAAAATCTATTGTAGGATAACTTATTGTAAGCGTGATGCATACAATCTTTTTGTGATACTTTTTAAGGCGACATATTTCCTGGTAAACGTAGCCCATTTTACCCTTTTAGCCCATTATAAATTCGCTCAGGGTATAAAGATGAAGTACACATTTAATTTCTCCCCATGTCGGTCAGTCCATATGACCGTATAAAGTGATCGTTACTATTGTGTACATATAACCACAAGATTTTATGGTATTTTTATTGTAGATTGATAAACGAATCTTAAAATATAGTCCTTCCTTACACTTTGCTCCATAATGGATTTGCGTTGGTTTGACATTTGATGACAATTTGAAATAATTTAAAGCAGACCAGGTTGGCACCTACCCAGTTGGACATTAAATTATCATGATTATCATCCAAAAATCAATATAGCATTAAAACGTTTTCCTGTTTTATTCAGAACAAGCTCTAAAGAATGAATTTTAACGCGATAAACGTTTCATATTGTGCGCCTTGGACGTCGCAATGTTCTAATCCTGCCGATCTCGCACTTTTTTCCGCTGTCGCACATTTTTATGCATACGTAAATGTAGTTGACGTGGTTTCGTAGTGATCTTCGGGGCTGGAATTCGTTTTGACAGTAGGACAGAAGTCAGCTGTCATGCTGTATTCCGTGTATGTAAATGACGGAAGTCATGCAAGAATTTTAACGAAAGGCTACTTCAAGAGTATACGATGTAATTATGAAATAATGTTAGGTGAATACGCTTAGATATAAAAAAATCCGTAGCTTACATTTGCCGTGAGTACCTCTTAAATGTCAGATTATGCAGTTTCGAGTGCAAGGAAAAGCATTTGTCGATCAAATCTAAATATTTGATCACTTCTTAAGGAACTTGATTAGAGGCGTACGTCCAAAAATCTAATTTTTGTACGATAAGCTCCAAACTTATAAGGTCAAGTAAAACAAGCTTTCGGAACTGCCTTTGGTATACGAGAAAATATATTGAAGAGAATAGATTATGTTGTTTTTCAAATCAGCACATAGATAAACGCATTTTTACCCATTTCCAAAAGGTATAAAACTGATACCTGTCGATTTCTTGGAGACAGGAAGGGTTATCGAGACAATTTGAAATAAACTCAATCCGTCTGCCATAGTAGGACCTAAGTTCCAAAGCTCAATGTAGTTGTATTTTCGGATCGACTTGATCGATTTGGACAAAAGACATAACTTATTGACTTCGTTGATGATTCTGATCAAGAATGTGTATACTTCATAGTTAGGGAAATCCGTCTTCTTTCTCTTACATTTTCTATGGTGTGTTGTGTCTTATTTTCTCTTTCTCGCAGGTAAGCCCTGCTCAAAAATCTTCATTTTACGATTGTTGTTTCACTTAAACTTTGCTTCATAAAACTGTTTTTGATATAAGCGCTCAGACGACACAGATTCGAGACGAGCGTAGTGTAAAGTTGTGTTCATGATAAAAAGCAAAATGGAAGTCGACGCGAGACAAGCCAGCGCGCAATGTTCCACTTTTCGATTCTCACTAATTGATCAATCGATTTTATAGTAAATGAAATGTGAAATCCGATCTAACCGATATAGTCATGCCGCATCCATAAATAGACTCTGGGCCGACTTGTATTTGGTTTCATTCATAAAAATTGTACGCCGTCGGAGGAGGCTCAACTTTCAATGCAGACGCGGCAGCCAATTTTGTAATTACAACAAAACCGTGGCCCGGCTTCGGATCAGCGGGCCATGTTTGTGCGAGTATTAGGCGGTCAAAACGAACCTTTTTGGGTAATGCTTCGAATAAAGACATTTGTGCCAGTTTTTCAATATGGTCGGACGGTCTGTTGGCCGCCTATTGTGACCGCTTGCAGCACTTTCATTCATTCATTAAGACAGCCACCTAATTTTTGTTTCCTTTACATTTCATTTCAGGTAAGCAACGCCTAACTGGAAATGTCCAGCGATAACTCCATTCATAAAGCTCATTTGTGCCAGTGCAAGCCAAGGGCGGGGTGAATATATGTAGGTACTCGGTTAGTGATAAGTATGAAGGTGATCTTATGGCCAAGCTCCTTATATTCAAAGATGAACTCTTATAGATGAATGAACAGAATTTATTATGCAAAACAGACAAAGCCAGTTTTCTTATATTACAATAACTACAACATTTAAAAAAGTCAAATAACTCAGAAAAAGGAAAACATGCATAAGGAGTATAAGTTATATATGGACTGCAGGGCAAGCCAATTACATCAATGACTGACCTCCGACTCCCTCCTTTAAACTTCGGTGAGCGATCACAGTGATTTAAGACTTCAAAACTCTTTAAAGCATCGAACGATCATGAATCGACGACGATGACGATGACAATGACGAAGACGCCGACTTCGACTTCGACATCGACATCGACAGCGACGACGTGGTCCCATCATGTTCACTTTCACTTAGTGTCAACAAGGCAGTTGCAGCTGCAGCTGACTTTGATAATCATTGATCTTCATCGCAGCGAGCATTGCATTTCAGCTCCGCCCCGCTTACCCCTTACCTGAACGGACCCACAGGTCGATCGCCGCAAAATTTATGTGCAAGACTTGGCTTTGCCTATCGAAGGTTTGTTGCCGTTTTTCGATTGTCGTACGAACACCGTACAGCCGCTTTTCAATCTCCGTCCTTATATTGAAAACGAAAGTAGCTTTGCCTTCGACCGTCCCGCAAAATTGTATGCTGTCGCGCAATTTTTTATTATACCCCGCACCCATTGCAAAAGACTCAAATGAAGGGTGTCATGGTTTGAAGCAAACGTATGCAACAGGCGGAATGCCGCATAAATTCTTGCATGTTTATCAATACATTTTGATACTTACTTATAAGCCAAATATTATCTATATTCTACAACTACTGTATACAAAAAATCTGTCGAAAATTGAGTTTTTTCGCCTTGCAAAATATTTCCTTTTTGTAGCACATAAACTGGGCATTTACGGCTTCTCAATCTCACATATATGCAAAACCATCAGGCATACGTCTGCAAGTGTATTAGATATCCGAACTGCCGGAGATACCCTAACTTTTACATTTTTTTTAAACAATTGGCCATATATGGCCATATTTAAGAATCCGCGGTACAATATATCTCTAAGTCGAGCCGTATTATTTACATTGTTTGCTTATATGTTTGTATGCCCGACAGGCTATCTTCTTATTATAGCCATGCTTACTTAACAAGGTCATCTTCTTATATGCACAAGAAAAAGCCCTGCCAAACGTAACAACCTGTCATGCACTATTAATAAAGTCTTACCCCATAAATATTTATATCCTTGCTTCATAATTAATGTTTCTCTTACAAATGGTTTCCCTCAAAATGACAAAAATGTCGCTTTTAATAAGTATTTGCTTTCGGTTGGGCCTACCTTGCTAAGCTTTCTAGTTTTGCCTTGGACCGTGAGCCGGCTTGTTAAGTTACTTTATAGGCAGCGAGGGGTTGACCTTTTGGGATGAACGTACCTGATTTTCCGTTTTTTTTAAACGTCAAACTTTCGCATAGATGCCTCTAAAGCGTTGACATTTAATGTTGGATTTGACACACAAGTGCTTTGTTGACTTTGATTGAATTAACCCTTTTAGATGATTTATTTTTACCCGGCAACAGCTGTTACAACAGCCATAAGGAATGTTGATTGATTTGCAATCAACCGACATCACATATATACGACCTAAAGGCATTGCTAAACAGTTTTCCTTCTGCAGTGTTTCACGTATCACCTTTCCCATTCTCGGAAAAGGTATTCAAAATATGCTTCAAATGCAGGTGCACTGTGATCAGTGTGTGTGCAGTATAATCATGCATCACTGAACATTATCAATGATGGTGAATTTTGTAATGTTACCAAATGGAAATCCATTTGCCGAGGTGGTCACACTTCGCGATTGCAAAACTTTCCTTTTCATTTTGCATTTTCGTTCACTTTCGTTTTGTGCACTTGGAGCACGGCAAGACTGGCAAAGTATTTTATGTATTTTTAAATGCATTTCTAAATGAATTGTAATATGAACGACTGTATGAGGCGCCCGTCGTAGTCGTCGTAGTAGTCGTTGCCAGGCACGACCTGCGATGCCTATCTATTTTTTCCAAGAGCCAAAACGCTTCCATCGAGACTCCGGCTCCCAGCCGAATCCATTCCACACAACTTGCATGCTCACGTGGGGCAGCAAAAATAAAATTCAAATGCAAACAGAAAACACAAAACACATGTGGCGCCCAAATTCAGAGAAACAATCCAACCAGTCAAACAATAAAGCAGCTGAGGTGATTTTTACTTTTACTTGCCAAGGCTCATGTGCACGATTTTCCACCAGCCACCAGCCACCAGCCGCCAGACCAGCCAAACGTCGATTCCAAATGCCAACTTTCAAATGGCATAAATGAAGAGACGACAGCGACAGACAACAACAGCCATGATTGTACAATAGTTTTACGCAAAACGTAAAGAGCCGAGATAAGATGATAAAGCTACACTATAAAAACGCCCTAGGTCCGATTCGGACTGTTCCCTCCGTGGGCCCTCGTATTCCGTCAACTGTGACGTGGTCTCTACTTTTGGCTTTGTTGTATTATAATTGTTCCACCGACTCCCCAATTTCCATTAAAAAATCAATTTTTGACAACTCTTCTATGGCATTACTCAAACAATGCCTTTATGTGTGGCCAGCAATGACGTTTTAGTTTTTATTTCGACTGTATATAAAGCTTTAATCATTTTCAATGTATGTAGGTGGGGGCTTAGCATTCCCATTCATTCCCATTGTATCCAACTCGAACACACTGAAGCTGTGCATTAATTATTGCGTCTGATTATCATATATTGTTAATTCTTTGTACTAAAACTTAGGCAAGAAGTTTAGATTGTTACATTTCTTTGAAATTAAGAGATCAAATGTTGATTCTAGCTTTTGAAACCTAAGAGATTTGCTCAAATAACAGAAAACCGATTTCGTTTGTTATCGATTGCTTGAAAACGGGGCAGGTTATCGATTATCTAAAGCAAAGTCGTATTGCGCGGGCAGTAGGAGAACCTGCTTTCAAAATTTCAAGTCCCTTGCTTTTATTAGTTCTGAGATCCTTGCGTTTATACATACGGACAGACATATGGACATGGCTAGAGGGACTGAGGTTTTGATGCTGATCAAAAATATATATATATTTACCCTTTTACCCATGTGCAATGGGTTCAGGTTTAAACAGACAAAATGGAAACCCTATAACATAACATTGATCGATGATGCTCAAGACTCAAATTATTGTATTTAAAACATAACCGATTACCGGAGTACCAAAGATTAAATATGATTGTATAACTATACAAACTTATTCTCATAGAGCTTTAATTTTCTTTGGAAGTACTCCGCCTTAAATAATGGAATATTTGCTATTTGAAATAAAACTCTCAAAAAAAGAAAAGATAACTCTTTATTTACATTACCATTATATCTTTAAAATTGAGAGATTAGTATGTATAAAAAAGGACCCCAAAACCAAACTAACAAACAGCTTACCAAGTGACCTTTAAGCTGGCAGGGCCATCTAGCTGGTTCCTCCGTCATCTCTCTGCTATGCACATGCAGCTCCTTCAGGTCACAAACGAAAGTGAAAATGCTTTTGACACAAGTTCCCAGTTGAAGGTGCCTAAAGACATGTTTTTATTGTCTTGTTTCGCATGTTACACAATGGGCAAGGCCTTTAAACGGCTCGAGGCTGAGGATGAGACAATGAGACGAAAGACAACCACACAGCACAACACAACATATAAGCCCCGAAAACTTACCCGCTCCACGAGGGGCACAAGTGACCAGGTGAGGAGCGGCAATATTCTTGGCATGCACGAGAACTGGTCAACCGATTTATCGGTCGGTTAGTTGATCGCTCGCTTACATCGATCGGGACAGACAAAATATCTCGCACCGCCCGAAGTATATACATATATACAGCTCTCCGAGTGCTCCGCATTTTTTAATGGAGCTTGAACTGTATCGCACTGCGGGGCAACGACCACAAAGAGCGACCGCAACGTCGCGTTGCGTCGACGACATTCGCTTTCATTTTGAGCTGCAGCCGCGTCTGCTGGTCAGTCGCATTTGCGACTAGCCGTGTCGTGCAGTGCAGTCGGTGCCATGGCGTGCCACTCCGATCCACACCCCACTTCCCTCTCGCTCACTCTCTCTCTCTCTCCGTCTCTCGTCTTACCCACTCCGGAGGTTGCCATCTGGCATGCACTTGCCGCGATCACAGCGCATCGGTTCATTCGTTTGTTGCACTTGATGTTCGGCTAGCGCTTTCGGTTCGCGTTCCCATTCCCATTCGCTTTCGATTTCTTTTATGCTTTCGATTGTATACCCTTGAAACAATACAAGGGTATAATCGACAGTGCAGCACACCAATGGAGACAAACACGATCATTAACAAAATAAATATAAGCCATTAAATAGTAATTAGTTTATATACTTCACATAACAAGATTGTGAACTACTTTCTACTTATAACTGGAAGTGTTCAAAAAACGTTCCACATTCTTGAGTATGAATGAAATTATCGAAATATCGAATCAAAATCTGAATAAATATCAGAGCGTTTGGTGCTTCTTAAACTCTCATACGAGATATGCTTAAAAACAGGATATCGATACTTTTATCGATAAGAGGAAGTTATCGATAATATAAAACTAACTTGATCGAAATTTAAAGTCTACATCTTTTATATTATATGTGATCCCCACGATCTTGCCATTTGATGCTGATGAAGCGGACATACTCCTCTCTTTTTAATTTTACATGTATAAATTATGTTTTTTATTTCGCTTCGAAGTCAACGTCAATCAAACTGTTGATTGTCAATCGACCGTTTTGTTTATTAAAGATTTGTCAGATACTCTCGACCTCGGAAGAGAGCTTTATAAGTAAGCGTGCGAAACTTATTAATCATATCCCATCATAGCCGCGACTGCAGACGGTTCGACTTACGTGTGTGGCACTTATGAATGTGCCAAGATTAGCCTCCACTGGTTAAATCGCGGCTAATAACCGATGGTGGCCCTTGATCAACAACTGGCGGCGACCACTTTCGTTTTTTTTATTTCAAGTCATGGTCGAATTCATACCGGAGATGACGAGCGCAGTCACAACGGCTGCCCCGTCATTGATCATTGGAAAGTTGTTCTCGCACACACACACTAATTATAAGGCTGTTTTTTTTTTATGGCAATTTATCGTCGGATGCCAGAGCTGACGACCACACGTGCAGCCCCACATCAATATTCGATTCCGAAATCAAAAAGTTTCATTCATGCAACATATTCACACGGTGGACCCAAGAAACGCATGTATTTCCACATCTCTGTTGTCCCCTCTACCCCACTTAACAGCATGTAAAGTAAATGTAAACGCTTTTCTGGTATGACAACGGTTAACGTTTAGGTTCGACAGGTTGTATCGATTGCACTTTGCTGCTTTTATCAAAAGAAACTCGAGGCAAGACTTGCAAAGAGCTTACCCTTGACAGATATATTAAAAATAATTATTTTACATACTTAAAACTAAATATGAAACCCATCGAATAACGAACCAAAAGTTGGAGTTCACATTTAAGACCCGAGTTTTGAACCTTGATTACAACCTTCGACCTCTTTTCCAGATAGAATTTTCGAAAACTGAAAAGTTCCCCATAAATTTACGACTAAGAGTACACTGACTAACTATATGTTTTACCGTATAACATCTTCTCAAGTTGTTTTTACTTCCATATAAAACAGCAGTGACTAACTCTAGTAACTATCGAACAAATAGCAGAACTAGATATACAATTATATTTATAATTGAAAATAGAAAGTAAAACAAACCAATCTTAATGTTTGCAATTAATAAGTATTACAAATATAATATCAATATAATTGAGATACCAAAAGCTTAAATATCTCATCTGCTTGCGAAACTTAAGTATACTATTTACAATACTCTTTGAAGGTATTGCAAGCAGGGTATATACGTACACACACAGACATGTAATAGGTTGATTAATCTTGTTGCTTCTGCGGTATTTGCGGTTAATAATGATTAAGTCTTTGCTGATTTTGTTGTTGTTGCTGTTGTGGATCGCCGCTTTGGCCGCTGCCTTGGTTGCTGGAAACTTACCAACATTGAAAATACAAGCGTATAAACAAACAAGCGAGTAAACAAACAACAATTCCAGACTCAAATTGAGTCAAAAGAGATACCACAACAACAGCAACAGCAACTGCGACATTGCAAACAACTTTCCAACCACAGTGGCAAGTTTGGATATAGATTTGATTTGGACTTGGACACGTACACGTGAGCGTGAGTCTGTCGCAAAGCCTAAGCAGGTATCTTAACACACACTAGCATGTGCGTACTCGTGTGTGTTAGTCCATTTCAAGCTGTGTGTTTAGTTTTCAATCGGCATTGGCTGCAGCTGCTGCCACTCGAAGAAAAGTGAAATTTCTCAGCAACACCCCGATTTATGATATTTATGTTAATGACTAGGCTGCGCTCGGCTGAAAACGTGATTTTGATTTGACATTTTGCCGTCTCTTATGACTTAGACGGTTCGTTATCAAATTAAATCGAAAACAAGTTTTCGGTAATTTCAATTATTTGGTTGAGCCAATCAAAGAGCTCATCATCTTGGGGCTCGTCACTTGAATGTCATCTGCCAGCTAGCTTAATGTCATGCATCACAGCGAATGTATCCTCCCTTTCCCCTCCCAATTCTATATGCATACCCAATACTCTAATACTAATCGATTGCACTTTATATCTGTATCTGCACGCTTACGCAACAGTCAGCGACTATGGCAGGCACAGTAAGTACTCTATTTAAGCATTTAGTTGGTGTTGTTTTTGTCTTCTTTAAGCTGGCAGTCGAGTAGTGTATGACATACAGCTTTCTGTTTGCTTGACAGACCTGGAAGCTTGTTAGAAATCAATAACTTTTTTATTTATTGTTGCAATTGCATTATATAAAGCTTTTTATATTATAAACATTTGTATACAAACATATGCATTGTTAAGTATTTGTTTAAATTACGCTCCTAATAATAGCCAGTTGCAACTGTAGACTTGGAGCTAGTTCCGAGTTGCCGACATTAAAAAAAAAGCTAAAATATTCTGTACACAAATCGAAAACGTTTTTATTAATTTTGAGCAATGTCCAAAGGCTGTTTTCATCGGTTTTAAAACTGAGGACCCAGACGTATCTCTGATTCAATCTGCAAGTTGGGAAAATTGGTCTAATTTTTGTAGGGAAAGAGATATAGATGGAGTATATAAATCAGTCTGTCAAGAGACACAAACGAGGATCAGACCATATGGAAGCTGGACTCTAAGAATTATTAAAATAAAATTACTAATGTGCGCGTTGTTATACACTGTAAGAAAAATCGGAACAAGCTATATTGTAAAGAACACAATGTGACACAATTTTGTTGAACACAAAAGCAATTAATATAATGATCAAAACAATTTGTCTGTTCCATGTGAAACAAGGGGGAATCGTGCCATATCAAAATATAAAGGGCACAATAAGACAATTAAAAGTAACATACAAAATAAGTAAATTATTAAGCAAAAGATACTTTTCATATTGTGTTCAAAACAACAAACAACTCAAAGAACTTAATTTAAAACTTATTGTTAGGAATATTAAGTGGGTCAATAATGAAAGAAAATTGCTGGCAGGGAGCTGATTCTGAAACAATTAATATTAACATTAACTTCGCCGTCGGGTGTAACCGACTGAACATTACCTTATTCTCAGCTAATTAGCCGTTCAATCCCTCGCAAATTCTTATTATTGGGCTGATGACAGAAGGCTTTAAGACTTTTAAACTGTGACTTTGCTGCTTGTTGGGATCGAGTGTGGGCGTAGCCGCAGTATTTTATTCGGACAAATTGATATTGCTCGAAAATAAAATACCCCTTATTGTCATACTAATACGACTTATCTAGTCGAGAGTATATACTAGGACATACCCTTCTTTTATAGATAAGTTCGTACAACGGACGCACGAAGAATGCAGAAAATATAACTTTTTAAGGAGTCGCAGTTCCATTCCTTACTTTTTTGTAACGTTCACTTGCATAAGATCCTTACACGTTATCAAAGGTGTAAAAACTTTGGCGTCTGACTTCGCACACTCTACGAGAAAAATGAACGAAGAAATGTCCAACGAGCCAACTGTCCGTCTTTCTGATGTCCGTTTCTTTTAATTTGCAAACTCAGGCCACAATCAAACTTCAAAATGAATATCTCGAGAAGTTTTTCTTTAAATCGACTTTTGTATTTCTCCTTAAACAATCTTGGACTTTTACTGTCTGTTTACACCGAACGCAATTGAGTATTTCTTGTACGCTTCTTCGACTGTCCAGTCTTATCGAGGCTACTTACCTAACACCGAAATGAAGATTAAACATTTGCCTTTGCCTGGCGCGAAAAGTGATCAATGATGAAATTTACTCGACCCAAAACAATTATCATAGCTTTTATCAGGCGGCGCTCGTTAATGGCCAAGGGGTGCCAAATTTTGTCCCCTTTTTGGTACTAAAGGCGGCGAGTTATAAGACATTGCATCTATTTGTCGGCAATACTTTAAGCATGTCTATATTTTATGGTATTTGCATGGCCCCAAAAATAACAAATACTTCAGAGATAGTTAATTTGCCGCATGCCGAGGGTATTAGTCATGCGTGCCTAGGGCTCATAGATATAAGTATCCAAATTTATCAAAGAAGAACTTTTTGTTACCAATAAACACTTGTTGAATACTAAAAGCATTATTACTAGTTAGACACAACACAAATTTTTAAAAATTTGTTTATCTGTGCTTATCATTTTTCGCTTATCATTTAAAAACATTTTAATTTAGCCTATTCTATAAACAAAATTGACTATTTTCGACCGCACAAATATCTGATTTTATAATTAATGGTAATTTATTTTGTTCTTCAGGCATCACGTAAAGTCTCCAAATGTGGCTATTTGTTTGTTGCGCCGGATTGGGACTTTTCAAATCCATTGTATAGGACAAAGGTGAGTTTTCAATAGAATAATTAATTAAGTGATTAAGAATACATATTGATAAAGCATCAGACATGAATTTTTCACAAGCGGTTGGTTAAAAGTTCTTGTGTGACCAAAGTAAGCTTTTAGCGAGTAGGTTCCTGTATAAATTGGCTCTAAATAAAGAATCGGCTTAAAAAGAAAATAAGTTAATGAATTTAAAAACTATCTTGACCAATTGCGCACTTTGTTGTTCTCATTATATACCCATGTCTGCCAGAAAAATCATTCTAAGCCAAGTTTAGTTTATAAGAGCATTAAATCTTAAGTGTGACGTTGTTTCTTTGATCATTATAAAAAAATTTTGGAGACGTCTATTAAACATTGCGGAAATGGAAGGAGGGAAATCAAGGAAAATGCTAGTTGACTGCAAAAGCAAGGCTCAAAAACCAAAATTGTAAAATTTGCTCACTTTGAACTAAGGCAATTGGGCAACTATTTGGCAGCCCGGCCTGGTCAACTGAAGAAAGTGCCACTGGCCGTCATAAGAACTGTACGTCCCTGACACTGGCACCCGTACCCGGCACGGTTACAGCAGCTGCTGCTGGTGTGGACCAGGCAACGCCTTTTCCTCTCTCGCCGATTCGTATCTCGACCAATTAGCGAATGACGTTGCGACGTGACGGCAGTCAGCGCATCGTTAAATCCGCCATCGTCCGCGAAATACTTGTATGCAAATGCCTGAAAACGGTTACCAGCTGAGGGAAGCATCAATGGGGGCTTTCTAGAAATGGACAAGTGTCCACTGGAGCTTAGGCGACGTTAACGTCTGCGGTGACAGCAACGACGACGACGACGGCAATGATAATAATAAAAGTGTACTCATGCGCATTGCGCACTTCCTTGTTAACAACATAAATTTACGTATGTTTTTAATGGTTGGACAGGTATTTAATTAACAATTTCTGCGTGGATCCACATCAAGAGTATCAACCGGATGTGTGCATGCTTCTCTTTCTCTCCCCCTTCCTCTCTCTGTCTCTCTCTCTAAAGATAAGTTAGAGTGCGATGGACTAATGCAGAGAAATCGAATCTCCCAACCAAACAAGTAGTTTTAAGAGGAGCGCCAACCAGAAATATTGCCAATAAATTTAACGGACATGTTAGGGATTTCTAATAAAAGCTAAGTTAAGTAGACAACCGACGAAGAGGAATTCACCTGAGTACTACCGGGTATTCCCTGGCCTTGCCCGTGGTATGTTTTGTGCTCTTGGATATAGCTTTCACTCAAAAGTTTGAACCATTTAACACCTATGAGCGGGTTCACGAAAAACCTATCCTATAGAGGTCTTCGTAAATTAGCTCAACGCCAATCGAATAGATCGAATCAAAGAAACTTTATACAAATGATTTTCGTAATATATCCATTGTTGCGGGAGGAATTTAAAAAAATCCCGACTAAACGGGCACCTCCATTATATCATTATAGGGTATCTTCAATGTTCTTATGGCTTTGACTATGCGCTGATCTCCAATCAGTCAGTCAGGACAGGCAGGTTTATCTATAGAGCTTTATCTAGCGAGCATCCAGGAGCACACTCGCATCTGACCTGGTTATTGAATATCGAAAGAGCTCTTAGCTCTGGGCTAGCTACAACTATTTGAGCCCGTTTATCTGTTTGCCAAGCCCTTTGGGCCATAATTTGCAGTGTGCAGTTGAGCAATTATTGCATTTCACAGTTCACTGCTTTAGGTGCAGCCAGTTTGTATAAGCCCATGCCCCTCTTTGAATCTTATTTATTCAGTCGCAGTGCCCGCACCTCAATTCTGAACTTTTTGCAAATGCCAGAAGCTTCAAACTTGCTCAATTTACCCAGGGCTTTCTTTTTATTTGAGCTAATTACATACATATTTGTATGTATGATTATATATATATTTAAAAATATTTATTGTCAATTACACATTAATGCTTACATTCTGCGGACTCGAACTCGTAACTCCGTTCAATCTTGCCACCGCCCCATACCTCACATCCATACCAAGATTCGATGAAAAATGAGAAAGGAAGGGCTATCTTCGGCAAGCCGACGTTTAAATACTCTTGCAGACCGAACCTTTTCATAATACTTATGTGTGCTTAGAAGCACAAGGAAAAGAGTTAATGCCGAGCACTGTTAAGATATCTTGAAAAACAAATGTGTGTCATAAAAGCAACTTGATCTCGACCGATCGTTCCAATGGCAGCTATATAATTCAGCGGTACGAGGTAAACAAGATTATACATATACCTTTGTAGAGGGAGCATAGTGAAAGTCTAAAATGACAGAACATTTTTAGTATTATATTGCATTGGAACTTGGAAACACTTAACATCTTTGTATACTCTATATTGGCAATGCATTAATACAAATTGAATCAGACCGAAAAGAGTTTTAGTGGCAAGAAATTAGGGCCTTTATGTGATGCACTACAAATTTTGTATGCATAATTTGCCTTGATAATTTGAATGGTGTAATTTGGTGCAGATAATTTATCAATTCGCTTGACAACGATTACAATTTGGAGTCCCTTAAGGACTGGCATTGCAACACCTTGTGCCAACAGGTTGGGGCAGCTAGCTTCTTCTTTGCCTCTCTGTGCCGCATTTATTAACTCGCTAGGAAACGGCTATAAAACGTACAGCTAAGAATTATGTAGATTTTAATCGGCGCACCAAGTTTTCTGCATACAAAGTGCACAATTTTCATTTGAGACGGCGGCAAAGAAAACCTGCCGAGCAACCCAGAACGGAAAGACAGTCTTGGGGACGGACGGCCGGAGACACAACACGTGGGCAACATAAGCGCTGACTGAGCAGCCGATAAGCCATTATGCAGACGGGTTCGGGCGGGGCTCGCACGGGCCTGCCGTGCAGGATAAACAAACCAATTTTAGCTCCTGAAGAAGTTCAACGACCCCGGCCGGCGAAACGGAAGTGTTTGCTAGCCAATTGGCCAGCAACCGCGCAGTAGATGATAGTCACAATCATCTTGGCTACTCTCCAGAAATGTTGTTGATTGACAAGCTCGCGAGTCGAGAGACCTCCACCGGCAATAGATTCGCGTATGTCTTTTTAATTAAACCAGGAAGTGTCTAGGCCCAGGCACCAGTCTGACCTGCAGTCAGCTATAAGAACTTGAAATATTTATTAAAAATTATGCACGCATTAGTGGAGCGTCTCTCTGGCTGAATGACTTACCTTTATTAAGGAAATGGTCTGCGTTATGAAGATTACAGAAAATGTTGCGTATTACATTGTTGTTGTTGTTGTCGTCGTGATTGCTGTTGTCCTCGTCTTGATTGCAGCCTTCGCTCTGGCGATTTGAGGCGGTTCAGTTTATGGTCTACTCCATGGCAGAATTCACTATAAAAATCTTAACAGCCATTTCGGCTATTTCATGATACGCCCACGGTGAGTTGTCTTAATTTCCTGTTAAGTGATTAGAAAAACTAATTACACGTCAGAGAGGGATGCAGATAGATAGAGAATGAATATTTGTTGGCTTTATATGTGAATATTACAACAGAAACACGTTTTGAATCTCCAAATAACGTAAACAAGTTCATTTGAAGCAAATAACAGTTGCAGCGAGTCGTTAACGGTAACGGGAGCGGGGAGAGGTACAATGGAATTTCACGTTTCGCCAGACCTCCGACCGCAGACTGCATGTGGGCGAACCAAGTGGAACGGAACGAATCGGATCGGAACGACGTGACTTATGGTGTAGGTGGAACATAGGAAATGCAATTAATGCATGTCTAATGAGCATAAGCGACGTTTTTGCTATTCCATATACTCACATTTGAACTATGGGACAATTTACACAGAAGGTATTGAAGAATGCGTTTGCCATAGTGTTAGAGAAGATAAAATATAACTTCTATAACTAAATAGTAAAATTGCAATTTGAGTGCGATGACTGTATTTTGGAAACATACCAAAAGTATAATAAAAGTCTCTTGATAAAAATAAAGTATGTTTTTGGAAGCAAATCGTTTTAAAAGAAATGTCGGAATCATACCATAAAGATACAACGATCTTAACTACTATTACATCGGGTAACACAATTTATACCAATAGTTAATTCATATTTAATGCAGTGTGATAGCCAATCAGGTCGTTTTAAATTTAAAATCTGTATAATACTTGTGACTGATATATGAAAAAGTTTATACTGACTGACTTAAGAAGCTCGCGTCTTTACTGAAGATGCCTTTGGAACGAAAGTAAACAATAATTGCACCTGTAAGTGGGCGAATTTGAAATATGGATAATTTACCATACGGCTTTTCAGAAATGAAAGTACAGTGAAAATTGTCTTCGATAATCGAATAGTTTGCCGCACAAAAACTTTCTTCCGATTATTCCTTCAAAGCTATACAGTAAAATAGTGCGATCGGGATAGTGAAACAGATAAATGACAAGTTCGGTCAAGATATATTGATGAACAAAATAGGTTTTCGTACAATATCCTATAGCAATTTGATGTAGTAGTTCCTTCTACGCGTTAAACATTTCATATGCTCCATATATATGTATAAAAGTGCTTTGCAAACACATTATTTGCCCGGGAGACGCCAGGTAATTTTTCCTTAAGTATTTTATTTATTCTTTTGGTTTCTTATCTTGTTGATTAATGTACTAATATGTTTGACATGCCACGTATTTTTTGAAAAATAAATTTTATTTATGCTGCTTGTAATGCAAAGCCGCAAGTGGGTTAAGCACATACAACTAATTTGCATATGGAAGCTTTGACAGCATGACGCAGAGTGCTTGACTGATTGACCGTCTGTCGTTGTGTCTATTTGGCTCTGTGCTGTGGCAGCCACATTCCCGCTGCTAATAAATTGCAATTAGAATAACATGCTGATACTTCTTTGCATGCTAAACTCTTTGCATTAAACTGCAAAAGTGTGGGGCGAAGGGGAATGGAGTGCCAACCCGGGCCAGGCTTAGGAATGAGCCCGAACTGACCTTGGCTAGGAAACGAGATTCATTTACCTTTTTATATTTGTGAATATATGAATTTCTGTATTTAAGCTCTTCTACAGAACTTTCAGGTTTCATTCATAAATATAAATGCGAAGTGCAATGTTAATTAATATGATAATTTCAAACGCGGACACAACTGCGAATTAGCCCACGGCCAATTCAGACAATTACCCTATTATGATTCAAATGGATTGGCAGCAGTCAACAACTGGGCGGAGTTGGATGTGGGCTAATTAATTGCTCTCGGCTCCTAAACGATAATCACCATTCCGTGGACCGCCAACGCGTTGTGTTTTTTAGTCCCAGCTTTTGCGCGAGCAGCAAAAAACAAATGCAGAAAAACCTTTCGCTTGGGAGTCAACTCGACTCCAGACTGTCAGCCACATAGAGCACAACTCTATCCAGACTCTGACGAAAGCATGCACTTCCATATTGCTTAAAGTCATATTTCACGATGACAACAACGCGTCTAGCTCGCGCCTCTGCGCTTGCCAGTTTTTCCTCTTATTTTCCATTACATAAACGGAATGCTGACGAAACTTCCACGTTTAACGCAGATGACGTTGACTTGGAGCAGCGTATTTGGTTACCACGCCATCATTGTCGTTGACCAACAGAGCAAGGCGTCTTGGCCAGCTGCGTGGGGCCCGGGTATACCCACTTGAATGGTAACTGGGTATATGCTGCTATATTGAGGAACTGTCAAATAGATGAATAGAGTAAGACAGACTCCGGAGATTTGAAAGCCGCGAACAACTGTTCTAAGAGAATGAAGAGAACTGCATCGCAGATACGTATGAGTACGCACAGACAAACGGTACAGAATACAGGGTATTTTCCGGCTTTACTTAAATGTAATTGTTAACAACAAGTAAGAATATACGAGTCGTAATACCTCTTTCTTACCCTGTTACAAAAGACTTCTCTTCGTTGCGAGGTTTTTTTTAACTTAACTCTGTAAAGGGATAGGTCGCTAGTCGAGAAATATATCATATTTTGTCTGCAGTTCTTCGATTTCTGGAAAGTGTTGACCAAAAAATGTTGGAGATATCTTGAATACATAAATTTTGCCTGGGTATATGGCAGCCCTATTTGTAATCCGTTTGCTAGGGTGTTTTACGAATTTTAACAGTCAATCGCAAAAGATGTGATGCCCAAAAAAATGTTTCTGAAAAAATTCAACCAATTTAGGTCAGAGAGCAGCTTGCTTCATTTTGTTTGTTTTAAAGAAGAATACCCGCTTTTATGTTATAAATATATATATATTGTTTGTTATTGAGTTATTTCGACTGTAATGCTATTACTTATTATACCCTTAATTGGGTAAGTGATGAAAGGGTATAATGATTCGTGCAAATGTGTGTAAAATGTAGAATGAAGCTGCCCATCCTTTATTATGAAGACGTCGATTTCATAAACAATAAAAGCTAGAGACTTGAAAAGATAACTCGTAGCATTTTCGGAAGCTCTATAAAGCTCGATTACTATTTCTTGATCATGTCCCCAAAGTTCTAAGAGCTACAGTCACCAAACTTGTCGTATTTCTCCTCGATTGGTATATACAGATCAAGTTTATTTCATTTGGTAATAGGATAATAGGATACTCTTACTTGTTTTCGGTAAAACTATTCTACAAAGTAACCGATATGTATAACTGGCACTAGGAACATTCGATTTATGAAGTCCAATTGTGGCATTCATCACTTTGCGTCTGATCTGATGTGCCAAAAGGGCGCTGGCGCTTTGTTTTATCGTCAGGCAGAGACGAAGACGAAGGGCGTCTAAGCCTTTCCAAGCTGCCTGTGGAAACTGCAGCTGGTCCGATTGCTGTCTGTGTTATAAATGATGGTCTAACATTTCCTCGAAAGCTAACGTAGCGCCACATGCCACGGCAAAAGATCTAAAACGTATGCTCTCTGTTTAGCTGTCTGAGTTTTGTGCAGCCCACGCATTCAGACAGCCAAAGAGAACGAACGCAACAGAAACAAAAACCTGCTGCATCATTTTTTACTCGAAGATTACATAATGATTGACAATTCATTATGCCAGCGCACAGTGCTCGAAAGGCGTTCTATATGCAGTCGAATCGCAGGCCTAGGGTCTCGGGACTGGATACTGTGCTTGTTTTTAATGGCTTGTAAGATTAGCCGGCTCTGGGCAATGAGGAAGTGTTCTGCTTGGCTTTTGGGCCCACATCTTGCAGCAATATAAGTTATTAATGGCTGTTTATATTTTACCTTTTCTGGTGAGTAACTGAGAGCTGAGAGCCCCTCAATATGCAAGCTGCACTCCCATGGGCACAATAATTAAGTAAGTAGATACGCTGCTCGGCTCCAAGGCCGCCGGGCCACATTATAATTGACATCCCAGAGGTGTGACCGCAAATATCGTGTACTTTCAGAACAATAGAATTCAACACGAGTCGACTTCTTTTGACTGACACAGTGCGCAACTTGTTTGAGGCTTTGCACACCTGCTTCTGGGCTCTGCTGCTAATTGTAGCAATTAGTGTGCTCTTAAATGTCAATTTTTCAATATTTTTTACTGACTCAATCCGCTTGTTCTGTGGCGAGTAGAAGGGGCTCTGGGAGGGGACCTTATAATTAATCTAAACATTGGCAACTCGTCGGTATTTGCGCCTCGCTGTCTGCTCATATAGCTCCAAAACAACAACAAAAGATACATACTACATAAATGACCTTCGTTACGTTCATTTTTTGTATGAGAAAAATTTAAAACAAAAAGAGTACACGACTAGAAGATACCCTGTATGCTTACTATCTAGAATAGTTAGTATCTAGGAAGAGTTATTATCTAATGTTGTACCTACACATACATAGGTGCAAAATCAGATCATGGAAAGCTGAATGGTTGAGTAAAGAAACAAGTCGTCAATATGTTAAATGTCATATAAACGTTTTCAATATTCGCAACCCCACAGATAGATAGTAGATTGTAGTATAGAAACCAATCGAATGCAATAACATTTGGACGCTCTTACAGTTCGCCTAGTTGATATGACATGCTGTTAAAAGCGCGTTTTAACATGTACACTGCAAAAACTTGTGGAAAGCGAATTCAAACACACACATACACATTGAGCGAGACCTACACTGACCAGATCCATAAGAGACATACATCCTTGATCGCTATATCAAGAGGATTCTGATGACCTCATTCAGTTGTCAAAAGCTAAACCGATGTTATAAATTATAGTGGCACCTATACCAATAGTACTAAAATTAGGCTCCTAACTCGGACTTCTAGTCCTCGTCTAAAACAGTGTTTAATCATCTGTTCCCTAAAGAAAATAGTGTGTTGTTATATGAAATATAGCTAGAAAAGGAATCATGCTTAAAGTAACCTGATACTCTTCTAAATACATTTTCTAATTTATTATCCTATCAGGCATTTGTTTTACTCATACATTTTTTGAGGAGCTTTCGGCGTGTACTTTGCAAGCGTAAGTGTGAGTGTGTGTGTGTGTGTGTGTGGCGACAGACGACGGACAAATAGACGTGCATGACAGAGAGCAATTGTAGCAAATCCATCCGCGTCCACCTGCCGCGCCCTGCCCCATCTCACTCTGACATCGTTGAGCGCCTTCTGCTCTCAGCTCGAAATTGTTGCTGTGCTTGTTGTTCTTGCTAATTTTTCTGCTGCTGCTGCTGCTGTGTGAAGCCCACAACAAAGATGTTCTAAATGTTACTTCTTATACTGAAAGCCGTTATTGTTATTGCAGTTGTTGTTGTTGTTCTTTGCTATTGTGCGCTGCTGTCGTTGTTCTCTCTTAGCTTTAGGCGCTCAGTAGCTTTGTAGCTGCTGCTGCTGCTGTTGTTGCTGCTACTCTTGCTCTTGCTATTGTTGTTGCTGCTGTTGTTGCTGTTGCTCTTGCTCTTGCTATTGTTGTTGCTGCTGCTGCTGTTGTTATTATGGTCGCTTTTATTGTGTAATCAACAAATAACGGCACTTAATGACTGAATGAGTTTTTCAGCAGAAGCCAGCAAACGGTAGATGCATTTTGCGGTATACGCCATTTCCAAGCTTGTTGCTTGCAACTTGCAACTCGCAACATTACTCACGAGATTCGAGGCGTTACGCGTACATATCCAGCGCGTCGATAACTTTATTTTTGGGCCGCATTCTGTGGTCCCCATTTATGGCTACGTGTACGTGTGTGTGTGCGTGTGTTCTTACAAATATCTAAGACATGGATAGTTAGTTCTCTTTGTTTCACATAGGAGAGCCACCTTCTGGCAGTTTCTACTAAAGCCCGCCGGTCGCTGCTGCCAATTGGTTCACAATCCATTTAACGGTTATACTGCCTTCAACACACGCAACTTTTGATTGGTTGCGAAGTGCCTCAGTGGCTTCCACAAGCCTAAAAAACTTGCCCAATTAGGAGATGCCCGTTGCTCTCTTCATCTCTATATATAAAACTGATTACTGATCACAGCAGAAAAGGTTAGAAATAGAAAGCTGAAATTTGCAATATAGTTACCTTTTATGATGGATGTGCACGCTAAGGCTAAGAAAACATCAGGGTCGTCATCCAATCGACCTTAAACTCATTTCCAAAGATCATTCTTTAAATTAATTCGAGGGTTCACACTTAAATAATAATGTTTCGTGCCGAACCTCGTGAAAATCGGATGAGATTTGTCCGAGTTACCCGCAACCATCGTTCCGACAGAAATTAAATCGTTCTCTTCAATTAGTCTATTAAGTGCATACTTTTAGGTGTTACAGAACTTTACTATTAGAATGAGCATTAGAATCTTGTCGTTCAGTAATATCTCGACAAAGAGGGCAATTTGATCAGAAGCTTGTTCTCTTAAAATGTTGGTTATTTGGCCTTAGACTTACAATCAAAATGAATACGTTTTAAAGATCTTTGGAAACGATCTTACTTCTGAAACTTTGGTCCATTCAACCCAACTACAGGGCAATTTTCAGCTTCCTATCTCTTACGGTCAGCCAGTCTAAGTCTTATGTAAACGGTATTATACTTTATAAACAACAAATCGTAATTTGTTTATGTTTCAAGCTGGTTGTAGCTCTTCCTCTTTCGATTTTCAACACGTAACGATGCGTTTATTGCACTATCCCTGCTTAAAGATGCACCTTGAGAAACCTTTCTGCTTTCCAGTAACATTTACAATATATGTACTTAACATAGTATACATCAAATATATCGAGAAAGAGGAGATAGATTCGGCACGCCGAAGATTTCATAGTCTTGTAGGCAAGCAGCGCCTAGTTGGGTAAAAATGATTTGCAAATCCAAATAGTTCGAAATACGAAAACTAAATATGGAAAATTTCGATGACAATCTGCAAAACAAAGAATATATTTTTAAGAGAAATGAAATATTGCATACTTTCATGCGTCTCAGTTTATTTTTTGTCTACGCTGGAATGCTAATTTTGACTAAATAACAATGTGTATCCATTCAATTGTTATTAATGAATATCCTTTTATGTGTTTATAATTCATCTTATTACAAATTGATTAATATTAGCGTGGCCAAGCTCTGCCCAGAAATAATGGAGATATGACATTTGCCCTGCAGTCTCATATCAATTTGTATAAACTAATCAACGTGCAGTTTATACTGAGAGCAAATATCTCTCTTAAGCTTATTCCCAGTGTTTATAAGACTGGAGTAATCGAAATTGCAACTTAGATCGATTTATTGTTATCGATAATCATTGATTATTAGACCTGTACGTATTGTTATATAATCCTGTTATAGAACTAGTTGCTAAGCAATTTTTATATCCAAGCGTTCTATGATTTTGTTTCCAACCGATTGAAAATCTTAACGAAATAAGAACCAAACAGCTTATTTGTAGCACAAATTAAATTAATTCATTAAATCAGTTTTTTTTATTTTTGGTTATATTCAGAATTCCATATTACACAATATGTGCTTGTAAATTCGTACATCAGAATGATTTGAATGATTATTGTTCAGCCTTTTTTAACAATTTAGTTTCGTAAGATTCAACCCTAACCAATTACGAATTTGTACGTTGAATCAGATATTAGTCGCCTATAGACAGACTTTTGGTTTTTAAATGCAGATGCTCCTTGCTCAGGTTTGAATGGTTTGGGTTTAGATATGCGAGTCCCAGTGCTTGGTCCATTCAACGGGAATCAGTTGACCCAAATCCAGTTGCCAGATGGCTCCATTCTTGTTGGCCTCAATGGCCTTAACAAAGTTCTGGGCGCACTCCAGAGTCGTTTGAGTGGGATGCTCAAGAAGTAGCTCGCCCACGCGTGGCTCGACGTCCAGCCACGAGTTGAACTTGTGCACCAGAGGTGTCCTGGTAATGCCCGGATTGATGGAATAGGCGGTTACACCAGTAATATGTGCCAGTCTCTATTCAGATTAAAGACGGATTTATGTTTAACATTCGGTTTGTTATCTGGCTGTTAGTACTTACCGCTAGTGAATTGGTGAAGCTAAGAGCAGCCGCCTTTGAGGCGGAGTAAACGGGCACCTGGTAGATGGCATTGAAGCCAGTCACCGAGCAGATGTTGGCAATGACTCCGCCTGGTCCGCCCTTGCGCTTATCCCAGAATTCCATAATGGCAGTTGTGGTATTCACCGTACCCGTGAAATTCACTGCAATGGTACGCTCAATCTGGTGATCGTCCAAAATGCCAGCGCCATTGATCAACAGATCCACAGTCTTCAGCTTGGCGAAGATCGTCTTCAGCAGCTTTGTGGTTTCGGCCACCGGAACAGTTACATCATAGGGATAGAACGTAACTGTCACCTTTGGATTGATTGCCTTCAGCTCGGCAATAGCAGTCGGGTTCTCGATACGGTCAAGGATCACCAGGTTCTAGGCAAATACATTATATATTAATATAGTATTCAGTCTTGAAGAAATCGGAAACACACCTTTGGTCCACTCTTGACAATCTCCCGACTGGTGTCCAGTCCAATGCCACCCAGTCCAGCGACAAAGATGATGTTCTTGTTAGCGATCGCCATCCTCTTAGTGATGCCTTCTAGTCAGTGTTCACCTGTTCAGACGAAGAACGTACAACAGTTTCTAAGTTTTTCAAGTCTCTGCCTACTATTTATAACCGCGCAGCCGGCGGCTTTTTTTAGTGTTCCCTTGCCGGCCAATCTTAGGGGGCTTATCAGTTACGCCGGCAGCGAAGTCGGCGTCGAAACGGACAGAACTGTTCGTGTTTTGTTTTGTTGCGTTCTCTTTTGGTTTTTTTCCAGTCTAGTCTTGCCGAATTTACGTATGTGCTTAATTTAGACGCAACATTTGTTTATCTATTTTTTTTGTTTTGTTTTAGATTCGTATGCTCGTTCGGCTGTGCGTATGTTTCGTGTGGTGTTTGTAGAATATTAATTAAGAATTCTAATATTTCACAATATCATGCATGCGCAGCTATTTGACTAGTTTATTTAAAATTAGAAAACCAGATCGAACAGGTTGGCGAACATAACTAATGGATGCCCAACTGTGAGATACCCTCTCCGGCACAGGACCTAGAGTGAACTAACTAAATAAAGCTATCCAGAATATACATATGAACAGCAGATCTTTAATAGCCTGACCGTATTAGGAAAATATGTACATAGATTTGTGCCCCGGGCTGTTTACTGTTACACACTAAACTTACGTTGCGGTCGAGAAGTAATAATATGAGGAACGTGCAACTGATCCGGCCTGCCTGATTACACTGTGCTGATTGACACTGTTCTCTGTGCGAGTAGCGCCTTAAATACTTGTAAGTCCAATTCGAAGCCTCTGTCTAAGTCGCGGAGACGGTCGGTTTCTAGGTAATGTAACGCTCTTGTGTAAATTTACGAAAACAAATGGGCGTGTGCTTCCATGTGTACTTGTATGGAAACATCGAGTATTGAGATAGGAGAGAGGCTCGGATCGCAGCGCGCTTGGAGATTCGACCTTCAATGAATGTCAAAGCAATATACATTGTACGTGGACAAAATGTTTGCTTTTTATGGCCGCAAATTGAGCATCGGCTGATTTGCATCTGCCGACTGGCATAGGGCGTACCGAATAGAATTATCATACTTGGGTCAACAATTGCTTAACACGAGCTCCATTAAGCAGGAAGCCAAGCCCACCACATGCGAAGAAGGCTTACAATTATCTTCCTAACTGGCACGTTTTCATTTAAATACAATTATCTGTGCCCTTTCGAGCAACTGCAGCCTAGTAGTTCACCATGTGTGTGCATTGACATTCGAAAAGAGTTGGATATTTTAATATCCCAATTAAAAAGTGTTGTCTCGACTTGAAACTGTCTAAGTCGAACTGCATTGATTAAAGTAATAAAGTACATATGATTGCAGGCATACAGAGTATAGCTATACAATGTAATGAAAATGAAACCAATAACCATTAATAATAACAAGTTTTCACCTGGCTTGACGAGGTTACAGAAGTAGCCTTTTGACCTCATAATCTACATTAAACACATACATTAAGCAAGTACAATTCGGGAGGGGCAAACTTCAGTATGTCCTGAACCCAGTGTTAAACTGCCTTAACATACACTTTACATAAAGAATGTTAAGAATGTGAAACTTGTAAATGTCAGAAATGTTGTGCATAATGGAATCAGGCTTTTAAAAAAATAAAGGTTCAATCGAAAATTGACTTGAATAATTCGAGTATATCTTACTAAAAATTTGTATATAGTCATAATACAAGTATGTATATACGTTTTTATTGATATTTTTCACACTTACCGATTAATAAGTGCATTCAAATGATGACTTTTGGCTTAGGTATTTCTAATTTTAAAATGTTGAAACCTAGCTATTCTATTCTCGAAAAGTCATCGGGCCTGATAAGAGTCAGAGCTTATAAAGACAGAAGTCAAACGGCTTGCCGGGTTAAAAATGCACGGGAATAAATTGAAGGGCGGAAAAAGTTGATGCCAATTATGGATTCCCCATTTGATGGAGCTCAAACTAATTATCAAACATCTATCTAAAATATAATTTTGCATGTTGAATTCAAATCATGCTATTTAACCTTCAGATACTAATGTGTCGTTGATCTGGGGAACTACAAGAGCTAGAGACTTAAAATTTTAAATATAGGAGGATATGAGGAGGATTGGAAAACATAGAAGGTCTTCAACGTGAAATTTCGAATAGTGTGAAGATGCAGACTTACGCTTCGTAAGTTCCTGCATTGCAACTATGGAATTCATGTTGGGCTCTTTTTTGTGCTTGAATACTTCAAAGCTTGTTCTTAGAAGCCATACTATTATATTGACTAAGGGGAACAGTGGAACAGTTTCCGATTCTTTCTTTAAAAGATATATTATATCTTGTCCTTTTTTGATACAAATTGGCCATTAAATTAGAAGCTTATTATCATGAGGTATCTCGTTAAAAATAAATATGCTAAGATGGGGCAGTATTCGTTGCTACCTTGTGAATATGCTCATGAATCTATAACAATCCACTCGTAAATTGACTGATAAGCCGAACTGCTGTAAAAGCCTGATAAGAACGTCTATCGGCAGGCGTTCGAGCTGTCGTGGGGTTCAATATTTCACGACACGTTCTGCTAATTGTTAATCGTAATTGCTAATCTTAATTAAAAAGGTTGCGATTTCTTAATTACAAAAGTACACAGCTAGAAAGCTGGCTGAAGGAATCAAGCAATCAGAAGAAGTTATTGGTTTTCTCCCAAGTGGATGAAGTTGAAGATCAAATTTAAATATAAAACATTTCCATTCAACGATAACGTACACATAAGCATCTAGGCTTTGGCAAACTGCCAACCGACAACTGATATATTGTAAGTACCCTGCACCCATTGAACCTCATTAAAATGGGGTATATGCGTTTACTAGTGCATGTAACAGGTAGAAGACGGCATATCTGACTTTAAGTAAAAAGTAGTTATATTCTTGAGCAGGACATGTAGTGTCTATACTTCAAAGCTATAAAACCTACAGACTTGCCATTTTTAAAGATCTATTCTATCTAGGAATGGAGAAAACATCACTCTTTTAAACAAAAATAAGTTTGGTTTTTCCTTCAAAAGGTCAAAAGTCAAATAATAAATGGATATCCATTTAATGGACCCTGCGATATTTGGAGATCTTTAAGCAAACTATGATTATTTATGTTGGCTTTATTTTTACGTTAAAGGCGATTCGACAAAAAAACAAAACTTTCGACCAAGAAGTGGATTTTTCGATATGTGGGGAACAGTCCATTAAAATTATAAATAAATTAACGATCATATGGCAGAAACTTTCTGAAATGCAGTCAATAAGGTTTCAGATTCTTGGCTGTTGTGGCTTCTACTTGGTCCTCGAATCAAGCTTCAGTCTTCCGAGCAAGCATTTAACTAGCTTACAGATAAAAAAAAGTAAAGCAAGCATCATTTATATTTAAAACCCACCTTACTTATCTGTTTGTTATTACATTATGTTTTTTATCTAATCAACCTTAAAATTGTTTTGGCTCAATGTCAAATGTTGTTGACTCTGGGTTGTAAATCCCCTTACTCAATGTAGTTACCGTTAATACACTTTCTTATCAGAGAGTTGCTAGTAGACTTATCTTATAAGAAGGGATTCATAAACTTAAACTATATCAAACACAGCATAAGCTGAACAGCTCGGTATACGTACGTGCCACACCTCATGCACGATTTACTGCAATAGTTGTCTTTGCAGGGAATATAATAAAAGTATTAAAAAGTGTTGCGGTTCGGCATCTACCTCTGAAGCTTCGGCTTAATTTGCTTTGACTTTTAGCAATTTGCATAAATACGAGCTCCACCATAAATATTACCAGAGCCCGTGCAGAGCATGTGTCTGCGGGTAGATGTAGACTCTACCATGTTGTTGATGCCATGCATTTGTTATGATTTCTGTATTCATCTGCAGCAACAATGGCAATAAGAACCAGTATAAATGCGAAGGCATTGGATAGCAATTTTTTCAAGGATGTCGGCGGCAACCAAAGCGACACGTGAAAAAATTGTGATTCCTTCAAAGGGGGCGTTACGGCCACGGCCACGGCCAATGGTAATAATTTACCATCAGCACCAACCGTAGGTAGACTAAAATCAAATGTTAATAATCTGACAGAGCAGGGGCTATCGCAAATGCCTGACACGCAAATACATTGCTGAACATGAACACGGAAACAAATAAAGTAATTCCAATTGGTTAGCTATTGGATTAACTTGAGAACATATCAATGAGTCGTGGGGAAGTGTTGAGTGCAATAGGGTGATCAAATCAATTGCAAGATAATATTGACACAAATGAGCTCATGCCGAGCTGTTCACCGAGCGTTGATCGTCAATCATAATATGCGGTCAATCATTACACACAAGTAAATATACGTATATTACATAAAATCTCAATTGCAAGTAGCATATTTACACGAGTATTATTAATCGAAGCTAAAACTGAATATTTTATTTTCTACTCTCAATAGCGTTGGCAAAGACGATGGTTTGTTCTCTACGACGATGGTGAGCTGACCTATTCGGTGGATGATTTTGTAAGTACCTGTCCATTGTTGGAATTAGAGCTTATGTAAGAGATATAAATATTCTTAGTCCCAGCATGCTAAACACGTTAAAGAAACTAATACTAGCTTTTACCTGTGCCGTCGGGAACAGTATTACAAATGAAATTATAATAAAGCTTATAATCTGTTCGAGAGGTGCAAAGAATATGAATATGCGTCTAGCTATTCGTCCGATGAACGCATTTTATTCCATGCTCGATTGATCAAAATCGGCAGTCAATTCAGATTAGCCACGTCTGTCAGTTTCTATGCAACTTAATGTAATAAGCCGTCTCTTCACAGCAGGCAGCACATGTCGTTTGGGTTGGTTTTGTATATTTGAGGAGACAGGAAAACATTTTACACTGAATTTGTCAGAACTCTCTAAGATTTGTCTTGTCTTGCAGCCCGAGACGGTGCCACAGGCCTGCATTGATATGACCAAAGTACTCGAAGTGAGCAGTGCCGAGGAGGTAACAGGCCATACAAACTCGATTGCCATAACTGCACAGGACCGCGTGACCTTCGTCAAGGGCATCAGTCCAGATGAGTCGCAGTGGTGGCTCAATATATTGACTGGGTTTCCCAAATGCAAGGGCCGTCACAAGCGCAGCACCACACTGCCAGGCGGCCAGATCAGCTGCCTGCGGCAGTCCTCGAATGTGGACATGGCAGTCAAGTTGGGCAATCGCCATAGCTCCTACCACAAGGACACGCTCACGTCTTCGCAGTCGGCCGGCAATCTGCTATGTAGTCTCGATGACTCCAGCTCGCCGACCACAGTTAGCCTATCAGTCACTGCTATGGCAAATGACGACGAGGACGATGGGGTCGAGACTGGCGAGGATGAGGAGGACGAAGACGAGACTCAGCAGCGGCAAGTTTCAACCTCAAGGAAGACGAAAACATCGTCTTCATCGAGCTGCCATGGCGGACAGGACGAGAACAATCGCAATGCTGGCAATGAGATCACAAATCGGGGTAAGTTTTGGTTCACAAATCAGCGATCGACCATACCTGGATGACTTCTGAGTTTCAAGACTATTTATGCAATTAGGAGTTCGATCTGTAGTCCCTACAGGACAAATCAAGAATAGATTCTTTGAGTGTATAAACACGTTAATCACAAGTAAGCTCCGCAAGCTCTCCCTCTCAAGCTCTCCCTGATACGCACATATTATCTGGCACACGGTAGTCATTGATGTACATAAACAGCAGCAAATGGTAGTATGTATGTATGTATGTATGTATGTATGTATGTTCGCGACACGTATGTATTATAAAGATGATAAAGTGACTTTTACTTTTCGCCTCAAAGCATTTATTTGCACAATCTGTTTTATGATTGTGATTTTATTCGCCCTTCCTTATCGAGGCATGTTGTGCATTTTGTTTTTGTTTTAGTTTTTTACTTTTTCACTGCCCTCTTTGTATCGGCTGCTATAATTTTTATGATCATTTATGGCTTGCAGCAATCAAAATTATCAAGCACAGCCCAGACAGACTCTGAGCTGGGTGGCATAAGGGAGGCGCAGGGGCTGCGGTCCGTGCGTGTAGCTAGTTAAAGACCCAGCTACAAAATTAACCTTGAATTCACACAGTAACAACAACTCAAGTCACAAGCGTGCAGCAACAGGCCACCTTTTCTCCAGCTTCCTACTTAATGGTAGGCTTCATAAATTTTCTTTAGATCCTCCAGACGCATACAATGGCCAAATGGCCCCTGCCCTTGCTTAGGCTTGCAGTACCTAAGAGTTCTCGGCTCTCTAGGCTCAGTCTGGTAATTGCAGTTACTGTGAATGTTCCCACATGCCTTGCTGTAGGATACTTGTTCATGGAAAAATGATATTCACGCTTAAATTATAGTGTATCTGCATCGTTGTTGCTACTCGGGGTTGTTGGCCCACAAAGGCATACACGCATACGTTCAGGCCGTTACTTGATCCTCAGCAATCTTCTAGGACTTGCCACATGCAACAAATCTCAATATTTAGTTGATAAATTACCACTTGATGGCGAGTCTGCAGGCGGTAATGGCAAATTCTGGCTAAGACCCTGCAAAGAAAACGAAATAATACAGAAAATAAGCTAAGAAGTGCTTGACTAAAGATGTATTGAAATGAATTTTATTGGCATAAGCTAATTAACCGGAGCACAGTTGTCAAGAGCGTGGACGGATACGGATACTAACGGATATTCCCCGGCCTTGCCCTTGTCAAATTTAGTACATATCATTTTAGATATAACTTTTACACTTAGCCAAAGTCGAATCGAATCAAGAACCAAGAGTTTCCGTCCGTATGTATGAACGCAAGGATCTCAGAAGAGCTAGAGACAATTTTTGATATTTGGAACGCAGGTGCTCCTTGCTCCCGTGCAGTACAAGTTTATTTCCGATAATCGATAACTTGCTCCGTTTTCAATCAATCGATCACTTTTATTTATGCCTAATATATCCTGACATATTAACCGACTTATTATTGATGCGCTCTGGATAATTATGCAGAATGCACAATGACAGAAAAAATTAAATATGTAGCTAAGAGGAACAAGGGCCAGAAACATATGACGATGCGGTTCGTAAAACTATTCAAGCGAGAGTGAGAGAGAAGAGAAGATAGAGACTAAGTGCTGTAGACTTGGGCCACAAATAACCAATCAATATTCATAAGTATAACGAGTACGTTTACTGGCAGAAGCCGCGCTCAGTTTACGCCAACGTTCCAGTCAGTTAGAAATATTTCAAAGTCATGGTATAAGGCTTGCCTTAGGCTGCCAGCCTGGTTGGCCAAGCTTTTATTGCCCAAAAGATGTGCCCGGACTGGCAAATGAACTTGGAATTTGATTATTTATTATACCAAGGCGGAGTTTACTCGTCCGCATATAGGAAGCTGTTCATGACTGAGTGGATTGTTTAAAGTGGCTAAATTGCAGCTTTAATTAATCAAACGTGTGTAATTAAAGAAGAATCGCTGAGCATAGCGTGGATCTATATATATATATAAAGAGTTTGTTCAGACCAACGTATAGTCCAAACATTAAGATATGTAGCTGAAATCCTGCTGCAATTTCAAATTTTTGTAGGGACAACTTTATGGTTCGAGTTATTGACTCTATTGAACGCTAAACTAGATATACGAGAATGGGTAAGGATATCAGTAATGTGTTTCCCAGGTTTATTTATTCGTTTATTTAGTTTATAGGTCGAGCCGCAACAAGGCAAATGGTCCTGGCAGTTATTATGTGTAAGGGGACGGGGGTGTGATGAATGCGTAAACGCGTCGCTGTTTGATTCAAATGCGAAATAAACTGACGGCTTAGACTGGTCTGTGTGTATGTCTGTTGTGATTTTGTCTGCTTGTACTTATAATATTATAGTCTATATAAATTCAACTTAAGACATACATATGTAGTTGAGCGTAATCAAGGGCTACTCAGTGGCCGCTGCCCTTCTTAAACGACTGAGACCGACAAGTCGGCTAATTAAAGGCATGCCCCACCATTTAGCACAGTAACCTTGAACCTGCTTGGTGAGTCAGTCTCTCAACCAAAGGCGACCGTCGCATTGGCGGCAACGTGATCCAACTGACGCTGGACCAGATGCTGGGCTTACGGAGAAAGAAGTCTTCTTTTTTTTCTTGCCGTGCTGAGCCCACAACTAAATAATCAAGATAAACGCAGGGAGTTGGACAGCCCGAAAAGTTGGCTAAGAGTTCAACCTGTTCGACTGACCGAATTGAGGCACACTCAAGCCCAGACACGAATGGTTTTAATGGCGCGTTGGAAGTTTTTATGATGATCATAATAAAGCGAAACGGGTCCAGCAAAGCCAAGAGGCCTTCTAAATATATATTTTGTAATCACATATATTTATGGGACAACTTCAGCAGCAATGCCGCTGATAATTGCCAATGGATCGTTTGCTCGTTTGGGTGTTAATAAAATTATGGCACTGGCTATCTCGTCACTCTCTCACGAGAACGTTTTACCATGTTATCGAGCATCTTCTGGCAGGGATCCTTTTACCATTCAACTCGTTTTTATAATTTTCCTATATTTGCACACAAGTAACTTACCGCACAGCGGATTATGACTCTATGGATGGCACAAGTGTGTCCAGGGAAACGGAATCCCCAAGCAAGACTAGAACCAATTTTAATAAATGACCCTGATAACTGAATAGTTTATGACCAATCAACATGCTTATTCGTATTATGTTTTGTGCTTGTTCAGCAAACACTTTGGGCACTTAACTAGCCATCGAGGTTTCTTATAACTTTTTTCCTTGGGAACAAAAGACATGTGGTCCAAGCAGAGGGTCTGCTCAACAATTTGATATCAATAATTGACTTGCAAATATAATTCTGCTTGCAGTGTCTCAACCGACGGGCTGTTTGCTGATCGAGGACATGCGACGAGATGAGAAATCCATCAAGGACATTGCTAACACAAATCTAAGTCAACACCAGAACAAGCGTTGGTCTACGGCTGTCAACAATGCCCTAAATAATCACCATCATTACCAGTACCAGACATCGCGTGATGAGACCGATTTTCAAGTGACGTCCACCGGCAAATCGACGAGCGCTAACTCCGAGCAAACGAGTGTCAATCTGAGACCAAAGTCATTACCATTGGCGGCCAACTCAACGCCAGCAATTGTATCCGCAATAGTCAAAAAGATACCCACAGTGTTGGTGTCCCAGCAACAACAACAGCAACAACAACAGCAGCAACAACCTAAGCAACAGGTGGAGAGCGCAAAGAACGGAAAATCTGGCACCCGATTGCAGTTGCAGCTAAAACCCGCTAAGCATTATCAGCATGAACGTGGCGATCCCGATGGCGGCTGTAATCTGGACGAGCTGTGCGCCAACTACCTGGCCAAGGCGGATGAGCTGAGACCCGCGAGCAAGGCCAGTAAGTGCACAGTTTCAAACAAGGCGTCAGCCAAAAGCCTAAAGGATACGCTAAACGCCAAAAAAGGCTGGTTAATGAAACTGGATAATCGCACGGGCGAGTGGAGCAAGCACTGGTTCACGCTCTGTGGAGCAGCGCTCTTCTACTACAGAGATCCGCTGTGCGAGGAAAGGGGCGTGCTCGATGGTGTCCTGGATGTCAACAGTCTTTCGAGTGTAGTGGAAGAGCCCAGCGCCAGCAAACAGCATGCCTTCCAACTGATTACTTGGGACAAGCAGCGCCTGTTTCTGGCCGGCCTCTCGCCCAGCTCGCGCAATAGTTGGCTAGTAGCACTGAGGAGTGCGGCAGGGCTACCACAACAGTTGGAGACTTCGCCAACGACGGTGCCGTCATCGGTAATTAAGCAGAGCGAAATTGAACAGGACTTTATTAAGGCACAGCTTCAGACACACCCGCTCAGCTCTAGTCCGGGCACGCCTGGAACCCCGGCAAATGCACCGCATTTCTCCTCTGATGAGGAGTACCGCACTGCCTCTGAGGGCGGTCGTCGGGACAGCCTCGACTGGGGCTCACCGCTGTCACCTTCTCCACCTGTTTTACGCAGCTGCCTGCGCAATCGCAGTTTGGCTAGTCTGCATAAGCGCAGCCGCAGCTCTCCACCAAGCTCGCGCCGAAGTACGGTGGATAGTGTGGCCAGCGATGAGCTGCCATTAATGGCCGTGCCCGAGGAGATGCGGCCAGACCGCGAGCTCAAGCAACAATGCGAAACGTTGCGTACCGAAGCCAAGCTTCGCGAGGCACGCATGTCGGAGCTGCTCACAACCCTGCAACGCACGGAGCAGGAGCTCACAGCTCGGCTGCAGGAGCAACAGCAGCAACTGAATGGCGAACTGGCTAGTGCCAAGCAAAGCGCAGCGGAGCTAGTGCATAGCCTGAGCGTGCAGCTGACGGAGAGTCAGTGTACGATCAAGCAGCTGGAGGATCGTCTGGCGCAGGGCATTGAGGAGAACGAGAGCCTGTACAAGCGACTGCGCGAATTGCAGGCAGACAACAGCCAGGTGCCCAGTCTCAGCAACTTGCAGCGTCACAAAATGAAGCGCATGGACTCACTCAGTGATCTGACCACGATAAGCGATATAGATCCGTACTGCTTGCAGCGGGACTCGCTGGCCGAGGAGTACAATGAGCTGCGCAGCCGCTTTGAGAAGGCGGTAAACGAAATTCGTGCTATGAAGCGTGAGCTTAAACAATCCCAGAACCAGTACGATGCGCTCGAATTGATCCAGACGGCACTGCAGCAGAAGCTGGAACGCAGCCAGATGGAGGATGGGGCCCAACTGCAATTGATGGCTGCACGGATTCAAGATTTGACGATCAAGTACAGCACCTCAGAGCGTCAGGTGCGGGCGCTTAAGCAGAAGCTGGCCAAGTCCGAACGACGACGATCACTTTCACTGAAAGGCAAGGAGCAGCTGGAGCTCAAGCTGAGTGAACTCCAAAGGGAAACAGTGGAGCGCAAGCCTGCAGCTAGCACTAACCCAAGCCCTGAGTCCAGCAGCGATTCCAGTATTCAGTCATCGCCCTTGAACTCCCATCTGCTGCAGCGTCTGCACAGTCTAGAGCATGTTCTGCTGAGCAGTAAGGAGCGGCTAGAACAGAGTCTGAACCAGCTGCAGTTGCTGCGCGCGGGCCATCGCAGTCGTCGATCCGTTTCTCCCCTCAATGAGCGGAAGGACGGACTTAGACAGTTGGAGCGTGCTCTTACCGAGACCTGCGTAATGGTCAGCGAGCAAATGGAACTCTCGTGCCTGCAGGATTCTTGCCATAAGTGCTGCGAGTTCCGGCAGCGCGTCGAGAAGCTGACAGCGCTTCATCAGCAGACCGAGACGGACCTCCAACGAAGTGAACAACTGTTGGAGCAGCGTGAGAACGAGCTGGCGATTGCACTGGAGAAGTGTGCCAGCCAGGAGCAGGAGCAGCAGAAGCTGTTGAAGCAGCGCGACGAGCTAAGCGACGAGCTGAGCCGACAACAGGAGCGTTGCAAACGGATGGAGAAACGTCTCGATCTGCTCGAAAGAGAACACGGCAAACAGCTTGAATGCCTCAGGGAGGTGTATCGACACGAACATGCCAATGCCGCCGATGAGCAGAGTTTTCGCAAACGTTATCAGACAGAAATTGAACAGCTGAGGGTATGTCTCCATCTTCAAATAACTTGATTTTAAAAACTTTATCTAATAATTTACATTAAAGACACTCTGCGAGAAGGGCCTGAGTGCTATGGAGTCATCGCATCGTCGCCTCATCTGCGATATGGAAGAAAAGCACAAGCAAGAAATTGAGCGTCTGTTGGCGGAGAAAGAAACCGCATTAGCTGAGGAAACTCAGGTATGTATTGGAAGCTGCATAAGTTTCTAGCAAGATCTCAACACCTTTAACCCTAGGCAACATTGGCCGCTCTGGATGCCATGCGTAAGGCCCACCAGAGCGAAGTACAACGCGAAGTGGCACGCTTCAAGGCGGAATTTCTGCATCAAGTACAACGAGGGGAACACATGCGCGGAGATGGCGCTAAGCTGAAGGAGTAAGTGACCACAGTCTGCCCAGCTCGAACACTATTAAATTATTCTCACACTCTTTTTAGAGAGGAGCTCGATGAACTGCGGCTGGAGATTTTGTCATTTTCCGAGAAGTACTCCATCAAGTGCGTGGAAAACGCTGCGCTTGAGGAAAAACTGCACCTGGCCAACGGCAAGTTGAGGCACTTCCAACAAATGCAACAACTGGAGCTGAGGTAAGTGCTTTACAAGTACATGTTCAAATACAGCTCACTCATCCGACTCATATCAAAGAAATAGACAATTTCGCGCACACTTGGCCTCAGATGATCCTGGAAGCGATGTGCACTTTGTCCAGGGGCTGACGACAGGCTCGAAAGAGGACGCTGCATGCCAAGACAGCGAGGTAAGCCCTGCTTATTTATTATGAATCGTAATATAGATAGATATACCTAAGCGCAGCTTTTACCGGAAATGACATCCAAATGGTAGAAATTGTGGCAAAACTTATAGTACACTGTGCAACAAATATCTGTGACTAACACTAAATTAGACAAAACCAAAACAAAAACTAATACACTTTGTTACCATCTTCCACAACACAACATCACAACCAAAGCCTGTTCAGTGCCCACCACATAATATGGTTGAACCAAACACAACAAGAATCAATCCAACAGCATCTATAGACCCAGACCTCGACACAGACCACGTAACGGCATCGAGAGCGCCCGACAAAATGGAGCAAAACCAGTTTGTGATACCCTCCAATAAGCTCAGTCGTTCCCAAACGTCTGCCACAAGCAATTCTGATTCCGGCAACGATATCGAAATCACTGGCGAAGAGCTAGCCTATGAGCCGTGCTACAAGCCCTGCGATATATTTGCCATATATCAGAATCGTTTATGTTTTCAAGGTAAACGAAATGCATTTCACTTTCCTATTACGTTGGTCTGCGCACCGCCGAATAAGAATCTCTTTCCACTGTATACTGTATACTTCACTGTCGCCCTCTATCTATCTAATCTCCTATCTCTCCCTACTGCAGCGATATATGTCCACGTGATCTATTATTTGTTGGTGTATAAGATAACTAATGTTGTTTTCCATTAACATACGGCACACACACGAACACATATATCAACACATTTATTCGTAAAATACTTACTATTTTTCATGTACCAAAGTATCTTTCATGAATTTTCCGTGTCTCTTTTTAAGGTCTAAAACCGAGCTCAACGTTTGGAAAGAATTTACGAAAATCAACTGCAAAACCAACATCACCAGCATCATCATCAGCATCGGCATCGGCATCAGCTTCAGCATCAGCATCAGGCATTATAAGCCTGCCCGATTCAAAGGGAACCAGTCACAAACGAATATATAAAACAGCTGCCGTCATTAACATACAGCAACAGCACAACCCCGACAATGCAATACAAAAGGAAAAAGCACAATGAACAACAATGAAATAATAATGGAAAACAAAACGAAAAGCAATTGAAAGGAAAACCATAACCAAGAACGAACAACAACAAAACCAGTGGAATAACCAAAGAATAATTAGTGCTAATAATAAATAAATTATTATAAATATTTAACATATAAAAATAACTTAAACCAAATGCAACAATCGAACGGAAATACATAAATATAAACATGGCTAATAAAGATGATGTTGGTGATGTTGCAGCAGCTTCTCTTAACTAAGAGCGAGAACGAGAAAAAGATTGAGTTAAACTAACAACAACAGATGTTCGCCCCCTTCCGCCGTAAGCTGGAAAGGACGTTGAGCAATGGAAAAACTAATCATCATAATACCCACAGCACCAATAACACTTACAACAACAAAATCATCGTAAACTAGCCACTATTTAGAGTTTCAATTATTGGCAAGAAATAAATTTTCTATTTGACGAAATGTATTTATCAGTTATTCTATAATCGTATTGTATCTGTAACATTTACCCAAAAGTTTCTATGTCCATTAAATGTGTCATTTACTTATGTAGTATTTAGGACAATCGAAAAACAAACCATAAATATGCTCAACTATTTATACACATATGGCATTGTCAGTATGAATTTACGTGCATATAAGTAACTTGTTAGGTTTTTGACTTTGATATCAAAATTGTTTTGCGAAATATATACCTAAATATATAAATCACATATAAAAAATGTAAGTGCATTATAAATATTAATAAATTAAACTCTATTTGTTCTGTTAACCATTGGTATTACTTAAATATTTTACTACTGATGCAATTTTAATTATGTCACGTTCGTGGCAAATAAAATATATTTTTATTGTATTTACATTTAAGTCGTTATTTGTGCAAAAAATTAAAAAGTATGCAAAATTGTTTACAATTTGAAGTTAAAAAATTTATCAAAAGATTACTTTCCTTGGGCTCGTCCGGGATTTGAACCCGGGACCTCCCGCACCCTAAGCGGAAATCATACCCCTAGACCAACGAGCCAGTTGGTGCTTCATTGTCAACAAAGCTATTTGTTTCAACAAGAGTGGATAACAGGTATTTTCTTGTTTTACCGGAATAAATAACAACCGAAATAATGGAATTATATGAAGTTTTAACTCTGAGCTATAATTTAACCAATAACAACAACAAATTAAAATTGAAAACAGTAACATTATTATTAAATTTAAGAATGTTGGCAATTAGCAACTGGCTCGTTGGTCTAGGGGTATGATTTCCGCTTAGGGTGCGGGAGGTCCCGGGTTCAAATCCCGGACGAGCCCAAAGAATTTAATTATTTTTTTTTACCATAAATAACGACAAAATAAAATATAGACAAAAAGTTACAAGCTTGGGCTCGTCCGGGATTTGAACCCGGGACCTCCCGCACCCTAAGCGGAAATCATACCCCTAGACCAACGAGCCGATGTTTCATCGCCTGACAAAAAACGGTTTCGTACTTAAACAGCAAGTGTATAAAAGCTTTTTGCGAATTTAGCTTTTCAAATAAAACTTTATTATTATTATTATTATTATGCAAAACCATTGTGGAGAAGTGCAGCATTAGCTCACACTTATACCATACATCGATCTATATAGGAAAGAAGCTATAATTTTGTTGAGAATATAACTTACATAATTCGTAAAGAAAATATTGCACTCAAGGATAAAACCCAATGTACATCAACGTTTTGTAGTCTTAAATGGGTGGGTGACAAGCTAGAGGCTTTCTACTCAGTTGCTAAAAAAGTTATTATTAATTTAATATTGGTGCAAATGTACAACTCTTGTCTTTTTATTGCAGGCAGTACATAATTCTGTGGCCGGCCGTATCGGTCCCATACCAGATAGTAGCCATTTCTCCGAAACTTTACCTCGATAAATAAAAAACGACCACCATGACCTTAAAACAATTCATTTTAATTCCATTTCCATTTCTATAAACGTGTATGCGATTACTTACATTAGTTAAACTAAAAGTCGCAAAAGAAATCGTTATTTGCCAAACTCAAACAACGAAAAGATTCCGCAAAACCTTGAACAAATTGCAGACAGAGCGAGTGTTCCTGATCAAGATAACGACCAATTGATGGATTTACAAAGTTTCCGACCAAAGCTCTGGCCAACCAGCCCACAAACAAAGACCAAACGAACACCATGCACTGTGGCAATTGTAGTAGCACAGCAGCATCAATAACACGTTGTAATATAAACAATTGGTAATTGATACTGTTTGTGCCACATTCGGGCGATTGGGACTTGGAATGAGTTTCGGCCTGGAAGTGCTTAACATACAGACCCGATAGCATACATTCTCTGCACAATGCACATGTGGAATTGCAAAGTCTGGAAACCGAAAGTGGCACACAACTTGTCTGCTGTGATCAGCTACGGGTAGAATAGGTCAAGCAAATATGCTCAGTCGTGGCATCATCAATGTTTCCAAATTGATTTTCAAATGCCTCAGGGAGCTCTCTGCTGGTGACGGGCTGTGGCTGCAGCAGATTGACCAAGTGACCAAGTTCCCCTCTGGGAAATCTTCAAGGATTTAGGAAAAGCCTCAGTTGCGTCTCACGTGCCATAATGCTTGTTTTTAAGGACTATAACACTTTGTTCATATCAGGCTGAAACATGCGGGAGAGGATTCTGGGAAGAAGCAAGAAGAATTACATGATCGTAATCTTCGTATGCTGAGGCCTGTTGGCATGCCCCAACGCCCGTAAAGAAAGCGGAATACAGCAGCTCTACAAACCTCAGCTGTTGCAATAAAATCACATTACATGGCATAAACATTGCGGGACAATGGTGCAGCTCAATGGACTGATCGTAAATTGCGGTAGTTGGGCCGCACAAAAGCCAAAAGGTCTGTTCCCGTTCACAGTTTTGTTCACGTTTCCGAGTTCGTTTTCGTGCGAGAACTTGGAAGTCATAAATTTGCAGCCCGTTGAAGCATTTTTCTTCGCTGGCTTATTAGGGCACATACAATGACTTTGGGAGACATCAGAGAGCATGCCCCAGGGAAACTGATCAGTTGATCAGGCATCTGAAGGCGGAGTGAAAAGCTAAGCAATCTCAGCTTTCGTCAAATATTGCAAGTTTTCTTAAGTGGACAATGAGCTAAATAAATAAAACAATTGATTTATTTTCAACCCTCACTTTTACATTACATTTTAAGATTAAAGGAATGACTTCATCTAGATCCCTTTTGACCTATTATATCTAATCTATCGAATCAAACGAAAAGCTGATCTGATATGATGCTCAATATATAAATACACAAATTATGTTAAATTGAGTTCTGAAATTCAGAAGCTATAAGTTCTGCAAAGATATTTCCACAAATAATAAATTAATAAGCCTACAAGAATTTCTCGTATTCGTCGTATTGCAAACTATCAGATTGGATTTAAGAAATGCGACTAATAACGAAAATACATAGATACTTTCTATTGCTAAACAGTATCTGTTCATTTGATTCATTAACTTGCAATGCCATTACCTTAAATTAGTTAAAATCTTATTTTCGGATCCGCCCAAAGGTATGCTTCAATTCTAAATTGGTGTATCTAGAAATGGTTTCTGTATTGGCTAGCAATGCAGTGCACTGCTTAGCTGATAAGCAAGCAGTTTTGTGCTGGTGCAAGCAGTTCAATTCAACCAGCTACAAGTTTATGTGAATAACGATACTTCCCATTCACTCAACAGACAGATTTAATTGTCAAATTAAACACAAAATCGAAATGAATGAATATAGCAGTGAATTGTTTAATTCATAAGCCATATCCTGCTTTGATTAAATAACTTCTTCAAGTCAGCAAGAGCCAATGATGTTTCAATAAACAAAAAAGAAAACTTTTTACATTTAAAATACAGACTGTGGTTGAGAAATAAGAGAGAGATAAGTTTTGAATGAAAACTCCGGTCATAATCATCATATTTGAGGAGCTATTTGAAGCGCGAGTCAATGGGGAACCCCTCACTGCTATTATTATTATTTTTGCTGATATTAATAAGACTATTCTATTTAGACAGACTGCCCAATTCCCGAAAACTTTACAAATAAAGATATATAGCCATGCATTTATGAACATACACACATTTGATATAAAACATCAGAAATATCGCACTTTAAAGACCAAATCTATTTCAAATTAAATGCTCCATAGTGTGTAGCTGAAGAAAGAAGAAATAGGCGATTGGTATTTTCGAATGTTCGAATGAATTTGTAGATACATTGGGTACTATTGAATGTTCACATACATTAATTGAAAGTATATTTTTTAGGTGGCCATGTTTTTAGCCACTAGATTAAAGAGAGAAAAGTTGGCTAACAGCAAAAGAACACGTTATAAAGCTTTTATTGACCGAGATGAATATTTCTTAATTATAAAAGATTTTGGTTGTGGCTCAGAACGATTTCTGTGCTTCGCCTAGATCGGTAGCGAACGTTTGTAAGAAAGATAAGAGATAAGAAAAGAATGTTTAATTATAGCGCTGCGATAAACTAAATAGAACGACCTCATTTCATGTTAAAATTTTAATTTTAGTCGAATGTTTTGCTAGTGTTGGTCGCTTGTTTGGATGCGACTCCTGCAGGATCCAAGAGCAAGAGAAAGCGTATGTGAATTAACTTGAAGTTTATTTTTGTTAAATTAATATTATAATTTAAGTATAATACATTTGTACAATTTAAAATTAATTTAAATTAAATTAAAAAAATTGACATATTTATATAGACGCGTAAATAAAAAGTGACAGACAAAACATTGGCCCTCGGCATACATATATTAAATTATTGATATACATATACACAAGCTTTATTATATATATATATATGTTTATATATATGTATGTAAGTATGTACGATATGTATGGTAGTCAGCATATGTATATGAAACAATCTTGAATATAATCGATCAATGAGTTGTTGTTGGAAGGCTGCATCCAAGAATAACAGTTATAAACATTAACCACATATGAATGTGCATGTGTGTAGGTAAATACTATAAAGGAGAAGTGCACTCGTTGTTGTTTTTGTTGTTGTTGTTGTTTTTTCTAAGGTGGTCTTGTGGGTAACCTGGTAGCTTGGTCTAATTCGGCGTGCTGATTGTTAAATATGCGTGTAATGCAAACACGTGGCCAGGTGTAGGTATATGCGTGTGTATGTGTGTGTTTTGCTTATATGCGTAGTTAACTTTATTTTATGCGTAGCGTAATTTGAACGGTTTATGCCGTTTATGTACTTTTATAGTATATTTCAACAAATTGTTTTGTTTGCGTTAAGTACCTGGAATCGAATAGCAGTATCTTTATCTTTATCTTTCTATTTATCTTTAATCTATCTAACGTTCTGTGCTGTCTGCCACATTACCCTAAGTTACGTTTTTCAAGTGAACCACACTTTGGATCGCCTCGTGCCCGGCCTCAGCCCAGCCCTCGCTGAAGCACTGCCTACAGCTGCACCTGGAATGTTTGCGCTGGCGCCTTGGGCGGCGAGATAAACGGATTCGTGCTGTGCCTGTTACTGCCGCTGCCTGTGCCCATTCCTGAAGCAGCTCCTTCCCCTATTCCTGTGCCTGATCCCAGCACATCCGGCGACATTTTCTTTGCGGCTGCTACATTGGCCGCCCATTCGGCATCGAAGGGATCGGGATCAGTTGCACCGCCAACCGTGGAAGCTGCTGCCGAGGTCTGAGCGCGTCCCAAGTTGCCCAGGTAGCTAGGCCTTTTAGGCGGCACAGCAGGCGAAGTGGTGCGGACCACCTGGCCCAGCCACTGTTCAGCATTGGGCAGCTCGACAGCATCCACGTCTGGCGACTTCACAGGCGGAACGCTGGCCACAAAGGGTGTCACTTGAGCTGTGGGCGTGCCGCTGCCACTGCCGCTGCCGCTGCCACTGGTGCTGTACGAGATTACTTGCTGCTGCTTCTCGGCGGCAATGATGTTCTGATTGATGCTGCGGTTGTTGTTGAAATTCAGATCGTCACCGGCCGCCAGCATCGTGTCCGTCTGCGTGAGCAGCGACAGGCCCTGTCTGAGCTCCTGGCACAGCTGACTAACTGTATCGGCCGCTATGACGGCAGCATTATTGCCACTCTTGACCGGCGAGACTTCCGCAATGGGCGAGACACTGCGCTGTGGAGTGTGCAGCGCATGTGGATGCGGGTTGCCGGCAGCAGCGGCCAGGAAGGCCTTCTGCCTATCCGCATTGGACGGAAGATCGTTGACACGCAAAGACATCTGTCGCTTGAATGGTGACTGGCTGCCAATGGTGCTTAGCCGAAAGGAGCTCTGCCGCTCCAGCATGTTCGGTGTGGCGTGCGGCCGCTCGATGGCGAAAGGATTGAACGGCTTGACCGTGGCGGCAGGCGGTCCGGGAAGCGCGGGTCCATCCGCAGAGCGCTCATTGCTGCCCACAGTGGCCATGGCCAGGCGCTCGGTAAGCGTCTGCTGACGGAAGGAGCCGGTGCGCGTAAACGTCGAGTTCTTTGTGTCAAAGGTCATTGTTACGCCGCACTCCTTGTCGCGTCGTTGCTTGCGCTCCAGACAAACGGCGAAAGCGCAGCCCACGGCATGGGATAACCTTTCGCCGGAGTCCTTGCATGCAAGAAAGCCATGGCACATCCAGCGGCGAGTGGTTCCGTCTCGGCAAATGTAGCTGAATCCACGTTCGTGATTCCGATCTGGCGCACAAAAGCTCACCTTCTCGATGGTCTGGTCGACAATAAGACCCTTCGTCTCATCGTCCACAACACGCAGCCCATCTCCACTCACATGGAGAAGTCCTCGCACTGGACGGCGTCGAGATTGCTGCAAAAGAATGGATAATATTGTTGAAAAGGGTGTTGATTCCTTAAAAAGCCCTTTTAACAGGAGCTCAGTAAAAAGTTTTTCATTTGATACCAATAAACACAACATAATTTAAGAATGAACTATCTAAAACCAAGCTGATCTTCGAGATTTTACCACTTTTTTAGACTTGCCAAATTCGAGAGGTACGACTTATTTCTTTTTATTTACAGTTGGGATCATATTGAAAACTTGGAAACTTCGTTCTCTATCTTCCTTCTTAATAATCGATTTAATTGTTATACCCTGCACCCCCGAAGGTTTGTTTGTCTAAAATATGTCTTACGGTCTTGCAAAGATGTTAGGAGAATTGTAAGGCTCGTAGTTGTTGAAAAATATCAAATTCGTCCCCAAAAAACTCCGATCTCGACTAATTCGATTTATTGTTTTAATAAAAACTTGGGCGTGAGATCTAGGAAGCCTAAAGGAAGATGAAATCTATCTATTTACTTGCTTGCATATACATATATATACATATATTTTATAAATAAGATTTGGAGTGTGAGGAATATAGTGGAAATAAAAAATAACAAGTTGCGTAAAGATTTCAGGATAAATAAACAACTTTTTTCATGCAAAGATCAAATGTTCGCCCTATAGCTAGTTATCCGATCCGGCTAGTTCCAACATCTGCATTGTTCATGACGATAGCTTGAAGCCCAAAAGACTCTTAAATATGATATATTAACTATCGGAATTTACGTGCTTTAATATGCCCTTTTTTAAATGTAATCTATGTACCTTCTATCTATTCTATTAAGAAAGTGAAAAGAATTTTGTATCAAGAACAAATTTTCAATGACATTCTATGTGTATTCAAAGTGTGGTATTCAGCTATCTTAGAAAAATGCCGTGTCTAAATTGGTTTCAGAATTGATCTTATGCCATTCGACTCACCCTTAGCACTTTGAGCGCCTCCTCGCAGACCTGCATGCCGCGCGACTCGAATACCTCCACGCAGCCCAAGTACTTGACAGAGAAGGAGCAGGTGGCGGACCGCACGGCCTCCTCGTCGGCCTGCCATTGGTGTGGCTTGGAGGACTCGGGCACTCGATCCTTGCGGCGGCGAAAGGAGTCTCGGAATGAGCGTCGCAGTCGATCCATCTTCTTGGGGGATTTCTTGCTAAACCGAAACGAGGCGGATTTCTATAGATGCAAATGGAAATGTTAGGAAACGGATTCATATAAGGTGCCTTATGGCAGACAGTAAAGAGAAACAAGTGCCGGCGCGATCAACCCCTGTGTTGTTGTTACCTACCCCATTCTTGACATCGCCGAATTTTCCACGTGTGAAGCCGCGCTCGAGTGGTTCGTGCGTGTGTGACGAAGAGTTTCCCATGACTGTGGTCTGCTTGCTCTCTCGCTCTCACTTGTGCAACCGATGTATATCTGGCTGTCGCTGTTCTAGTCTCTCCTGACTAACTCTTGTGCCTATCCGGTTTGGCGTTGGCTTTTGCGTGAGTAAAATGCTGCCAATAACCGTTACGGCTTTAAACTGACAAGCTCGGCGTTGCCAGATGTCAGATGACAGCTGCTTGCAGTTTGTATTCCTCTCTCTCTCGCTCACTCGTTCTATCTTACTTTCTTATCTTGTAAATGGCACTCTCGTGATGATAGATGATATATAAATACTGTATTTTATATTATTTTATTGTTTTTTATTGTATTTTATTTTATTGATCTATTTATTGGCTTGTTGCGTGCGCAAATTTATTTGTTCATTAAATTTGATTTATGTGTTTTGATTAAATTAATTGACGACTTTCTGTTGTTGTTCGCATGCGATCTGCAATGTATTCAAAACGAGTGAAGACTGTTAAGGGGCACAACTACCCGATACTACACTAGAACAACATACGCAACATCGAGCAGCTGTTTGACGTTTCTGATACGCATTGATTCCATTACCAACCAACCATTCCGACTGTGACTCACATTCAGCTTATCGAGAGAGAGTCGTTCGGTAACGCCCCCAAAATTAAAACGACAGCAACATTTAACTCAGATATCTATCGGAACCTATCAATAATTTAAGTATTCTACTAGTATTATAACGATGGGCAATGACTAGGCAATGACAACGACAATTCCAACCTTCCTGCCCGTTTCTCCAGTTCAACTGCCTTCGGCTACTCCCAAAGCCCATGTGAGAATAGCCCAAGCAACCTCCAAACTAAACACGCCGACAACGGGCCTAGGCCCAGGCCCAGTTCGCTTATCGCCTGTCTCACGTAATTGTTTACACATATTTAGTTTTATTTTTTATTTTGTTCATATTTTTAATTTTTGCTTTTCTTTTTGTTCAACGCTCTTATTTATTTATACTTTGTGGGGCTTTTGTTTTCCTTGCGCTGCGGCGACTTACGCTGACGTTTTTGTGACTTTATCACATGTCTCATATTGCGGTAAACTCTACCGCCTATATTTGCGCTATGTGTGTTTTAATTTAAAAGTAATTCCCGCGCACCCCCAGGCAACAAACCCAGCGAGTTACCCGATTCGCCCGCCGACTTGCCGACATCAGAATCAACACTCGCAAAAAATGCACTAAAATCAGTTCTCTAAAAAAGTTTTGTTGCCAATGCACCAAAATCTTTGAGGTAAGATGAGACTTGAGTCCTTATGTAAGATTTCTTTTCTAAACAAACGCAAGTATTTAAGTACATTCAACATATTCGAAAAGAATATACAAACATATATTAAAACGAGGAAGAAAGGCTATCTTAGGCACGCCGAAGATCTAATACCCTTGCAACCTTTTAATGCCGAGGAAATGGTTAATGACGAGCTCGGTGAAGGTATCTTGATAAACAAAAAAGGCTTTTAATCAAAAACCTAGTTTTCGACCGATCGTTCCTATGGCAGCTATATGATATAGTGGTCCGATCTTAAAAGGATTTTGCATATATATGAGGAGCTTAGTAAAACTTATAAATGCCGAGGTTGGTCAAGATATCTTGAAAAACAAAATGTTTTTTCATACAAAATCTTAATTTTCGATCGATCGTTCCTATGGCAGCTATATGATATAGTGGTCCGATCCAGCTGGTTTTGACATATGTGCTGCGTGCAACAGAAAAAGGGACTTCTGCAAAGTTTCATTAAGATAGCTTTAAAACTGAGAGACTAGTTCGCATAGAAACAGACAGCCGGACAGACGGACAGACGGACATGGCTATATCGACTCGACTGTTGATGCTGATCAAGAATATATATACTTTATGGGGTCGGAGATGTCTCCTTCTATGCGTTACACATTTCACGACAAAATTATAATACCCCCTGCAAGGGTATAAAAATACTAAAATACTAAATGAAATGACAGAAAATATCTTTCGAATTTAGCTAAGAGCTCAGACACAACTGCATTGCCAGCTCAGACTGAGGAAGAACAAGCAGTTTTCTTCTTTAGAGGTGTTTGTGCTGGTAGGCACCACTCTCATAACTGTAAATGTTACAAAACAGGTTTGAGCTCTTTGTTACCTAACGCCCAGTTCTACTGTCTGACGGTTCTTAGTGCTGGTGGAGCTGCGGATGTCGCCTCCACAAGGGCACTCGACAGCTTAAAGCTTTGCTTTCTGTTTGTAGCATTCACTTGGTCCATTCTGCTGCATGCTGTTTGACTACATTTTTGGCCAGAAGCAACTCTTTGGGGAACTGGGCGTGACTGCGGCTTTGGGAAAGGGTCAGCTAGCTAATCGAATTATGGGCCTAAGCCGTGAGATTCAGATTTCTGTTGGCCTAAGCTGCTACTTTTCAAAGTGGGTCATTCTAATTGTATTGTGTTTCGCTTTCCAAAATAGGTTAACAGACACTTTACAGTCTCAAAGAAGTTGGTTTAAAAGAGAGTGTAAGTCGCCTATAAGCTTGGAATATATATATTTATTTACATTGTATGTAAAGTAAAAGGCTATCGGAAAGGCGTCATGGACCACATTCAGAGGGTATATGTACATATATACTTTGATCACGAAAAGCCCAACGGATTGGTGGACAGATAGATTAGAAAATCTCATTCATTTTCAAATTAGCCTTAGACTAATAATTGACTTTTAAATAAAATGACCGCTGTGTGGCATATCTTATGTCTGGAAGGGTATTTAATCTACGAACGCACGAAGATAACTGTTCTACCTAGTTACTATTAATAAGGTACCCATAATTCTTTTTTTATGTGTGATTCATGCGCCGAGTAAGCGATAAAGCAACACGTACAAAAAATGGTCAATGAAACTGTAGAGTTTAAAAAGCCTATTAAGTCACGCGTCGAAACTAAACCTTCCATAAGCGACAACATTGGACCAAAAATGAACATCATCTGCAGGGGGTTCATTCAACCAACAGACAAAAAAACTGGTTCCACTCGACCAAAATAGAGGTGGAGTCACATATGCACATATATATCATTTATCATATACATATAACTATGTGGCAAATGTTTACTTAACCACTTCATATTCATTCTGCATATTTACTTTTCAGACTAATTAACAGAGATTCTACAACGTACATTCAACAATATAAATTTATTTGAGTGATTTTATTTTGATTGTATTCTATTTAGATTCAAATAGATGCCTTGGTTAAAATCTTTAATAATTGAAAAATATCTGCAACTAATACCATCATCTTATATGTCTTCTTAGCCTGAATACCCTAACCAATTCGTTGGATCGCAGACGTACATGATATACGTGATTAAATCGTGATCCGCACATCTGTAGCACATGGCATTATTCTATGACATAATTAAATAATGAAGTACTGTAAATTAGCGTGCCACTGAAAATGGCAATTTTTGCCTTTAGACGCCATTTATTAATTAACCCTCACGAACACATTGCAGCGCAGTCATTGACACCGAGCTAGACGCATGTCTATATCCATATCTTTATATGTACGTACATGTGTGGAAAGATATTGTGGGTTCTATATATGTTTATAATTAAGGTTGTATAACTACAATCAAGCTGGCGCCCACTAGCTGCCAAGTGATGATACGATAGACAATTGGCCACTGACCACATGTGCGTCTATCCAGCTTTGGTCAAGCCTTGCAAGAGATCCGACAAGGATCTTGAATCATTTCTTAGTTCCGATATATTTTACTGCCTGCCTGTACCTTAGACCTTTATAGCAAACAGGGATAAATTGTGTTCATGGATTCGTAGCAGTCGGTCGGATGAAGCTTAACACAACATATTCGACGAATTAGACCCGGCTTATGACTTGTACCCAAGGATTAGCTGACAGGACACTGGCTAGGAAGATGCTGAAATATTCATCTTCATGAAGCCGAACCTATCCGGCCCAGCTAATCGGTGAATAGATCTAACAAGGCATTTTAAATGTACAGCTCAGGTCGACTCGATGACACAGTGTCACAATGTGAACTTGCATTCCTGGATGCATTCGGGAGTTCACACGCTTTATGGTGGCCCGGGCAGAACGGACAAGAAAGGATATACATTTATGGCTTCCTTTTTTTCCTTCGGCCAGCCAGCTTTCCTGCGAGTACTTAATATGCAATTATAATTATGCCGCCCTGCGCATTGTCTTCTGGCTCCGGCAGAGGGTATTCAGAGTTTACCAACCACCACGGCTGAAGCCTAATGTGTTCACGACCACGTCCTTTTCGCCAGCGACGTCCTTTCGATGAGACCAAACAACTACGTATATTGTTTTTTGTGTGAAGCCTATCAGGGGGAGGGTTGCTTGTCAGAGTGTCGGAATTTTGAATTTTTTCTCTCGCTGTTTGTGTTGGAGGTCGTGAGAATTTTCGAAAAAAAAACGAATGTTAAATTAAAATGGCATAGGAAAATATATGAGCGAGACACCGAGTAAGTTTAGTAAATTAATTACTAATTGTAATTAAGTATATTTCCCTAGTAAAAAAGGCATTAATTGGGTTCTACGTATGCCTTTTTAATGCAGTCTCAGCTGAGACAAAACATTGTTAACGACCCCCTCTCCAGGTTTTGATTAAGGAAATAACAACCTGGATGTGAGACGAAAAGGATTTAGTGCAAAAATAAGGCGAAGCACAAAATTCCCGCGAGTGAAGCTGTCTCAGTCGGAATCTGAGCAAAAGTAAAAAGGGTTAGCTGCCAAATAATAGCACAGAGTCGGCTTTGCGTAAGATTTGCTACTCCTTAAGAAGACAAAGCGACGTCTCGTCTGCGTTCGATACGAATGCTATGCGCGCATAGAAAAATTCACACGGCGGTGTTAAAAGGCACCCTTAACTACGCAGGAGGCAAGGGCGCGCCTAGGGGGCAGAGGGTAGACATTTCTATGCACCCAGGCCAATGCAGTCAGCCCTATTTTCCAGCTGCATTGCCGCGTTTTCTGCTGTTGAAGTGCGTAATTATTAGCTGTAAATTGGGCGTTGATCACGACAGCATGGAGTTTACCTGAGCGGCGCCTTATGGGAACTGCTGCCAGCGACGTGTGAAAAAACTAATTCTGCATCATGGTTGCATCTATCGGCATTCAAAGATTGGTATCGATTCCTTGCAGCTGAAGCCATATTTAGGCCCGAGACTCTTTGTTTGTTTAGGAACATGGCTCAAATCTCCTTCTAGCGAATGCGGCTAAATCCTGTTTCATTTTATTCAATTGGAGTGTAACATATGGCGTATCAATCAAGAGGACATAAATTTTATCAGGACAAAAAAAAATACAGATAACACAAAACACTTGAGAAAAAGAAAGAAAACAAACGGAAGTCAAAGAGAAGACAGAGAATATGACAGCATTTACGTACACAAGCAAGCAGAATTCAAACATTTTCTTATGTACGTTCATGCGTAGAATGCCCGTCCCATAGACAGGCACACACTCACAGATACACACACACACAAACACACACACACAAACACACACACACACTCACACATGCAAGGAAACTCGAGGCTCATGCCAAAAGAAAAGAATTCGTTCGACAGCCATTGCAATCGGGCGCATCTGCCATCGGTCTAGACTCAAAGCCATGCTCCGATAATAATGCGGCTGACATATGCTTGTTGCACGTGGCACGGCTTTGGGTTCTATTCAGAGCTGGGATCCGGCTACAACCAGCCACATGTCCATTGCGGACTTTAGTAAATGATTTGAATTGCCTTTCAGGTAGAGAAAAAAACATACGGTTTGCCTGGCTGGTGGATGGTGCTGATTTTAGCTCCGAAGATAGCTGTGCGGATATGTGCAGCAGCTGTGCTGGTATCTGCGTTTGTATCTGCGTATGTTACTGGCATAGGAGGAGTATGTAGCGAGGAGTACGTTGAATACCTCTGTTTCGAATGGCCAACAAAAATGACGGAATGACTCAGTTGCATACATGCACGACTGTCTGTTAACAAGTACACACACACAGATTGACGGAGTCCACTCACTCATTGGAAAACCTGTTTGCGCACAACTCGTTTGACTGTCAATTGGCATATTTACACTTGGAGCAAGTAGTTAGACTCGTGCAAGAATCATAATCATATGCAGCTGACTGAAGCCGAGCGGGCAATCAATAACAATCAAACATCAAAATCCGACATACTCATAAATGCTTTAACATGCATAGCTCATATGCGGGGAGAATTAAGAACTATGGTAATTCACCAGAATCATAAATAAATCCTATGCAAAAGAATTTTAAAAGTCCCAACCTACAAATACCTTCAAGAAGTAACGACCTTTTCAAAGAAAACAAAGAATTTTAAAGATTTGTGCATTTCTTGAATGATTTCCCTATTGAAGATGGTGAGAAATCAACTTTATGCATTAAATGATAGTCCTATTAGATCTTCAGATGAACTCTATTCTCGTTGAATTTGATTATCCAATCAAGAACTTTGCATGTATCTAAAAGATACGTACTATGCGTTTAAGCATTTCCAGCTGACATTGGCAAACATTGCTGACGCGGACAGCAACTTTATCTGGCATATTAGATAAAACATTTTAGCTTTTAAATTTTGTTGTGTCTTGTTCAGATAAGGGCGCTTGACAGCGAGCCAAATAAATTCAGTTTTATAATCCTCGTTCCTGCAACGTTCCAAAGATGTTATTTGGATTTCAACTGCGATTACTTTTAGACACGAGCAGTATGTGCCTAATGCAGATGATCACACAGATTTGGAAAACACACTTCCCGACAATTTCTGTACGTGACAGCCAGTGAATTCGAAGCCAACGAAGCTTGACACTTTTCACTGCTATTTCAGGTGCTTTGAGCCCCATTCTCTGCTCTGATTGTTATTGTTAACGGGAAGCAACCAATGGGCGGTGGGCGGTGGGCGGTAGACTATGGGTTTTGGGCCGTGGGCGGTGGGCCGTGGGGCATTGTGGCTTTTAGAAGCAAATCAATTTAATTGTGCGCGAGAGTGTGACAGTTTTGTCGCTCGCTCCCTCCAACAATTTGTTTATTTGGCACAAACAAGTTCTGCCACTCGCAACAGATGTTGCCACTCAGCCAGGCGCCCAAATATATGATTTGCCACACAGGTGAGTCCCATGTGGGTCTGTCAAGCAATCGATCGATAAAGCGTCGCGACGTGCAAACAGGGCCGAAAACTATTTACGGGAGGAAGCCCGTCATGTGTGCTCCCAGTTAGCTGGAAAAGAACCCGCCAAGTAATCGACACTGAGAATGGTGACACGCGAGTGAGTTGCTCGGCTCCCGCAAGAAAAGGTGTGACATTTGACTATCTAGCTAAAATCACTTTCACGCAAAGCATGGCATCAATTCTGTGATGAGCTCTAAGAAGAGCTCAAAGAATCAAACAATTAACCCAACGAATTTTGGAGAAATTGAGTCAGATCATATTTACAGCTCGATCTGAGTCAGTGTACCTTAGTAATGATATTCTAAGCGTTATATTCGTATGTCAATTTAAGTTCAGGCAAATAAAAATCAGATAATCGATCTGGACTACACTTTTAACTACTGACATATCGAGGAAAGATGTCACATGGAAACTAGAATTGAAATAACGCAAAACATCCCATTAAATAAAAAGTATAATACTTTACTTTATAATTGACTTCAATGGGAAATTAACGTTAACTGTAATTTTTATTTAATATACAATTACATTGCTTGCTTGCAAAAATGAGCATGAGTAAATACTCTATTAATATGCGCTTACAAATACTCCGCCCAACCAGCGATAAATACAGGCAAAAGCTGAATGCAGTCCCAAGCTACGAGGCAACAGCACATCAACCAAGTGAATGAGTTGATCGAGCAGAGTCCGCTCTGACGTATATTTACCAGAAGATAAAAAAATTAACGACTACTGAATTCCCTGTAAGATTAAGAGACTTCTTGCAAACAATGCAGGCCTATGACGTCTTCAATGCAGACAGTTTATAATTAAGCTTAATAACCAACAAAGTATTGTAATATTGTAAGGTATCGTAAATATAAGATTCTCTGACAGAAACCTGTCTCAGATGAGGACGACACAACAAAAACTTCTTCGATAAAGCTCTGACGCAGCCATCATCGTCAACATCATCATCTGAGTTGCCTGTTGTTAATCGACTGTCATGCCGCATAAAAAAAGTTGACGAAAGTCTTATGTATGCCGGCAACAGAGCCCCATGCCGACTTCAACAGAGCCCCACGAGTCCAAACTTACGCCGAAGACGAACACGAAGTTCGGTCCGGGAAAGCCAGCAGCAGCCAGATCCATAAGAATGCAGTTTGGCATAATCGAAAGGCAAGTGAGAAAAGTGGCGTCGCTTTGCCGACAGAAACTGGTTTCCTTCAAGCGATTGCACCAGGCACAAACAGTTGTTGCTTGTATTGTATTTTTGTTGGCCTGATGTTCTTACTTTTTGCCGTGGCTTGTTACCGGTTTTGGTGCGACTCTGGCCGGGCTGAAAGCTCTTTGTGTTTCTTGAGTTTCGGCTGTAAATTCTTAGCCCCAACAATCGTTAAGTTTGTTAAGCGCGGCTGCACTACTCCGACAGTCAATACATTTAATTCGGATATGATTCATCAAATTCATACTCGAAATTTAAGACACAAGGCAATAGCAATTTCTGCCCAATGATTTGCTGGTTGATGTATATTTAGTTCAAATTATTTCTAAGAATCTTTACCAAAATTTGTTTGAGACTGATCTTAAATATGTTGAGCGAAGTTTTAAGTTTCCTTCAGTCGGGCTCAAGCTTATTTTCAGCGATTTTGGAAATTCCACCCGCAAATTAATGTACAACACTTCCCACGGGCAAGGCCGGGTAATACTTCATATTACATATTTATTTAAACTACGAATAACTATACTGTCAATAGGTTCGGAGAAAATGTAGAAATAATCTTGAGTGGGTGAGAACTCCGTCATCTATTGCTGGGAAGACCTTTTCCCTCGCTTGCTACCAGCTAATTTCATTAGTTTATAACTCATTTGTTATTATTCAGTGGATTTATCCACGGCATAAATTACAATCAAATCTACTAAAGAAAAGTTTAAGTTTCAATATTTATGATTCGACATTGCATAATGATTTGTTTACTTAGGCGACCGTCATTCGAAGCCCGAACCAAACAAAAAGCTGCTTTAGTCACACACATATTTCAATGAATCATCTTTATATACGTGCGAAAGATGGCAATACTAGATACTTATCTCTAATATATATGCATGTATTATATCCGTAATGAGGTTGCTAATTGCAAGTGTCTTTGATGCCTGATAATTGCAATTTTCCAGATTCATTATATTGAAACGTCATTGGTAAAGCACCAGCCATATATTTTCGGAAACTAAACCATGTCAGCATCTGTATTAGCAATACCCAGTCAGTTTAGACAGCTGTCAGCTGTATGTCAAAAGAGAAAGAAGCCATATCCACAAACATAAGTACACAAGCATGAGCTTAGGTGTGTTCAGCGAAGATTCTTAGCAGCCATCTTAGTTCTTTGTACTTCCTGTTCGAGATTACTTTCCTGATCAAATTTCAGCTAAGATCTAGCAATTTACCCAAAAGTTAACCTGTTAACTATTATTTCAATGCATGTCAGAAACGTCAAAATTTGCCAGCGCAAGACTTATGAAACAAAATCCTAACACACGAGACAATCCGAAAACCTGTACTGAACGACAGCAATAAATGTGACTTAAGAATCCAAGAATTTTATGCAAATGATTACATTTCATGCAAAAACTTGTTTTCGGATTGAATCGAAAGTCTTTCAGAGTCCGTACCATCCACATGTGTGTATGTAACATAAGCTTTGAAGGTGTTGTTGTGAGTTTACGTAGCTGTTTTTTAGTATTTTTGTTTGACATTTTGGCAAAACATACCATTTAAGTATCATGTTTTGGTGGACTGTTCGGTTTCTATCCAAGCGCAGTTTAATCCAGCAGTAAATAAACTGTTTTGGCTATCATTTGGCACGGTCAACTATTTTTGTTTAGGCCACAAAACCGGTTTCGGGCATTATATAATATGTACCGATTTTTCTTAACGTGTTTCATACATTGATTTTTTACATAGCACTTAACAAATTTCACCGCACCGAAAATGATTGGGATACACCACGATTCCGAACCACTAGAACAACGGCTGACCAACTAGTACCAGAAAAACGTAACCCCCCCGACTAGGTATAAAAAGTTACGCGGACATGGGCTCTACGTAGCACCAGTGGACTCTGCAGACTGACGAACTGACGGTCAACGGTTGACGCGCTTTCCAGAGAGGTTTGCTCGATTCGACGGCTCAGATTGGTCTACTGTACTGGCGCGGTACCGACTGGTTCGAAACTCAATTGCCCAGCGCATGGGAAAGAGAGCGAGAGAAAAAGAGAGGGAGAGAACATACACTGTAAGAGCGTGTTGCTGACAGCTGTTGGCTTTGTACACAGGGCGACTGTGTGCATCTGTGTACACATGCACACATCCATACATATATGTGTGAGCGTGTGTGAGTGCCGTACGCTCTTAGCGCGCTTGTGTGCGTGAGTTTCCTCAGTGCCATTGTATTATTTACTACCAACAACGACAGTTACCTCGGGACCGAGAGCGACACCGATAAAATTGCGACGCGCTTTGTTCAGCCGTAGATTTTGTGGAGTCAGCCGAATGACATCGGCCAGCTAAATTCCCAAATGCGCTACCATTGCTCGCGATCACCAACAATTGGCTAATAATGAAGTAGTATAATGTGGTTCAATATTAAAAAAAATCACTAGATTTGGCTCTGAAGATTTTGCTTTATCTAAGAGCTTATCTAAGAGATTATACGATCAAATTGGGTAGCTAGGTTTTCGTATAACGTACCGTTATATTATATATAACAAGAGCACAAGTGACAGCAATTATGGTAAAAAAAGGCTCATAAAAAGCGCACAAGGAACAAGTTTAATGTAATTCTGAACTAATTTTAGTCGCCTGTAAATTTATAACCAAGTCTCGATATTTTTTATATTTATAGAAACAAATCTAAGAGATATCAAGCCAAATTTGCAATTTCAGTCGGTTGATGATGCTACCAATTAAAAAACAAAAAATCCAAGAAAAAGGTTTTTGAAAATATTACGCGAATCGCTACGATTTATTTAGACTCTTCCAATTACACGGCCATATGCCCTTATGTTTGAAATGTAGGGCATTCAAAACCAGTTGTTAGGTCTGCAGCTGCCAGTTTTGCTTGCGAACACATACAGCTATACCTCCGGGTCTGGGTCTCAATAGTTGACACTGGCTGAAAATTACTACGAACCGAAGAGAATTTTATTGATGTAAGAGAACATATAAAGAGTGATACATCAAAGCAAACTATTTTTAGGGATCGATGTTAACAAATGTTATTATGCAATGGAATGACAGTAGCTAGAAGATTATTAACTAACCCAATTGATCAACAATTAAACTGATCGCATTGTAATGTTAAATTGCCTAACATGAATTCCACGGCAATAATGTCGAATGATCGATCGAGCTTGTTCCGAACAAAGCAATAAGACAAGGTCGTTGTGAAAAGAGAAAAATAGATAAAAAACTAAAGAGAGACAAATCCATTGAATTGTTGCTGTGCTCAAGCAATGGAAAGGTCGAAACCAACTGAGAGAGTATAGAGAGCGACTCATGGCTCTCAGTATTGGAACGTGCGAAATATTGCAATGCATCGGCTTAAAGATATGTACAATGTACATACATATGTATGCATATATGTGTGTGAATATGTGCAGAAATGCTTAGCGTTGAGATAGGCTAGGTAGCTGGGTACAGACAGGTAAAAATATTTCTGCAAATCGTAGAACTATCCAAAGCAACGAATTTTGATGAAGCATATAATGAGTATCAAAAGTGTTTAGCAAAAATAATGCGTTTGCATTATTAACCAAACATCTAGGCAAAAGTTCAGAAGTTCGCCAGCAAAGAGCAAAGCTAGTAAAATGCCATCTTGCTAACCGAACTAAATTGCACTGCAGCGTTCAGTCGCTCAGGTGTAGTATATTTAAATGAACAATGTGCAAAAGCGAACTGTGCGCTCCTAATGCCAAATGCGACCCCTTACACTCCCACAGCCACCCGTTGGTTGGACAAAAGATAAGCTACTCTCACAATGCCACGAATGTGAATGGAATTTGCACCGACCACAAGCTGAGAAATCAATGTCGACGGCTAGACAAAAGCCATATGTTAAACTAATCAGGAATTCAATCAAAATGTACAAATGCAGACCTCGAATTGCACAATACAAAGTTGATAAAAACATTATTAAGCACAATAAAATGCTTTGCATTATACATTTGTATACCGACATTAATAACTTTGATATTTTCTATTCACTCGTTTATAAAATTACTTTTATTTACATAAACACTTTGTGGTAGTATCTAGATACTACATATATCTAAGAACTTGTACGAGTGTAGCTGCAATTGTTACCAAAGACTATTTTATACACTTTTCGTAGTAGGCACTTGTTTCTCTTTTTCTGAAATGTAATTATGAAAGAGTTACTAGACTTACCTAGATCTGAAAGGTTAACCGTTGGGCTCTGAAAAGAGAGAAAAGAGAGAGATTTAGATTCGTAGAAAATAAAGTAATTACATTATATACTTGCAATACGACTGAGATAATTATAAATACGCTCTTAGATAAATGTAACTTAAGAGCTTTTGCGATGCCTGCGACATTGTAGGTGCTTAAAGCGCGACAATTACAAAAAGTTCTCACAGTCATTAGGGTCGTAAAGCATCGCTGGTCTCGTGTTCACAATTTGTTTTCCATACTACACATATATGTATGCACATATGTACATGTGTGCACGCATACATGTACATATTCCCCAAGATTAACGGGCAAGCGTGCAGCAGGTTTGTGAGTGCTTCTTGAGACGCACGGAGTCTGAGCAGCTGAGCTTGAGTGGCTCTCAAAGCTCTCTCAGGCTTATGCTGCACAGTTCTTTGCCAGCGTAAGCTTGGCTTGTGAGCGCGGTTCAATGAACTTGAATCATGAGACGATATCTCAAATTAAAGATATTACAATTTTCCGATCAGTTTATTTGCTAGCATATCAATATAACGAATTTAGGTCGGAAGAGAATTTAAATTCTGAGAATTTAATCCTGTAATTTATATTTATAAATTTTAATATTTATATATATATTTAGTATTTTTTTGCCACTCTGCCTTCCACCCAATTGGAATCTATTTAGCTCTCAGTTCTTATGGGGTGGCGAGATTCTATTTTACACCCATCGCCCAGACAATTAGCTAAGGGTTGCAGAATCCCCGACGATATTCGAAAGCAAATAAAAAACAGCGTTCGCCCGTGAAATTCTCAAGTGCCTGCACTAGTATTTAATGCAATTAAAAACAATTTAGCAGCTTAGAGGCAGTTAACGATAGATTGCATAAAAAAACCTTTCGTAGCGCAGGCCGGCATTATCTGGAATTTAATTAGGGGCGAATCGAGGCGTGTGAACTATCAGACATCGTGTTTTAAGTGGGCTTTTATCCTGTAAATGGGACATGCATCTAATCCACCCCATTACAACGCGCAAATATTCACATTTGAAATATAGTCTAGCTAAACATTGTATTATGGCGAGGCATGATTCAGTTTATTTCAGCTAACATAGGCAGACTCAGATTTCTTATCGATTCTTCTGTGTACATAAATAAAAATCTCCAATGAACATTTACTTCTAGAGAACGTCAAATGAAGCCTTGGTATTTAAAGAACATAAGATTTGAAAGTTCTTGTTAAGTAACATTAATTCAACCTCCAATGCATACTTTTAGGCACATTCGTTAACTAAGGCAACATCGTAACTAGGCTAAGGTATGCACACATATGTGAGAATGGAAGTTTTCGATCTATTAGGGCTTTCATCATCAACTACAAACACAAACACATAGACAATCAACCAATCTATGTAAGTCTCCTTAATCTAAGCAAACGAAAATAGTTGTTTTGATTAACAATATTTAATAAATGTTTCTGCAAGCCTGGTTATATAATCAATTTTTACATGAACAAAAAACTACAATACGGAGATTTCTTATGATTAAGATACTTAAACGAAATTTTGGTTATTTAAAAAAATGTTGATTCACATATTTTAAATATTCAACTATAACTTTCTATTAGGAAGAATGAAAGTAACGTGTTGGTTGAAGTTTATTTCCAAATACGCAGGTAGAGCTTTGTTCTGCGCTCAGTTGCGCAGCAACCAGGTATATTAACGGACCAGCTGAAGTTTTGGGTCCGCCTAACCTCCTAACAAGGCGGGAATGAAATGTCCTTCCAAGATGTATTCAAATGGTACCAAGGGGATACTGGATAAGCAGCGTCTTTCTTGGAGCGATAGCTCGACGCATTTGCTTTGGCTCACTGGACTAAATGTCACTTGTGGCATAAAGGTGCGAGAAAGTAAGCCCTTTTTATACCCTTGCAGAGGGTATTATAATTTTGTCGTGAAATGTGTAACGCATAGAAGGAGACATCTCCGACCCCATAAAGTATATATATTCTTGATCAGCATCAACAGTCGAGTCGATATAGCCATGTCCGTCTGTCCGTCTGTCCGGCTGTCTGTTTCTATGCGAACTAGTCTCTCAGTTTTAAAGCTATCTTAATGAAACTTTGCAGAAGTCCCTTTTTCTGTTGCACGCAGCACATATGTCAAAACCAGCTGGATCTGACTACTATATCATATAGCTGCCATAGGAAAGATCGGTCGAAAATTAAGTTTTTGTATGAAAAAACATTTTGTGTTTCAAGATATCTTGACCAAACTCGACATTTATTAGTTTTACTAAGCTCCTCATATATATGCAAAATCCTATTAAGATCGGACCACTATATCATATAGCTGCCATAGGAACGATCGGTCGAAAATTAAGATTTTGTATGAAAAAACATTTTTTTTTTCAAGATATCTTGACCAAACTTGGCATTTATTAGTTTTGCTAAGCTCCTCACATATATGCTAGATCCTATTAAGATCGGACCACTATATCATATAGCTGCCATAGGAACGATCGGTTGAAAATTAAGTTTTTGTATGAAAAAACATTTTGTTTTTCAAGATATCTTCACCAACCTCACCATTTATTAGTTTTACTTAGCTCCTCATATATATGCAAAATCCTATTAAGATCGGACCACTATATCATATAGCTGCCATAGGAACGATCGGTCGAATATTAAGATTTTGTATGAAAAAACATTTTGTTTTTCAAGATATCTTCACCAACCTCGGCATTTATTAGTTTTACTTAGCTCCTCATATATATGCAAAATCCTATTAAGATCGGACCACTATATCATATAGCTGCCATAGGAACGATCGGTCGAATATTAAGATTTTGTATGAAAAAACATTTTGTTTTTCAAGATATCTTGACCAAACTCGGCATTTATAAGTTTTACTAAGCTCCTCATATATATGCAAAATCCTTTTAAGATCGGACCACTATATCATATAGCTGCCATAGGAACGATCGGTCGAAAACTAGGTTTTTGATTAAAAGCCTTTTTTGTTTATCAAGATACCTTCACCAAGCTCGGCATTAACCATTTTCTCGGCATTAAAAGGTTGCAAGGGTATTAGATCTTCGGCGTGCCGAAGATAGCCTTTCTTCCTCGTTTAGTTTGAGTTTGAGTGAATATCACAGCTATAGTCACCAGAGTATCTTTCATTTAATAGCTAGGTCGAGTCAATTTGAGGTAACTTTAATGTTTAAACAAGCTGGTAACAGCCAGGATTTTATAATTGAGAATAGCATGAGTTAATCAAGCCGCTAGCTGTTGATCTACAGTAGGAATTACGAATAAACAGGAGAGACAAATGCTCTTCAAATCTGTATATTTAGTCAGGTTTATTTTGAGATTATGGGGTATAAAGCGGTTGCGAAGCGTGCGTTCATTTTTTTTAACATTTTCAAAGGTAACTTAAATTTCCAATCAGCGACAATATTGTTATCCCAATAATTCTTCTGACTGAAGATTACTTACAAAGTAAATACAATCCTGTTGCGATTAAAACTTGTTTCCCGAACTTCCTGCATTAATTGCATTCAACTAAAATGGTTATAAGATTAATGGGCTTATCATCCGTTTCCGTAAAAGAGTATGCAACAGTTAAATAGATTTGCACTTTGCCGTCTTCGAATACCGTCGTACAGTCTCAATTCCAGCCGTAGTTCCAATAACATTTTCATGGCCCACGTGAATCAATATCGTGGAGGCGCGGCAGAGCCCACCTGAACCGTGGTTACATTGATTGTACTTTTGGCGAGCTTGCGGCAAGATAAATGACGGCTATAAAGGTGCCCAAAGTTATTGGCCTAACCCCGACACCCACGACGTTCGCTAGCAAGCCTCTACATACAAACACACACACTCTCACACACACACTCACACACACATACATGCAGAAGCATGCACATAAATATTCTTACACCCATGTTCGGCCACGCCCAGGTCATTTCCTTTACCATCGCCCAGTTTTCAATGAATATTATTCATTTATGCAACTTATTTTTAATCGCACTTAAGTTGCTTCTTTAAAACACATTGCAATTAGTATAATAACATAAGTCGTATGTCAATTGAATTGTGTGGATATTCCAAGAAGTTTTGGAAAAAATATTGATACAGCAGAGAAAAGATATGAGTTATAAAACAAAGTATTTAAAAATAAATAAATCATAGGTTCAGCCCAAAGGTTAAAGATTGAAATGACGCAAGGATCTGATGGACCTTGGTTCAAGGATGCGTCGTAGAGGATCTAATGAAGCCAATTGAGATAACCTTCAGACCTTCTGAGAGTCCCTCAACATTATTTTACTATTAATAGAGAAGACAATTTAGCAAGAATAATAAGGCCTTATTTAACAAAAGCTGCGACTTACGAAATATGAATAAGAAATAAATATGTTTTTATTAATGAAGGCATTTCAGACCCGATAAAGAACTATAAGTATAGGTATTGTCATTATTAACTCATGTGAAATAGCAAAATTAACGTCCATCTCTTTCCATGCCTAGGCCTCTTTCAATTTAAATGAAATATATGTATTGGGGCAGCCCCAACAGATACCCAGAAGTATTGAGAAGAAATATAAGTAATAACTGGTAGAGTTTGTGGAAATAAGAATAACAAAAATATAATAACTACACAACTTCCAACTATACCTAACCAAAAGATATATCTCTAGTTGATAGCCAAAAATGATCCCAAAGGAATAGAATTCAATGAAATATTTCGTTTGGTACCAAAATTTGTTGTTGGATGAACCTAGCCTTTCAAATTTCTAAAATATTGTTAAGTATAAGAAGAAGAAGGTTAATAAATCATTATACATCAATTCTTAAGAAACAGAGGAGGGCAATACATTACATACTTTTCTCCATTATACACAGGCAGTGACACCTTCAGTTCTTATACAATTCAAACAAAATTTAATTGGTATCTGATTCTTGATTAAGATCAAAACCTGACTAGAGTTTTCGATATGCAACATATTTTCGCACGGCCAAGCCATGAAATCCTAAAGATTCCCACGGGAAATATGGCTGGCACGCGCGTCGATTCCATACTTTCGTACTTCCCCATCTAAAGTACCGAAACCACAAAAAGCTGTTCTTGGCATGGTTGCACTTGCACCGGGGACACACACACACACACACGCACACACGCACACACAAGCGCCTGCCGCAACGACGTTAAAGGATAATGCGCCACACGGCAGCGACGTCGAACAATCGGTGGACGCGCCTTTAACTTGGGGTTGTTAGCCCCGTCCTGGGGTGGTTGGTGGGAGGTGGGAGGTTGTTGGTTGGGTGTGCCGTAGACGGAAATCATGCAAAAACGTGCCGAGCACGAGTCGTGAAGAACTAAAACAATCCTTCGAGCCGCCTCCTGCTAGTTGTTGTCCAACGTTGGTTTCTGTTTGTGACAGTTCTTGGTTTTCTTACCCTGCTGGCCCAATTTAACTTCGGACTAGTCCCATTAGCTAACTATTTGCCGCTAAACTGACATATTTCTAGCTCATAAACTGCAACCACCACCAATAAACGGCTAGCTCCAGAGCTATGTGAGCTTGTGAGTTGAACTCTGTTCAACGATTGATAGTTGATAAGCAAATATATTCTGCACAATTATCAACGCTTGTCAATGTTAATTATCTACCAATGGATGATAGCCTGTTAGATTAGCTGCCAGCGAACGCCATAGTTAATGTCTTTCGAGCTAGTGTCCAATTCTTCTCTGACAGCCTGATAGACCACTTAACGCTACTTGGTTCCCCTTCTAAAACCATAATGGCAACAGGCAATGGTAGCTGTGCAGGGATACCAGAACTCTTAGGTCAAATTGAAAAGTCCGTGCTTTTGACTAGACTTTTAAAGTTAAGGGCTAGGATAACAAGTTAATATAAATATCTACTCCTTGGATACAAACGCTCGCCACGCTCAACTAACAAAATTATTTTGAGTTCCATATTTGGGCTCTATACACAATCAGGAATCAGCTTAAGATAGGAGGACAGTTTTCAGCTCATAATTGGTCCGTGTTGGTCTTCAATTGATAAATATACTTATTTATTTATAAATGGTCGGTAAATATAGAATACACAAGATGCATTTTAACCGTTGTCTTATGACGCCACAATTCTCTCTCAAATACTGCTTAAAATTGTGAGATTTTATATTAAAGGCTACCTTTTGCCGTGTTTAAACGACTAAATTGTCTTTCAGTTTACGATGCACCTTCAGTAGCTGGAATGACCTTCATTAAAAACTTGTGCAAGACGCTAGAAAATCTAATTGCCTTTATTAATCGACGATCTCGTCGTTCGTCGAGTAGCGTTGATTGCGTTACTAAGTACAAGTTTTGTACACCTTATGAGAGCCACAACCACATGGCCCACCTCCGCATACGCTAAGCCCCACGACAGTGGGGAGGCCTCGACAAAGTTGTGTATCTTTCTGAGAACCCGGCTAAACGAGGGGTTGTGGTTGTCGCTGCGAGTGCTGTCATGCTTGGCTGCTCATTTATGACCATAGAGCACAGAGCGTAGAGGCGGCGAGTGCATGTATCTCAAAGATACACGCACACTTAGAGTGCAATGCTACTTTCAATCAGAGCTCTGGTTGACGCTTCAGTGATTGTCGAGCCACTCTTTTGCTCTTTACTTGCCAGAAATTCCGTATTCTTCGTTTGGCTGTGATTTCGAGTGCAGTTTCAGGCCAAAGCACAGAAACTAACAGTTGGGGTTATGCAGTCACGCCTGAAGTGCACTAAAATTGGACATTGAAACGGGGCTGAAATCGCCTTCAACTTAACTTTTATGAACCCTAAACTAGACATTTAAGATTGTCAAAGTTGGCTTGTTATGCATAAAACTGTGCAATATACAAATGTAATCAACAAAAGTTCTTTCATTTAATATTTGCTCTTATTTAATTCTCATACCAAGTATAGACTGTAATCCAGCAATGAGATATTCAGAACTACAAGCAAGTTCTCAACATGCTCTAAAGGTATTTCCAGTATCCAAATCTTATGTGTTTACATGAATTTCAATGTCTATATGATATATTATGTTAGCCGTGTTAGTCAAGTAGTCACAAGTCTTTTTTTAAGTTATCCACAGAAGGGAAATCGAGAATTGATAACCCGGAATACCAGCTATATGCTTATAAGACTGTTTACTTTATATACATAAAAAGTCTTAAAGTTGGGCTGTTAAAATTGTTCCATCTGCAAGTGTAGATAATCGGAAAAGGCTTGAAGAACATCCGAACTGGATTCAAATGGATTCATTTTTGGCACCTTGAAAACGTTTTCATAATCCTGTGCAACAATATTTAGTGACTGTCAAGGCTTTTAATATTTAATTAATCATCAGCAACAGCTATTTGTGTGCTTACATTAGCAATTTTTTTGTTCCTTTGTTTTATTTTAGGCACGGTTGGCGATTTAATTAGCATTTGTGTGCAAATCGTTTCCAATGCATTATTTAGCATTTGGGACCCTAAGGTCAACGTATCTGAGCGAGTTTTAAGACTCATTGTGGAACGGTCAAGTTTTTAAATAAGTTTGAAATCGCAACGGATTCAGTACCTTATATATTTGCCTTCATTTTAATCTTTAGAAATTTAGCTGTTTCTCCTGGGTGAGTGGCTGACTGACTAATCCGTGATCAGGTGCTCAAAGCACTTAGTTACTTTTTGTGAAAGGGTTGAACGCGGTTTTGAGGAATTCCACCCGCATGTGTGAAAAAATGTCGAAAACGCTTGTATGAAACATTTTTGGTTCTCCGATTGGCGTTAAAATCGTTTCCAATCAAAACATATGCATCATAGGTTTTTTGCAGCTTTAAGGTTTCTTCGGTTCCTAATTACCTAATAAAAAATGAATACTTGTTTCAGGAATTTTGAAAAATTCCACCCAAAACAGTGGTTGATAGCCGGAATACGATTTTAAGAGAGTTTTTTGCTTAAAATGAGAACGGAATAAAAACCTGTGAACATTTATTTGACACTTTTTTGCAACATTATTGGATGATTCTTGGAAGATTCTCATCACAAGACTAACATGGGCGGAAACTGGAAACCATATTATCAAATCTAAACGGAGTTCATATTTCCAGATGCGGTAACCGGACGGTAAAGTTATATCTTAAACTTCAAACTCAAATCTTGCCACGGGCAAGGCCGGTGAATGCACGCTAATACAACATAAAACACATTTAGTCCAGTTCAGGCTACTTAGATTACAAATATTTAAGAACGAATTGCAAACAAATCTATTTATGAATTGACAAGCTAAAACCCTACTCAATCTATATAAACCAACCATAAAAGAAGAACGATAATTTTCATGAATGACGCAGGGGTTAATAAACAGTCGAAATCATTTGATGACTAAGTTTTTGCCCACTCAGCAGACCAACTGTACTTTTGCATAATCTAGAAGTAAAAATAGCTAAAAGCAGAGAGTTTTTACCAAGTAACCTGCTGTGCTTGACAGTTTATACGTGGGCAAGATAAAAAGCTGCGTACATCTGCAGTGGAATCCCGCCCGCGCCCTTACCTAATCAGGTCATGGTAACCTGGTTGACGACATTCGCATAACCAGCATCTGACAATGGGAAAGGTCGCGGAGTCCCAAACGAACCAGTAAATATTCAGGGGATGCAGTGCACAAAGCAAACGAGCGATAATCCCGACCATATGGCAAAAAAGCCACACACACATACACACACACACAAGTACACAGAGAGAAAATGTGTAACATGAAGCAACTGCAAAAAAAGCCAGTTTAAGGTTTAAGGCAAACGGAAACGAATCAGCAGTAAATATTTCGCTGTTGATGAAACTTACGACTAAGATGTATGTACATACAAATGTATTTACGTATGTACATGTGTGTGTGTCTGTGTGTGTGTGTGTATGTAAGTTTGCGTGCACACAAATAAGAGCGCCAACGCAGACCTGCTAAGGAAAATCAATAGTACGGCATTTTTTGGCTCTTGGCTCCTTTTTTTCCACCAAAATGTGTCACGGAGAGGAGCGTGAATAATTGGAGCAGATTTTTGCTTGTGGAACGCGAATGTATGAATATAACTAATTGCCTGCTTTAAAAGCCAACTCACCTGTTTTAATGGACTTTGTGACTGCCTCAGCTTGAGTTTTTACTCGGTAATTTGTTTTTGGGTTCGCGTTAAATTTGAAGTTCACGCGCAAAATTTTACCAAGCTCAAAAGCTTTAAGAAATTTGAAACATACCGCCGACCTCTGTGTGTGTGTATGTGTGTGCTGCTTTTTATTTTTGTAAAATCGTACAGTGCAAATACACACACAGAAAGGCATGCACAGCTATAACTCCCGTACACTTGGTGCGATTACACAACACCAACGTAAAACTTCACCGTCCAAAACGGAGTTGTGCGAAAAGGCGCTGTCGATAAATCACGGGCTATTTTAATAAATATGTACATATGTATTTTGCTTTTGCTTTTGCTTGTGGTCGCATTCGCACATTTAATTAAAAAATTTGTTAGCTGAAATCGGTTGGCGGAGTTTTACTTTTGTCGAAATGTACACCAATGACAGCTCCAACACTAATTCACACATGCACACATAAATGTATGTACATACATATGTATGTAAAACACACTACGCTGGCGTCGGCCGCCCTCCACAACGCAACAACTGCGATACGCGAGCGCGCACCAACAACTGAGCAGAAACCGAAACCAAAAACGAAACAGCGAATAAAATACAACGTACCCGACGTCGCCGCTGACACGGGCTTGCTTCGTGTGGGGGAGGGGGTCTGGAGAGCGGGGAGCGCTTTTGCGTTAAGCGAGCTCAGCTGAGCGTTGTTCGAATTTCGAAAGAGCTTTTCACAGCAGCTTCTTCGGCATGCAACGGTAGCGGTAACGGTACAACGAGTTGAATTGGGAAAGCCTAGCCAAAATGCAGCTCTGTCTGACGATGCTGCCAAGCTTTTTCAAGTGTAAAAGCGCCACTTTTAAATAATTTTGAATATTGACTTTTTAAATTTTGTCGTATATTCACCAAAACCTATGAAAATATTAACAACTTGATAAATTATTTCGGTCGCCAAACATCCTCTGAAGCCTCTTCAATGTTGACTATGTCACCCAATCGAACGGGACCTTGCATAAGGGAAAAATAAAGCAACAAATTTAACAAAAAGTATGTTTTTTTTTGTTTTTAATCACTTACCTTTAACAGATCGCATGAGTTGAATACGCGGAAACTTTAATAACTCCACACGGACTGCAGTCATAAGGCCACGTGCCCCAACACGACCTAGGACCTTAACGACTCTAGCCGGTGCGGTGGGCGGTTCCATGCTCTAGATATTTTATTAAATTCCTCTTTTTGAAATGAAAGCTAGCACAAAGCTTTTACTAATATATTGGCCTGGCCTACTATATTTAGCAATGCTAAAAGCGTCTCGATAGACATTACAAATGTCGGAATCGGACAGATAGAATTACCTAATAATTTCTTCGAATATTCATATTTATAAAGTAAATACAAGGAATAATGTCCTATAACTTAAGGCAGTATGTATGGAAACGTAGCCTTGACCGGTTTATTATTTCAATGAACCGATTTATGAGAAAACGAAAAAAAAAGAGATTTTTAAAGTAAAATATTGTTATTATTATTACCATCATCGAACTTCTATTTCATATATGTAGCTCCTGTAATAGGTCGAAAAATAAATAATAAATAGATTCGTGCAGGTGTAATTAAACGTTGCTAAATATAAAACATCATTGAAATTATGGATGATTATGAGTAATTAATGTGGACCACGATTGTATTGACGACAAGTTCATTTTCGTCCGGATAACCCTGCTAGAACCAATTACAACTTAGCCATTATACTGGGCCGTAATCCTTTTCAATTCTAGTGTCATTGGAGTCTGGTTTTGGCTAGTCAATAGTCAATTACCGCACAGGTTACACTCCATATCCGTATCCGATAATGAAAACAGTTGTACTCTAAAATGTGTTCTAAATAAGTCTTTAATCCTATAAAGCTACATTTGAGATAGGTGAATAAGTTATTAGATATATTTAGCTGTGCACACTTTCAAATTTTCCGCGCAGTGTCAGGTCCCTCATAATGGCGGCCAGCTCCTCGTCCTTATGTGCACGCATATCATCGATTAGCGATTCCCTAAAGCCGACATCCTTGGCCGGATCTTGTGGCAGCTCCTGCTTCTGTTTCTCAAGCTGCAATTGTGGCACCTCCACGCTTAATGTCGCACCAATGCGCTCCACACTCAAGCGACCCGCCTCTCCAATGCCGATCTGGCTCCAACTATCCGTGCCGAACCAAATGGAGAGGGCTTCGTTGTAGTCGGTGACATGTGCGCGAAACGGATTGGTGGGACTGCCAAAGCCCAGATGGCTAATGGTGTCTCGCAGCACTTTAGCCAGTTTTGGCACACTCTGGGAATAAAACAAGACGGCGCCCCCGACAAGATGCGCCATGGAGCGGAGGCAGCGACAAATATGCTTCTTCAGCGCCGGGTCGAAGTCCATGAACACGTCGTATTTGCCGCCCACAAGCACAACGGGAAAGGGCAGCAAGTCCAGTGTGCTTATGTCCTGTTTGACATGTTTCACCCGTTCCAAAGAGCGTCGCTCCACATCCTCACGGAGCTGTGGCGCCGCCAGCTGCATCATCCGCTGAGCCGTATCCCGCAGTCCTTTATAGGCACACTCCACATCCGCCCAAACTCGCTGCGGCTGGGATAGGTCGATGACGACAAAGACGGACAGCTGCTGCAGTCCATGTGTGCGCATGGGCACCTCCAGCAGCTGTTCCGCGTTGTCCAGTGATCCCAGCTCCCACACGTTCAGCACCTGGGCGGATCTGCCGGTGCCCGTGCGGCGACCATAACTGTATTCCAAGGCCATCGTCGGGCGCGTCGTATGCTCATCTCGGTCAAAAAACTTGTTGATAGCCGTTGATTTGCCCTGTGCACAGTTTCCTTCTCTATTATCTTTATCGTAACGTGTTGAACATCGTCCACTTACCACACCCTTGCTGCCCAGAACGAACAATGTGCGCTCCTTGGGCGCTGTGCTGGCTGCCTCCAATTGGCGCAAGCGTTCCTGCTCCTCTGCCAGACGACCGGCGATCTCCTGTATGCTGCCAGCTGCACTTAAACTATTTTCGCTGCCCTTCTCAAACATCCTCTGCATTTTCGCATGCAACTTGTACAAAAACTGTGGCAAACGCATGACATGGGAACAGTTTGTTTGCATTTTCCAAATGTTACCATGGCAGCCGGCCAGTGCTGCCCATGTTTTTTTTTTCCAACACTCTGACAAAAAAGAGTGAAAGCTAATGCACTCAAAAAAATGTGCAAAAAGGGATCTATTCGGGTGTTACAAAACTTGCAGATGCTGTGCTATTGCTGTTGTTACTGATCCCGTTGGTACATATTGTGCACATATGGTACATTTGTATAATAATTATTACACAACTTAACAAGGAATTGTGTACAACATTTGACTTTGTGTTTCATCTGTTCATATATAAAATACTAACTTATTTAATTAACTAGAATACATTATAAGCTCTCGCTTAGAATATTTTTACAAAATAGTAATTAGAAACGAACTTTATTTAGATGGAAAACTCCAATTGTTGAAATTGTCCAATTGTTGAAAAAACAGGTTCGTATCCAGGGAGCATGTTTGTTGAGAGCGTCTAAGTATGTCTAAGTATGTGTTTTCACAATAGCTCGCACTGCTTGCTTTACATCGCTTATGGGGATATTTGAATTTATTGATTTTGTTTTCTCTAGATTTGATGCGATGAATGCAAGAAATGGCTCGATGTTCTATGTTCAACGTTCTATATTCTAAACTATGTTTTCCTTGGATCGCTAGATGGCGCAATATAATGAACACGTTAGATTAGATAGCCAATAACAGATATATGTTATTATTTCGTAATCCGATTACCGGATTTGCTAATACCTCTTCATGATGATGATGATATCGCTGATGCCGAACTCCGAAGGAAGTCCGAAATTTGTGGGAAGGACTGCCACAAACATTTTTAATTTAAATGTATGATTATTGCATATAAGCTGCAGATTGATTACGTTTCAACTGGAAAATATATATAATTTGTTTCTCGCTGGACACTGTAAACTTAGCACACTGCTTGTGCACTGCTTGCGTTAAATTTTTCTCAGAAATAATTGGTCCAGTGCTATGTTCCATTGTAGCGAATTTGAACTCTCCACGTTTACTGTGATGAAAGCACTAGATGGCGCTTTAATTGCAAGGTAGTAAATGTGTCGGGCTATGTTTCTGGTATATATTAAACACTTTGGATCGATAGGTGGCGCTCTGTTTCTTGATACACTGCTTGTTTCTTGTGGAGCGTAGAATTTATCCGCATTTAAGAATGTGGACTACGTGAAATGTGTCGATGTTGTTGTTTCTATGTTTTTTGTGTGTTCTATATTTCAAAATAAGATGTCCCATAAACATATTTTTCAACTGCTTTACAGGCAGTCTCTCCTACTGAAAGCCAGGTGGCGTGATTCTAATAAAAAGAGTCTGCTCGGACCTCTAAATGTTATTCCGAAAAGCAACTTGATAAACAAGATTCACTTTACAGTGAGGCTAAAACGGTTCGAAATACACCATATAGACCTTTAAACCGTAATTTTTGTGGACTGTACTAAATATTAGTTCTTCGACTGAGGAGATCATTGGTAGCACTGAGCATGCATTACATACACGCTTCAAATAAACACTAATAAAAATGGTTGACCAATATTCTGTTCTTCACGCCGATCCTCGAGAACCCAAATATATTGTATCTATTTTTTGTTTTAAATTCCTTACAGCGCATAGACATTAGGGTGTATGCATGTGCATAGTGTGTCTTGCTCTCACTCACTGCTTTGGGCACTTACGTACGCGCATCTCGTTCGCACTGCACGGCTTAGGTTTACATACATTCACACAATGCATAAAATGTCCTGGCTCGCAACAAACACACGCCAATAGTAAAATTTTGGGATAGACAGGTAAACATTAGGCACACAAACGCATAAATGCTTGTATTCATATACAAACTTGTGTAAGTGTGTGTGCAGGGCCGGCGCAAAAAGTTTCCATGCACACATAGCCAACGCTTAGGTACCCTGTAAGGACACATAACCAATACACGTATTAAACGATCTATATACATTATTGTGAGAGAATTGAGAGCACTGAGAGGAGAGTCAAAGCAGTTGCCTGTTGTGTGAGCGAGATAAGAAACGTTCAACAGCACAATTCATATGACTCTCTCTTACTCTCTTGCTCTCTGGGCAAGTGAGCGAGTCCCGGAACCGAACAAAAACGAAGTAAAAGGGGGACGAGAACTAAACAATGGTAATCAACATTTGTTCCATCAATGAGCATTTACAAGCCGCGAGTTTCGAACGTTTCGAAGAGCGAAAAACCATGTGAAGAGCAACGATCAATATATTCTCTTTGGTTATATTGTCCTGACAGGTGGTCGAGCTAGTGCTTGTAAGGCGTGTGCTTTGGCGTTTGGCAATACTACTTATCTCTGTTTGAGCACGGCTCCGTCGCTCCATCTGGCTGATTCGCTTTTGCTTTTAGTGCTGCGCAGCATAACCGACCGCCAAGTCATCAAACATAATTACTTTGCCCCAAGGCATGCGGCAATTGACATTTTGGTGGCAGCCCCGCCGAGTCCGACAAACTCATTAGCCGGCGCTGCTCAGTTTGAACTTTAAACCGGGCCAGCTTCATCCTAGCCGTGGGCTCCAATTGATAATGAAATTCGTCGGGTTGGCCTTTAGCTGAGACGTTGCACTTAGGACTCCTCCAGTTGAATCGAACTATGCAATCGCCTCACTCGCAGCGAAATTGTCCATGGCTTTTGTTGCACCTCCCTCGTACTTTGTGGCCTGGCTTTGTATGTATGCCCTGAACCCACTGAAAAAGTAGTCGACCCTCAACATACTCTTTGTTTTATCATCTCTATAAGATCTCACGCCTATATAAATGTTTATTTGCCGTATATCCATTTCAAAATTGACCAAAATTGCAATCGGGTAATTGGAATGTGAACAAGATATTTACATGTGGCCAGGAGCACTGCTTAACCTACCGAGCTGGGTACAGAGTATCTTCTAGTCGGGCGCCCTTGCTTGTTTACCGTTCGATTCATTCTTGATTACGTGCTCGCGGCCACTTACTGCAACCTTGTACTCGGTCCTTTTGGATGCGGCCAAGGGCAGTCGTTGGCAACAATTTGTTGCCTTTATATCGGCCGGCTTATATCGTTTTGCTTATTTATGGTGATTAATTTAACAAATATCTCATTTCTATGATAACTTGACTAGTTGGTACCTGGCTTTTACCTGCTTCTCCGTTCGCTTTCACTACACTTTGTGCTGCGGTTAGGTAGTTTAATGGGTTACATAGAGATAAGAACAGCTTGCTTCTTAAGTTGAAAGGCATTTAAACTAACTAAAGGTTTTGTTTTGTATCCTGCCACAAAGCAAGAGTTCAAGGAACTAGCATGCTTCTTCCGCACATCGGAAGCTGCTCACATGTATTACTTCCCTCAACCCCACCCCAAAAGAAATACATTCTTATGAACTTCGATGTTTTTGACTGATCTTTTGGGCGAGTGGGAGGGGTATACAGTTAGTTAAATATACTTGATATGTGTAAATAACTATACTATACTAGCATACATTAAGGATAGTATTGACAATAGGATTTCGGAACATGTAACTTTCCCATTGGGTTTCGATTTTTTAATTTCTATAAGTTTATATGTTTTTGATCTCAATTAAAATAAAACTAAAAATAAAATGTTAAAAATCGTCAAATGTTTATTTTCTCATTAAGTTGAGTTAGCGCATCTCATGTTCAAATATGAATAATGGGTATATTGGGTATATTGGACATGCACTACTGGACAAGGCGGAGACACAAGTGTTTGATGCGAGTTATGCAGCTTTCTGCTTGCCCCATCTGAGGGTCTGTTGAAGTCTATATGACATGAATGACAGGATAACAGAGGAGGTATGAGCCGTCCAAGGCATCTAGAGAGGTCTAAGATGCGAAAATGACTTATGGATAGAGTCCGAACGTCGTTTAAGTTGTAAATTACAGTTAAGATTCTGCCGTATAAAGACAATTACCTGGCATAGTTGACAATCTAGTCAACATTCCGGTTGAGTCAAGTCTTCGAATAGTCTTAAGTTCGGTTCACAAGTATTCCTGGAGAGGATCAGTTCGAACCAATTGAACTTTTGAATGTTCTCAATTGCAGTAATGTGAGCATCTGACAATATAACTCAAATGTAAACGCAATTCTTATTCTGAAATTTAAAATGCAATTTGACCAAATGGACTTATAGACTCGAAAGAGAAGTACGCCATACTGTTTCTTGAAATCGTATCAAAGGATCTGAGGAAATGGCGATATATAATCTTTAGCATATATACGGAAGTGTCACAAGGGAAGGTACTCAATAGAAAAGTCCAAAATGTGTTTGATATACTAAAGCGGCTTGGCAGAGAATGTAGACATTGGATTAAATGCGAGTGGACAACCAAATGGACAACCGCATAAGGTATCACCTGGCCTGCGAAATATGGATTTGAGGTATAAAACGTAATATGTCAAATATGTTAATAAAATAAAATAACCCCTTTTTGTGTTTTGATTGAATCAGTGGGTAAAGTAGGGTCAAACAAGTAGATAAGAATATGAATTCAAGCGTAAGCAGGATATTGGACGTCGACTTCTCCACTTAAGGTTTGACTTTTGGATATTGCTCAACGCATTTCAATCGTGATAATCAATCCTTACATTGCCGAAAGTTTTGAATATATGCACACATAATTTATACACAGCATTAGGGGAAGTTTGTGTCACGCCCAGGCGATGGCATGGTAAAAGGATGCGCTGACGTCATTTGTCATATGTCAAGAAAAAACAAAGCCAGAAGCTAAGTTGGCATTTGGAAAAAAAAGTTTAAAGAAAAATGGCTTACTGTGCACTCTGAACGTGCGTAAGTTAAAGTTTATCGTCTGCGGATCTACTGCCATTTGTTAAAGGTCCTGTCCTGTGTATCTCAACCTTCTATCTTTGACAATTAACAGAGGGGAATACATCATTTAAAAGGTACTCAAGTTTGACCTCCTAATATATTAACACACAACTAATCCTGACCTTGGCCAGACAAAGGAGGAGTGGCAAGCGAAGGAAACATCAAGGTCAGCTCCCCGAAAAGCCTGCCTGTTAGTCCTGTAATTGTTGCAATCCTTCGAGTTGCTGTCGCAGTTCACACGTGGGCTAGGAAACGAAAAAGAAAAGGCCTGAAACTGTCAACGTTACGCCGACTATATGTTAATCGATTTTGATGGGGGCTGTCAAGGACTAGGACTGGGGATTCCTTTTTTTAGCGCCAAGTTTGTCTGTCAGCTGCAAGGGGAAATGCATTTTTTGTGACTTGTGAAATTATCGAAATTGTATTATGGAAATTTTATGCAAACCATTTTTGGAGCCAGCGCCTGCATTGCTTTTGTTGTTGAAAATTAGTTTTTCAATTTGCCTTTGCATGCAAGCACACAACAACAACAACAACAACAACAACAACAACCAGAAGAAGAAGAAAAAGCTGCTAGGACCCAGGGCGAAGTTTTTGCTTTGTGCCGCAGCCGAGCAAGAGAAACGACAAGGACTGTGCGTCCCGAACTGGAGGCTCTTATATTCGATGGCCAGCAAGAACAAGTTATGTGCATATTTCTGGTAGTTTTGCAATTTTCAATATGCAGATTGATTCCTATTCGTATTTGTATTCGTTTTGTGTGCAGCTATACTTAAACAGATCGAAGTTAAACGGGGCTCTCCACGTGCGCCGCCGGCGACTTTCATAGAAGCAAGCTTAGAAGCGCTGCCCTCATTCGCAATTCTTAATTAAAAACAGCGCTACAGCGCACTGTGGCACCCAGTGGAGCTATAGATAACACAACGTGGCCACCATCCGCTCATCCATCCAACAAAGCCTTCAACGGTCTAGTTTAATTTATGCCAGGAGCGAAGTGCTGCACGTAGTTCCGGCGAGGTGAGGAATTCAGCCCGATCAACATGCTGCGCCCCTAATGCTCTATGGTAACTGGACGGCACGTAATTGCAATTTCAGTAGAACTCCTTTGACCTCCACTTGACCAGCATTTTATAGGCTTTGGAGTCATGACCCCAAATTAGGAGTTGTGCGGCGCTCATGCCGGAACTGGCTATAGACATTGTGGGCTCGACAGATTCATCCGCTTTGAGTTCGAAATAGTTTTCCCTGTGGAAAGTTGTGTGAGCAATGTGACATTGGTCAAGAGCTATTAGGTACTTTTAACATCCAAAATGATATTCATTTAATATATGTACTAAGTAAGGAATTCGTGATCTCGGTTCGCAGGCTAAGCTCTAAATAGTAACTGATAGATAGAATATCCAACCTTCTGGATTCGCCTTTGGACATAGACACAATCTAGAAGATAATCGAGCTTACTTTAGCTTGTCCAGGGTAGAGCCCGTTGGGCAATTGAAGCGATCGGTCAAAAGACAAATCATTTAAAAAGGGGCGTGTTTGGTCGATACAAAATAATTATAACTTGCAGTACCACATTCTTGCGAAGGAAGTCAACTTTCTGCACAATCGGTTCTAATGTGAAAAAACGATAAGGATAAGGTAGAGATAAAAGGAAGGATATCTTTAGCAGTCTGTTCGTCTCTGCGGTCTGTGCATACCAATTTATAGCCAACATAAACTCACGCGTGAGAAAAAGTTGTTCAAATCGGACACACCTAGGAATATGCTTTATGTATCATTAAAAAAAACAGTTTTACCTTCGATTGAATTAATAGTTCAAAAATAATGCCTTTGGCTATTATTCAGTTTGGTCTGTCCACAAAATTATTGAAAGGAGATGTCAAAGATGTCACCTTTTATGGTATAAAAGATCCTGATGAGTGTGAATAACTAAGGCGAACAAGCTACTTTTTGATTTGTGTGCTAGGATGGCGTTTAGAGAGTATGCGGAATATATCTCATTAAAGAATGCTTTGCTCTTTGTTGCAATTGTTCCTTGGGCCATAAATCTGCAAATCCCAGCAATGCAGGTGGAAGGATTCCAAAAGCAGTTGCTGTCCCATTTGAATCATCTTCCAGTCCTCGCCCTGCGCTGTTTGGCTATGTCGTCGATTTGTCGGGGAAGTCCCTAAAATGGTTGAAGCATTGTTTTAGATGTTTTTGCTTTGTATGTTTCTTTGATTTGAATTAAATCCTGCAGCTTAAAGCGGTTGATGCCAATGTGGCACATAAATTATGCCTTGTTTACTGCAATTTGATTGTAGGCTTCTCAAAGTTCACTGTAAGACTTTTCACTTAGTTTCGACCAAGTAAATAGGCAAACTGCAAAAAGGACTTCAACTTTTGACTAAGCAGTCCCTCGTGCCCCTCCCCTCTCACCCTCCTAATGCAGCTAGTAATTTTGTTGTATTTTTTTTTTTGCTTTTTCTTGGCCAAGTCCTGGCTCGACCGACTCCAACTTGTATGCGTTCACGCTTGGCAGCCAATTCAAGTCGTGTCACTTTGTTGAGTTTGTGTTGAGAGTTCGTTGGTTGAGCTACCGACTCCCTCCCTCTCTCTCCCTCTCTCTCTCTCTCTCCCTTTGCCATTTGAAGCTTCTCGTAATTCAAATGTCAGTCATTCAGTAAGTCAGTCAGTCAGACGGCACACCAATGCAAGGCAAAGTTCTTGCCAAGCTTACACCACTTGAGCTTAGCAACTGCAGCCCCCACCCATCCCCTAGTTGGCCTCTTGCCATCATGTTGCACGTGGGCAGGTGTTGTCTCATTTTCCCTGGCTTCCCTTTCAACTTAGCAGAATGAAACATTCGTGCCTTGCGTGCAGCTGAATTATGTTTATATAGAAAGGCACAAAAGCCAATACATTATTTAACTTTCACTCAAATTAGCAACTAAGCCGGATTCAAATCTCGATGTAGTGTAAGGAACCAAAACTGTTTAAAATGTTTGTTTGGATTACATTTTTCAATACAACAATATTTATTGTTCAGATATTATCATAATAATAAATATATGAATAAGAATATGAATATGCCTAAATATAAAACTTATTGTCATTTGCACACACTTCGCTTCGGCCGTAAAGTTTTATGTGTTATACTCAACAACAACAACAAACACGTCTTAAACTCATTTAAAGCAATAATTTCAACGATTTAAAGATTTAATTATTGTATTGTATTATGCAAGGTGTCTTAAATTACGCACGCTTTTACTCAACGCATAACTATTCAGTTTAATTTATTTTATCTATAAAATGAATGTGTACGAATTTTGTAACTTGAACCCATTGAAAATGGGTAAAACGGGGTTTATTTATATAAATGTGACAGACAGATCGAAGCATCTCCGACCCCAAAAGTGCAGATATTTACCTAGCATCATTAGCCGAAAGGAATTCGTCCGTCTATATATCTATCTACTTTTATACCTATAACAAACTAATCATCTATCTATCTATCTAGCTATCTATCTATCTATCTATCAATCAATCTATATATCTATCTATCTACTTATATACCTATCTAACAAACTAACCATCTATCTATCGATCTATCCGTATATCTATCTATCTATTCATCCATCTATCCATCTATCTATGTATCCATCTATCTGTCTAGCTATCTATCTGTCTATCTATCTATCTATCCATCTATCTATTTATCCATCTATCTATAAAACTATCTATCTATCTATCCATCTATCTATTCATTCATCTATCTATCTATCCATCTATCTATTTATCCATCTATCTATCCATCTATCTAGAGACTTGAAAATGTGAAGTTTGTTTTTGTTTCAAACAATCGATAACTATCCTGTTTCCACGAAGTCGATAAGAATCGGTAACTCAAAGGTTTTGAGAGCTACAGACACCACGCTGGGCAATAGACTCTCGTTAAGTTTCCATATATCTAGAATGTTTAATTTTTTGTGTACCTCCTTTCGTTCACCAAGAATTTTAAAAAAACGCATATTAAGAGGTCTTAGCGTTTGGCATTTCCTTTGATTTTGATGCTATATTTGTGCCCTTAAGATTTTAAAGGGATCGGACAATAAACATGGTAGTATATCACATAGATAGGGGCTAAGGGAAGAAGTAGCCCAGCCGCAGACCTACTTCAGATTGTTTTCACTGGCAGCTCAGCGTGGGGCACTCCCGACTATCTCGTAGCTTCGAGACTAGTTATTCAAAGCTTTTTCATTTAGCCACGCATAAAGCATTTGTTGTATTCGATTAAAGGTTTGTTTTGTTGAAGAAATTAATTGTCTTTAATTTGGCAAATGTAGTTTACGTTTTGGAAGGGCAAAGAAAGATTGCACTTGTGTCTTCAAAGCGCAGCATATTAAGGCGATTTTCCATTTATTTAGCCAGCTAACATTAAACATTAAATTGGGTTCATTCCAATTGTTGGGTAAATATCGAGTTTTCCATTGGCCCAACATGTTTAGACCTTGTGCGCTTAATTAGCCAGTTGCAGAATACGAAGCTAGGTAAATCTAATTAGCAGATAATTATGTAGCAATAACAAAACCAAAACAGACCCAACTTTGGGCTATGTACTTGCACTTGCTGCCACCCTCGGTGGCAAATAATTTGAAGGCTCGACCCCTAATCCCGGCCAAAATGTAGGCGCGCCGAGATGCATTGATGCAGATGCGGGGAGAACCGTCTGCAGAAGTAACAAATCAAACGATGCTTTTGTAAATTACATTTGAATTATCTTTTCTGTGCTGGCTCGCACGTTCAGCCCAGCTCCCTCTCTCTCTCTCCCTCTCTCTCTCTCCCTGTCTCTCCCTCCCTCTCGCTTGTTGTATAAGCAGCTTCTGTCTATCTCGCTCTGCTGTTCATTCATGTTGTGGGGCTCTTTTTGTGGCACTTCTGCTGATGCTGCCACACAGCAGCTGGCAAACATCCTTAAACAGAGAGGAACAACAATGAGGCAAGGACCTGGCATGCAAAGTGGATCAAACAGCCAGAGTTAATAAACACTTTGCTCGTTGTTTCTGCTTTGAATGCGGCCCTTTGGCCCGGTCCGCTTCGGTGTCCATTGCAATTTGGGTTTTGTTGCACAGTGAAATTGAATGCAAATAGAAAACAAACACACACACAAACACACGCACGCACAGCACTTAAATTTACGCGTTTTCCATTTCAATTAAAACAATTTCATTTCAGATGGCCCGCCCCAACCCCCTTCCCCTTCGAGCGCCATTAAGTAGGCAACGCTTTTGCGCTTTGTGTGCCCTGCTTTTTAGCGCATGCAAATGGACGGTTTTGTTGATTGTGCCACCGAATGGCTAATTATTTATAGTTTCTGTCAGTGATAGATTCAGTCACATGCCAATGCCTGCCCAATTGCATGAACCATGACCGACAGATCGGCCAGGTAACTTCCAAAGATCTACATAAATAATTCTTGAATAGTTCTTTTCGTGCCTTGTGCATGAATGAGAATAGATTGCAGCACGTTTTCTCCACTTATTTGCTCGCCTGCTCCTAATCAAATCTTTGCTCTTGGTATACCCTCGGGAAGGAACATAGCTTGCCGGACAAGCCAAAAAGTACCCCTCATCCGACTATTCATTTTCCATTACTATATCTTAGCTCTACATGCTTAGTACTAGGATATATTCCGGGTTCCGGCTGGCCCGTGACAAGTTTTGTACTTAACATCTATGTTTTATTCGCCTAGATACTGCTCGTGAAAAATTAATGTTTACCTGTGGTATCTTTATCGTTTTTTCCATTATTGTGAGGGAATCTTGAAGCCGTAAAATAAACTTTTGTGCCTTAAACTTTGACCTGCATTTTCCGAAATTGTATCAAAAAAATGCTCACATCTTTTCTTTGCAAATTAGCTTAAAACCGATCGGATATTTTTTTTTTGTTTTTTGGTATAAATTCCAATTCAATTTTTAATTCTCATCCATTCGGAACTGAAAGCGTGTTTATCGGAAATCTAGCTTTTGACTATGGGTCTTAAGCTGTTATATATACATTTTGGCATGGCCAATCGACTTTCAACAGCTTATCTCAAAGGGGGATAGTCTCTGGCATCAAAATACGCTCAAACGGACAGTCGTCCAGTCGGACCTGCGACCAAAGCGCACAGAGTATGAAAATAACATCACGTTCCGCGTGGCCCCGTAATGTGTCAAATGTGAATTGAGTAGGAAATCGCCGGACGAACAGCATTTAACGGAAATATTGAACTTGCAAGCTAGTATAAGTCTGCGGCTGTGATGGGGTTCAAGGGGTCGATGGAGGGCCAAGGGAACAGGATGCCTGTACGCATGCGGAAGGGCTTGTCGATTCGTTGTGGCGACGTGCAAAAAACACTTCCACATCCTCTCTGACATTTGAGCGACGTTCAAATATACGGGAAATGAATTTTATGCTGAGGTGCCAGCCAACACAAAAGCATATTTAGCCACATTGCACATATACATATATATATATATATAGTATTTGCACGTGGATTGGTGGAAGTCTTAGTGCTCGCATAGAAATGAAGTTAAAATAAATAACTTTAAAAACAAAAAAGAGTGCTTTAGTCGGAAGTAACCCCGACTAGGGGGGGGGGGGGGGATACCCTTGAACCTTTTCCTATCGATGCAATACCCTTTCTTTGAAAGTTCCCTTTGCCGTTGTCGAACTCGCAACCAATCGACCAATCTATTTGCCATCACCTCATACCTCACAGCCACAGCAAGATATTGTTTACCATGAAGTTAAATAGCAGCTCAATTGCAATTATGTTATAGAATATTCATGTATGTGCGCACAGAAGTTCTTACGGCTCGCAAATGCTGTCCCGATGCTTGCCAATATATCCACAAGTTTCATTTGATAACTTCTGTGTTTCTTAAGCGATCTTGATTAAATTTTCGTCAGTCAATCAAGCAGTCAGTTCATGACAAACAAACCAACTGACTGACTAATTGGTGAATCAAACTTTATGTGGTGAAGATGAACGCTAAACCTTGGAAATTCCGCCCGCAAGTGCGGAAAAATTGCGAAAATAGTTGCATTTCAGTTCTTTTGTTGTTTATAATCCGATCGACCACAAAATTATTTTAAGAGATCTTTGTTCAAATTCATTTAAGTGTTGTTTCACACTTTGGACTATGCAAACCTTTTTGGTGGAATCGTGTGTCAAAGAATTGGAGGGTAAGCTTTAGGGTTTGAGTTTTGACCGATTGGCATCAAACTTATTTAAGAAGTTAATTAATGCGTGTTGTAACGAATTTGAAAATTTCTTGCACTACTTTGATAAATAAACGGAAAACGCTTATACTAATGTTTTTTTTTACTTACAATCGGATCGTCTTAACAATCATTTTCAAAGACCTTTGGGAAAAGTCATTTGAATTTTTCACAATTTTCGCACAATTCACATTTCTTGGATGATAAATGCGAATAAAAGGTTGAATAGACGAAAGTTTATTTTTCGACTTCAAGATTCGCAGCAAAAGACTCAAATGGGCGGAATCCAAAAATTTTTTCTATATTTTCTTGATTTCAACTTATTCTTTAAATAAAACTTGAGACGTGGAGTTCCAGATAGTAAGGATATATCTAAATTGGTTGCAGGCGGGATATGAATGATAAAGTTATATCTAAACATCGAACATATATATAAATATATATTGCCAATATATATATATATATATATATATTCAACTGTTAGCTGTCCAAGGCAAGGAAGCAACAAATTTGTGTGCATTGTTTACGCGTTGCTGGCATTTTATGCCAATAAATTACCAATATGCACGGAGGCAAAACTTTTGTTGCATAAAAGTCAGGTGGAATCAAGGGGCGGGGGCAGTGCGAAACTGACAAACTGCACACACACACACACACACACACACACACTTGCAAACTTATATTTTTATTTTTTTAAATTTTTACGCCGTAACCAAAAAATCGAACTACGAAAAAGTCAGAGACATGACACACAACCAACGCGAGGAGTCAGACAACAACAGCAGCAAAGAATGCAGAGTTGGGCTTGTGGGGGGAATCATGTTTGTGTGGGAGTCTGTATCTGTGTGAGGTGTGCAGTGTGCGGTGTGCGGTGTGCAATGTGTATCCGTGCGAGTGTGCGTGTGTTGTGCATTGGCTGACGCCAAAGAAATTTGGCGTCACTTTTATACGCAACGAGCGAGCGAAATAGGTAAGGCGCGGGCAAGAGTGGGGCCAATGCCGCAGACGAGCGGCAACAATGGCAAACAAAAATCCGGAAAAAATAGCAAATCGTATAAAAACTCGTACACTAGAAGGGGGGGACTCTCACGCAGACGTACTCCAAACCGAATTGTGGCTGGCGGGGCAGGGCGGGGCAAGGGCAGCTAATGTGGCATTTGGCAGGCAAGCAGGAGGCAGGGCGAAGAACAGCTTGCGGGCAAAGCTACAAATGGACCATGACGACGACCAGGATGCAAGAGAATGCTCCTGGGTGCTAATTGCAGGCAACTTGACTGGAGATCGAGTGAGGATAGCAAAAGATCGCTGCACTTGAGGATATTATCGGGAAATTGAGGGGCGTAGGAATATACCATATATGAGATCAAAGTCTATTTGGATTTTCAGTCAGTATTACATAAGCCAAGTTATTAACAACAGACAGATGACAATTATTTTGAATACTCTTCCCCCTTGACCCCTCCTAATAAGTAGTTCATCAAATCTCAGAGTCAGGTTAGCGCATTGAAAATTCGCCTAATGCAGATCCCCATTTGTTTGCCAAGCTGCGCCTGCCAAGCCATATCTAGAGATGCAAAAAGTGCACGGATGTTTGCCTTAAGCTCAAGTAGCTAACATTCACATGCGCACTTTTATATATTTGGCAGGCAGGTAAATATGGCTGTCGCAGCAAAGATAAGGCAGGCACCGCCATCGCCATCTCAGGTGAAAGTGTCTCCCTGGGTGGGCGAGTGGGCGGATGGGCGGATGGGCGTGAGGGTGTGTGCAACCCGAGTTTTGCATTTGATATTTTTAGAGAAGCGCACACAAACAGAAGCCAAGACAAATATTATTGAAAACCAAAATTTTAAGGTAAACACAGCTGCGAATGCGAGCTCTGAGCTCAGCTCTGTTTATGCGCTCCGCCAAGCGAAGCGAACCGATTTTGTGACAATATTTCAAGCTCCAGTGACAAATTTGCAGCCAAAGCCAACAGCGTCTTTTGAAGCCATCTCTCTGCACGTGGCATTATCAACTCACTGGCATCGGCACCAGAGCTCAGTCGAGGATGCAATTAAGCATCCTATTTTTACGACGCGTTCCTGGTAATTTATTGAGTGTCGCAGCGGCTGTGCCTATAATTTAGCCGGAGTCTGAGCTTACTCAAAGCAACAGTTGCCGGGCCAGTGTCTGCCCCAAAAGGACAAGCGAAGGGCAACAGAAAGACAGCATACTTATGAGCTGGGCCAAAATGCAGCGACAGCGGAAGTGAAAACGGTCCAGTTCTAGGTGAAAGCCAAATTTATTTGATGCTTAACTTCAAATGCCGTTCAACGTGCCAACCAGGACGTCGGCAGCTGACTAAAACAATGGATACTACTTGGCTGACACATATTATCTTCAGTTTCAAATGGCATCAGATTGCAATAAAACAAGTAAGAGCGCTCTAGTCGGGTGTGCCCAGCTAGGGGATACCCTGTACCCACTTCTCCTAACACCAAACGCAGAAAAGGAATTCTTGCGCCTGACCTGCCAATAAAACATCTATGTAATAAAAGATACCTGATCTAAATATACTAATATAGGAGCTACAATCCAAATTTTTGGTGTCCATAGCTCTTACAATCTTAGAGATTCGCTCAAATCAGGTTATCAATATCGATTCTTATTGATTGCTTGCAAACGGGGCAAGTTATCGACTATCGAGGATATCAAGGAAGATCTACGATTAAAATTTCTCTAGCCGTTATAGACAGACGGCCGGACAGAAGGACATGGCTGGATCGACCCGGCTATATATATATATTGATCAAGAATATATACCTAATACCTTCTTCCGGCTAAAAACATTTGCACAAAACCCCTTTTCATTGGGTTTAGGGTATACAAAAATGTATGTAAGTTCAGAAGCAAAATTTAAGCGACTTATTAGTAGAAAAATATTTTAAAACAACTTAACCGATACAGGTGTGGAAAAATAAACAACAACGTTTAATTGCAATAGCAATAAATATACTAATAATTTGCTACTTTCTTAAATATGGCCTATTCACCTAATATAAAGATTTGAGATTATGTTTTAAGACGATTTATCAGATTATTCTATTTGTTAAAATACTAAATGACTAGGATGGAAGATTTCATTCTTCATCCATTTGGTTTGGCATTGGGCGGAGTTGGGGGGTGGTGAAGTATCTTGGCAAAAGTTCTTCTCCTTAATCTCCTGTACTAGGAGGTCTAAATATATTCATTGTAGCCTTCGTTTTCCCCGCTTAATACATAGCTTGATCCGATCTGACTGAATTTGAGAAGTGACACATATTAATGCAGACTCTTAAGAGGATAACTCGCCGACAAGATCCTTTTCAGATATCGTTTTTTTTAGCTGCGCATTGTGACACGAGTTTTTCCGGCAAATCCATTGTTTTTCCAGTTCTAAGCGTTGTTCTTATTCTTGAGCTTTAGCCACGACTTGAATGGTGTAAAATGTGTCCTGAAGTGCAAATATTTAATTGCTAGCAAACGCCAGCGGCGAGACAATTGGCGCCTTGTGTGCGTTGCCTTTCCTGCAAAAGGGATAAGGAACTGAAAGGGATTTTGTGGGTCATAATTATGGAGAACACGACCCTGGAAAGCAATTAAAAAGCTGTGCAATTAGCCTGTTGCCTTAAATATTTAAAATGTAACACACATTTTCATAAAATATAAAACAATAAATAAGTTGTTTGCAAAATTGAAGACTTATAGCTTATCAATTATCTCACCATTGCATTGCATGGATAAGACAATTCCAGAAAGTATACAAGAAATACACAAAGGAATTGGCAGCGGAAACGGAAAGTCGAATTGACAACATTTCGTTGTACTTTTTAGATATTTGCAACATTTTACACAACGAAAGAAAACTCTGAGTGTCCCATTAATTAAATTTCATTAATAATAATTGCTGATTTAAGATCAAAAGAAAGCTATAATAAATGTAAAGTAAAGTAAGAAACTATTCACGACGCGCAAGAATATAATTTTACATTTTACAATTAAATGTTATCTCTAACATCTCAGCAGCAGTTGCAGTCTGCTGATTGATAACTGCCACTGTAACTGCAGCCAATGTTAAGGCATTTATCAGTTGCAATTGCAGCCGTCTATTATCGGGCCATAACAACTCTTTACAGATGCCGCTTAAGCCTGTTAACGCATATGACATTACGTTACAGAACTCTTAAGTCAAATCTCTGGAGTATCCTTCACAGTAAAGAGCAAATACTGTTAACTCGCGACAATGTTAGCTTATGTTACTGTTGGCATACGTAGGGGAAATGCGGGCGCAGTTGCTTTTCTCTTTTGCTGTTAGCGGCGACATCATAGACTGCAAAGAAAATGTTATGTATGTAAGGACTCTTTTTAAGCATTATTGAAGCATTAAGAGAATGCTTTTCAATCGGCAATGTAACCAAGGCTGTTATTAAATATAATTGTAATTTTTGTTTAATACTAGTTTGCATTGAAGTACACGTATAAAACTATTTTCTTTGTGAAAGGCATTAAAAAAACAATAATAAATAAAAAAAAAATGGAACTGCTACCAAAGGACCAAATACTTAATTGATATTTATATTTATATTCATGTTGTTAAATCATATATCTTAATTAATATATCCGTCATTTCAGCTTATAGGCTCTTACCAAAGCCAATATAAATCCGCATGGTCACCCGGACATATTTACTAAAGGATACCATTCGCAATATATTACTCTGACTCTGTGAAACAGGTCCCCATTCAATGATAATTTATAATGTTTTAAGAACAGGTTTGAAACAGATTGCACTAAACATGATCTTTTCTATATTTCCAGGTGGAATTTTGATAAGCCAGCCTCTTACTGTATTGACGTTGATTACCAATCCTCAATCAGACTGCCAGTCAGGAAAAAAGGAAGGACATATAGATAAATTAATTTAAGTTAAATAGGTTAAGATGCTAAAGAATAGTATCAACAAATTTTAAAAAATTGTCAGATATTGTGGATATTCGCATTAAAATTGATGCCATTTCAATGAATGATTACACTAAATTCAAAAATTGTACTTTGTTCTTAAGTTAAATCTAAAAAACTTGACATTTTTCACAAGTATTTGACTTAATAGTTTGGAAAAAGTAACGAATGCCGTTGGACCTATTAGCACCTGATTCATACGTTCAATTCTCGTCGGACAAAATTAGCTATAAAACTGCTCAAATTTCGATTGCGGTCATAGATTTATTTGAATTACATCGTATTTAGTTGGCTAAACGCTGCTTGTTTTCTCATTAAATATAAAATTGGTCTTTATTCTTAATTCACTTGCCCAAAATACTTAAAATACTCGCAGGCTTGTCAGGAGGCAGCCCCATTGCCAGCAGTTGCATGCCACCAATTTAATTAATCTGCACAAAATATGCAAGACAGCAAAAGTTTGCTAGCCGACCCACCACCCACCGCCCACACTCACGACCACGCCCACACATGGGAAGAAATTGCCACAGTTATAATGCTTGACACAAAAAGCGTGAGCCGGCGCCTAAAAGCAGGCAACGGCAAAAGGCGGAGCAGCAGCAGCAGCAGCAGCAGCAATAAGATTACTTAATTGATTTAAATTTGCTTGTCTAGTGGGAGTTGATGACGTTGCACAGTGCCGCATGCGATAATGAAGTTGTTGACAAGCTCTTGGGCAAAAGAAAATGCAAACAACAGCAAAAGCCAACAACAACCGGAACAACAACAACTATACGAAGGCGGCAACGAGGCCGTCAACGGAGAAGTGCAAGTAATTGAAAAGCAGCAAAAGCAGCAGAAGCAACAGCTGCAACAGCAACAACAGTAAACAAAAAAAAAATACGTGGCAGCAACCAGGCTCAAGTAGTTGACGGTTGTTGCAGCTGCCGCAGCTTCAAGTACACAAAGTAGAGGGATTTCGGGCCGAGCGCAGGGCAGGCATCGTGTCGTATTCGTTATGCCTGCCATATTACATTTATAATTATAATTAATGGCATGACGCGCTAAGATATTCAATTTGTCAACATACGCCAGGCCGCCTTAGTCTTAGCCGAGTCGAACCGGCATACGAGTTCTAATCCGAATCATTGTCGCCGTCAACTGACCCCAATGTTGTCCTTGCTCTCTATCTTTTTGCGGTTCCTTGTTATTCCCGGGCCCAATGCGCCACACGTCACTTGGTTGCCCGCTCGTTAGCGTTAGCTGACCGACAACAAGGACATCCTCGAGGCACGGCCACAGTCATGGGAGGGGCGCCGCATGAACCTGTCCGAGCAAGCAGCTTAACCATGCCTAGCAGCCCTGCGCCGATGTCGAATTTTGACTCCTTTGTGTATGTGACTTGCATGCTGCGTTGGGCTCCAAAGTTTCGACTTCCATTTGCCCAGTTACGAATGTTCCAAAAAAAAAATGAAACTATAAAACTGAGTGTGGTAAGAGACTTGCCCTATTTGAAGAACGTGGCCAGCCATGCCTGCAATCATATAGCGCAGCGTCATTAATGCAAAACAATTGCCCAAAGGACTCGGTATGAAGATCACGATTGGAGCCAGACGAAAGCAGAAGGACATGATTGGATAGCAATGAACATATATGTATATCAAAGAATCATAGGTTTAAGACTAAGCCTAAGACTAAGACTAAGACTAAGACTAAGACTAAGACTAAGACTAAGACTAAGACTAAGACTAAGACTAAGACTAAGACTAAGACTAAGACTAAGACTAAGACTAAGACTAAGACTAAGACTAAGACTAAGACTAAGACTAAGACTAAGACTAAGACTAAGACTAAGACTAAGACTAAGACTAAGACTAAGACTAAGACTAAGACTAAGGCTAAGACTAAGACTAAGACTAAGACTAAGACTAAGACTAAGACTAAGACTAAGACTAAGACTAAGACTAAGACGAAGATGAAGACGAAGACGAAGACGAACATGAAGATGAAGACTAAGACGAAGACGAACATGAAGACTAAGACTAAGACTAAGACTAAGACCAAGACGAAGATGAAGACGAAGACTAAGACTAAGCTAAGTGTAATAGATCTATGGATCTACGTATTTACTCAGCTCCTGGTGCCTACGCTAATAAATCGATGGCTTAAACTTGATATATAATATATGTATGCATATAATATATATAATATGGATTAGTATTGACATTGTGCAAATATCTGGGTAGCAACCAGGCGATAAATATAGGGTAGAATTCGGTCCCTTTATCTGATGCACTTCCACGCCACGTGCTTTGCGCTCTAGAGAAAAAATAAAAAAAAAGGAATGTGGCCGACAAAAGCTAAGCCCGGCTAAGAACTTGTGGGTAGGTGTCTACTGCTGCAGCTGCTGCTGCTGTTGACAGTTTCCTTTGGATATGTCAAACGACAAGCCGATTTTGTGTTTTCGATTTCCGTTCGAGACCAAATGGTTGAGGGTATCACATAATATTTTTCTTATAATAACTAAAGCTGTGTAAGGATAAATTCAAGTAAGAAATGTTTAAATCGGTTCAATTGATATCTGCTACAAGCTCAGATTCTTTTTATAAAGTTTAGTCAAAAATATTCAAGCTTCTTTTATTCTTAATCAACAGGAATAGCCCATAAGCTGACCATGACTATCATTTTACTTCCAAATGGACGATCGGCATTATCCACTAAGTTGACTTTAAAATGCATTCATAATATTTTCTTTCTACGAGGCTTATACATCGATTAGTGGATATTCCCTGGACTTACCCGTGGGTATAGATTATAGATATGTAAATTATAGATATAACTTTTGCACCCATTTCTCGCTCGTAGAAAATTTAAATCTACCCATCTAAGTTACATAGATATTTGCAAATAAGTTTAAGGTCCATCAAATAAAGAAACTGAAATTGGAATCAACGGCTTTCGTCCCTGTAAGTCTTGTTGTGCGAATTTTAAAGTCGAAAAAAATTCTTTCGTTCATTAAAACTTTTACCCACAGTTTCCATCCAAGCGCAATGTATATTCACGAAGACTTTCCAAAATAATTTCGAATCCGATCGAATGGTAACCAAAAAACATTCGATTTGTGCAATTCCACTCGCTACAGTGGTAAATTGGCGGAAAACTTTTGTATAAAAGGTTTTAACTAACCATCCATAGATCCTTGTATAAATTTCATTGAGATGTGTTTCACACTTTTCTCTAAATCCCTTCTACCCGCCCTACCCTTCTTGGCTGGTAAATGTTTCGTCCCTTAGGCCTCAAACTTATTTTCACTACATAAATTGAAATGAATACGTCCCTCTGCGATTTTGGAAATTCCACCGGCAAGTCTGGAAATTAGGCGGAAAACTCCTTGTAAGGTATTTTGTCTTCCATCCGAAGGGCTTCAATTTCACTTTCAGAGCAATTTTTGTTGGCTTTAAGATTCTCACCATAATACTAACAAGGACCAAGTAAAGGTTCTTTATCCGATGGAATGAGTTCAAGATAGTACGGACAAAGTTTATATGTGTATATAAAGGACTCAATAGATACTGGAAATTGCAGCCGTGAAGTAGTCCTCAGAATTTTACGCATAGATGTACTAGGAAGTGGTCCAGTCAGCCGATGTCAAGAACATACTATTTAAGTAGAGCAAAACACGAAATGCAGTGAAGTATTCGTTTTCAAATTTATTTATTTTTATTAAAAATGTAAATGTCAGAAAATGCGGAATACCATAGTTTTGTAGACCATTGACCTGTTCTCGAATCGCTTCCTATATATGGATGCACAAATAATTTTCGCACTGTTTACATTTTCCGATGATTTCATTTGATTTGCTTATTTTTCCTGTTTGTAGCTTGGTTTTGGATTACAGAACATTTTACATTATGCGTATACATATAATGGATTATAATATTTATATATGGGACTGTGTGGTTTCTTGTGCACAAACTTGCAATTATAAAACAAAACCAAGCATCTATTGATAGCAATATACATATACATATACATACATATATATGATGTTATACTTATTTAACTTTTACAACTGAATCGCAAGCACATCGAGCGTAGCACATTTTGGGAAACATTTTGTGTATTCTTCTTGTGTAAATAGCAAGCGCTTGAATTGGATAGATCGGTTGGTTTGCTTTCGGAGAGAGGGTATGACGGGTATACATTATATTTTTCACAACAATCAATTTTGGCTAATACTTAAGCCCCAAAAATGTGACTCGACTGTATATTCGGGTATGTACTATAATGCCATATGAATTATCTTTAATTATAACGTACGTGTTTTTATTTTCTAGGCAATATCCAATATCCGACAAGCAAGCGACTTTGTTCTCTTTTTTATTACATTTCTAAAATTTCGTTTTACACAAAAATATTATGCGCCTATGTTCTGATGGAAAAACATATTCCAGTCATAATGTAATTGTGTGCTGATGTTTTTATAGTTTTTAAATATTTTCAAGTTTTTTATTGGGTATTCATTTCTCTTGTTTTGTAATTTTATTTTTTTTGTGGGCCACAGCCGCACAGCGAAGCTGAAGTTAGGTTAAAAGATGCTGGTTGGAGTTGTGGAGCTGATAGATACCTTGTCGGCGTGACCCATGCCGGCTGAAAACGTGCCAAACCATCTACCAAAGAACCGAACCATATCTATTTACTGATCCTCATCGCCGAGCTCATGTTTAATTTTGGAGAAGTCAAACGTCTCGCCAGTTCCGCGCTTGAAGATGTTTAGAACATCCAAGCAAGTGGTCTCAAAGTGTGTAGTGGCATCATACGATTCCGAGATAAAGATCTGTGAGTCGAGCCCATTGTCTATTGGCTCCAAGTAATCGGAAATGGTGACGAACTTTTGTGCAATCGGTTCCAGCAAGTCCAGTCCAGGCTTGATTTCCACCTCGGGATTCTCGGTCTCAACTGTAGTCGAGACCATGCCCACAAACCAACCCTTGGCGGCCACCTGGTGAGTGGAGCTGACCAGCGATACATAAATGTCCGATTTGCGACCAACTTGCTTTTGTGGAATGATGATTTGAGTGGAGAGGCCATCCTTAGTGCTAGCCACCGGATGGTCCAAGATGCAAATGCATCGTATAACCTTGCCGCGTTTGCGCACCTGTTGACGAATACATTAAGTTAAATATATTGAAGAGAAGACACAAGCCACACCAATAACTGGACAACTAACCTTCTCGGGCACATAGCTGGGGTCACAATACACCTGCTTGCATTTGGCAATTTCATCGCCTGAGCGTACACCCACCACCTTGCCGCCTTCGCCCAGAACAATCTCGTCAATCGGCTTGTCCAGCATGTAGGTACCGCCATAGATGGCCGAGAGACGAGCAAAGCCCTGCGGCAGCTCACCCAGACCGTACATAGGGTATAGATAGGGCGATTTGCCATATCGCGCCAGCGAGTCCGAATATAGTTTGATTCGTCGAATGGTGTTCACAGCCGGCTCGTTCAAATACTCGTCATCACGGAACAGCGCCAAGGCGTGGCCTGTAAAGTCCTGCGTGTTCTTATCAAGCCCGAACTTGTCGTACAAGCCCTGCATGTTGGCTTTAGTTGGATCAAAGTCCTTCCAGGTCTTTGGGTCATCCTCTCTGAAGTCCTGCACATAGATCAGGAAGTTGCGGAAGCGCCGCTTTTCAAACATACCTGCAGAACAAAGAACAAACCAAATTAAACTAAAGGAAACACTCTAACAAGGACAATCTCAGGGGTGGGCGTTGCGCACTCGCATTACAATATTTACAGGCTGCACAATTTAAATCGAGGGTTAAGGGCGACCAGCCATTAAGTGACGTCATTTTGCCCCATACATTAAGGCTTACAATGAATGGTTCAATGAACCTGGCAACTAACAAAATTGGCAACAGAAATGGTTCGAGGAGAAATTCGCTGCTGGCTATTGGGTAAGCAAACAAAAAAATTCATAAATGGAGCGTGATTGGCTAATTGCAATTTGCAGTCGCACACTGGTAATTGTTTAAACCATTCCATTTTAAAATAAAACAAACAATCGGAGCGGCAACAACAACCACAACATCAACCACACAGGTGTAGAAAAGTGAATCAGCGCAAATGTTAATTGCATGAAAGGTATGCACAGGGTTGCCACATGGCGCAGTCTAAGCAGCTGGCAGCTCCAGAATTCTAATTGGCATTAAATTTGTATGTATGTATGTATGTATGTTCGCTAAAAATCCCAATTCACTTTTTATTCGTTATGCAAAGTTGTACACGCACTTACATGTAAAGCTACAAAAATCAAGAGCATATTCATTAAAATATGTTTAAAATCACACGAATAGAACACACAGGGCCTCTACAACAAATACGTGTCACAGCCATAGCAAAAACACCAGCGAGTGCCAATCGCCGAAAGTAAGCCGAGACAAAGAAATATGGAGAAAACGCAAAAGGGGAGCGTAGATAATTGTGAAGTATGTACATATGTATATACGTACATACAATTTTCGCATGTACCTTTCACAGTTAACATACGAAGGTACATTCGTAAAAAATTCATAATTGTTTTTTTTTTTGGAATTACTCACCCATGAGATCAGATGCCAGGGCCTCTTTTTGATCCACCGGCACTTTGGCAATTTTTCCACCCTTGTAAACGTAACTGCCCTCAATAGACTTGAACTCCAGATAACGGGTAACGCCCGTGTGTATCAGAAGTTTTACTAATTGGCCATTGGCCATCAAAAACTTAGGAATCAAGTCTACGTTCCAGTCACGGCCACGCCCAAATTTCTCGCCTGGTGGCTCCAATCCATACCGTTGGAACAGCTCCTCCAGCGGCGTAATGGAGGCCGACTCGCCGCCATAGTATTTGTTGCGATCAATATGCAGAACTTTCTTGCCCGAAACTGAGAGCATGCCGCTCAATATGCACTCCTTTAGGCCAGTTCCCAGAACTATCGCATCATATTCCTCATTCATGTTAGCGTTTTTATTAGTATGCAGCAGCGACTTTTAAAAATCAAAAGTTTTCACTTTGCGACGTTGTAGACGTTTTACACTTCGTTCAATACAATTTTCTCTACTCGTTTGAAAATGCCAACATCTGCCCTCTTCTTACGTATTTCAATTGTACCACTACCTGGTCTCACTGCTCAGAATGTCTGTTAAGTTAACAGAATTTGGCACTCGCTGAGTTTTTTGGCGTGCTGCTAACTGTGCTATGTGTATGGTTTTGCTCTTGGCATTAAGGCGCAGGCCTTAATTGGCGCGTTACTTAAATGAATACGGTAGGCATTTTCAAAATCAAAAATATTACAACTATTACTTTTTGGTGGAAAGACATGTAACAAAAATATAAACAAATGTCTAGAAGGACTGAAATTGTTACATGACATACTCTGTTTGTAAACTTGCTGCTGTTACTATGTCCAGCAAATAGATAGAAAATTATAGCAATGAATCGTAATATGCTATAGAGTTGTCTTGAAATCAAATAAATGACATTTTTACTATTAATATTTTTGGCATTACATTTTTGAAATTCCGTATTCTGCACGATTTAGCTATTAACATGCAAAGTTTGAGAAGCAACCATGTTTCTGAACTCAACTGCTGTCAGATATATCGGTTTGTCAGGAAACGCAGGCGTATATCGCGATATATCGATTACTTATGCCAAACTACATCGATAACAACATTTTTACTTAGTCAAAAAAAACCATTGAACGGGACGGACGCGTTTGTTGTTATTATTTAGTTATTACTTTTCTGTCGCCGATTGTTGTTATTTTCTTTTGTTGCCGAAGAATTAGATTATTTGCATTAAAAGAGCTGCAAATAATATCCACATTGCAATGTACATGATTTTATGTTTTATCCCATTGTTCTAAAAACAATTGAAATTAGTGCCCTAGCCAGTATTTGCATGTGTGTTTGTGTGTGTGTGTGTGCCTGCCTGCTACTTACTCGAAACAAAGCGTGTTTGTGAAGTGTGTGAAAAAGCCAAAATGCAATTTGGGCCAAAATTGTATTGAAATTCTGATAGCAACAACAGCCATCAACTTGGTTACAAGCCACTCAAGAAATATACACATACCTACGTGTTAGAAGACCCACACACTCTTGCCGCCGCGATACGTGAATTGTAGTGGAGAAAAAGTGAGCGGTTCGGTTCGTTCGCTGTGTTGCGTGTTATTTGTGGTACGAAAGTGTTGAGAGGCAAACGTAATTAAATGTATTAATTGAAAATTGTTTGAAATGAAATTTAACGTCAATTTCATGAAATCATCGTCTGCAGTTTTCTTAGTCTTTTCCATTATTGTGCGCTTGCCGTGTTTTCTGTAGCTGTTGCAGTTGTTGTTGACCTCGGCTATGATTTGTCGTTGCTATGCTCAAATTTTGTCTCTTTCAATAAAAATAGCAATATACATAAGTATATAAATAATCAGTGTGTGTATACAAATTGTGATTGAAAAAAAAAACACAACCCAAAAATCAATTAAAAGTGACTTAAAGAATTACCATATCAACATTCTCCAAGAAGAATCTTTTTGTATATCGGGTAAGTTATTAAAACGAGTTTTTTCCATTGTTAAATTAACTATATTTTATTATACTGTACTCAGCGTACAGCGTACAGCAAAGTCAGACGTACGAAACGAGTTAGTTGCTTAGAACCAGTTCCTCAGTTTCTCAGACGGCCTCGCCTTCTGCGACTAACAAGCGAGTCTCTGTCTGACTCGCAGCTTCTCTTGGTGACTCGTCAATAGTTTTGCAGACTCGAACTCATTTTAAGTTTGCAACACATTCCCTTTGTACCCTCTTTCCCCTACCCTTGACTACCTGTTCGACCAGAAAACGAATGACAAACGAACGCCAATCCCGACTTTCTCTTATACCCTGTCATTGTGTGGATGCTAAAAGGGCGCCTGACTAAGCTAGGCATTGAATTATATTCCCAATTCTCAATTTAAATCTAGAAGATCAATGTTTTAATCGTTTGTTGTGTTACGGGGTAATTCCGTTAATATTAATATTAAAGATTAGTTAAAAATTCTGTCACAGATCCATCTCAAGAAACTTACTAAGAGCATGAGTATGCATAAAAAATACAGAATATAATCTTGTTTGTATCTCGGCTAAAGAGTTTTCTTTAATTTCAGAGCGTGAAAAGTGTATTATCTTTAGTTTCTTAAAAAAACCTTAAAGTTCTATGAGTTCGGGTATCTTAGTAATAATCATATTTTCTTCATACTACTTAGCTCGCTTGATATTCACAAAGAAAGCAACTATATTTTTTTTAAATGATTGAGGGCTCGACTAGGTCAAAGTTCTGAAAGAAGATAACTGATAAATAGAGTATGTACGCTGTGCAGGCAGAATCAGAATTATTCGCTCTGCTCATTGTAGAAGCACGTTTTCAGTTCATTTCACATTCCACATTCTTTGTTCATAGAGAGCATCTACACGTTGCGAAGATGTTGAGTTGTTTATGCGCTTTTAGTTGTCTCTCTCTCCTCTCTCTTTTTGTGCCCATGCAGTCTGTTTGCCGTTCTAGTTCTCTCTTATGCTCTCTGTACTTGTGGCCGCGGGAACCGTTAACGTGGCGCTGCCAATTGCTGCAGCACACGAGAATCGTCTTTAGCTAGACATACTGATGTGCATACAGATCTTTGAGGCCTGATACGCAGCTCGCGCTCGTTCCGTTTGTTGATTTTCACGATTGCGCCCAGGTTTACGGCTGTAATTATTTCCATTATTTGTTAGTTTTAGTCCGCCTGTGCGTACAAACAATAGAAATACAAACGACACATCATTTATTTATGTTTGATTTCATTTTGGCGCGCTTTACGACCGTGCTTATCACTTCATCCCACACGAGCTACTGTGTTTTTTAGCTTCCTGCCAATTTGCAGACTATCAAGTTCTTAAAAAACAGTCATATATAACGGCTATAAAGAGTTCTTGTCGAGAGTGCCCGACTAGGGAATACCCTTTATCGTGCATACCTATCCAGCTTGATTGATTGACTAACTGATTGATTGGAGATCAACGCACAAACCCAAATTCAAATTCAAATTTCGAACTTGAACTTGATGTGGAAATTTGGGGGAAAAATTGTAACTGCTTTTTCGCATTTCTTTAAACTCATTTCCAGAGATCATTGGGTAAAATCCGCTAAAGGTTTTAAATGAAAGTGGCTTCAAGATTCTCACGGGCTAAAACTGTTGATTTAAGCTTTTGCTTCTTTATTTGGCAGACCTTAAACATATTTTCAAATTGACTTGTCCAAATCTGGGTCAGTTACGAGTTGTATAAATTGTAAGTAGAAAACTTGCCACGGGCAAGGCCGGGGAATACCTGCTAGTAATAGTAAAAATTTAATTTTTTAATGATCATATGTTTTCCAAAGATCTTGAATTATAAATACAATTAATGATGAACACATACCGGGACTTGATAAGCGTCATGGAACATAAATACGTGACTGACATTTCACGCGAAATTTCTTATCAATTCGTACGTACCTCTATTTAGGATGTATGTGTGTGGGTGTGTGTGTATGAGTGTATGTAATCTGTATCGAATGTTATATAGCGATAGAGCTGTGCCGAAAATTGCTGACGTAGCAAACCCTGCCCTCAGACTGCCATAGAAATGTTGAGCCCTTTTTTAGGCACGTTTATGTCAAATGTGTAAATTATTGTCATCTGATTAGCCTAGTTCCAGGGAAACATGTCAATTCCAAAGTGTAAGATTTGTGTGTTAGAATCTAGTCGGAATCGACCGGATCGGACAACTGTATTAACTATATGCCTAAGGAACGATCGGTCGAAAACTAACAAATCTCTCTTATTAGTTTCTCAAATGTATGCAAAAACTGATTCTCTTTTCAACCTCACCGTTTACGAGCTTTAGTTTTCTTACATATCTGCAAAAACTGAATACAAATGCAAGAGTATAAAATCATCGGCGTGCCAAAGATATCCTCGCTTTCTCGTTCTCTTATCAACATAAAAACAAGTAAGAGGTTTTAGTCGGGAGCTCCGAATAGGATATACCCTGAACCCTCTTATTCCAACACCAAATGCAGCCAAATGGTGGAAGTGGGGAGCTGCTGATAGGTATAAAGTGAAAGATACATGATATATGTATACTATTCTAGAAGCAATATAACAAGTTTGGTGACTCTAGCTCTTAATATTTACCCAATTTGCTAAAAAAAAACAGGATTTCAATATCGATTTTTATCGATTGCTTGGAAACGGGACAAGTTATCGAGTCTCTCTTATATGGCCTGATATCTTTGCGTTCATACAGACGGACAAACAGAGAGACGGACATGGCTAGATCGCCTCGGCTATTGATGCTGATCAAGAATATACATACTTCATGGGTTTGGGGATGCTTTCTTCTGCCTGTTACATACATTTGCACAAAAACATTATACCCTTTTTGCCCCATTTCATGGCCAATGGGTTCGGGGTATAATAAACCGGCCCCACAGACTGTTGTAGATGCTGCTCAGTACCGAATGTACGAAAATATAATCGCAAACTTTGCTGATAAGTCGAAAACTCAACTTTCAAATACTTTGCTGCTATCTATATGCGAATATGTAGAGTACTCATATCCGTTTTGTATAACACGTTCCGTGAATGATGTTTGTTTTTGCCAAACATGATTTATAGCCACAGCTTAATCGTGGTATAATTTTAAATGCGCCACGACATCTGCACTTTTCTTATACGTTAAGCTTATCTCCCTTTTGATTTTCATACTAACATAAACTTCAAATGCAGGTTAGTTTGCTATGCGTTTCACTGCGCTTTTTTGATTCCAGTTAATCGAAACATTGAACATTAGAAATATGCTCTTACAGAGTTTAAAATCATAAAATAAAAAAGTTGCTCTTAGTTAAACGACAAGTTGCCGAGAGTCTTCAGCGTCCTCTCGGCCAAGTTTTCCGTCCGACCAGTTTCACATAGCATTCACTAGCCCTAAGGACTATTAAGGCCCCGCCTCTATCAACAGTTCTTTATGAGTTGGGCAAATTTTCCGTCGCGTTTTGTTTGGGGATTTGGGCAGATTTCCTATCCGTTGTCACATAAAACGCCTCGCAGTGTGATTCCCTATTCATTATTTCGCTATCGACATAAAGTCATTTTCTGGCCATTTTTTCACAGCTGACAAATCGGATTTCCCCTAAAAGAACGATATTTTAAAGCGTTTTAATGTCGTCAATAAATAGGTTTGCTTTTTAACTATAAATATATGGAATATATATTTTTGAATCAGATTTTGAAACATTCTCTACTTGCCCTTCTCGGGTGCTCAGAAGCTTTATTACTTCTTAAAGCGTCAATTAATATATTTAGATTATACGGAATTGAATGTTAATGTGTAATACTTTCTGTATTCACTATCTACAAATGAAGGGTTCGACTGTTGTGCATTTCAAAAGTGCATAATATAGTTGCGATTGGGTTTAAAGCAAAAGTACATTGACATGATAAGAATGAAGTAAAATGTTGTAAATATTTGTAGGAGCACATACAATCATTTTCACTTATACTTGCTGACTCACTGCAAATCGCCGACGCAGAAATTATGCATGTAAGAGTGTCCCAGTAGGGAGTGTACGACCATGAGATACCCTGAGCCCAACAAAACATAGACATCAATTGACGAGCTCTTTGCGCAGTGTGTGTACTTCTTTGTTTCATATCCCCGCACTCTATGAAAATGCGAATGGTTTATAATATAATATATTTTCAATTTTGTAAAACTTTTCTAGTCTGTATCGAAAATATAAATGTGCGCGATAAGAACGGAAAAGATAAACTCGTGCTGCGTTTGATATACGAAAATATATATATCTACAATGTCAATCATACCATTTTACACTCAATTCAGGGTTTGAGTTTTTATATTGCCCGTTCGTATAAACATACAAACAGACAGATGGACCCTTTATACCCCTTATATATATAGTATATACATATATATGTACTCTTTACCCATTTTCAGTCGATGCGAAAATGAATCGCTTGGCCGGTTATTGGCACAGCTGGCGTAGCTCAAGTGCTTTAACTGATAAATAGAAGAGGAGAGAAGAAGAAGGGAAACACAAATAACTAATTTTCCAAATATACAAAGTGAACAAACGAATTGTCTTTAGCCTCTCCAATTATTTTCCTATTCGATGGTATTTCTTTTGTTGAAAATCTTTCAATTGTTTATCTTTCGGCTTGTTCTGAATAATATTTAAACAAAGCTGATAAACATTGAAGAATTAGCACAATTTGCGCAATTAATAACATTTTCTGCTCACCCACCCCTCGGCTATACTTTTACCTGATCCATAGACAACGATAAATAGATCGCCAGACGGAATCACATCAGATTTATTCACAGCCAAATCCAAAGTTTCTCTCAGCAATAGCAAGAACAAATTGGTTTTTTATAATGGGATGCAGATGTTTATCAGACTTTAATTTTGCACGTTCGGATATCGAGACTTATCAGGCCTAATGCCGGGATATACCCGCTAGATTTCCATTGCGTTGAATATAACTTTTCCGTTTCCTCCCATGTTAATCTTGGGTTAAGAATCCTGAAGCGCAAAAACAAGCTTACGTTCAATAAACCCAGAATAAATACGCTGAATCACATATTGATTAAGTTTTATTGTAAAGCTTTGGGAATCATTTTAAAGCCATTCGGACGAAGCTTTAATCTTGCTCATAAAATCGTTGATCCGCATTTTCCATCGAAGAGGTTCTGAATTTGCGAAAAGTGTTAATACCTCAAATTTCGCAAATCTATCGCTCTTGAAAACAGAAAGCTCTGGGAAAACCCAATACTATATATATATATATATATACTTTTGTTAATCCACATCTGAGTGGAAAATCTCTCAATTTTTGTTCATTGTGAGTATTTGCAGTGGAAACTTATCTCCTCATGAGTTCTTTGTGATATCGGCACGCAACCGCACATTAACCAATTAGTTCCTAACACATTAATCATTAGCTTGGTCTGCCCTGAACCCTTTGAAAAGGGGTATATAGGTTTTGTACAAATGCATGTAACAGGCAAAAGGAAGCACCTCCGATCCCGTATATAGTTTATATACTATTGATCAGCATCAATGGTCGGGTCGATCTAACCATGTCCGTCTGTCTGTCCTTCCGTCGTCTTATACGAGATAATCTCCATACTATAAAAATCGATTCCAAAATCCCTTTGTTCTCTTATATTTCCTATGTTTTGAGAGCTAGAGTCACCAAAATTTCCACGTAGCTTTTAGATTAGTATATATAGCTATATATATAATATATCGCCTGCGAATGGAATGCGAATTATTAAGGCATAATTATAAATGTTTGTGGTTTATCGTATTCGTATTCGTGGCATTTTGAATAAAGCCAAATAGTTATAGTAGTTATATGCATGTCGATGAATTTCGAGTGCGCACTGATATCATTTATTGTCATTCAGGGTCAGCAAAAAATTACCGATTAGTGAATAAGTCCAGCAAATAATCGTGTCGTGCGGCACCAGTGAGTACTGTGATTAAAAGCATGAAAGTATATTGTATATTATATTGTTATTACACGCATCAATGCGCAGTTTACTTCAATATGATATTTACCTTGCATAGCAAATAAGTCTATGAGCGGCCAAATGTTAAATAATTTATACGTAAAAGGAATGGAAAGTCCAGCTAGGAAATCTAAGCATATTGTCAGGACTGAATAGCTGATTGGTTGCTGAACTTGCCCCCAGGTGAGCTAGGTAGCTGAAAATGTGTAATCAAGTTTCCTTAAAGGTCGCAAGTTTGTTTAAAGTTTGTATGACAAAAGAAATACAATCAATGCAGCCATATGACTGAGGTTTTCAAGTCTGACGTCATATGCCTGCTCCTGCTGGACGTAAGAACTGTAATTTTCACATTAGTTAACTTATAAATTCAAATTGTCTATTTTTATATGAAGCACAATTCATGCCGCCGCCTATGTAATGTTTAATTTAATATTAGCTGCTTGACCAAAGCCGAGTCGCGCTAGCAGCCGCTTCTATAAATTTTTAAAAGGACAACGGAACTTATGTAAGTGCAGGACACAAAATACCTCCAGGTGGGTCACTCCCAGGCAGAAGACTTTTACTTGTTTGGGATTTCTTTTCACTTTTCATTTATACGATTCTCGCTAGGAACTGTTAAACTTATAAACTGATTGATGAGCATCCATTGGCATATTTGCTGTAGTGTTTAAGTTCTTATTCGTCAAGTTCCATGTTATAGAGTACGTAGTATTCAATAGATTCAACTGAAACGAACATTTTCGCTGGGCGTCGATCAGCGTGGTTCATATAATCTGACAATATACATATACAAAATGCCACTCCACTCTGCATGACCTCGCGTTACTCTTTGACCTTGCGTGCCGTTCAGATTTTAGCGAGTGCGCCGTTTTCGTGATGTTTCACACTTTTGAGAAGCTTTGCGGAAGTGGGAATCAGGGCTGCCCCCTTTAGCGCACAACATTTGTTGAGGAAAGGCGTGGGTTCGACAAACTTTTTTACAATTAGCAGCACTTGTAATTTTATGATTGACGTAAAAATATGATTATTATTCCGTAACTAATCTGGCCGTTCTCTTTCTGGATTCCTTGCGTTGCAGGTGTCATGACGGCTGGAGCTTATGCGTCAACGCGGTAAAAGGGAACGGCTCTGGCGTCTGGTGCTAATTCGACCGTTCCCTCAACTGGCAGCACAAGAACTCAGTTGTATCATCCGTTGCACACAAACCTGATCGGCGACCACGAAAACCTGATGGTGTTGACTTTCGAAGATGCCTTCAGCAAACTCCGAAGACTTGCGACGAAAGTTTCTAGTTGTACAACAGCAACGCTCCGCACCGCCCAACCTGACCAGCGACAGCCTGTCACAGGCACAACACCTCACAATGATGTCGAGTCCACCGACAATGGTGGTGTCGTCGACCGGTGGGGAGCCGGAGCGCACCTATGTCTTTCCGGGCACGCATCAGGTGGGCAATACAGCCACAGGTGCCATTCCTGGTGGGCCAGGCATACCTGGCGTGGCTATCATCTCCAGCCATCCGACTACCACGCTAAACCCGAGCGGCTCGTCGCGAGGCGGCCACGCGCGGTCAGTCAGCCATGGCGGTGGCGCTATTGTCGCCGTCGGAGCCGGCGGTCGTCCCATAAAATCGGCCATGAAGGGACACCAGCGTGCCTTCTCGCAGGGCCAGATTACGGACTCGCCGCCAGGTAGTGCTGTGCCCGCGGGCCGTGGCCACAGTCGGGTCGGCTCCAAGACAGACTTTATCCTGCCACCCGGACACAAGGACGAGCCGGTCAGGGAACGCGAGTTCGGCCCATCAGCGCCAAACTCGGCGACCGGCGGACGCGGCCACTCTCGACAGGCTTCCCGCTCCGAGTCGATATACACGCTGCGTCGCACCGAGGCGCCACCCTGGTGGAAACGTCTTAGCCTATGCAACTACAATAGCAATGACAAATTCGAGGAGCGCTGCTACAGAATGGTGGTGCCCAACCATACGGTGCCGCCGAAAACACCCAAGCGAGAGCATCCCAATGGCCAGTTTGTGGGCAATAAGATACGCACAACAAAATACACGCTGCTCTCGTTCATACCAAAAAATCTGCTGGAACAGTTCCATCGCGTTGCCAATCTCTACTTTATTTTTATTGTTTTGCTCAACTGGGTGCCGGCCATCAATGCCTTTGGCAAGGAGGTGGCCATGATTCCGGTCATCTTTGTGCTGGGCGTGACGGCCGTCAAGGATTTGTTCGAGGATCGGCGACGTCGGGCGTCAGATAAGCGCATTAACAATACGACTTGCCGGGTGTATGACGGGTAAGTCCAACTGTTCCAACTATTAACGAAATTTCTAAACTATACAAACTATATTAAGTTTTATATTAAGTTTTCGACTTTTTCATAAAGTTAGTTGACTCACTTTTTATTGACTTTTTATTTGTTAACTTCCTGTAACAGTACAAAATAAGCAAATAAGCTGTCGTTCCCTTAAGTTTTCAAATGAATTCTCACAAGTACTTTTGTAAATGGTTTAGAAACTGATCGGAATGTTCACATAAAAGTTGCATGCAATCGTTTTCTGCCAATTTTCCACACTTTCAGTTGAAATTTGCCAATTCGCAGCACCCAATATTCATTAAGATCTTATATAGGGCTTTGCAAATATTAATAAATTCAGAATGCACCCATGACTACTTATAAATAGCTTTAACACGAAGTTGTCGAAATGAAAATTGTTCGAAATACTTATGTGTTGATTTTCTTTGAAAGGGCTGGCACAGGCATTGCTTAACCTTTAAAGCATTTTATTTTGTTCTAACGCCCTGGGTAACCTTTGCTTAGCAAACAGACGACGACTACCTTCGAAAACTCTTTGATCACGCCCAGCTAATGGTAGGGACAAAGCTTGATCCTTAAAACCTTGCTGCAGATCTGTCATATTCCATTCGTTTCCTTTTAGCTGTTTAACTCTGACATTTTATTTGATATATCCTAAAGCTAAACCTTTTATACTTCGTTTTGAATTCTAAATTTGCGTTCAACTCTTTGCTGACCAATAGTTATATTATTTCTTTACAATTCTTAACTCAACTTTCATTTTGTTTATTTCAAGCAAATTTAATTTTCTTATTATATTTTACTTTAATTGTCATATAGTGCTTAGTAAAGTTTAACACTCGTTTTGTGAAAATTAAAAATTTTTAAATGATGAGTAATATTCACAGCCTAATAACAATTTGAAACAAGCTACCAGCAAAATTGCTTAACGCCTGTCGATTTGCGTTGCGAGATGTAAATTTTGCAAATTTGCCACGGCATAAAAATTGCACACTTCATCTGAAAGATCCGAAAGTACAAGCATTCATAGGAGGTAGACGGACATTGCCGTGACCGAATATCAAAAGCAAAGTTTTTTCCAAATTGCAATCAAAATAAAGGTGCCGGCTGCAGAAAAGAATCTGAAAACGAGTAAATCTCGCCAGTGCGCCTTCTCGACATTGGGTTAAGCAAAGGTTTGGCAACTGATTGCGCATACAAAGCTTGCAATTTGTGCGGAACAGATTATTTTCATATGGTAGCTAGAAACCGATAAACAGACATAAAGCGTGTAGCAATAATGGCGACAACAACAAAACAAGCTAACAAAAAAAAAAAACTGAAAAAACTTTCCCTCGAAGTTACTTCGAGTGTGTGGCTGGCCGAGCTGGCCTCTATTTGTGCCCCCTTTTGAGCTTCTGCTACAATGTCTGCGGCCGGGCTGTGCCACATTTGAGTGTCGTCGGCGGACGGCTTGCCTCGAGAGTTTCATTTATTTATTTCCCTCTGCACACGCGTCAACTTTCCAACCAAGTGACAATTTACTTAGCTGTCGCCTCGCCTGGTCGTGTTACCGGGCCCCTATCCCATTGATGATCATTTCGAGTGTGATCGTTAACGTTTAACATTTAAAGCTAATTTCAAGTTTTGTTTCACTCTAACAATTAACTCCTGCTTGTTCCTGTTATTGTCCTAGCATTAATAGTTATTGTTGCCGCTATCTTATTCGAATATCAGAGCAAAAACGAGTACCTTGGCTTTGATCAATGTCATCAGTTGATGTAGAGCCTAGAGTCTTAAATCTTAGTATATATAGTCGTGCATATCCGAGTGTTGAAAGTTTTGATCCCCACCTATAAAGAATTGAGTTCTCAACCTTAAAGTCCAAAAAAATGTCGGTCAGGCCCACCTCTGACCCCACAAATTGCATACAATATTGTCTCTAGTCACAGTTTGAAAACCATTTAACGTAATCAAGGAGAACCTTTTTCGGCCACAGGGTGTTGTACAGTCGGTTACTTGTTGCTTGTTGCTGTTTCTGTCTGGTCTGCTGTTCAATGAACTTGGGCATTGTTGTTGCCAATTAAATATGGATTTGCCCGTTTTGTTTTGCACACATTGTCGTAAGCCTTGACGATTGTACCCTTGCCGAAGGTATTTTGAATTTGTCACAAATAACATGTGGGACGCCTTAACGCTTGTAATTATATTCCCGACAAGCTGAGTTTATAAGAAATTGTTATTTAATGTATTTACAAAATTAACAAAATGTCTTATATTTAGAAGAGTTTGTCATCAACATCACATATTAAGTTTCTTTTAGTGAAAACACTTTGTGAATTTCCATTGCCCATTCAATTTACCAAGTGCCCATTGTTATTTCTTGAAAGTAATTGTTTTCCGCTGGTAGAGTTTCTGCTCATGGTTTCCGCAAGTCAACAATTACATGCAAATTGGTCAGAACGCATACCAATTGTGGGATGTGCGTGATTTTGAGTGCCAGCAACGGCGCCAGGGGCACATTAACAACACCCACCAGCCTGAAGGCCATTCGGCCAACGTCCAGCAACAGCCCTGTCCATCTCACGGTCTTCCAATTTGGGTTTGCCCTGAAAACCGCTATCGAGTTCATGACCATGTGCAATGTCTAAAATATGAATGACTCAGTTTCTCGTGTGTTTGCAATGTTTGCTCTCTGCTAATGAAACATTAACTGGCCAGCTGACCAATGGAATGTTCACAAAGATCATTGTTTAGCAATTACATTCATTACAATCGCATTATTGCTCCAAACACACCTCCAAAATATAGTTGTCAACTGACAATTAACAAAACAGTCAGCGAAATTAAATTAAATGTGATAATTGAACACTTCGCTTGGCAAATTCAACCAACTGTCTGCCGAATTTAGCAGAATTTCAGTGACAAATCAAGTTCGAATGATCAAGTCGGGAGTGCACGACTAGGGGTTACCCTGAACGTGAAAGATACCTCATTTGTATATACTATTCTAGAAGTTTGGTGGCTCTAGCTCTTATTATTTACCAAAATTTCTCTAAAACCCGGATTTAGATAACGATTATTACCGATTACTTAGAAACGGGGCAAGGACGACCTACAGCTAGAACTTCAAGTGTCTAGCTCTTATAGGCTCTGAGATCCTTGCGTTCATATGCGGACGGACAGTCAGACGGACATGGCTAGATCGTCTGACATTGATACTGATGAAGAATATATATATATGTGGTTGGAGTTGCTTTCTTCTGACTGTTACATACATTTGCACAAATACGTTATACACTTTTTACCCATTTTGAATGGGTTCAGGGTATAAAAATATGACAAAATTTTTAGAATGCACAACCTTTGATAATGAACTAATAATATCAATGTCCGTAGGTTATGGTCGTTTACATATACATTTGTGGAGATCTATTTTCAGTAAGGAGTCAGTCTACATTATATACGAGAGGGTATTGCCCGGCCTGGACCGTGGATTGTTTTGTGATACTTCTTCTTTCTTGATCTTCAATTATATTAAAAAATATGCTTAAAGTGAATCGAATAAAGAACCAAATGCTGGAATTAAGAGTTTTTGGCCACGTTAGTCTTGTGGGGAGAATCTTGAAGCCGATAAATTAACTTTCGTTTATTAAACTTTCCCGCTTTTTCCACCCAAGAAGATGAACTTTGCGAAAACGTATTAAATACTTTCTTATGTATGATTGTATATGTACATGTTTTTGAAAGTGTATTATTCTTTTGATAACTTTCTGCTAAGAGGCCTTATCGAATTGAGTTAGGTTGTTGTCACACATGGCAATTGTAGACCATGATGCAATTGAATGGCTTGGTTTTGTTCTAGACTCCAAAACAGATTTTTGTAACTAGGTGCGAAAACAACAGACACCGACAAGATTGTCACATGGGAAAATTCCAATGATTCCCTTAAAGCTCAATTACATGGGCGTAACAGCACAGTTTATCGCTATCAATTGCAAACAAAGAATTGCATATACGATTATCAAATTTGTACTTTACGTATTTGTATTACTTACAAATGCAACAAGAATCCGACAGGCGCAATCAATACATAAGTCGCATGTAATAAAACATGCATTTCGACACAGATATAATTGCAGATAGCTGTGCGTCAGTCTGACTAGACAGACATTGTCTTCGAAATGGATTAGAATTTAAAGATATGTTACTTTTAAATGCAAAATAAATAAATTAATCTCAGATGCACTGAACTACATAGTATATATTCCTAAGGAGCCGAGTCATTTCCTCCGTGCTTATGCAGTAGGTTCTCTCTAAGCAATAAAAAGATTGAGAACCATAAAGATAAGGCAGAATGTATTATCAAAGAATTTATTTTCATAGTTTCGTGACTGGGTGCAGGGCTTCTCATACTAGAGCACCTGTTAAGACGGTAGTTAATTATTCCTTCAATCATGACAGTCGCAGGTGCAAACACAGACAATGGATAACTTATTAAGGTGACAATTCAAAGTTGTAGTGCTGTCAGCTGCCGCCTATCCCAGACACATGGCTGCCAACTGTGGACTTTCACCGAAATCGCATTAATATTCTAAGACCGGGCCGTGTCTGGGGCCACAATTCGCACTTCCTAGGCGCTTAGATTGCTAGAATGAAAAAGAGTGCGAGACGTGTTCAAGGTTGTTGTTAGAGTAAGTGTGAGTCCGTATGAAACGAAGCAAAATAAATGCATGCCCAAATAGCTAGCCTTGAAAAGCATGCGAAACAGCTGCCTATAAAATATTATTAATTATATACTATAGGTACAAGTAAATCTCTAATCGAGCAGTACTCCCGTCGATAGACACACTAATTTTAATGTTAATATCCTCCGCATTGGGGCTAATAAGTGCAGCTGTGTTCCGACTAGTAGATACCCTAGACCTTCTTCTACCATGCCTTCTTCGACTTCTGCCGCCTTAGCATTAATAGAAAGAAATGTTTATAAAAAGTGTATTTCCCTGTGGTTGAATTGATTTGGATGAATTGATTTTTAAGCAAAACAAAAACCAAATTTAAATAGCAGCATATGCATGCCGCAAACAAAACAATTGCAAATCCAATTCTGTTTATAGAACTCAAAACAGAAGCCCATATGAGTTTGCACGTGTGCACATACTTACGGAAAATTTTTGTGTACGTACAGACAGACAGATGGATATTCTGTGTGTGGTCGGATCTGCTTTCTTCTAGCTATTGCACACACTTGCACAAAACGATTATACCCCCTTTACCCATTTCTAATGGATTTGGAGTATGAAAAGGCAGCTGATGACATTGAAAACGATTCAATATGGTTACTGAAAAACGGGTTTTTCTCAAAGTTGTCGCCGAACAAACCGGTTGGCAATCAGCTTTGTTGGCTGCTGATGTCGATGTTGTCTAGTAAGAATCGCCAATGGCCAGTTTCAGATTAGCTTTAATATTAATGCTGACTGCCGACGGCTGAGACTGGTTAACTGGGCTATGTTAATAAACCTGAGAATATTATAACTGCCGGCATGTTTTTTTTAGCACTGTTTGTACTTCCAGAACTGAATTCCCAATAACTAACATTTGATATTGTCTAGAACTTATGTGCAAATACTCTCGTAGAGTGTTGACAGGTTAGTCGCGAGGCTGATATTTTTTGTGTAGTTTATCATCTAAACTTTGGCACCTCAGACAGTTTGCACCTGGTTTAATATTTGCCTTAAACCGCGTTGCCATCCAATGAAATATTAGAAATAAACAATAAGGCTCAGTGCATTTAATGCATAAACATAATATTCTGATTTTTAATTATGATTTAAAAGTTATACTTATCTACTTATATCTTTCCGCTATTGTTCCCACATTCGCTCGTCACAACCGCATCTCGTTAAGCACATAAATGAATCTAATTGTTGGCTTCGAGCACTGATTGAACTTACTTGAACAAAGAATATTATTGTTATGTTCATGTATTTACCTTAGATGTTCGCAATGTTGTGTGTGCGTACTTACGTATATGTACACATATATCTACTTGAACATTGAACGACAAATTCAAATTCAAAAGCCCAAGTATTTGACCTCTCGTATCTAGCAGTTTTATTCGAAAATGTGTACCACTTCTCCGTTGAACTGGACGCTTCAAGAATGCTTAGAAGAGTATAATAATTTTTTGCAAATGACATCTCCGACCTCTTATTCTTCCATCTGTGTTTGGGTCTCTCCGTCCTAAGAGCTTGTTGGAGAAACTAGAAACTTAAACTTGTCAACGTGGCTTCTTCTATTGCCCACTAAGTCGAAGTTTGTTTCAAATCGATAAAAATCGATTAACAAATGACTTAATATAAAGAATCTCGTAAAGTACTAAATATATTCATGTATATTCGGTACATGTTGTGTGTTGTTCACATTAATCATTATCATTAATTTGTATTATATTATTCTTATTATAACCTTATTTCTTATTCTAATGTACCAGACCTTACAATATAATAATAATTAGGTTATATGTGGAATAATTTGGTGCATAAATAATAATAAAGGACGATTTAGACAGTAAATATAGGGTATTCTCGGGTCGAAACACAAGGAATTTTCTAGTTACTTTACTTTGTTTGACAGGCACATTTTACTATGTATGAGCTCGTTGCTTGCCTCATAAAAAAAATTAGCCGCATGATAGCCACAGTTCAAAAAGTGCACATTGATGTCAATTTTTATAGATAAAATCTGGTGTACATACTGAAAGCAAAAGCAAAGATTTCGGCGGCGGAATTTCCACACACACAGCAAATTACCAGCTAATGGCATTCTGCAGGACCTTCAAAGTGACCTGACATGGACATGGGCATAGCTCGAGGGACCCATAATAAGCAATAAGCCATTGGGCATTCCCTTACTGCAGAGGAACCTATAAAGGATGTCCCTCTCCTGTGACAGAACTTACACAGTTGGCATTGCTTGTTGACCAACAAGAATAACTAACACAAATCAACCGCCGACCACTGTTATTAATTATTAATTTGGGAGCACAATTGAGCGAGCGATTTGGAAGGCCCAATAATTGTAGCCATATGTGGATGTCGTCTCGTCCCCTTACCCTCAGCTGGCTCCGTCAGAGCTGGCACATTGCGTGCAGAGAGCTAATTACTTGGCAAAATTGTCTTTCCGACTTAAGGGAACGGCGGAATATGGATATGGCTTCGGCTCTAATGGCAGTTTTTGCTTTAGTGAATTGAACTGAAGCACCCTTCGCCTATCGTCGGATAATGGAAATGTGCTTCAATAGCGTTTATATGACTGATTCGTGTGCAGTTGCTTTTATCGAAGTGGGGATCGAAAATATTGAAAAATTCAGTAATGTTGTCCATGTGGTTGAGTTAACTTTACGAGAAGACTTAAAAATTGATTCCAAAAGTCTTCGGCCTGCGTTTCTTTGATTTCAATTAGTTATATAGACAGAAAAATGACCACATATTAGGATCATGAAGAGGTGGCTTGAATAAATTGATCGATAATCTGTTTTTGAGCATATCTCAGCGCTTATAAGAGCTAGAGATATCAAATAAAAATGGAGAAAGAGGGCTATCTTCAGCACTCCGAAGCTCTACTACCCTTGCAGACTGATCGTTCCTATGGCAGCTATATGGAATAGTGGTCCGATGTCTGAGGAGCATAGTAAAACTAATAAATGCCAAGTTTGGTCAAGATATCCTGACAAAAATAAAGTGTTTCATACAAGAACCTACTTTTGACTGACAGCCGGTTCTTACATACATATGCACTGCGTGTAACAGAAAGAGGTACGTACATACGTAAAGTTTCATGATGATAGATTTAAAACTGAGAGACTAGATCGCATATCAACCGACAGACGGACATGTCTATATAGACTCGGCTGTTGATACTGATCAAGAATATATATACTTTATGGGGTCGGAGATGTCTCCTTCAATGCATTACACATTTCGAGTCAAAATTATACTACCCTCTGCAAGGGTATTAAATACCGAAGATTTAACGCCATTTTATCTTGGAAAACCGAATATTTTACCTTACAAGAAACTTTATATCAAACGAGCAGGCAGCTATATGATATAGTTGTCCGATCCGACAGCTTTAAAACTGAGACACTAGTTTGCATAGAAATAGCCAAACGGACAGTGGACTGCTGATGCTGCTGATATAGAATAAGAATACTTAGTTAGTTAGTATATCGACTCGGCTGTTGATGCTGATCAAGAATATATATATTTTATGGCGTCGGAGACGTCTCCTATGCGTTACACATTTCATGACAAACCAGGATAACCTCTACAAGGGTATATAAAATAAAACCTCACCTTGGTCTGTCCAACATTCCGACGGGTCAACTGCCTACCTTTGGTTTACCCTCCCTATCTGCTCCATCTACTGGGCTCTGACCGATTTGGGCCGATATTAGCTTTGCGTGAGACTTATTAAATGGCTTAGCATTTATTTCGAATGTGTAGGACTGGAGTCGTATATGTACAAACCGTCTAGCCAATGAGTTTACCCTAGGTCTATGTAAGTAACAGAGTGCATTATTTGCTGCCAGGCTCGAGGCAGAGCTCTGCTCGTGTTTTACTTTATGCCTCTGGGGCCACGATTAAACATGTTTATAGTATGTTTCTACTTACACATGAGTATTTTATTGGCTTGAGTTATGAGGCATGCGCGTGGGCTTACTCAAGTGAACTTTAAGTGAGCTGCTTTCGTACATTTACAGGCGTCATCGAATATCGTAACAATAACAATAACAATAACTACGACAACCCACATGACCCACTTTAGCCCACATAAGTATATACATTTTTATTTTCTATGTACATATTATGGTCATATCATTCATGGGGTGGCGCAGTAGCTTATTCAACAGCGATTCCATAACCAACATGCATACATATATGAAGGTCTGCGTGCCGTCATGAAGTTCCTCAGACGTCAACCGAGTCCAATCATATTCTGTTTACAATATTCTAAGGTATATAATGTTCATCGTGGCATCTACAAAGTATATGTATATGTAATACAGATACATTTTGCTTTGGCAAAGCCTTGCCTTTGTACGTAACACTCAAATTTTTTTAATCAGAGTTAATACCAAATGGTTTTAAAATGGAATCCATCTGGGATTGTGGTTCGTGAAATCAAAACGTGATATCATATCGATCCGGGTTCTAGCACCGTAAGCAGAAATGCGCGAGAATTGAACCCTTTTTAAAATAACAGGTTCTATCTTTAAACCAAGGCCAGAAAACTTTGACTAAATCATGATTTGATAAACCTTAAATAAGTATAATATCGTTTAAATTGGTCGTTCCTGCATTAATTTCAGTAATTAATATCTTCAACGGATCCTTATTTAAAATAAGATCAATATACACATTTTAAATCTGTTAAAAAACCGCACAATAACCCGCTAATATAATAATTAGATCATGTAATAGATAATAACAATTAATAGGGAATCTTAACATAGAACATTTATGCTGTTTTTTTTTTTAAATTTGGCCCTAAACAAAATTGAATTTTAACCATATTTAATGTTCGGTATTTAAAAGACACCTTATCATTCATATTTTATATAAACTCCAATATGGTTTTGCAAATTTTTGCCAGGTTTGTTTTACAGCACATATACAAAAACATATCTGAAACAAATTCAAATTGTAACAACAAACCAAAAAGAGTTTTCAAATACAATTTGATTACCTTGTTAAAAACTGTTTTAAGCAGCAACTGTTAGGTTTATCGTTTGGTTAAAAAAAAAACCTTAAATTCGACACATAAAAGCCAGCTGCGACTTAATTACAATTATTTGTTTTCAACATATGTTTGAATCGAAATAAAAACTGATTTTCTGGAAAATTCGTCAATCAGCCAAATAACTTTACAGAGAGTGCAATTTGTAATATTTATATTCATACGAGTCGCGAAGTACTAAATCTAATACAAACTAAGGCCTAAGACTATCTACTTGCTAAATTGCTTGGCGCTTGCTGTAAATAATTCAGCAATTGACGGGCTCATCGCGTTTAATTTCATGAATTTTGCATTTTGCTAAAACGCCCTTTAAATCGACGCAGTCCCCAGAAGGGGTAAACTCCCCGAGGCCTATTAAAGATTCAACATTATTTCACCACTTTAGCAATAATCGAGCCTCGCCTCCAGGCCAATTAGATAGCATGCAATAACCAGAGAAACTTTGAGAAACGAGGCGTTTGGGATTTATGTCTGATTCGTTTTCAACAATCTGGCTATCGTGACACCTAAGAACGGCTTGTCACGTGCTTTAATTGATGCGAGACGCCCAGTTGTTCCCTTTTTTTAACGCCGCAATCGGCAGCCTGGACTATGGGGTTTCGATTAAGGGAATAACCCAGGTCTAAAGTAAAAGTGAAACATTCATGCGAAGTGCAATAATGCCAGTTTTGAGTCATTAGCATAATGAAAAACTGAGCTAAAGCAACAGTTATTGTCAGGATGATAAGGGAGTTCAAAGTTCAAAGTTGACATCCGATATTCACGTTCTTACTAAGTATATGTATGTTATGATTGTGTGTTTGATATACATAGTTCCAATAGGAACAATCGGTCAATAAACTTGATCAAACTCGAGTGCAAAACCAGAAAGAGTGCATCTAGGAGATAGATAGAGACAGAGTGCCAAACTCTGGTGTTTATCTTCCACTCTTTTTATGGCTTAAATACAGGAAGCAATATGAATATGGAAAATCGCAAGCCTCTGTCTAATTCACTTAAAGTGGGGAAACTGCAATCCTGCAATCAGTTGGCTGTCTATCAACCCGTACTAAATTAATAAAAATAAGCTTATCATAATCTTTATGAATTATTCCTCTTTCCCTTTCTTTCCTTTTGTCAAAGTCAGAGCCGCAATTCAATATCTAATCGGCTAGGTCCAAGATTATTTACAACAATCCAGCTGGAAAAAGTATATTGATTACGCCAACAAAAACTTATTCTATTGCCACGGTTCAGTTTTAAAACGGAACCTTATCGCTGCCAATTAGAGAATTGAAGTTAAAAGACACCCAACCCAACAACTCTCACCTGCAATCCAACGGACAGACAGACACAACAAACCCACCAACGACAGAGCCACAAATATACAGGGTCTTGTAATTATATTTGTTAGGGCAGCAGTAAAAGCTTGTTGTTGATATGGCCTGAGTGCCCGGCAAATTGCTTTAGAATGTGCAATCTCGCTAATGACCCAATTTAAATGATGGCAAAGGCTTTCACCGCGCGGCTCCGGGAGTCGACGCATGTACGGCTCGTCGCTGTTCATGGCATTGACGTTTACAGAGTTTAAGGCTGGGTATGTTGGAAAATTAATCTGAAATCAAGGAGGGCACGAACATGACTGACACGAACAATGCCAACGCTGACAGCGGGCAACCTGGATGGAATCGAATTAGGAACCCTTGACACGCAAAGCGTCCACATGGACGTTTCTATAAAATATAATTTTTCATCACAACTTGCGATATAACTGCGGGTGGAAAGTGAATTGAGCTGTCCAAGCTTTGGCTTTTTTCACAATTGGTCAAATATCAGCCATGACCACATAACGCTATCATGAGTTCGAGCCAAAGTCACGAATCGAATGCTTTCGCTTTGGCCAAACCTCGGCCAAGCTGTCCTTGGCCAACGACCTTGGACTGGCGCATTATCCCGCAATTTCCTTGGCACTTTACTAGCTCTAATGGGACTCACCTACGTTCTGTTTACACAAATACCCACCACCTTTGTGGAATATCCTATTTCCTTTACCCAACCCGTTGCCGTGCTTGCAAATGGACTTGTTGGACAGTTGACAGCTGATTTGCAAATTAAACGAGAACGACCGCAATATGCTTATCAATCCAACTTTAACTCCTGAACATATTATAGATTTCAATATCTAGTCTCTCTAATTCTGCACATATACGTACCGCCGACTACTTATAGATTACAATACCATATTTTATATATATTAGAAAGCTTTAATAAAACCAAATGCCTAATGGTAAATAACATCTGCTTGCTTTCAGGGAGACGGAGCGATATAAGAAAGTTAAGTGGCAAGATTTGCGTGTCGGGGACATTGTCCATCTGTCGAACAACGAGACGGTGCCCGCGGATATTCTGCTGCTACGCACCAGCGATCCCCATGGTGTCTGCTACATTGACACGTGCGACTTGGACGGAGAAACGAATCTTAAGCGACGCGAGGTATTTAGACCCTTTTGCGTCAAAGGGTTGTCTTTGTTATTTATGCCAGTTTTTATAATCGCAGGTTGTACGCGGCTTTGCGGAAATGCAGAACATGTTTGTCCCCAGCAAGTTTATGAGCTGCGTAGAGGCGGATGCGCCAACAACAAAGCTTTATAGATTTCATGGGGCCCTAATACATCCAACCGGGGAGCGAGTACCAATATCAACCGAGTGCCTTTTGTTAAGAGAGAGCAGACTGAAGGTAAGTCCGGCAACACTTAATCACAATCTGCCACAGATATGAACAAATTGTACATTTTAGAACACGGACTACATTGAAGGCATCGTCGTCTATGCCGGGCATGAAACGAAGTCTATGCTGAATAATAGCGGCCCAAGGTACAAACGCTCCCAGGTGGAACAGCAAATGAATATTGATGTGATATGGTAGGTATCAAGAGACAGAAAGTGTCTGTAAATATGCGAAGAAGAGTACAATTAATCAAAGAGTATTATAGGAAATCAGGAAGAATTATAGGAAATCGATCTACAATAGGTCTACAATGATTTAAAACCTAAGTTGGAAAAAATTAACTTTTAAACTGAGAGACTAAATTGTAATATGCGACATTTTTTAATTCCAATTACAAGTTTTCTAATAATCATTAAAGAGGATAGAATAAGAAAAGAGATCCCGGTATAACGAAGACTCGAAACGGGATCAGATATATATCAGATGTACAGATAAAAAGTTTATTATTAACCCCATAACGATATTAATACAGCTATAAGCAAGCGATTTCCTGCGCCTAATATAGTTAAAACAATTGTATGAAACTTTGTTAAATAAGTTTAGACAAATATCTTCGGGTAGTTTGCTACAGTCAATATGCTTGATGCATTGAGGCTTCAACATGATAAGAATTTATTAAAATTTTTTCGGTTGTACTTTTTCAAATTAAAATATTATGTTGTTAACTATTTTGTGACAACACTTTGTAATTACCACGTAATTTTTCCGTTTAAAAGTGCTCTTAAATCGGTCTTAAGTATTGAAAAAGAAAAAAAATTTGCTTCTTCGGGGATTTTCGTACAAACTTGCTTAGCAGCGCTCGCTGATCCATTTATTTTGTAGCTAAAAACTGTAACATGTGTTATATTCATGTATTTGCATTTGGTTTTTGTATATTATGTTGCAGGTGTGTGATAATATTGTTGATCCTTTGCGTTGTTGGCGCCATCGGTTGCACAATGTGGTTGCGTTCGTTTGTTAATTTTCCCGTACCCTATTTGCCGTTTGCCGTCGATCCTGCCTACGAGGGCATGCTGACCTTTTGGACGTACATCATCATACTGCAAGTGATGATACCGCTTTCACTGTACGTGACCATTGAGCTGTGCAAGATATTGCAGGTGTTCCACATACACAACAACATCGATCTGTACGACGCGGACACCAACAAGCAAACGGAATGCCGTGCCATGAACATAACTGAGGAACTGGGTCAGATACAGCACATATTTTCTGATAAGACGGGCACGTTGACCGAAAACAAGATGATCTTTCGTCGCTGCGTGGTTAACGGTGCCGATTACAACCATCCGCCGTCTGAGCTGGAAAAACTGTACGCCAAGCCAGGAGCGCCGGCCCCACCACTTTTACCCAACGAGACGCTGCAGGACGATATGCAAAGACTGACTGGTGCTGGCGGGGGCGCCTATCTCACGCCCCACGCGCAGTGCATACAGGAGTTCCTTGTCGTTCTGGCAATCTGCAATACAGTCATCGTGAGTGCAGCGCCACATCGAGATTTGATGAACGCCAGCGGCATCATCGAGATGCAACAAAGCGGCAGCAGTCCGGCGACGGGCTCCTCGCCGTCCGTTATGAAGCATTTAAGGACGCGAGGAAAGCTGACAACCACTACAACGACGTCAACAACCCTTATAAGCAGTGTGCCGCAGGCCGGAACTATGGCATTGCCAACAGATCGGTATACACGGCTGGCCGAGTCGCGTTCTGTGACTCCGTCGCCACCTCCTAATCTACTGTTCGCCATGCCCGCTCAAAGCCACCAGCCCACGCTTTCGCCGATTAGCAGCTCGCCAGAGTCGACACCCAATTCGGAGTCGCCATCGCCCCCAATGAAGAGTAAGGCCCTGTCCAACAGTATTTCACCAACTGGTCGCGCCAAGGCTGTAATCAACTCCAAAATCACCAGCATAGCCACATTCTTAAATGCCAAGACGCAAGGCAAACGCCTGAAGATAAAGTGAGTGCTGACTGCCCGGTAATTCTCGTTGGGTTAAATCAATTGAACTCTCACTCAATTTACAGCCAAACTAAGACGCAAACAATCTACCGAACCGCCGACGGACGCCCTCTGTACGAGGCCGAGAGTCCAGACGAGCTAGCGCTAGTCAATGCAGCCTATAGCTACGACTGTTGTCTCCTGAATCGCAGTCCGAATCACATCCTTGTGAGCATGCCAACGGCCGGCGCCACCGTTGAGTATGAGATACTTAAAATACTGCCCTTCGATTCAAGCCGCAAATGCATGTCAATAGTTGTCCGGCAAACAGGCACCCAGGAGATTGTCCTCTACACAAAGGGTGCCGATAGCTCTATCATGCCCGTGCTGGCACCTTGTGGCAACAACAGCCCCGAAGGTAAAACCGACTTTGATTTTGTGGTGCGCGTTCGTCTAGTTACTAATTCTCTCGATCTAATTTTAAGGCATGCTTCGTGAGCAGACGCAGCAGCAGCTGGATCGCTATGCTCGGGAGGGTCTCCGGATCCTGGTGATGGCGAAGCGGAGCCTTAATGCTGCGGACTATACGGACTGGTGGGCGCGCCATCAGGAGATTGAAATGTCGTTGGAGAATCGAGAAAGGCGACTGCGCGACTCATTCGCCAAACTGGAGAGCAATCTGACGCTTTTGGGAGCCACTGGCATCGAGGATCGCTTACAGGATGGTGTGCCCGAAACGATAGCTTCGCTACTCTCGGCGGGAATTTCCATGTGGGTGCTGACAGGTGACAAACCAGAAACGGCAATCAACATTGCTTACTCGGCAAAACTCTTCACTCAACAAATGGAGCTGATCAAGTGAGTGAATGAAGATCTCTATTTAGTTGATTGTCTTGACCGTTATCCGATTCTTGATGCAGGCTAACCGCTCGCTCCCGAGATGCTGCCGAGACAGCCATAAATTTCTATTTGACCGAAATGAGGAACGCAAAGGCCACAAACTCCACGGGCTACATCTTAGCGCCGCGCTGCAAACCTCGAGCCTTGGTCGTAGATGGAAAGACACTAACTTTCATATTAGATCCCAAGTAGGTCACTGCACACAGCCAGACCTAGCTCTGTCCTAAACAGTCTATGTATTGTAGGTCGAAGTTGATTCTGCCTTTTCTCAAGTTGGCCAAGGGATGCGCTTCGGTGCTCTGCTGTCGTTCAACTCCACTGCAAAAGGCCTATTTGGTCAAAGTAGTCAAGGAGGAGCTCAATCTACGTACGCTTGCTATTGGGGATGGGGCCAATGATGTCTCAATGATCCAAATGGCCGATGTGGGCGTTGGTATCTCTGGCCAGGAAGGCATGCAAGCGGTCATGGCATCTGACTTTACGCTCTCACGATTTCGTTACTTGGAACGGCTGCTGCTCGCACATGGTTACTGGTGCTATGATCGCCTGGCACGAATGATTCTCTACTTTTTTTATAAGAATGCGGTGGGTAAAGCTTACAGATTTTATATATTTCTATTGTTTTATATCTGTATTTGGTTTCGCAGGCTTTTGTTTTCCTGATATTCTGGTATCAATTATACTGCGGCTTCTCGGGTTCTGTAATGATGGACCAAATGTATCTAATGCTTTACAACTTACTATTCACCTCACTGCCTCCCCTTGCGATTGGTGTCTATGACAACCGAGTGCCAGAAGACTTGCTATTGAAAAATCCATATCTGTACAAAAATGTAAGCTCATCAGTGCTCTTATGGCGTTGTGCCATAGTCAATGGAATACAATTTCTAAAATTAGTGCTTATATATATTTATGTATTATATTGTATGTTATTTTGGTTTTTTAGGGTCGCTTGAGTCTCGTTTACAGGCCACACGACTTCTGGGTGGTTCTTTTAGATGCACTATATCAATCTCTTGTCATATTTTTTGTTGCCCTATGCGCCTATTCGGAAAGTGATGTGGGAATCTGGGAATTTGGTACAACCATAACGGCGAGCTGCCTGTTTGCAAATCTAGTGCACTGTTGCATTGAAATACGTTCTTGGGTAAGCTCTCTCAACGTACGTACTCACAAATGTTATCCATATATACTCTCTCTTCTGTCCAGACGCTGCTGCATGTCATATCAATACTGATAAGTCTGGGATCCTTTTATCTATTCTCCATCGTCTACAATTCTATGTGTGTTAACTGCTTTGGACTGCCCTCAACTTACTGGGTTATCTTTAAATGTTTTGCATCTGCTGTACACTGGTTGGTTATACTACTTTCCACTGTGGTTGCTGTGCTCCCTCGGTAAATTGACGCTATAATTACATCTTTTGTACCTCTGCTAATGAATTCAATTTCCGTTCACTTTACCCTAGCTTGGTCCTTACCACTGTACGTAGCTCTATATGCCCCGACGACAGCACCAAGGTCATTCTTCAGAGCAAACGCGAGCACGGTAGAGGTGAGAGTTTGTTAGTTACATGGTCGCGCTCGACGTCAGCCTCATCAATTTATAGGTAAAAGGCACAAAATAAACCGCAAATGAAAATAATTACAATTATAAGTTCCATTATTATGATTTAAACATTTATAAAGTAAAGTTATTATTTTAGCTATGCATGTCCAATATATAAAGGCATATTTCTTAACATTTTAATTTTTATTATTTTGTGTCCTTTTATTTATACATTGTATTTGACTAATTTTGTTGTTGAATGAATCGACTTCTGACGTTCAATTTCTTACAGAATCGCCGATTATGGGTCTAAGAATCAGATTATAACATCGATTACCTGATCCAGCGTCAACCAGCATAATTGTCAGACACGACACTCACTAGAAACCGACCATTACCCATGTACTTTAAGTTTAAATATGTGGCCTTTCGACACCGATTAGTATAACTTAAATTAGACAGTTTCATTGACAAGCTTCAACTCTTGCGTTTATGAAATTCACTGATTGTAGCTATATTTAGTAGAAATTTAAATAGAAGGATTGCCGACTGGACCAAAAAGATTAAAACATTTTAGTTCGAGTTTTGGCATCAAATTCAATCGGAGCAATGAACCACTAAAGTTATAATCATGTAGTCGTTCAAGAATATTTATTTGTATATAAGTAGAAATTTAATTTACTAACATATTTAGTGCACATAGCCACGTTACATGGCGTAATTCTAAAGGTAACAACGCAACTCTTATTAAATATAACTGATTAAAATAATATCATGTTGATTTATATGTTTGCATGCAATGCATATGGATTAATTAAGCGTCTTTTACGCATATTTATGTACTATATACCACAAAAGAGAGACGATATCTTTTAATACTGGACAATTCAAACATTACCGAACTTCAGTGTTCGATGTTCGTGAAAAGGCTGTGATTCTACACTCATGAGAAATATATTTATACATAAGAGACACCAATTTACATTATTTAGTTTCATTATTTCAAGTATTACACAAATTGTTTTTTCTTTGTTGCATAATCGAATTAATCCTTTATATTTTTCTTTGAAACGAAAAAAAAGCAAACAATTTAGTTAATATAATCACATAGCTGTTCTAAACACTTTACCTTAATTATATGTATATCGTTTTGATAGAGAACCGTATAACAACAATTAAAACTACAATAACATTGTGTTAAAAAGATAAAAAATTTAGCTGAATATATACATTGTTGAAAAGCAAAACAAAATAAAAACAAAAATTTTAAAAAATAAATGTATATTTACTAAAAAAATACCAAACCAACTATTAATTTCGTCAGTTAACCTTTTTTGTGTATCGTAGCGTATAACAATTCTGAGACCCAATGTGTAAGGCCCAGAATAAAACCTCACCTATATATTTGTGTCTATATCGGAAATTGAGTTTTTACAACACAACTATAGATTTTGAATTTTCGGTCCTCGAAAACTATTTTTTCTTTTACCTATACAATATATTAAAAAATTAACAAGCTAAAGTTAAAGAAGTTTCAATTCTTTTGCTTTCGCCTAAAACAATTTTCAAATCTTTCTGCCATTGCGAAGTATACTTTTTGGACAATCTTCAAATTATCGGATCACCCAATCGAAAAATCTTCTTACCACTTGCAAGCCTATCTGGGATATATATCCCAATGTTTACAAATGTTAATTTGCATTCAACAAAACTAAACAACAAAAACAGCGCTGTACAAAATTTTAAATTAATTTATTAAATACATAACATACGTTTACTTAGAGATAGCCTATTTATCTATAATATCCCACAGGGTATCGAACTAGAAGAATGGTAAACGAGAACATATATTACGCAGTGGAAACTGTGACTAAGACTATGATTCCGTGTGATCAATGCCGAGATAAGAATTTCCGAGAAAATCTAGCTCAGCACTATTGGCTATAACGCGTGCAATGTCGTGGGGTAGCAAGTTCAGTTCTATATTGGCTGCCGCAGTAGGCAGCGTTTCTATTGCATTCGGTTGTTGCTGTTGGCGCAATTTGGCTGAAACGGCGCGTCTCACCAGCTTTTCTATAAACATTCGAAGAACGTGCGCTAAAAGTGTGACCGCTAGGGATTGCGAAACACCTGGAACGCTCTGTTCTGTATGTAGGACTATGCCTACATCTTTGCACATGTCCCGCACAAGCTGAGTGGCAGGATCCAGCTCCTCAGGTGGTGGTAAATATAGCATATGATGTTTTAATGGATTGTCTAATAAATTGGGGGGCCTCTGAATCCGTGAACTGGGTGGAGGCAGGTTTTGCACATCCACTAACACCTCATCGTCCAATCTATGTTCACGACTTTGCAAGTTAGCCAACTTTTTACTTAGCCAACTATCTAAACGGGACCTTGAAGTGAGACTGCAATATTCCAACAGTTGCGATTGGGGATCCTCTTGCAACTGTTTTTGAACACGCTCTGACAACGGCAAGACCGCTGAGGATACTTTTTTTCTGGCAACACAAAGCACTTTTAAAGGCGGCGTGTATCCGTGTAGACGTGCAAAGGCCACAATTTCCCGAGTGCTCCAAAATGACTCCTTTCCACTGCTATGCAGTTGCTGCAACCGTATATGTTGGCGCATGCAGCGTAACAAAGTACGCCCTCTCATAAATTCGAAGAACCGCTGGCGCAAGGCGGGCTGTGCCATGAATGCTGGCAGTGAATGATTACCAAAGGGAAACTCCTTGATCGATGCGCCTGCTAATGGCAGGCGCCGAAGCAAAAACTCCACAGCGCTACGCATATTCTGAAACTGAATGCCGCAGAAAAGATGCTCGAGAGTCAAGCGTTGGCTCAGTGGCGGTGCAAGCGGGGGAGGCACTTCCTGGCTACTCATGTTGGCATAGCCGTGATCGTTTTGGATGCATTGCAGAACGTGCCAGCGTTTGGATAGCTGCTGTGTTGGCTGCTTGAGCAAACTAAGCTGTGGCTTGAGGAGTGACTGCTGCTTGACGGCCTGCTTCAACTTTGATTGTTGCGGATCAATAATGTATAGCTTGCCTTCCTTTTGAAAAATCACGTTTTTAAATTGCGATGCTGTGGATCCCTTGCGCAGTTGCGCAACTGTCGCTTGCGGCTTTTTGTTAGTGGTGTTCCCATTCATGGATGCGTAAGCAGCGGACAAACAGGGACTAGTATTGACGCCATCAAGGCGCGGTGGCGCTTCACTTGGCCCAAGCACCTCTGCAGGCTGTTTCTTCTTCGGGCTGCTCAGCTTTACCGACTCTGAGACAAGCGCAGTGTGGTCGATATGCTTGATGTCGATGTGGTTGACAGAGGCAATTAAGTTATCATCCAGATCTTCTTTATCCTGTGCTTTTGAAATGATTAGCGGCTTGGAAGTGTTCTTTAGCAAAGAAGGTGCTTTTTTTGCGACTGTTGTCTGCGGCTCTTTCTTTACAGGTTTTGGCGGTATCATGTCCACAGTAGCAGGAACCTCGGAACGCAGCCAAACCTCTACTGTTGTCTCGCCCCCCATTGTATGCAGGCCGCACATAGTTTTGTCCAAAACAATTGTGTGCATTAGTTGGACTGGCTTCTGCTGCAGATGCTCCTGAAAGTAAAGCTGAATTCGCATGGGGAATTCACCCCAGCCTCGACGTGTCAATTGAAAGGGGGGAGAATGCACGTCCACAATGTCGTTGGGCCGATACGAGTGATGCAATTGGAAGCGCACCTAACAAATGAAATGTTTACACACTGACAACAAACGAGTGTTCTCCACTTACCTTTTTTAAATACGCTTCCGGCGGCTGTGGCAAGTTTTTGCCCTGGACATAAACAAGCCATTTGTAAGCAAGCGCTTGACCGTCTCGAGCACTCGAATCAACGCCTCCCAGGTACTTAGAGGTGTTGCCTACCACAAAAAAGAACTTGTTTTTGTTATTTAGGCGTGAGGCATTAAGGGCGGATAGTGAAGAATCCAACTCCTTTTGAGTCTTATAAGCCTGTCTGCTGGTGCAAGGTTGTTCTTCGCAACTGGTCACGTTCAGTTCATTTTTGTTCTCCTGCGAGTGATCCGTAACAATACCCTGTTCGCGAATTTTCTGCTGTCGTCTACGCTCAGCTCTACGATTCGCAGGGTTTCGCAGCCGTATTGTCTGCTTCGCCAGCGTTGCAGCTGTGCGCTCTGGCAGGTTTAGTTGCAAAGGCGCAGGCCGTTTACCCACAATTTTCTTGACTGCCGGATGCAACGGTAGTTGAGCTCCAGCATGCTCAATCCCATCTCCAAACAGCGTGTCTCTGGATCGCACCCTAGACACGTCTGCAGCTGTCAACGGTACTTGCTGCTTTGTATAGTACTCGCTGACCACATGGTACCTCAATTTGTCCAGCAGCTGGCGTGCCTGATAGAGTCTCGCATCAATCTCGCTAAGCTGTTGTTCCTTAAGGGTTAACTCCCTTTGGAATTCGGCACGCACAATTTCCTCAAATCGCTTTAGTTTCGCCACGCTGTCAAGATTAAGACCTGTTCGAAGAGGGCTGATTCTCTCATCCCGCTGGTTAAGGGCCTCGCCATCCTCATCGTTTCCTTGCTCAAGCTTAACACGCTTCTTCTCTTTGGAAGCACTGGTGGGGCTATCGTAACCGAAGCCATAATCGGGATCATGATATTCGCTGTGTCTTCGTTTCTTTGGCGCTGTCGCTGATTTTGACGGCGTCGCCGTCGAATTCTCCATGTGCGTGTGAACGCTATTGTTGTGGCGGCACACCCTAAGGACTTGTATCACCTAGGTTCAAAATAAAACAGCTGAAATACGATGTTACTCTGTCTTTTGCACATTTATGCTTTTGTTGGTACTAAATTACCAAATATAATAAATAAACGCGCAAAATGTTTGTTTTTTGGATGGCATTGTTGATACTAAACCGATATTTCGATATATTTGGTATTTTTGTATGCAGCACTGGTTTTCCTGAGCCATCTCTAAAACCACCCGCATTTCGTTATGCAGCACTGCTCGAATTATCTGGGTTTAACGCGGGAAAGAATACCACGACGCATTTGCAGTAAATATTAACACAGTTGCACTATCTACATTGAAATAAATAGACTGCAACATGGTCGAGCGGATTGAAGACTTAAATCTACCCAATGCTGTGATTGCCCGATTAATTAAAGAAGCCTTACCGGAGGGTTCCAATGTAAGCAAAGAGGCGCGTGCCGCAATCGCGAAAGCAGCGTCTGTTTTCGCAATATTCATCACATCGTCCTCAACGGCATTGGCGCACAAGCAGAACCACAGGACCATTACAGCCAAGGATATTTTGCAAACACTCAACGAACTGGACTTTGAAAGCTTCGTCCCGTCGTTGACTCAAGACCTGGAAGTCTACCGAAAGATGGTAAGGGACAAGAAGGAGAGCAAGGCCAAAAAAGATAGCAGTGCTGGAGATGCAATTGCCAGCAGCTCTGCGGCAGCCTCCGCCGGAACTGAAGACGCCAACTAATAAGAGCAAATAAGCAGAGCTGCAGTTGTCGCTAGTTACATTTGGTCTCGCACTACTCTTAACGAGCATTTAATCGCGTTTTATATATATATATAGATAATTGAGTGTTAATATTTTAAGGGATATGTTTCTAGTATAGTTTACCTTATAAATAAAATCTAAAAAGAAAGCAAAATAAATGTATTCCGATACATCATTGTACTGTCTTCAAAGCTCTTACTCCATAAAGCCATTAGTACATGTGTAAATTAACATGATTTAACATAATTGTATAAATCCTAATCCTAACCGATGTTTTGAATTCAAATTCACTTCTAAGAATCTATAAAATAAATTCACTTGAGACGTGCTTCACACTTTTTGCTAAATCCAATATATTTCCATCTACAAGACTTGCATGATTGGAAAACCGTTGAATCCAGCTTATGGTCATCCACATAAGGAGGCTACACTAAATATTTCAGGTTCCTAGCATATATATCCTGTGCATATCTATAAGGAGCTCATATTTAAATCGGTATTTCTTCGTTTAAATCATCTAGGTATTCCTAAGAAGCCAGTTCTGTAAATGCAGATCAAAATCGTGCGGATTCTTTAAGGAGACTCATATACGATTTTTACTTTTACGTTTAATCGATATCCTAAAATTATCGTTTGACGTTCATCTCAAAGAAGGCATTCTTAGACGAGTTTAGTTCCCTATTTCATCCGCCGGGTGTCTTTCAATTTTGGAAAACGACAAACAATCTAAAATAGAGTCGTTTAGACGATTTTCAGCTATGTGAACTAATCCAAACATTTGCTTGTGTACAAGTCAAAAATTATTGTTTGCTCTATTTGCAATTTGTATACTCGTAAGAGTTTTGCATGATTTATTGAAATACAATTGTTTGTTACTTCATGTTGCATGCTTTAAATTCATCTTATCCTAAGAGAGATGGGTGTCACTGGTTTATGGAAGCTTATAGAGCCTTGTGGAAAACCAGTGCCTGTGGAGACATTGGAGGGGAAGGTGCTTGCCGTTGGTAAGAGTTATATTTTCTTTAATTGTGCAAGCCTAATAGATTGCAGGCAATTTTTTTAATGGAATGATCACATCTTTTATACAGATATTTCCATATGGCTTCATCAGGTTGTAAAAGGTTTTCAAGACAGCAAAGGATCGGCACTGAATAACGCGCACCTTTTGGGCCTATTTCATCGCCTGTGTAAATTACTTTACTACCGTGTGCGGCCGGTGTTCATATTTGATGGTGGCGTGCCGCAACTAAAGCGCGATACAATCGTCAGTTTATCTTTCTTTATGTACTGCAATTGATATTACAAATGTATCCATTCTCTTTTTTGGTTAACAGGCGCGCCGCCAGCAACAACGCGGCAAACTCAGCAACGAGGCTGATCGCATACAGGCACTGTTGCTGCAGTCGTTGGCCAAGGAGAAGGTGGTGCAGCAGGCATTGGGCACAAATGCAGATCTACTGCTGAAGTCGCCATCAAAACGGGCAGCTACGGGAAAGTCGAGCAAAAATGATGAAGACGATCTCTTCAAGTTGCCAGAACTACCAGAAGGATCCGCTGCTCAAATCGGAGAATCGGACTGCGAATTAGATAGTCAGGATTATTCAGGTGGAAACACAACTTCGGACAGCTCCTTTGATGAGTCAACCGCACGGCATGCTTATAATGCTAGCTTGCAAGGTATCGATGTACGTAGCCAGCACTTTAAAAGCCTGCCGGCCGATATACGGCACGAAATATTAACGGACATTAAGGAAACGCGCAAGCAGTCGTCCTGGGGTCGCCTCCATGAGCTCCCAGCACGCAGTAATGACTTTTCCTCTTTCCAAATGAAACGATTATTAAAGCGACGTGCCGTTCAGGAGAGCCTCGAGGAAGCGCAACAAGAAATGGGCGGCCACACTCTGACGTATGCGGAGCTGTCGGAGTTCTTCAGCGAAGAAGGAATTGTCACGCCTACAGCTATTGAGCAGAGTACGCGTCAAATAAGTTCCGATGAACACACCAGATTCTTGTTAGTACGGGATCTTAAAAAAAAGACTATGGAGGATGGGCGTAGAATGGCGCACAAGAGCTTTGAGACGATTGCCGAAGAGAGCGCTGCGTTTGCTGTGGAATCTGATGAAAGTCCTGGTACGTCGACGAAAACTGTAACTGCAAAAAAGTCGTCGCCATCCAACGATACATACAATAAAGAACCGGGCGCTGCACCTGATGGTGATTATGAATTAGCATTAGCATTATTTCTTGATGACTCGCAAAAAGTATATGATGAAGAGGACTACAACTATAATGCGGATCAGGACTTGCGCCTAAATCGCGAACAAAGCAACTGCTTACGACATGCTGCCAAGGGACCAGCGCGAGCGTATATGATTGAATACGCTGGCATGAACGTCGAGGAGGTGGATAACATCATGGAATCAACACAGTTGAATGATACTCAGAGCTTAGAGCGTTTGCTGCATAACAAAAGTGCCGATAATAAGATAACAGAAGTTGATGCAGCAAATAATTCTGTTGAAGAAGGCAAACCACTCTCTTTGGCTGTTGAAGAGAGAAAAAATGAATGTCTCGACAAACCAGATTCAGTTCAAATCATTGAAAGCGATACTGATTCAGATTTGGAAGAGGTTACTGACACAAAGGAAATACCTGCAAAACCTATCCTCGAAATTTGTGTAGGCATTAAAGATCAATTGAACAAAGAGGATGATCTCTTTTCGGACATTTTTGACAATGAGTACCAGGAAAAGAATAGTGTCCTCCAGGAAGCCCAGGAAGAAACCAACATGTGTGCGAATCAGGCAGAAGATAACAACGAACTTGGCGATAATAACAGCACACATTTGAAAATGAAGTGTAAAAATGTTAGCAAACTCATCGATTCAAATCATTCGAATGTAAAGGATAGTGAAGAAAGTAAAATCCTAGAACAGAGTTCTGTTGAAACTATTATGATACACGACGAAGAGAAACCAACTGACCTAAACGCAAAACAAACAGAAAAAGAAGTCGAACTAAGCTCGATACTTTCGGATCTTAAAAGGCAAACAGAAGAGGTTAAAAATACTAAATTCGATCTCTTTGAAGAAAAAGATAAGCCGGATGTTGCTCTGACCTCTATACTTAATGAGCTTAAGCGACAAAAGGATGAAGTGAAGAATATAAAACTGGAGACTGTAAAGTTAAACAATAGTATGGCTATTGAATTATCCTCAGACGATGAGGCCGCAAAAGGAGCAACTTCTCCAATATCCAAAGATATTATTGAGCTTTGCGACAGTGATAACGAAATGAAGCGCACATCGCCAAATAAGACTCCAAGCAAGAACAAAGCAATAACCGATTTCTTTCAAACTACATATAGTATAAAACGCACTCCCGATAAGCCAGTGGATCCACATATTACTCCTCCTGTATCTCCAATGGTACCCAAACCGTTCTACGTAAAGCGCACACCAAAATCGGAACGTAAGGGCGCAGGAAAGGAACTGAAAGACAATTCCGTCTCACCCAATACAAAATCTAGCAAAGCGGCAAAATCGCTGTTTAATGAAAATGAAGAGAAGGATATGGCTAAGGCAGTTACAACCGAGGTAAATATTTCAACAAGCAAGAAGAACAGTCAAAATTGTGGAAGATAGATCTGTCAGCTATTTGCTCACCATATAAATGCGTAATTATTTGGTGTATTTTTATCATGTATTATGTATGTTTGTGCTTGCAGGATATCCTCAAAGACGCAGCGGAAGCTTTAAAAGCTCAAAAGACAGCTGAGGAACTGGAGACAATGGCTACAAGTTTAGCCCATGATCGCCGTGAGCTGGAAGCAGAACGTAATCGACAGGATCGAATGGGTATGACCATAAGTCAACGCATGAGCAACGATTGCCAAGAGCTGTTGCGCCTGTTTGGCATACCATACATTGTAGCGCCAATGGAAGCAGAGGCACAGTGCGCCTTCCTCAATGCCGTGGGGATTACTAATGGTACCATAACGGACGATAGCGATATCTGGCTTTTCGGTGGTCGTACAGTATACAAAAACTTCTTCGCTCAAAATAAGCATGTGCTTGAGTTTCGGGCCGAACAGATTGAGCAGACATTTAATTGCAGCCGCGACAAGCTTATTCAGCTTGCCTGTCTCGTTGGCAGCGATTATACCACAGGTCAGTTGGAATACACCACATCTGGCAAAGCGTTGTAACGAATTTCTGTTTTCCAGGCATACACGGCATTGGCGCTGTAACTGCTCTTGAAATACTCGCGTCCTTTTCCACTTTAACCCCAAACACTGAACCTACAACCTCTTCACCATCCTCCAGTAGGCCAGGCGCTGTCTCCATGCAGTCTGTGCTGTCCACTTTAGTAAGGTTTCGAGACTGGTGGCAGGCGCATAAGAACGCAAATATACCTATTGGTAGTTCTGCACGGCTTTCGCTGCGCAAGAAGCTCAAGAACATCGAGTTGCATGAGGGCTTTCCCAGTTCGTCCGTAGTGGAGGCCTACTTAATACCCAAGGTGGATGAAAACCGCGACGCTTTTAGTTGGGGATCTCCCGATGTTGAGTCTATACGTGAATTTTCGCGTAAATTCTTTGGCTGGACCACCTCAAAAACAGACGACATTCTTATGCCGGTCATAAAGAAAATCAACGAAAAGAAAATACAAGGCTCTATTCGCAATTATTTTACAGCGAAGAGCGCACTTCGAGTGCAGCAACCAAAGGTCAGCAAACGTGTTCAAACGGCAATTGATAAAATGTCTGGTAAGACTGAGACGGAAACGACAGAGCAATCGAATCGACCAACCCGTCGAGCACGTAAAAAGAAGGCAGCTGAACCGCAGGAAGATGCAACAGACGACGATCGTCCAGCTCGTCCAAAGTGCGTCAGACGAAAAACAGCAACAGCAACGCCCACAGCTTCACCAGCAAAGCCTCCTAGCACCAGAGAGGTAATACCGCAAAGAGAACGAGATTTAGAGCAAATGCGCCAAAACAAGGCAAAGGCAGCAGATATTTTAAGGGCAAGTGCCAAGGCTTCCAAATAAATTATTTCCATATTTTGCTTCAAATATATTCATTTCCCCTGCAACTACCTATGCCAGCCGACTTATTTGTAGTTCGAATTAAACAGTACTTAAGTACTCGAAGCTTTGAAATAAATGTCAAAAGAACCGTTATAGAAACAAAAATTTATTGTTTAACGTTTAAATTCCAAAAAAAAAAACAAAAAATTTACCTTAAGATATGTTTAAAATTAAACCTGTTTATCGAGTTCAATATCAGCGTTTACTGATAGATAAGGATCGGGCATTAAAGCGTTTTCAAGGCTTTCGAAAATTAAGGATAATATTGCTAAAAAGCCTTTTTGCACTTTTGATAAATGTAGAACGCAAATCACAGTATGCGACAAGCAATCAGGCACTTCAATCTTTAGAGCAGTGTAGAGATTGGTTGTCTGATTGCTTAGAGTCATTACAAAGATTGCGCCATAAACGTGCAAAATGTAATATCGTCGCTCCAAATATTGAATATAAGAAGAGTGCCCAAAATGTTTTAGGAAGATACGTTGCAAGTCTGAAGAAGGTATTAAGCAATTACGAAAATTATCAAACAACTATGCACCCCTTGGCACATAGGACTAGACCAGCTAGAAATATGTTGAAAAAAATGTTGATCGAAAACATTGAAGTTATGCAACTCGCTATTAAAATTTTGAGGCTCTTTATGAAAATGGGCAACAATGTTTTCTTCAAAGCGAACGAAAGAAAAATGAGTTCAAAGAAAGTTCAATGTTCGAGTTCACCACTGGGAAAATGCAATAATGATCAAATTTTTCTAGAAAAGAAAGAAAGTACTGTCAGACCCCTATTTAAACAGGCAAATCTCAGCAAGCAATCAATCGATAATGGAAGTTCTCAGCGAGACAAGGATAGTATTTGGGGCATTGATCAGGCGAGTGCCCAGCCTTCCGCTAGTACGAGACCGAGAGGAGGCAAAAGTGAATCGGCTCATCATTTGTTGGTGTCCAGAATGGATCTTGAAATTTCAGATACAAGCCAAAAGTATTTAAATAGCCTACGCAAACTTAGGCAGAAATTAAAAGCCGCAACTAGCAACTACAAGTCGATGTTCAAATTCAATAAACATCAGGAATGGGAAAAGCCGTCGCCGAGATTGTCCCTGGTTTCACATCAAATAAAATCCGATACAATGCTAAACACAGCAACCGCTATCATTAATAACTTATTTGCACACAAAAGTGCACAAAGGGCTATAATAAAAAATTCAAGGCCCCATCTCCATCACTTAAATGAAGACATAAGGGGCGATGATATAGTGGACAAGGTCTGGCATGATCTGCTTCGTGAGCATAACCACCAGATTATAACGTCTAAGAAGATTTCCGATATTAAAGATGATCTACAAAAATTTTATTTAAAAAAAATGCAGTTGGTGCTCCGAAATAAAATTGGTATAATGCAGCGCTACTCTACAAGAAATGCAAGCATAGTTATGAGGGATTCTCTTGTCAAACACGACTGGAAGATTTTGGAGAAAAGTGAAATTTTGCAAAGGATGCATAAAATTTTCTTTGACACGCAGCTGAAAAAACTAACTCGCGAACAAAACAACCCTGAGATACGAAGATTACACTCACTAATTATGTCGGAAGAATTGCCTCAATGTGAATCTGAGTACGATATGTTGCAAAAATACGGACGTGATCCGCACTTTTATAATGTTCTATTAATGTCATTTCATAGAGATTCAGACCATTATGATTATTTGTTAGCCACAATCGAACAGAACTTTGAACGAATCATGTGTAAATTAGCTCGTAATAAGAGGCACGAAAGGATGTGGGAATATTTTGTAAGGTCGAAACAACCAAGTTTTGCATCCATCGAAACCGATTGGAAAGAGGATAAAAGTAAGGAATCTGCTGGCAGCAAACCTATAATTGTATTTGATGAGGATTACTGTAGAGTGGAGCGAGCCAAGTGGGTTAAGTACTTTGCCGACCAAGAAAAAACACCAACAATGCAATACCTAGATAACATACGCGAGCAAAAACGACAGGCAAAATCCGCTCAAAGGAGGATGGATCGAAAGTCGAAGTTATTACAGAAGAAGAGGCGAAAGAGCAGGAGATCCCTTACTGCGCTGTATACGGCTCCCCGTCTAACACACCGCATGCGCCAGGCCGTCAATCAACTTGCAGAAGAAGCACAAGTGTCCACTGTGCAACACATGAAGAGCAATGAGCACTCTCCTGACCTTGAAGCGCAATCCATGCCTTTATCGGAAGAAGAGGAAAAAAGACTCAATATTGCAGACGTACTTCTAGACTCTGTGTCCTGGACCAGTTGCTGCAGTAAATGCCGAAATGCTGAGGAAGCAATGCCATCTGGATCGGCACTTAAACAGTTCTTTCGCACACATGAACAGATATTAACATTTGGGAACGAGCTTTGCATATGCAATGATACCCCAGCAGAGGAAACTTGGAAAAACACAAATCATGTCAGTTTATGTTGATTTCAAATTCTACAAATATAGATATTATAAATATTATTTAAATTTATATATTTTAGTCAATTCTAATGTGCGTATTGCTATAATTTACGTTCTTCTTGAAATTCTGTTTTTATTTATTTTAAATTCCCATACAATACAAAAAGTTGTCCCGACAACCGACATAAACGCGCCTAAGGCTCTCGACATAGCACGGAGTGGAAAACAATTCACCTGTCAGCTTATCCGACCATTGTATCTGACCATTACCCAAATTGGTCAGCACAATTCGGCCATCAGTAGCGCAGCAAAATACCAAATTATCGCTGGGTTCTACTCTCATTATTGTGGGCGTAGCGTAGACTGGGCCGCCTATATCCACTTTCCAATGAAGCTCAAGTAATGTATTTTGACCCGTACCTGTCTTACATCGCAGACAGTAAACATGATGGTCAATGCATCCAAAGAGCACAAATGTGTATCCCATGTGCGTGGGCGGGGCCTTGACTACCAGCGAAGAGAAGATATTGCCTTCTACCGCATGCGTAGCCAACTGAAAAATACAGAGTAAAAATATAGAAAATTGTATATTCTTTCCGTAACATAAGCTTACAATTTGTCCGCTATTTACATCGCAAGCATGCACACGACCGGCTACTTCGGCACAGACAAAAATTCTGGCACTGGAGTCCAGCAAGACGGGAGAAGCGAAAAAGGGTTCTTTACATTTATGCATCCACTGCACCGAGCCGTCCAAGAGCGAGACGCGCGCATATCCACCATCTAGCGTACATATAATTACGGCTTGTTCCTTGGCCACTTCCAGTGGGCTAGCAAAGATAGCCTTTTTTCCTATGCGCATGCACCAGAGTACCTGCTGCCGTTCCGTCGACAGGCACATGACATTATAATCTTCTGCATAACTGCAGACGACAATTCGGGACCCATCCGATGACAGGAAAGGCTGAGCCTTTATCATTCCACCAATTTCTACATTCCACAAAATATCACCAGTCAACGGGTTAAACCCATAGAGACAACCGTCGTAGCAGCCCACCATTGCGAGCTGCTCGCTAACGAATGTTACTTTGCATTCGATGCGGTCAGGTAACTTTATTGTGCTTAGTTCTTGCCCCGTTAGGGTATCTAGTGTGCGCAATAACTTTGAATGGGCGCCCACGCACACATACCGAGTATCGAATTGGGCAACCGGTGAATCTATGCACTTGTTGAAATTTACCTTCCAGTAGAACTGGAAGTGAATGGCAGGCTTTTCGAAGCGCGTGATGATTAAGCCGCTGCCTGTGCTGCTGCCCGCCGCTGCACTGACTGTAGAGCTCGCAAGTGGCTCGATGGGCTTAAGTTTGGTGTTTTGAGTTACCAGTTTGGCATTATCTAGGAAGAGCAAAACGGAGCGCAAAGTCACTTTTTCGTCTAGCAGCAACTCAAAAAGATGTCGCTGCTCGTCGTCAATGCACATCTGCAAGCCAATTTCGCGACACAGCGTTATGGCATGGAAAGAAGTCCCGCCAGCATGTCGGAAACTCAGGTCGTAGCCGCTAAGATTGCTTAGCGAACCAGTCTGCTCTAGCCGAAGTTTTTTTGGTGGTCTCTCATTTTGCACATCGACGCACTCAAGCCTATCGTGCAGAAAGCTTTTTAGTATATCTTGGGCTGGCTGCGCTAGGAGAGCACACTCTTTAAGCAGGAGCATCTTGTCCAGCTTGCCGTGTGCATTACAGGGAAAGTGTTGCAAGTAAACGAATCTGTCCGGTTGCTCAGCAGCCATGAGCTTGGTTAGTATTTCAAAGGTCTGCGCCCTTCTCTGTACCTTTGTCTTAGGCTCCAGACTTCGAATGCAACAAATTAGTTTTTGCAGATCCTCCAGCCATAGACAAGTAGCCAGATCGCAGCTATGCAAGCATTTCTCTATCTTTCGCGTGATGAGCCCTGTAACGGGGGTAATCAGTAATCCTTACAGCGTAGTGTTTAAGTCCGTCATACCCAGGCTGATGCGGTTACCTGCACGCTTAACCACATCATTGGCGCGTTCTTCATATGCTAAAGAGCCGTCTTCAAACCTTCGCACAAAATCGCCGGTCGCACGATAAAGAACAGAATTTACGTCCGTGCCGTCAGCTATATCATCAGTCTCCGGTATGTAGCAGCGACGTGTGGCACTGCCTAACCAAAGCTCACCACGGCCCACGTTTTGAAGGTTTCGTTTGGACTGGAAGTCAATGCGCCAAACAGTCTGATCGTCAATGGGCGTTCCTAAATGGACGCGCGCATGCAAAGACTGTAAAACGTGCATCATGCTCCAGCATGAAATCTCTGTGATACCATAAATGTTACAGATTTGTTTTTGGAGAAGCACTTGTGGCTCCATCCAGGTGACCAGCTCGGAACTGGACGGAAACGGTTCGCCACCAAGTAGTAACACTCTAAAATAACAAAGCATTTTAGTATTACTTCTGATTTAGTGGAAGCAGCACCTACCTCAGTGTACTGGAATTGTTTAGTATTCGTTCGCGAATTGCGCTCGCACCGAACTGTCGAAAAAGTGATGGGGTCATCTGTAGCACGGTGATGCCGGGCGTGGTAACACTCGTTGGAAAGAGTGCACTCAGGACGCGCTTGGGTGACTCACGCATAGAATAGTGGGTGATAAGCACTGCGGCACCATTCTGCATCGCCAAAAATAGTTCCACAACAGATGGATCAAAGGTACAGGGCGTACCCAGGTAAATTATGTCAGCCATCGAAATGTTGAGCTTTTGACTATTTTAATTAAAGTTAGCAAATACCGATATTAAAGTCAGCCGCAATGTAACTAAACTAGAAAGAGAATTTAAATACTTTTAGAAAACTGGGGTTCGAAACCTTACCTGAGTCCCACTATATTGGGTGCAATGCATTCGTAAGGAACATGTATTAGCTTTGGCGCTCCTGTGGTGCCCGTGGTCGTAATTGTGTAGCACATGTTGGGAGGCAGAGCTCTCTTTGCCTCAGGCGAAGGATCACTAGCGGTATGCTTCAACTTGAAGAGCTTGTACTCTTCGTTGTAGACCAGAAAGCTGTCGAGATTCTGAAAGTAAACGGCGCCCACAGGCATGTGACCATTGACAATCAAGTAATCAATGCCAGCACGGCACATCTGCCCGTGTAAAGCCTTCGACAGCATCATTTTGTCGTTGCAATAGAAGTGACATTTGTGATTCAGTATGCTGAAATGTATATTAGTTGAGTAGGTAAGGACACCTGTCCAATTCGAACTTCTACTCACGCGAGAATCAATATGCATGATGAGGGTGTGTGATTGGCAATCCGAAAGGCAATTCCCGTGCCGACGGGAACTTGGTTGCGTCGCAATCGTTCCAAGATTGTCTCAACGCTACTTACGGCCTTGCGATAGCTAATCGAAAAATCCTGCGGCTCCATCCGTTTTATAACGAAAGGCACGTCCCCAAACTCACGTAGCCGCTGTATATCAAAGAGCTTCTTAGCCTCTCCCACAATTGTAGGCTCAATCTCGATTTCTGACTTGAACTCAATTTTCAGTGTTTCGTCTGATCCGGGATCGTGTTTGTGCTCGACACTGGCCTCGGCGTGAATAGCCGGGTCTGTTTGAGCCGTAAATTGGGTATCATCTTCAAGTTCCTTTTTAATTTGTAAGGACTCCATTATCGCCAGGCGATGGCTTTGCTCTCTGCCATTAACAGTTTAGGCTTAACAAATAGCTTATTACAAAGATCACAGATAAAACAATATGAATTGAATTTGTTGTTTGTTTACGTTCAAAATACCCCAAGAATTTTAAAAGGAGCGAGATTAAAAGATTTAGTTGGAGTTTAAAGTATTTAGGTGGAGATTAAAGGTCTTAGCATGATGAACTTTAAAAATGTAAATTTAATTGATTTTATTTTTAGGCTCCAAACGATATTAAACTTGTTTATTTGTTTTTATTTTGCCATGCTCTACATTTTCAGCTGTTTGCTTCGAACAATCGATTTCATGTTCACAATACGATGAATATTCTAATCAACGAGAATATTCATCGTATCGATTGTTCCGTACAATCGATTGTTTCAATCAAACAGGGTTGGTCTTATTGGATTGGCGGCTATTTTAAGCCTCGAGTGTCGTTTATCAAGTAATCAAGTGCATACTGTCATTTTAAAAAAGTCTAAACTTCAAGCTTTTGTTGCGTAGATGAGCATATAGTAAAAACTCATTGTATAAAAGAATGCAAAACATAATTTAAAAATTCTATGAAAGAGTCTAAATGCATCAGAAACATGGTTTTTATTTACGTGAAAAGTTGAAAGCCCTGAAGAAAAATAATTAACAATTTTGTGTCCCTCGATCGGCATTAAACCTTTTTTCGAGCTGGATGCGGATCAAAGACTGTTTGATGATAATTTTTTTCGGATATTAAGATTGTCTAAGCTTGAAATCGTAACCTAGTAATTTATTAACTCCTTTAAATGGGTGAATAAATTCATTTTTTATATTTCTTAAAAGGCTTTACAAAATTGTTTTGATAGCCAATGTACTTAAGCATTAACAAGAGTTTGTTTGCCACGTTCAGTTTTTTTTATTGGATAGCGTTGGTACCAAAACAGTTTTAAACACACCCGCAAAATTGAGTAAACAACGTACGTAAATTCAGTAACAGTAAAAATTATTCAAAAGATTATGAAAACGTTATTCATATGTTATTCATTTAACTTATCCATTAAACATTATTTGAACTCTGCCACATTATATACACAACTTGGATATTTAGAATATTAAGTATAGAGTTTCGAATTAAAATACCGGTAATGTGTGTAACCTGAGCTTATACTAGATATTTTTTATAACTGTTTTTTTGAGTTCACGGAGAGGGCCTCTTTACTCATCCTCGTGTATTCCTGCTGCATGGTCGAGCGACAATGTTCGATAAGCTTATCCATATTTTCCTTATCATAGCCATCCGTTGATATCTCAGGCAATATTTGTATTATAACGTGTCCTGGCCGGAAGCTTTTCTTTTCTTCATCAAAAAACGAGTATTTTGATACGACTACCGGCTGTATTGTGCACTTGCTTTGGAGCGCAATGTGGAATGAGCCCTTCTTGAACGGCAGTAATGTCTCCTTGGAATTGCGCGTGCCCTCCGGAAAGACTAATATTTTGCAGTTGCGCTCTTTTATGGCAATAGCCTCCTTTTGCAAAGAATTAATGGAATCGCTCTTGCGCGATCTGTTAATATACAAAGTGCCCCAGAGCCAGGCGCCAACGCCAAAGAAGGGCATGTAAAGAATTTCCTTTTTGGCCACCACGGTTGCCCTTCCAATCACCGGCCAAAGATGAGACAGCACGCACAAGTCCAAAGCGCTTTGATGGTTCATGAGCACAACACTCCCGTGCTCCTTTTTTACGTTCTCCACACCACGCACTTCCATGGTGATACCCATTAGCCGGCACAGCTGAACGAAGCACCAGGATGGTACACTTAAAATTATAAAAACAATATTGTTAGCTTCAAGCAAAGTTTTCAAGTGTTTAACTTACAGCCCATTTCTGTAGTCTCTCGGCCGCAGGATCATGAAAGGAATGCACAGGGTGACAATTGCCCCGGCTCCAAACAGCACAATAAACATCCTCATCTGATAAGGTGCTTTGGCCGCAATGCTCAAAATCAGGGCAACGACGCAAGCGAGCCCGATTACTTCACAGGTACACGCCATGACAACAGTTATATCTAGTACTGCGGAATTTTAATAGAATAGAGAATAAATGATACAAGAAGCTAAAAATGAAACAAAAAACGAAGATAACCTAGTCAATTTACACAAATAGTACTTATCTCTGTGTACAAAACTGTTTGTATGTCTGACTGACTGACTGACTGACTTATTGACTGATTGATTGGCGATTAACCCACAGCCCAAGTCGTAAGAGCCGAGCCGCAAGAAAGGAAGCTGGAATTTTCACACTAGTTACCTTTCTGTGATGAAGGTACACTTTAAGACGGAGATTCAGGAAAGTCCACCCGCATGTGTGAGAAAATCTCGAAAAACGTTTCTGAAACTAATTTTCAAAGATTATTGCTCAAACTCATTTGAGGGGTGCTTCACACTTATCAAAAAATGCATTCTTCCCTGGTTTAAGTACGGGAAGAAACCTAGATTTCTCGGTAGAAATTCGATTCAAAGATAGATTTCGGCCCAACTTAAAAGACCATTAACTTAAAGGGCGGAGCAATACATTCTGCCAGAACGGCTTTAAACTTATTTTCAAAGACTTATTTTCTTCAGAGATTTTGAAAATTCCACCCGCATCTGTGGAAATTTGGAGGAAAAAGGTCAACATTTGTTTATTATCGGTTTTAGATTAGTTTTCAAAACTCGTTGTGGGAATTTATTTGATGCTAATGAAAAGTTTAACTATCTTGGATGGAAAATGCAGCTCAAAGGTATAAACGAAAGCTTGATTATTGCGTTTGCGGGTCAAAGGTGTAATAAACAAAAGCTTGTTTATTGCGTTTAAATAAAAGTGGAGATCACTGCCGTTTACTTGGTGGAAAAGTAATATCTAAAATTTTTGGCACAAATCTTTCCACGGGCAAGGCCGGGCAATACCCTCTATAATATATACATATAACCGTACAATTTTTAGTTTCAATATTTTAAGCGAATCCGGGAATATGTTATATAGACGAAATATGGGCTCATATCGTAAACCCACATCAAAGTGTGTTTTTTTATATTATTTTTGAATACTGCAAAATACAATATGGTTGAACTTGAAAATACTTTATATTTTTTTCATTCTGTATCAGGGGCAGCAATTTTTGATAATAATAACAAATTCGTGGGGTAGAACAGTTCGAGCGCCGTATAAATTCTGTATTTACAATGGAAGGTTTCATTTCTCAAATTGATACCATTTGCAAGCTTTAGATATCCGCATTATGTGTGTGTTATTTTGTATACAGAATGTTTATAAGAAATTAAAAAAATGATATCTTTCGCAGCTAAATCGATTTTAAACAGTTCTCAAGATAAGAGCCTGCCTGGCAACACAAGTACCTGCACGTATATATATATGTATGTATGTACATATGCATGTATGTATTCTTCATTATATTTTGTCGGCAACTTAATAACATCATTCCTTCTGACGCTTTATGGTCTTGGCTAAAGTGCAATATTGCTCTTGGCAAAAGGGTCAAGGAACAACTTCTTCTATAAGCTTTAAGTTTGACGAACCACTCTTTTTTTAAATTATATTCTGAGTAATCAAAACTACTTTGTTTCTGACTCACAATTCTGGTTGAGTTTCTCCGTGCGCAATTGCTATGGGCACGTCCGCAAAGGTCAGAGACTCGCACAACACTAAATACGCAATTATATCAGGTAAAGCCTTTAGCAGCAAAACGACAATTACTAATGGTATGGCGCTTATCAAATATTCCCAATTTAGTCGAACGCAATATTTTGTTTAAGTAAAAGCACTGAACTTTGATATTATACCGATTCTTTGCAAATAGAATTCTACAAGCCCAACAACAACTCAGATGTGGCCACTCAAGAGTGCCCGATTAGGGGACTTGTTGTAGCGGGCACTAAATTGCCGGGGAATACAATTCAACTTATTTGCATGTATGTATGTGTGCATGTTCCACAAAATCGTACACAAGTTCACGTACGTTGTACCCTGAAAAAGACGTACAAAAGACCGTGGTAGTCTTTTTTTTCCGGCAGCCTACACCAAGGAAAGCCCCTTCTTGACAATCTTATAAGGTATATTTATTTCTATAGTCTTATCATTATAACATTTCCTGGGCTTGAATGTGAATATAAGATTTCAGCTCTTTTAGTCTCGGCGCGAGAATAGAATATTGAAATTAGGTTTTTTTGAGCGCTTATATTAAGTTTTAAGAGCTAGAGGAGCAAATTTGTAATCTAGCTTCTAGAATAGTATAGACAAATCAAGTATTTTTTTCATTTATGGCCAGTTCAAGCCTCTTGAAGATTATAAGGTTTAAAATGTATGATCTATGCATGAAAAAAGGAGCTGTGCTTAAAAAAACAGGATTTTATTTCGATTCTTATCGATTTCATAGAAAAAGGGAATGTTATCTATGATTTAAGACAAAGAAAATTGTTTCTCAATTTGACGCGCTCATAAAAATGAAGAGACATGCAGAAGGACATGGCTAGATTAGCCCAAGTTATAATTATTATCATCAAATTTCACAGTTGATTTATTTTATTCTGTTGCCAAGCACAAAATGGAAGACTACAATACACATAAAATGTTCCCTGGGATTGTCCTATATTTCTTATGGCTTCATGGGAAACCGTTTATCAAAGAAATGGGCAGCTTGACAAACTTGCCGTTAAGGGATCTGACATTTAAATCCTCCTAAAGCTTATCCACCTACTATTCTATATACCGAATCGCATCTCTTCCGCTCTCCTTCACAATTACGTAACACTATGAGTCTCCGGTTGAATCCCATCGCCAAACAAGAAGTCGTTAAACAGACAGAATTAGTCTAATTTAATACACATTGTGTTTAATATTAAATGCTTGCGAGGATCGCGTACGATTTCATTCAGTGAAAAAAGACAACAGTGATAAGATTATGGCATGATTCCGACAAATGTTTGCATATACATACATACATACAACCTTTGGGACTTTACAGGCGTAAAATGATATAGTATACATACATGCATACATATAATTACAGCTGGCAGAACAATTGGTTTAACATTTTCTAGCAATTTTAAGTTTAAAGTCAAATGTAAATTAAAAACTTTGCCAACTGGTCCAACTGGAAATCTCTGTGAAATACCAGATGAAATTGTTTCATTTTAGTTGTTTGGTAATCAGACAATTTAAAATCGAATGATTATTTGGTAATGTCGCGTGACTTGTGTCATGTTCATATTGTGGGAATGGATGACCACTCGGAAAAAAACCTATACTATCTATCATCAGTTTACAATATATACAATTACTTATTATAGTTTTGTATACAATCTCAATGAATTATGTAATAATAATTATGAAGCATATTATTTTACATAATACTTTATGGATTACGAGACTTACATATGCTTATGTATATGTCAGCAGAAGGTAAAAGTAGAAGCCGAAGCTTAACAGATAATCAGGCGCAACATGTTAGTTGCTAAGAAGTACATTAAACGAAACTTAGGAATTTGTAAGGGATATTTGTTGGAGGGAAATTATAAGCCAGCTCATGACGAAGCACACCTTAGAATTGAGTGCGCAGTAGAACAATGCTATTGCTAGGATACTCAAAATATTCTTTACCATGCGCATATACATAAATATACGCATTTGTGGCATTTATACATACATACATATATAGATATCTACAGGATGAATAAGGAACACAAAGAAGTGACAAGCAAACAAACAGGCCCAGTATACCCACTTACTCAGTTATTGGGCAGGGAGGTAATTGAATTACAAATATTCATCTCCTGCGTTTTTGCTCGAACTGTTGTTGCGTTTATGCGTTATGCGTATGCCGCTATTAAACGACGACATTTACCGTTGCTTTTCGAATTTTTTCCTATCAACGTAAATCGCAATTGAACCGACGCACTAACACCGAAAAACAAACAGTTTTGTGAACATAACACGCGAGCCTTGGCAACAATTGATAATAAGGAAACTGTTTGTAATTAGATGTAAGTAGGAGGCAATTATTAATATGACCGGGCAATCATGATCGTATAGGTATCCAATACAACGGCCCACCAACGCTCGTGCTATACAAATGCCAGAATGCGACTGGTGACTTAAATGAGCTTTCGCACGCTCAACAATATTTTTCAATGTATGTGTGCGCGCGCAATTGTGAAAATTAGAGAAGTGTGCGTGTCCGTCCTGTTCGTGCCTAAACATACACATCGTGTAGTTAGAACGCTAGTCGTGACAGTGAAAAAGTCGCATGAAGCGAATTAACTAATAAAGCATCGATCTTAAATATTATCTGTATTTTTATCAATTCATTCACGATATTTCTTCTTAGCATTAAAAAATTGTATTCAACAAGTGTTTTGATAAGTACATACTTATGTGTTTCACGCAACCCTCTCTAGATAAAAAAAATTACCCTATTTCAAACACATAAAGATAAGCTAAGCAAGAGCTCGTCCTACGTTTGAAACCGACAACCGCAACAAGTTTTTCAGAGACACACAGACAATACATATGTTTGTACTTATGTATATATGTACATATTTAGATTATTAACGAATTATGTCCGGATTATGCTTTAATTCCAATAAAGTGTACGTAAGTATAAATGCGTGCATATGGACATACATTCATATGTCAGTATATAAATATTAGACAAAAATTAATTATCTACAAAACCAAGAGTAGATAAAAATAACTCGTTGCAATAATATTGATTTAAAGTTGTCGCCGCCAATGATCATAATCTAAAATATTTTATGAGTTCAACCTTTTCTAACTTCCATTTTATTCGTTAAAAAAAAATTTATCCTCTTGTAGCCTTGAGTAAGAGTGACAAATTAAATTTTGATTCGGTTGTGCGAATATTTATTATGATTTGAAGTAAAAGTTCTCATTAATTTTAGCAAAAAATAAATAGCAAAATTTATTTTTATTGCTATGGTATTAATCTAATGCATAGCAGTTTGGCTTTATTGTTTAAAAAAATATATTAAAAATGATTGTTTCATTTTAACAGTGCCAAATGAGTTGAGTGTCATTAACACTCTGGGATGAGCAAGTAAATCGATAAGTTATCAGCCCTAAGTACAAAACAAAGTCCTTAGGCAACAAAAGTGCTTATTTGAAATTTTCTTAACTGTTTTGCAAATGTAGCTATATTCTATTGATATTTTCAGATTTTAGCCGAATAAAGCTAATATTTTAAACTGATATTGCTGTACAGCAATAAATTTGTGCTCAGACACTTAATTCAGCTCTTTTTTCAGCTTAAGTTTATGGCAACTTAATTTACACAAATGGCTCGTAAGGCATTAGATTCGGTAAAAGCCGTTTAATAAATAAATCCAAAACTTTTTCCGATTATTGTTCCCAGGGCTGGCAAATTATTTTTCCGCGAATTGGTGAATGGATGCTGTTAATAACAGCAAGCCAATAGTTGGGTGTTCGCTGTTATGTTAGAAATAACATTTTTATATTTTATTGTTCGCGTTGCCGCTCATTTGTCTTTACAAAGTGCAGAAAAAAATGCTAAATTTAGGAACAGATGACGCAGGATATATAAATGAGGAAAAGAAAAATCAACGAGTATCCATATCAAAACCGATGCCATGTCGTCTGTGCCATTCACGCGCCACATTGACATCAGAATCGCCAAACATTTACGAAGACTCCGTGGATTTTATAAAAGAAGGATGTGAAAACGGTGAAGGCGAAAAGCACTTAATAGTCGAAGCGTGCCAAAGTGTCTGGGGTGTAAAGTATGAGCGCCATGAGTGTTTACCGGAACGTATTTGTGTACGGTGCCTGGAAATGCTCAAGGATTTCTATGAGCAGCGCCGGTGCATGCAACAACGTGAGGCTGAGCTGCAGCAAGACTTAAAAAATATTATTTCTCTGGATGCCAAGTACCGACCGGGCCTGAATGGCAATCCCGGTGTGTTTGAATTCGAGGAAGGCGAAGAAGGCTGCGTCATTGTTGACGTGGATCCGGATCAACTCTGCGAGACCAGCGATGACGAATTCCTAGGATCCGATGGCGAGGCTGACCTTGATGATGAGGAGTGGGACGAAGAGGATGAGGAGGAACCCCAAAATGACGAAGATGTTGATATGCCGCTCGGCATGGATGCAGCTCAAATGGCGCTTATGCAAGCACACCAAACTGCAGATGCCAGTGCCACAGTAAATGCACATCCCAAGAGCGCCTTTCTGTGCCAATACTGCGATCTGGCCTTCACACTGCAGCCAGACTGCCAGCAGCACGAGCTGGGATCACACGACGTCTCTGCGCCCTACAGTTGTAACTACTGTCAGCTGCGCTTGAGTACAAGGCCTGCTCTTATTGCGCACATCAAGGAGCTGCACGACGCTGAGCGGCCGTATGTATGCGCACTCTGCAGCAAGGGATTTGTGAGACGTTCAGACTTGAAGAAACACACAATTGTTCATACTGGCGTGCGCCCCTTTTCGTGCCACGTCTGCTCCAAAAGCTTTTCACGCAATACCAACCTAACCAAGCACTTGCGCATTCACAGTAGTGTCAAGCCGTTTGTTTGCCAACAATGTCCGCGCTCTTTCCAAACTCCGCTAGAGCTGATGAAGCATACGCGCTCCCATTCCGAGGTCAAGCCCTACCAGTGCGGACGTTGCCCTGCTTCATTTGCTCGCAAAGACAAACTGTTAGTGCACCAGCAAGTGCACCTAAAGCGCGACGTGGAGCAACATAATCAAAATGTGCGCATAAACATGACGGTGCCGCTGGAACAAATGCAGCTTCCATTACATCCCTACGTGGAAGCCGATGTATCCGTGCAGCAGCTTCCCTTCTCCTATCAACAACAGCCGCCGGCGCAACCAAAGACAAAACCACCATCGAAGATATCGCGCAATTTTCGCTGCGATGTTTGCGACAGAGCTTTTCAGCGTGAGCGGGATCTACAGCGTCATCGGGCTCTGCATATGGATAGACTCTTTGCGTGCAAGATTTGCGGACAGGGCTTCAACAGGCGTGAACAACTGCAACGTCATGAGTTGGAGGCTCATGGCCCAAGCTTTACCTGTGCGATCTGTTGCATCACCTTTCTGCAGCAGACGGAGCTGGAAACCCACCTCAAAGTACATGAGCTACAGCATAGCGTGGCCAAGAGCACACAAGAGGCTTTATTGGCCGCTGCTGCGGTTCCGCTGGGTCATCCCATTGGCGAGCAGATTGGTGCTGCCAAGCCGCCTATCGCACAGGAGCCTGCTCAGATGACTAACTTAAGGCCCTCGGCCGCTGAGTTGTCCTTCTATAGCAATATGATACCTACAATGAATCTTGGCTTTTACAGCGAGACGCGTCCCGAGGAGCGCAATGGAATTTGATAAGCCATTATTATTGTTAAGTAAAAAGAATATTGATCGTAATAAAGGTTGTTCTTATATTCATATTATGTTATTTTAGACTGACGTTGATTTTGCTGAATAGATATTCCGATATATGAATTGAATTCTTACGGACATTGCCCAAAACCAAAATACTTCCTATTAATCAGTGAACTGAGTATAACAATTAGGCATTTGACATTCTGTACCCCATTGAAAGGGGAAAAGAGACACCAAATATTGTATATCATACGCAGATTAAGCTTAACTAATTAGATCTGGAATAGGGCATTTTATTTTTTTACTGTGAACAGTCAATTGTCACAAAATTTTACATGTAGAATCGCACAATTTTGACCTATGGCTATATTGGATATTTGAGGAAAGCGTTTTTACATGAATTTTAATTCGTATTTTATTTGTAATCTGTCTTAGGATAATAAACAAATAACAGTATTGTTTGAGCTCCAATTACATTATAGTTTGTGCATTTAACATAATTTATGTGTGGAAGATCCAGTACGTGCAATCTTTTTAATCGTCGTGTGTCTGTCTTACTGTCTTACTGTCTTAGAGATCCAAAGCCAGATTTAGATGCCAAATTGATTAAGAGACCAAACCACAAACAATGAGTTTGACCTTGTGCAAATCCGATGAGATTTGACATGGGGTGGGACATTATATAGGATATTTGAGTTTACCATTTCACATGAATTTTGAACAAGAATAATTCTGCCAGATTCAGATGCCAAATTGATCTAGAGACCTAACCATAAAAAAGAGCTAAGCCGTTTGCAAATCTGATTATATTGCATGAAAGTATTTCATATCTAATAATACATTTATTTCACTCCTCTTTGATTTATTTTTTATTTTGCCGAACTTTTGGTGAGCTTTTGATTGGGTTTGTCGGATAACATTCTATTAAATTTCGTACACTCCGTGTTGGTGGGGCTTGCACTGATCCAGAGGAGTTTTTTAGCTTCTTGTTAGCTACGCAGAAAAACACAGAATATTCTCTCCTCTTCTTGAGAAATGCACAAAAAAATCACTTCATTAATAAATAAATAATAATAAATATTAAAAATAATTAGATATTAGGAAACATTACATATTCAAATGCATTTATGTTAAAATCAAAGTATGTAAACCTGCGATGTCGTAGGGAAACGACCAATTTAACAGCTTGTCTCTAGGAATGTTCTTCCAAAGTCCTACACAATATTTTGATCCAGGTGACATAGACCAGACCACATCACCATAATGAGTTAGTGCGATCCGCAGAAGCTTATTATGCGGCTCGACACGCCTCACCCCCAACGACTTAATTGTTTTAGGCCTGTGCACAAAACTTTCTGTCGCTTTGCTAACAACAGCGAAGCAGCTGCTCCACCTGGGACAACAGCTTGTGTTACTTTCTTGCAGCACCGGTTCCACGGTTTTGTTTTGTACATCCTCCGATCAGTTGAGAAGTACAATGCGACGAGTGAAGACGTGATATAAGCGCGATTCGCTGAGAGTGTAAAACAATCTGTGTGCAGATCGCAAGCGTGGGTTCGAGTTTGTTTACTTCTTAGGTTTTCATTTTTTTCTTTATGAAAAACTGATAAACCAAATGTCAAGTTATCTACAATTATTGCATGGATTGTGTAAATAAATAAAAGAAAAACATGTTCATCGACTTTAGTATGGGTTCGCACGTGCCCATAAAAAAAAAGCATAATTGCCTGTGTCAATATTTTGTTTCCTGCAATACAAAAATAATATGAATTTCTATGGCCGGATAAGAAATGCCAAAATTGTGAAGATTGTGTATTGTGTATGTGAGAAAAGAGCGGTAAAGTACAATATTGAAAATTGCAAAACAAGCCGCCCAACTTGCCTTCGGAGCTGCAGCCGAAAGAAGACTCAAAAATTATTACTTCAAGGCATTTGACAGGGATACGTATAAGTAGGTCTCGGAATACTTGAGCAAGGGGAAGGATCACCAAATGACTGTCCTTATGAATCGTATTGGTTTCTACGTTCCGTAACAAGTTGCCGGCGCCAAAAGCTGCTATGAATCGGTCATCAGTTGGCGCAGTGGGCGGGTAGGAAAGCAATCTTTAATGTAGACATATTTGCCCTTTAGCCTTTTTATTTTTACTTGTATTGTAAAACAGATACTTCTTGAAAAGGGGACAGGAAAATTCTTGTCTTCTTTGTGGAAATGGAGCTTAAGGATTTGGTTTCAATTCCAAAAATCTTTGAGATAATGCTCATAGCTCAAGCTATGTCGGTGGACAACGCGGGTCAAAGAATTTCTAGGGGAAGTTTTAACTTTCGTCCGTTCGGCTTTAAACTTATTTTTAGATCCCTTCATAACAATTTAATCAGTACGTGCTTTAGAATTCATTGAAATTCCACCAGGAAATGTGAAAATTTGGAGAAATCTTTAAGGCTTTTTTTCCACCACGCTATCGGCTTCGAACTCATTCTCAAACATCATTGTAAAAATGTGTTTGATAGGTTTTTCCATTTCCCGTTTTTTCCATTGCAAAGTTAATTTATCGGCTTCAAGATTCTTACCACAAGATTAACCTGGACGGAAAACGTTGATTTCCACTTAAGGTTCTTGATTCGATGGAACATATATTTATGTGGTATTAGAGTTCACAATGGTACGGGTGGATTTAAGTTTTCCACGAGCGGAAACTGGGTGAAAAAGTAATATCTAGAAAAGGCTGGGAAATCCCCGCTGGTATATATATATATACATATTTGTTTACGATTGTGCATCCAGGGGCTAAAACGACCTTTAAGCATATTTACATATGATTGTATGGTATGCTGAGAAAAGGGGGATTGTTGTTGTCTAGACAAGATTCTGATCATCTGATTTGATGGTTCGAGGTAGCCCCATTCGCAACATTGTTTATTGTAATTGTGTCTTGTCGATCGAATATATCAATGTCAGTCAGTCAGTCTGTGGATGTTATTTGGCGAATCGTTTTCCATATTTAATTCTGTTTCTTTGGGAGAAATGTAATAAGATGTATGCACAGGTCTGTTAGCATTCACATGAAACGAGCTTCGTTCACATCCGTTTTGCATGTAGCTTGATCAGCATCAACAATTCACTTTCTTCTGCCTCTGGCTGAGTTTTTGTTTTTTGGCTAATGTGTGTGCTTTTCAAGACAATGCAATGCTACAGATAACACCCGTGCAGGCATACGTATGTTACATATGTATGCAAGGTGCACAGTTGTAGCGTTCCACTTGGCTGGCAGCTTGGAGTCCGCTGAAAGACCAGGTTTTCATCATATTCGTAGTTAGTCGTCGTCGTCGTCGCCGTTGTCGCCGTCATCCGTTTACTGTATCATAAACATTTATGCCAATTTTTTCTTCATTCGCTGGTTTTCGCGTACTCGGAAACCTGTTTCCTGTGATATTTTTTGAGGTATGTATTTGCCTGGCACGACATTTGCTCCTGAGCTTCCAACGTGCCCCAAACGACGCTGACACTGACTGTGGATCTGCGGCTCTGTCGTTCGATGTGGCGATGTCGACTCACTTCATGTCGTCACGCGATCTTCAATTCGTTCATTAATTCAGTCAGCATACGGCTGGCCGCTAGGGTAGGCGTAGAAGTAGCTGGAAGTGTTAATTAGTTGTTAGTGGCTCCCTTGAAGTATGCACAGGAATACATACATATACAGACAACAGGCGTTAAAGATTTATATGGGAACTTGTGCGAAATTGTGGGTGGGTCTCGTTTATACGTAAGTACGTATTACGGTACTAACGAATACTTTGCATGCTATTTTTTTTTCGTTAACGATAAGGTAGCAGGCGTTAGCCCAGAGATATTAATTTGATTATCTGGTGTGCGTCGATTGCTTGGCTTACATGAATTGAGGGTAAATTTCCATAATTATTTAAATTTGTCGGTCCGGGAAACTGACATGTGTTGCGACTCGATATTGACATTGAAAATTCCATTTGTTATTCCGCAACTGCGAAACTGCGAACTCTGGCTGCTGTCTGACAGCGAAGACAAGATAAAAATTAGTGGAAGGTGCATCCCAAGGCTTTGAAATAAATTCCTGCGTGCATGTCCGCCTCAGCCTGCCTGCGCCTGTGCCTGACAATTGCAGCTTGGATGCGATCGTGAATGGGAATGAGAATCGGAATGCGAATGTGAACGCGGAGAGCCGCAGACTTGAAAATCAAAGATGCGCAGGTAATGCCTAGCCCGAGGGCATATCAAGTCAGCTCATGCAAAACTCCACTTGCCTTGTCCGCTTTATTCCCGCTCAATTGTTGTGGGTGTACGTGTATACACTCCATACACAGAAATGTTTACATATATATATATTATATGTGGGATATATACCTGGGAGCAGCATGGAGCATGGGCTGCCTAACGCTTTAATGCGTCTCTCAGGCAGGTCCAGCAATAATTTAAAGCCTATGCTTAGGTCTTGTTGGTCACGACATTTTCAATTTGGCTGCAAGCGTTTATTCTCTAGCTAAATATGGCCTGCTGTTGGCCATATCACAGCTGCAAATATCCTAATCATCAAGTCCATTTTGGGGGGAGGTGTTGATTGATTAGTCTAAACAATCTGTGGCATTTACCCCTTTTTAGGAAGTGAATTTTGATTAATATCGCTTGGTCAAGCAGCCCCGGCCACACTATCGATCACAGACATGCCTCGTACAAATAACTGGTTGGCTTCTCTGAGGCTGGGGCCAGGCTATTTTTAAGGCGGAGGTCAAATTCCTGGCAACAATTTGGTGTATACATTTCGATGTTAGCTGCCTCTTGTGACTCGCAATTGCCAATTCATAAAGAGATGCTTCACAACAGGAACGACAACTCCAATCGTATTGACATGCATCTAATTGTTTCAAGCCTTTTACTGCTAACTGATTCAGTGTGAACGTAGATGGTGATGACAAGTTTTTGTGGCCTGTTGCGTTTACCTGCTGCACTTGTTGGCATCCGACTGGACGCTCTCATCTCATCCCATCTCATCTCATCTCGTCGCATGGCGTCGCATCGCTGTCATGATATTACATAACTCTGGCACGGGAAGAAAATTAACGCAATGGCTGTATTTGGAGTCCTACTCAAATTAAGAATTTGCTCAGATCAAATCGAAATGCGTCTCAGCTGTCAGCCTTGTTCGGCTAATGCAATCAAACTCCTATTAAAAGTCTTTACACGCTTCTCGCAGACGAAGATATGTTTGTATGTATGTCCGTCTTCGGGTTAACTCCCACATAAATAGACGACCAGCTCGGTGTTAAAAAACGAGCTGTTTCCGTTTCCTGTGCAACCGGACCGATGACTTTTTATATCTTCTGTTGCTTCATGCAACATCTTACCATCCGACTGCCATTCTTTACCTTTTCAGTTGCACTCCGGACATGGCCGTGAAGGGCCATTTGCACGTATTATTTCTTAAAATCAAAAACGTGACTATAAATACAATTTTCTGATATTTAAATTTCATTGCATTCTTAACAAATCCCCAATAGGTAAATCATTGTTCCATTGCAGTTAATGTAATCCACCATCTGAAGCTTTAATTACCATCCTGAGTTATGAATTTCGAATCAGTTTCTTTGGAATTTTGGAAGGTCGGAAAATGCTTTACCCGGTCCATGTTTGTTGTTTTAAATCTTAAAACATCAATTTTCCACCCATTTCCGATTCTCAATCTACACGTACTATTTCGAATTCCACGCCCAAAGCTATATTTTACTTTAATATTTTAAAATGTGTGAGGTTCATCGAATAATGAACGAAAAGTTGGATGCAATTGTTTTTGCCCATTTTAGTCGCCTGTTGTAAAGTTTGATTCATTCAACCGGAATATTTTTTTCCTTCGGGAAATATTAACAAAGAATTATGAACACGATTGTCAATGTTTCAATTTACCATAGTTGCGTGTGGAATTAGTGAAATCGTTATTCGTATTCATTTAGTTCTTATGTAGAGCTGCGAATATAAATTTGAAGACTAGCGTACATAACATACAACTGTCCCAACAAATCCAAAATGGATTTTGAAACAATTCGAAACACATCTTAAATGTATTTTCATAAAGGACCTTGGAAATCTACTTGAACCTGTAACTTCACCTACCAAATCTTTGAGCCACATTTCTAACAAGGAAGGGTAGTTTTTCGGAACTCCTCAAATAAAAATATAAACGAAGATCTCTGAAAATTTTACATATATGTAGAGACATAAGTAGCTAACCAGTAATGAGTGCGTTCTAGATAATCCCATAGTTATGTGTTTAAAAATTTTGGGGTTTAGAGATCAATTGTTGAGAGTGTCCGTTTTAGCGATGCACTGCACCAATCTTTTTGCTCTTTCCAATGTCTTTGAGACTTAACGAAATTCGAAAATAGCAACTGAAAATTTCATCAAGATCGGGCAAGAAACACAGAAGTTATTAAATACGGTCTAATTGGCTAGCGCATGAATTCCTGGCATGGATGGGGTTATGTGCGATGGCAAGAGTTTGGTTGATTGAAGTTAGTTGTGGGCTCGACACCGGAAGGGAGAACTTACTCTTTTTTTAATGTATTCTTATTAACGCTCGTAAATACCTCCACCCATTAAAGTGAGCGCTTATCAAGGGCTGCAGTTGGTGTTGGTAGAAGAAGGTTTAGGGTATCCCCCAGTCGTGCACTCCCTACTAGAGCACTCTTGCTTCTTTTAAACTATCCATTATTGTTCAATTCGATTATTGTTTTCAATTAAAATCTATATTCTTTGTTGGTTTTTAGTTAGTTCATTTGATGGGCTGCCTTATAAAATGTTCCACAGCAAGAGAGGGATTATTTGTACGCATTTTAAATGTGTAGGGAATATATGGTATAGAAGCATGGCATTGCTATCACAGGGCTTAGGGCTGAGTTTCATTGAGTTTGACTGCATCGTCTGCCGACTTGATTTGTAAAAGTATTTCTCAATGTCTACCTGGGGCCTGGAGCCATTGCCGAGAAGTGAGCAACTAAGGAAATAGCCGGCTCTGGCGAAACAACCAGCTATTAATCAAAATCTCTTGATCTGCGCGAATGTCTACACTGAGAGAAAAGGCGCTCGGTCCAAGGCTATTCTACTGCGCCGAGCTCTAATTGGGTCAGCAAATATTTTGACAAGTGTGGTGTTGGCGGCAGCCCACCATGATGGACGACGCCAGGCCATGGAATCGATGGCAGTTCCAGGCCAGACCACGCCAGGCCAGGCCAGGCTTGAGCCATGATGTTGTTGTTCTATTAGACATGTGTGCCTGGCCTTGTTGGACTACGGCCAAATCGCGGTAAATCACAAAAGCCAGGCACGAACTGGCTACACGACTCCGAAAGAGATTCCAGTGCGAAGGCGGTCCAAGCGAATAGCCTGCGCCCTTGGCTCTTTATTAAATTAAGTTAAATCATGTAATTTCCATGTAGCAAGTCAAAAGGGCAATGAATCGCCATCGCCCAAGAACAAGCTCCGATGATAATAATGGGGGGAGGGCAAAAAGCGCTGCAGGAGTACTCTGCTGTACCCTGTGATTACTGATCACTGATCACTGATCACTGATTTTCTTCCTGGGAAACTTTTCCGCTGGCCCACAAATTGATTGTAAATGTTTGCCCAATCCCGCTAAATACTCAGGAATTTCAAAGTCTCTCCTGGTAATAAATTTATATGTATCTAAGCCGCAGCGGTGATTTGTTGTTGCCAACGTTAGCACAAATGCAAATTAGTTGGCATCGACACATGGCCAGGGCCACGACCACGGCCAGGGCCAGGGCCACATTGTCTTAGTGTGCATCAACCTTAGCTCTAGCTTGGCAAGAGTGGACCAAGACGACCTATAACAGCGTTTACGTTTTAGGTTTCTTCGTTCAGCTAAAACTTTTATCGCTCTCGTTGTTTTGAATAAATAACTTCAGTCAAGGGGCCCAGTGGCATTCGCGAGGTGGCGACTACAGAGCCTGGCCACAGACGAGGCCTGCCTGCATATTTATGAGACTTATTTTAGTTTATGCGATTTTGCTGCCTGATTCTGTTACGTTCATATAATACTTAGACAGCAAATTCTACCGCTCACCGATTGTCTTTAAAACCTAATCGCAGTAGCTAATCATATTTATGCTCTTACTAATTTAAATAAACAGTTCTTGACAGTACGGAGAATATCATTGTCAACTGAATTCTTGAGAAGAAATATAAGATATTCCTTACGGCTTTGCTACTTCTCATATTAAATTGCTTTATATAAATTGTTATGCTTTAATTGCATAGAAGTAAACTTCTCAGCGCATTATTCCGTGTGCATTTATCAATGCACAAGGGTGCCTTAGTCGGGACTGCCAGACCAAGGAGATACCTTACCAAAAATAGAAGCAGCTCGTTAATGGCATATTTGTGATGTATAGAAATATATTTTATATGTAATTATTTACTAAAACTCGCGTCCCATCGACCGATCAAACTCTTGCCATAGCCTAATTTATAACTGAAATAAGAAAGTAGCCCATGTACACAGAATACAATATAATCGCAATTGCGATTCCATTTAAAGAATTAAAAAAAAAGTCCATCCATTTTTCCGATACAATTGTCAGCGGTAGATCGAGTTGGCCATAAAATATTTGTATATTATTATGAAGAGAATAGCTTTAAAGTTTTCTTTTAATGTGGGAACTCTCATCTTAACGGAAATTAATGATAAAGGGTCTTTTGATAGGGGGTGAAAGACTAAGTTGGGGAAAATTGTGGTTCAAATATATTTTCAATGATCCTTATGAGCATTTTTCGCTTACCATTATCAAAGAAATAACCAAAATCATTTGTGACAATTCATCTGTTTCGTGTTTCATACTTTTCGCAAAATCCGTCCGTCTTCAATGGTAATTGAGATTTTTCTGGGCTGTAAAGCCGCTGTCTTAAAACTCGACCGATCGGGCTCAAACGTAATGAATACATTTGTGTTTCATCAGTTTCGGAAGTTCCAAATTAAACTGTGGAAATTTGGCGGAAAATTTGCAAATTGCTTGTTTATCAAAGGCTTCCAACTCGCTTACAAATCAAAATCTTTGTAAAAACTATTTTGATACCGTTTAATGAAGAAAAGTTTATTATTCTGTATTCAAGCTTTCAAATGTTAAGCACTAAACTTACCACGTGAAAGGCCGGGGAATACCCGCATTATTTATATGACGATACACAAGTTTTAATTGGTTTAGTCGGCTGGTTTAAAGGCAGTTTACGAATAGCTTTCGAGGTGTCAGCTGTGAAGATCTTTCAGCACACAGCGCTCGCCCATATTAGGTAACCGCCATAAGAAACAACAAGAATGTGGAAGTGACTCAGATATGAGTGAGTTTGTGAGTTTAGCTTTCTACGAGTACTCAAACGGTGCCGCCCGCTGTGTTGACACTGAAAAATGCCTACGGCGCGGCAGCGTCTCGTGGTGGCCACATGGGCATCGCATCCACACTTGCAACATTTTATGACAATCATTTAAGTTAATTGCGGAAAGCAAGAGTTCCCCCGTTACGTAGCCGAGAAGTCGGGCCACACGGAAAGCCAAGAGAGACCACACCATGTTCCTTGGCAAAGTGTGGTATAAATATTGTGTCTCATTTCCATTGGCAACTCATCTATCTGCCGCCTTTGCCTTCGTTCTATGTCGGATATCTGAGAGGCGAACAGCTGTGACCAGTTGCAGGCAGCTCAGGATGCCTACACCGTCTCCGTCTGCGTCTCCGTGGCCGTCACGCATAGTAAAAGGCATTAGCGTCCGTGTCTGTCACCTTCGTCATGGTCACGCTAATCGAGGTAATCGCCTGCGCCAATAAACTGACAGGTTTATGGGCGTGCAGGCGCAAAAGCAGACGCGGAAGCCACAGACCAGAAGACTAGCTGAGAGCAGGAGCACGAGACGGCTACAGTTGGACACTTGATTTAAAAGCAATTAAAATGCGAATTGATGTCGCGATTGATTTCGTTCGTATTCAACTCATTTGTTGCAGATATCTTCGGTTAATGGGTCACGCAAGATGATGATGCTATGTTGCTGCCGGACCAGACGTACGCCGACTACGTGGACCGACATTTGACCAAGCCGGGCTTCAAGAGCTCCAGCACCAGCAGCAGCAACAGCTACGACCGTACCGCTGATTTCTTTGAGAATATACCCGACTTCGTCGGCGCATCCCTGCCGGCCTTTCTATACAGTCCACAAGGCAACCGACAGCCTGCAGATGCGGACCACGGAGACAAACCGGAGACCCTGCGCACATCCAATTCCAGCGGGCCTGCTAAGGAGCCGAGTGAGACTTCGACCAAGAGCGATAATTGCGACGATGTTTTGCGCCTCTGCGAGGACTTTCTCTGTCGGCATCGCATGCGCCCCGACTTCTTCTGCCAATACCACAAGGCCCTCAGGTGGGTAATACTCGTGTCCAAATGTTTCCAGGTAAGACTTCTGTGCTTTCTTAGCTCAACCACACCGTCGCCTAAGCAGAGCAAAGCTTCACCAACCGTGGACAAGGCGGAATGCTCTGCGGGGTTAAGTGCTTCCAAGGAGCAGGAATCCTCGGTGCTATCTGGCAATAACATCAATAATGTGGTCGAACGATTCACAAAGTTCTCAGCTATTTACACACTCCCGGTTGCAAGGCGAAGGAAAACATGCAATAAAACCACAGGAAACATAACCGGTAAGCGACGATCACTTTTAAGTTGTTATATATCATTTTTTACTCTAGTTAAGTAATATAGACTAAAAAGAATATAAGTTAAACTTACCCTAGTACTCTGTCACAATTAAAAAGTTACTATAATATAGGCACCTCCCCGCCACGCCTGTCACTAAAAATGAAATAAAACGAGAAAAACGGATATTTTCGGTACGCCGAACATTTAATACCCTTGCAGACCTTTTCATAATGCTCATAATGTTTATGGTTAAGAAATCTCGAAAAACAAAAAGTTTTTCATGCAAGAACCTAATTTTCGACCGATTTATCCTATGGCAGCTATATGATATTGTGGTCCGATCCAGAGCTGAAATAGGGACGTATGCAAAGTTTCATGACGATAGCTTTAGCCGGACAGACGGCCATGAAAGTCTGCCAGTCTGTCCGTCAGTCCGTCATGTGTTTCTATGTGAAATAGTTTCTCAGTCTGAACCGCACGGATCATTTAGCTACCATAGAAACGATCGGTCGAAAATTAAGTGCTTGTATGAAAAACTTCTTTGTTTTTCAATATATATCAAGCCCACCATTTACGAGCTTCAATATTTTCCCATAACTGCAAGCCCGTAAGCTGTCTACAAGGGTATTAAATCTTCGGCGTGCCGAATACATACTTATCGCGAACTGTGTTGGTTTAAGATGTTTCAGGGTATCCCCTTGTCGGACACACCCGATTAGAGAATTCTTACTTGTTTTATATATAAATCAACTGTTTGTCCCGACTGAATGCACAGGTCAAATCGTAAAAGCTAGGACGCTGAACTTATTGAAACTATTTTAGTTACCTTCCTGTGATAAAGATGCATGCTAATAATCGGGAAAAATTTGTTCAAATTGAGCTCAGAGGTGAATCACACTTTTGACAAAATGCAGGCCTCCTTGGTGGAAGATGCGATGCAACGATTTTTGAGGTGAAGCTTTAAGTTTTGTCTAATTGGTTTTCGCTTCGAAGCACATCCAAACACAAAACAATACAAATTTAACCAGCATCTATTGTTTACCATGGAATCGGCTTCCAATACATTCTCATAACATTGACCGCACTTGAGTGGAAATTGCTGATCAAAAGTTTAAAGAAAGAAAGTTTATTTTTCAGGCTTAAGATCCTCACCACATGCCTAAAATGGACAGAAAACATTGCTTCTAACTTTTGGTTCTTTATTCGATGGCTTTTAAATTTCCCTTTAATATTTGTTAATATTTATCTTATTTTGTGTTTATGCAACGTAAACGTATTTTCGCCACAGGGTGTCGAGTACATTCACTAAAATATATATATTTTATTGGGTACCTCATTTGCTTTAATAAGATCCGCATATGCTATACTTGCAGCGAATTGGCTGTTTGAGGCTGTGGTGCAGCGAAAAAGGCTTGCGGTGGCGAGAATAAATACCCAAGGGTTACCATACCAGCTAAAAGTGGTCTTCGGCTTATATCTTTGTGCAGCAAGCTGGTTTATGTCTAGGATAAACGATTTTTCAGGCGTTAATTTTATGTTTTGATTGATTTTCCTTTGTGTAATGCCCTATTATATTTATTATGCTTGCAAGGACAAAGTACTACTGGAAATCTTTATTTACACCATGCAGTACATTTTTAAATAGTAATGATGGGGTGTGCAGTAATTATATATTTTTGGGGGAAGAAATTATCTTGATCAGAGAGTCTGCAAAATAATTCCCTCTACTTTCTTGAATTTACGACCCACTGAAAATCTATATAAGAATTGTATTTCTTTGGGGAAACAGGAATCTATCGATATTTCTGGAAATAAACACTTTTTACGTTTGGGCTGAACATAATATTCGCGTGTTTAGAAAATCGTGTTTGACCGTAAAAATGTTGAATAAATTAGCATGTGGCTGTTGTTAGGTGCAGTAAATTGCCAACTGCGATGGAAATGATGTGGGAATTATGAAATGCAACATTAACAATCAACAATAAACAATAAACAATCAACACTAATTAACACGCGAGAGACCCATAGTTCAAATAGTTGACCCCATATTTGAGCGAATGCACAGACACAGAGTAAGTGAGGCTGAAAAAGAGACCTCGGGCCTTTTACCTGTTTGTAAAATAATTTACCTGCGCCAACATGAGAGCGTCTCGGAGAGCACAACGATCGCTTTTCTACAACGTCCGAGCGGCGTCTGGAGCAGCGCAGTTCCAGCGTTCAGTCTGTGTATTGGCCTGGGAGCGAGCAAGTGAAGTCGACGGCTGTTCGTTTGGTCTGTGAATGTGGATTATATGAAAAGCAAAGAAATCGAAAAAGAGCCACAGATAAATTGTTTAAAAAACATAGAAGAACTTGCATGAGCGATGTTTCGAAGTCGCGTCTCAATCAAATTGTTTTCTGGAAAGCTGTGTTAATGCGCTGCATATATGTATATATATATGTATGTGTATGTGAATTTATGTGGCTGTCTGCGTGTGTGTGTGTACCTCGAAGGTATCTAAGCATCTACTCCGAGTTCCAGCTCTGCGTGTGCTTGCTGCTGTCAGCGAGCTGAAATTGGTGGTAACTTGTTTTTCAGAAAAGCAACAACAATCAACAAAAATGTCTGCATACAACAAGAAAACAAGCGCGCGCGAGTGAGCTACATATATAATTATAAGAAGAATCAATATACATACATATGTACATATGCATATACAACAAAAACAACAATAATACGGAGTAGAAAAGCAAAAGCAAGCGATTCGCACAACTCCGAAAACTATCGCACTGATTGAGGCAGATGCTTCCAGTCGTTTGGCTGCTGCCCTTCTGCATTCTTTGCACTCGTTTGTTTGTATTTTGTTGTTTCACTTGCTGCTGCACGGCCAAAAAAAGAAAAAAAACCACAAAAATAAAAATATCCCCAGCCACACGGGCAGAGAGACAGTCGTTCACTTCGGGCATATCGGTATCGGTTCCATGCCCAGTTTGTATGCCGTGGACACAAATACAGATGCAGGCAAACACACACACACACACACATACACACACACACACATAGCCACATGCATGTAGACAATCTGGTCAGCCTGGACAATGTTTGCCTTCTGTAAGCGTCTCTGCCGAAAACCTGTTCGATCGGGCGTGTTTTGTGCTGTGTATAAGTATACGAAATTATTCAAATAAGAAATATCGTCGTCGCCGGTGCCGACGTAGCACGCTTTTCGTCCTTTTCGTCGTGTGCGTCGCCAAAAAAAAAAGAGAATAATAATAAAAATACAAATACAAATACAAATAAAAGCAACGCATTTGAAAAGCAAAACTCGTTTCTGCGACTGCAGCTCGAATTAGATTGTTTCATTCTCGGCTGGCCACACAAATGTACATCTACGATGGCCACATTGGGCCTGTCAAAAGTTTTCATACTGGATAAATATTTTACGGAATTGCAAAAATTTTGGGAGACCGAGAAGAAGCTGCAGGGTAAGGATGTTTTCAATTCAACCACGTTTGTTTCCTATGTCTTTTGTTTCTACGTTCTACAATAACTAACTTATGCCACGCTTTGCTATAAAAGTAAATGAAGCGGATTACCAGCTGCTTTGTTAATTGTTTGAGCAGAGCTTTGAACCTTGTTTGCTGTCACTGTAAAAGTAAATAATTATAGCATAATTATAGTATAGCCAGAACTGGGCCAAACAACAAACGATTGATACGCTCGTTATCCCACAACTGTACCTTGGTTCCATTATAAGACAGATTTAGTTCAGAGTATATATATCATATCTGTTACAGCTCCAGCAGAATCTACGACCAACTATTACCATAATAAAACACATTGTCCACATTAAAAACAACTTGAAGTACCTATGTGTTGGGCACGTTGTATATAGTGCGCAGCTGTATTGCTATAAAGGTGTGTGCTGTGTTTGGCTTGCAACATATGCCTGCCTCCAGCTTCGTCGCACCATCTCCGCGCGCCCATCGCGACCAGTTTTGGTCCCAGGCAATGCCGCCAACACATCCGTTGAGATCTTTAAATGTGGCCGTCGTCGTCGTCGTCGTCGTATTGGCGGTGGAGCCAGTCGGTGTTGTTTGTGTTGTCTGCTATTTTGCAAACTCTATGCACGCTGATTTCAGCTTTCTTGAAATTTTCTTGACTTCCACCTATTCGGATTTTAGGCTCTTCTAAATGCAACAATTAAAGATTGATAATCAACAGCACGAAAGGAAGCTTATCGTGGACTGAAAAGTCGTATGAGAATATAATGTAAAAGAAAGTTTATTTTCATATATATCTGATATACTCGTATAGATACAATGTTCCTTGACAAAAACTCATATTTTCATATCTTGATCTGTGGATCTTTGATCCTAAAACGTTTAGAAGCATGTCAAATAATATTAATATAATAATATACGTTAACTTATAAATATTTTGTACTACTTTACTATATGTTTCTTAAGTTAATAGTTTAATGACAACCAAATATTTTAAAGCTATTTATAAAAACTGGCAGCCCGATTTCGAGCACAAACTACACGTTCGTACTTTCGGAGAAGGGTACTAAAAACCTTTTTTAATAGAGACAAGCAAAGAGATAGAGACACAGACACACCTTCTTACAAGTATCTATGGATTCAAATATATTGTCTATAAAATATTGTAGCCAAAGCTTAAAACCGAAGCTATAAAATGTATTTCTACAATTAAAATAGTAGTTAAAATAAAATGCTTATCTTTTAGAGCTTTTAATTGCCTTAAAACCTGGTTTGCATCAAAGTATCGAGCAAAGGTTGAATTTTCACTCTGACGCTATTTCGATTTCAAAGCTTTTTGATATATAATTTCATTAATAATAGAATTGGGGATGGAGGAATTGGGGAGGTATCCAACAAGTGAGATAACCTGGACCTGTATATACCTTACGGTAATTTACTAATCATTGTCTGTAGGTCTAAGATCGACAGTTTTGTGGATCCTTTGCAGAGTCTTTATTACTTCTTCTACCTGTCATTATAATTTTCACAAAACCATTCTACCCTTATAAACCATATTGATTGGGTTCAGGGTATCATCAGGGTATAATTTTCTTAGGTCTTAATTTGAAAAGAGTTTAGTTTACGAAAAGAGACAATAAATTTGGTGTAATATACATAGATTTGAAAGTATTTTACTTGTTAAATAATATTCTCACAGAATAGAAAAGTTTCTTTTAAAATAGAATCCCAGAAACTGAGCAGTAAAAAAATAAAGTCTAAGACTAAGTCTAAGAAAATATAATATTTGATACGAGAAAGAAGTCTCTGAACAGATTTGCTTGCAATATTTATCGAATGGAAGGCATAATAATAATAATAGTTACTTTTAAGTCTAGTTGGGACTGAAGTCTAATTATTATTTAGTATAATTAATTCCAGTGTGCAATATTAGAACCTGATTTTCGATAGCGATTCTTATCGATTGCTTGGAATCAGGACAATTTATCGATAATCGGAAATAAGCTCGTAATGTATTGGCCGACGCATTAAGATATAGGTACAGGCAGAATATACATATAATTTATCAGCTCCGAAGTTCTTCTTGGCGCCTGTTACATACATTTGCAAAAACCCATTATACCCTTTTTACCCAAATTCGATGGGTTCAGGGTATAAAAATCGATATACAAATTCAGTTTTTCGCATACCTCGAAGCTTAAAAGATCTAGATTCCAATTTTTGCTTGTAGAACTTAAGTATACACATATCCATAATGAATTACATTAAATTAAAGGCATTTCATAACCTCCCACCCCGCCCATAAGAAAATTACAAAATTACATGCCACTTTTATACCCTAAGAATTTGATAAAGATCGGTCGATGATCGCCACAGACACGATGCACGTATTTTATTGAATCTTCCGGCCAGGTATGCTCCTTTTCACAGCTAAAAATTAATATTATCTTAAGTAACTATATTATTTTAGATTGTAAATAAATTTGAAATAGGCTATAGAATGTTAAGTTTATAGGGTATAAGGGGATAGGTTTAAATAGTGTGTTGCTATCTTCAGTTCAGTTAATCGACATGTTTTTGCAAGCGAGTGCGTAACGCGGTATCTTCTAGTCGTGCACTCCCGAGTAGAATACTCTTAAGTATAAGGGGTTCAGCTTGGCGTATTGGATTCTGTGGGTTTTATACCCACTAATTATTTATAGGAAGACTAGATCTTACTTGTTGAAACTTCTCGTATATCATTATTATTATTTACGCATATCAGTTCAGTTTATAAGAATGTTTTGTGGAGATCGACCCCTTCTTTCATTCACATTAGAAATGTTATTAATGGGAAGTATTATTAATCACAACAGTGTCTTTCGACTTTCAGATGCCTCGTCGTCAAATGAGGCAGTGCACCTGCAACAGCGGCTCAAAAGTCTAAGCACCGAGCTGCTGGTCATGCGCAATCGTCTGCATGTGGAAAGTCAGGGGCATGGTCGTGCAAGCGATGTACAGCACCACGGTATTGGAGGAGGCGCTGGTTCTGGCGTTGCAGTTGGCGCTGGTGGTGCAAAGGCAGCCAATTATGACTTGAACTCGTCCAGTCCGAACCTAAATCTAGGCTCCGGTGGGCTTTCGGCAAATGCATTGCAGCAACATGCGAACGGAAGCGGCCAGAACACGCTGTCCAAGGTTAGTTCGTAGATACACATATAACCACGTACTTGCAACGTATATTGAACATTTATTAACAATATTTCCCGAGCAGCATGCATACAACTACAGCCAGACGCTGCCGAGTAATGCCGGGTCCGGCGCTGTCATCTCTGCGCGCAACACGTCCATTCCGCATCCGCTGCCGCACCAGCTGAGCGAGGTGTCCGGAATGGGCCAGAACAAGGGGCAGAGCGGAAGTCTAGGCTTTACGGGAACCTTGACGCCCGCGTCCCTGCCCCACAACGTCAATGGCCGATCCAACACGCTGCCTATGCGCTCCTCCGCTGCAACCTCGCTCCCGGCATCAGTGAATGTGACTTCGCATCAAAATAGCCAACAATTGCCATCCACTAAGCACGTCAATCCTTGCCAAAGCGTGAAAACGTTACCATTCGGTTTTGGCTCTGCAGCTGCCGGGGCCAAGCAGCATCAGGCAAACCGTCTGCCCAAGGACATGCAGGATCTGATCCATCTGGCGAACCCGTTGACCGAGCACGCCGTCATGCACACCCTACAAGCCCGCTTCAACGAGCAGCGCTACTTCGTAAGTACCCCTTGACGTGTCCTCCCGGAGATCTGTCCTCGTTTTGCGAACACTTTACCATAGATTCCCTTGTGATTCGCTTATCTTGTAGACCAACGTGGGATCGATACTTCTGTCGATAAATCCATACCTGGATGTTGGCAATCCGCTAACGCTCACTTCTACGCGCGACCTGCCGCTGGCGCCTCAGCTGCAGAAGATCGTTCAGGAGGCAGTGCGTCAGCAGAGCGAGACGGGTTACCCTCAAGCCATCATATTGTCGGGGACTAGCGGGGCCGGCAAGACGGCGAACGCCATGCTCATGCTGCGCCAGTTGTTTGCCATTGCCGGCGGTGGCCAAGAGACGGATGCGTTTAAGCATTTGGCCGCCGCCTTTACAGTATTACGCTCACTTGGCTCCGCCAAGACAACCACCAACTCCGAGTCCAGTCGCATTGGCCAGTTCATCGAGGTTCAGGTCACGGACGGTGCGCTCTATCGTACCAAGATACACTGTTACTTTCTGGACCAAACTCGAGTAATTCGTCCACTGCCCAAGGAGAAAAACTATCACATTTTCTACCAGCTTCTCGCTGGTCTCAACAGGGAAGAGCGCCAGAAGCTCCATTTGGAGGGCTACTCCCCGGCGAATCTGCGTTATCTCCGCGGCGACATCACCCAGAATGAGCATGAGGACGCGGTGCGCTTTCAGGCCTGGAAAACTTGCCTAGGCATATTGGGAATCCCCTTTTTGGACGTGGTGCGTGTCCTCGCTGCTGTGCTATTGCTGGGCAATGTTCAGTTTATCGACGGCGGGGTAAGTAACATACTATTCCTATACAAGATAATGTTTAGACTGCCATATTATGGGTATCAAATGCGCTGTTGCGAATTCTAGTATTTAGATACCAATTCACTAAACGAACTTTGAAAAAATGAGTCTTTCTGTTATTTATTTAAAAAGTTAAGGTATCAACAATTTTAGTTTAATGTGAAGATTTCAAAAACAAAAATGTTGCTCTCAGTTATTACAAAAATTTCTTTACCGATTGTTTTTATACGAGCTATTTAGTTTCGCACAGTTTAGTTTCAAGGACTCACCTAGCTCGTAATTGCCTAATTTAGTTGGTTGTTTTTGCCAGCTATAGCCATAGTAACACCGATAATAAGGCATTAATATCGTAAATTTTACTATTTAGACACCTTTTCTGTATAATATTTATCTGAGATATTCCAATAGAGGGTGTGTTTTGCTGACGTAGTATTTCGGGCGTGCCGCCATCTGTAGCCATTTTGACTGTTATGTGAAGTGGCGCCACCTAGTTTTGAGCATCCGTGTTACTGTGTTCAGCTACTTATTTCATTCTTATCGACACTTTTGACTTGAGTGGAATGGCGTTCATGCTAGAGTGTCGATCTGTCGCGCGGTAGTCGCGAGTTCGATACGCGTTCCTTGCATTGTAACTTAATTAATATTAAGTTCTTTCTCAATTTCTTGCAATGATGAATTTTATGGGTAATTTACGTCTGAATTTATTTCGTGTTCGAGACTTATGTATATTACTGAGCAAGAAATTTTATTTTATTTTTCGTAAACTATGCAATCGGAATCTTATAAATGCTGTGTTACTTACACACACTGTGATTGCCCATGGTTTCAGCCCACAGCTGTAAGATTCCTGGATTATTGCAAATACATGTTTGTTGTTGCTCGTCTGTGTGTGTGTGTGTGCTTTTTTTTTTTGTATATAAGAAGAAGTGTGATGGGTTCAGGTTTCCAATTTTGAATGAGAAATTTTTGCCTCAGCCAATGGCGTACAAGCAGCTATGTTTGTATGCGTAAAGTACACATGCAAGAGTGCATCAAAATATGTATATGTATGCGTGTTGTTATTCAATGCAATGGCGTTTGGTGCCGTAGAAATTAATTTTCTTAGTTTTCAAGCGTCAAACATGACCTATCCCAAAGCAGGGCTCCATCCGCATTTAGGTAGTTATTAAAATTAGGAAAGCATCTTTAGGGCTACTTTGGGCCGTGTAGAAAAATGTTCGTTGGATTATCGAAAATAAAATTAATCACGTAAAGAACGTTTTTCTCAAAAATTAAGAAGACATTTTGTCTTTTTGCAAGTTTTCTCAGGAGAAAATGCGAATCAAAGACTTTTAGAGCGATGTTTTTAGTTTTGTTCGAAGTGCCCGACTAGGTGATACCTTCTTCTACCAACAGCAATTGCAATTCTGTGTATAGAAGTCAATGCTTGTTACGTGTATACACAAATGTTCGATTGCTATAATATGAAGGATACTTGATCTCAATATACTATCCTAGATGCTACATGTCAAATTTTGTGACTCCAACTATTAAATCCTCAGAGATTCGCTTAAAATGCAGTCAAATCCTTCTATAGCGAATTTGATTGCTTGGAAACGGGGCAAGTTATCGATTATCTCTTAAAGGTTCTCAGATCGACGCATCCATGCATACGGACAGACAGGCGGACGGACATCCTGTCTAACGAGCAGACAGACGGACATGGCTAGATCGACTCAGATATTGATGCTAACCATAAATATATATACTTGGGGTCGGATATGCTTTCTTCTCCCTGCTATATACGAACCTTTATACTCTGTTTACCCATCAATGGGCTCAGGATATAGAAATGTCGCTCAATAAATAATAAGTGGAGGAAGAATAAAAAAAAAAGTAATAATAATAATAATATACTTTATCTAAATGTGGTGGTAAGCTTACATGTTTATAACGGGAGCTTGGTGCTGGGTGCAGCGTAACTTCTAGTCGCGAACTCCCGGCTGGAGGACATTCGAATTTGTTTGCTGAAAAACTTTTGCCTTGTAACTATCTGCACTTGGCGCGAATAAGAAGAGGAACTTCGGTGGCACTTGCATGCGCAATAATATTCGTTTAACACCAAACTATTAAGTCTTGAGCATAATAAAGTTTCCTTAAATAAAATTCCCATAAGAGACAGAAAGTGTAAGCATCATTTAATCTGGGATGTAATATATTATTCAAGCAAGTTATTAAAGTAAGCTTTATGCTACTCTGCTTCTTACAGGGCCTTGAGGTGGATGTAAAGGGCGAGACGGAACTCAATTCGGTGGCCAGTCTTTTGGGAGTGCCGCCCGCCGCACTGTTCCGCGGACTGACCACGCGCACCCACAATGTGCGGGGCCAGCTGGTGAAGTCGGTTTGCGGGGATGGGGATGCGAATATGACACGCGATTGCCTGGCCAAGGCGCTCTACTGCCGTTTGGTGGCCACGATTGTGAGGCGAGCGAACAGTCTGAAGCGTCTGGGCTCTACACTGGGCACCTTGAGCTCGGACTCCAATGAGTCGGTGCACAACCAGGCGGATGCGGCATCGCAGCACACGTCGACCATTGGTGGCGGCAATGCGGGCTCCAAGTCGATGGCAGCTTTGAATAATGCGGTGCGGCATGCCACGGACGGGTTCATTGGAATACTGGACATGTTCGGGTTTGAGGAGCCTTCGCCGCACGCCCAGCTGGAGCACTTGTGCATCAATTTATGTGCGGAGACTATGCAGCACTTCTACAACACGCACATTTTCAAATCATCCGTGGAGTCCTGCCGGGACGAGGGTATTGTTTGTGAAACCGAGGTGGACTATGTGGATAATGTGCCATGCATTGACCTGATATCCTCGCTGCGCACAGGCCTGCTCAGCCTGTTGGATATGGAGTGCTCGGTACGCGGCACAGCCGAGAGCTACGTGACCAAGCTGAAGGTGCAGCATCGCTGCTCGACGCGTCTGGAGACAAGAACCGCCTTGGAGCCGGACGACCCTCGCCTGTTTGCCATTAGACACTTCGCCGGTCGCGTAGAGTACGACACCACCGACTTTCTGGACACCAACCGAGACGTGGTGCCGGACGATCTTGTCGCCGTATTTTACAAGCACAGCTGCAATTTTGGATTCGCAACTCATTTATTTGGATCCGAGCTAAAGGCCCTCTATGCCCAGCAGCACGCGCCACGTGGTCTTAGTTTCCGCATCTCACCCACCTCCCATTCCGACTTGCTTAACGGGGACGAGCCCGTCTCCACGCTAACTCAGGATTTTCATACACGGCTGGATAATCTGCTGCGCACCCTGGTCCATGCTCGGCCGCACTTTGTGCGCTGCATCCGGAGCAATACGTTTGAGCAGCCGGGCAGGTTCGATCGCGTGACTGTGGTGCGGCAGATCCGATCGCTTCAGGTCTTGGAGACCGTGAATCTCATGGCCTCAGGCTTTCCGCACCGAATGCGATTTAAGCAGTTCAACGCCCGCTATCGAATGCTGGCTCCCTTCCGGCTACTGCGGCGCACCGAGGACAAAGCTCTAGAGGATTGCCAGCTGATACTACAGTACGCCATGGGCATGGAACAGCTGCCCGTACAGGATGGGTCTGTCACGCTGGCCTGGGCCCCGGGCAAGAGACACGTCTTCATTAGCGAGGGCATCCGCCAGCATCTTGAGCACTTGCGCACGGAGATTCGACATAAGAGCGCCACCCGAATACAATCCATCTGGCGCGGCTGGTGGTGGCGCAAGAAGATGGGAAGCAGCCTTAAGCGATCCTGTGCCACCGACACCGGCCTAATCTCTGCGCTACCCGCCATCGCCAGCACTTGTGCCAAGCTCGTCAATGCCCACAACAATCCCAACGGCAAAGCAGCCTCAGCAGCTATGGCCGCCCTGGCGGCAGTGGCTAGCGCAGCTCCCAATACGGGTGAGATACCTCTGATTGCATATATAATCGTCCTGTCTTGATCTCTCTCTCTCTCTCTTTCTATTTAGTTTCGCGCCTATCCGCAAAGTCCACAAATCAAACTCCGTGTCTCGGCATCGGAGGCACAGTGACTCGCCCGCGACCCCAGCCAATTGCCGGCACACCACCCCCGGATCCGCACGAGAAATGCGACCAGAAGATTATCCAGCAAACATGTAGTCTTTTCGGATTAGATTTGGTAAGTGGCTGATTTGCAACTCTTAACGAAAGAGCCGAAAGAGGCATCTCCTATGTAGAACGAATATATGTATATGTATTCCTGGTCAACATATACCGAGCGAGACAACTTGCTGTATAGCTTACTATTAGGCAATAATCTTATTGCAAATAAATTTGCCGTAGTTCCATAGAGCTCACTTTTCGGAAATTGTGGCCCATTAACTTTCAAGATCTAAGAAAAATGTATTATTTTTCCGATCGACCCGATGCTGCTTTGAGACGCGTGGATCCAGTTCGTACGATTATTTATAAATTGCAAATTTCATTTTATATTTTATTGATAATGTGTGCTTAAAGATACATAAGGAGGCATATCCGATCTCGAGAGTATATATATTCATCATATATGATGTACATAATTGTACTGCATTGGATCAAGTATCTTATTCGCCCTTTTCGGAAATTGGGCCCGTTTTTATGGCCATATGATTAGCTTCTAAGATCTAAGAGCAATTTATTACTTTTCCGTTCGACTTGATGTTCATTTAAACAAACATCCAGATTATATATAAATATATATTTTGGAGAATGTGACCCTAAGTAGACATATCAAACCTTGGTCAATTTTTAGCTTGTATTGTGCAATAAATTCGTTATCCCTGCAGCTAAAATGATATTTTTTTAAACATTTTACATGTAAACTACACCACTTGCTGGGATTATTACGCTGTGGTTGCCGCCTGCAGGAACGCCCTCCGCCCGTTCCACTATCACGGGCTTACACTATCACAGCCAATTCAAAGAAGCTGGGCTACCCGCAAAGTCGCATCATGAAAATGAATTTTCCGGAGGATGCACTTGCTAATCCGGCTACAGCCGGCCTGTCGCCGCCAGCCCCAGGTGAACTGCAGCAGCTGAAAAAAGGCGATACCGTGACCGTTGTGGGTGCCTCCAGTGGTCGGGGCCATTTGGTTGTGGAGCACAAAGGCCAAACCTATCACGTGCCCTTCCAGTACATGGAGCTGAGCGGCCAAACAGTTGCCTCTGCTAGCAATACCACCGGCAATGCCAACATGACCATGTCACCCGCGTTGCTGTCCACTGGCCAGTCCAATGGGGTGAAGATTTGATATTGCGCTGACATGCAGGAAATTCCACTTCCTGGGACTCATCAGCGACGGAGACTGTAAATAACTGACAATTAGTATAAGTGCCTAGAAGTAAAATATGAATCGCTGAGATTTGCGAAGACAAACGTATTATGCTTCCCCTGGAGTTGTCTGATGGAGTATTATTTATGTTTTTCATATGACAATAGGTTGTAGCTTCCAGTGCCAATCAAGAGAGTTTTTTCCAATAATATTAATCTCTTCGGTTTTGTTGTTATATATAGATTATAAGATAAAAACATGTAGTTAGAATAAGTCGCTTCTGAAGCCTCGTTTCATTAAACCTTTAGCTGGCTTCCTTCATCATATCGTGGATTAATAAGGGCAAAAGCCATGCGGTTTTTCATTGTTGCTCATAGCCTGATTCATGATTCATTATATTATTCATATATATATAAAAAGTGCTCGATTTAATTTTATACACATTTATTTATTAGTAAGTCATGTTGTGTACATAACGTGCTAAACATCCCAATTCATCCATTAAAGAAATAGAAGACCTGTACAACATATTCTGCGTTTATGAAATAAGTAAAACGAGTACTAACTATGAATGTTTGAAGTAAAACGAGTACTAGATATGAAAGTATGACGTAAAACGAGTACTAGATATGAAAGTATGACGAAAAACGAGTACTAGATATGAGAGTATGAAGTAAAACAAGTAATAGATATGAAAGTATGACGTAAAACGAGTACTAGAATGAAATTATGACGTAAAACGAGTACCAGATATGAACGACTGACGTAAAACGAGTACTAGATATGAAAGTATGACGTAAAACGAGTACTTTATATGAAAGTATGACGTAAAACGAGTACTAGATATGAAAGTATGACGTAAAACAAGTACTAGATATGAAAGTATGACGTAAAACGAGTACTCATAAATATGAATGTATGTTTATGAGATTTCACCATAATAGAAAAGATATTGAGGTCGGTTGAGTTGTCTCACAAATAAAGTAAGCCTTTTTATCCACGCAATTGTGTTTGGCCAATATAAAACTTGATGTGGCATCGTCGAACTGTATGAGTCCGCACATATTTATATCGTGAGTTTTCTTACTCTTTAATTTATCGTTTAGCATGTTTGCCCTTGTTCCAGTGGTTAGAGAATAAAATATATTTCGATTGACGAGGTTATTCAAATCGGTCCAATATTCAAGGGATTTGTTTAAGTTCAAGCCCACGTTATACAATTCGATATTGTCCTGAAGATTGATTAGATGGGCGTCGAATTGACGACACTTTTCCGCAGCTCGAAACCAATTAAAAATATTAATATTGTCGATGAAGTAATATTTCGCCCCGATTTTCTCAAAATAATTCGGAATATCCGCTTGAAAAGTATCCAATACACGATGGTCTATATGCACTTTAGTGTTCGAGCCTAAAAATGGACAAGTTTCTTAAATTGGCTTTTGTTTTTTAATCAAGGGAATTTCTCTTTAACGTCACCTTCCATTGCACTTAGGCATTTGGCATAGCCCGACAAGAGGAACAGAATAGAACTTTCCAAAAATATAATACTAATTCGATTATACATTTTAATGCTTAAGTGCAGCTGACGGAGCTCAGAAACATACTGATTACGAGTTGAAATGCCAATAATGATTTATAGCGGCGAGTTCAGCTGCGAAACAGAAAATTGAGAGGACCCGTACACTCAATTGAGAGAGAGCAAAAGTGCAAAGCCCGTTCCGATTTGATCAGATAACTTATAAGGGTATATACATATATATATGTATCTGGTGTTCCGTCATTATATTGAATATGATAGAACTCTGAATATTTTCTATTGCCTATGCTACTTGGTTTAAGATGGTGGGGTAGTTTACTTTTCAACAATGCAGAAAACTCGACTTTCTACACTTCCGTTCTCCCTCTGTAGCTTCAAGCTGTCATAGCTTTTTAATGGAGGGGAGTCTTGAGGTGGTATAACCGGAAGTACTTCTCTCGCCAAGTTGTTCCTTATTTCACTTTCCCACTAATTTCCCATTTGTGTGGGAACATACATATATGGGTCATTCCGTCTTGAAAGTTGTTTTTCTTTTAATTCATCTTAAATAAGTTTGTAAATAAGGATTACGAAGAAATTGGAACGAGTCTTTCACATTTGTGTGGTTACCAATCAGTTTATTATTATTTGCAATCGATTAAGTCCTTTTATTAGAAAGATATACATATGTGAGCTCATACTTAAAATCTCTATACATATGTAATACCGTTTGTTGCGACTGACTCTCTCACTGAGAGATTGATGATAGGAATTACTAGGAATTACTTTAGTTGTCTTAAATGGACTTATTTGGAATTCCGTCTCCAAGTGTAATAAAATCGTGAAAACAGTTGTATGAAATTTTTTTTTTTATCATCCGAGCAGAGTTACAAATTTCATTTTCAAAGATCTTTGTTTAGGGGATGTTTCACAGTTTATGGAAAATCTTCTCTACTTTGTGGTAAGGGGGTCAAAGGCTTGGTAGGTGAAGTTACGGGCTTAAATTATTATTGTTATTATTTTGATGAAAATTCTCAGTTAAAGTTTCTTTGGTGGAAACGGGGATAAAAGATGTTTTAGTTGGGATCGAAGGTTTGGGCGCTGTTTTCTCCGATCTGTGTCAAATATATTTTTTAAGCCCAGCATAAAAACTATATAAACACGTTCTTTGGGAATAAGGCGGAAGGACGCATTGGCTTCAAGCGGACTTCAAAATTGGTGAATAATCAATATCGAAAATTAAGGCAAAACCCCTTGACCTGGTAAGGCTGGGAAATACCAGTTAGTGAAGTTATATTTAATCAAACAATGATGAACTTCCCCTCTCTCTCTTATTAATTGGGCTTATCGATGTGGGGTAATATTGCGCATTTTATTATTTTATGGTCGGGCCAAGAATATTCACGGCTGTGCAGGCATAAATAAACACATTCAATTGCAATGGCAGACGTATGTATATGCTATGTATTGGTACATACTATAAGCACAATCATGCTAAAACGAGATGGGGCGCATTTGATGGTCCCAAAAGATACATTTGAAACAAGATTGACCGCGGCTATGAGAGTATGTTTAAAGAGGTACTTCTATCTTATTTATAATACACTGAAGCAATAAAACTTGGTGTATTTATGTATCAATAAGAGAGAGTGAGGCCAAAGAAGGTCAAAGGTCAGCGTTTGACTTAAAGGACGACAGGTGAAATCGATAAATGGGTTTTTAATTGTGCTCTGCAGGATGAGTTTCGGACCTTTTAAAGAGAACTTACTTTCTATCCAGAGCGCAGATGATAATACCTTAAACAGTATTAGGGAACAGAAAACTCAAGTCTGATATTCTATCCTATAGCAAGACAATTCACAACACGCCAAACTCTATTTCTGAACCCATTAAGAATGAGTGAAAGGGTATAATGTATTTGAGCCAATGTAGATAACAGCCAGATTAAAGCATCTCCGATCCAATAAAGTAGTCGTTATCAGCATCAACAGGCGACTCGATCTAGCCATGTCCGTCTGACTGTCCGCCAGGATCTCAGAGCCTGTAAGAGCTAGAGGCTTGAGTAGAGCCCACATTTGATTTCTGGCCACAAAAAATAACACGAATTTATCACAACGTCAAGTAATGTTTCTCTAAACGTAAATTTATTTAATCTTGTCCATTAAGATATTAATGTATATATGTTATTAATAGACACAATAATCCGTATATAGATATATATATATATATATGTTATATATATTTATAAGTACATATGCAGGCGTACGTTCTTAGATATTTGATGCATGCGTAACTCTTAAGTCTATCTACAAGAAGTGCTTCCAAGCTGCAGCGAATGGCTAAAGAAGTTCAAAGTTGAGAAAGAGAATTCATATATAAGGAAAACTAAGGAGATATACTCATAATCAAAACATGAAACGAGATTTTCAAGTGACACAATAAAATATGTTTTATTTCTCATATACTTATTAACTCAACTTGTAAGCGAGAAACTAACTTGCACTTCTTTGATTCGGGAACCAGCAAATAGCTTGCCTATGGCAACTATCATGTGCATACTTACATACATAGATATAGATATATGTATATATATGTATATATATGTATATGTATGTGGGTGTGTATACATATTCTGTGTGTTAATACTAAGGCATACCTATTAAAAGATTTTTTGCGCGAGTTTAATTACAGTTCAATTTTATTATAGCATTGTACTTGTTTCTACATTCTACTAAATAGGTTATATTCATTTAGGCATTACGACGAGCGAGAGAGCGAGAGTGGATTATGATCTTAATATTTATAGATTGGGGGTGCATAAATTCATTCAACAGTGGAGCAACAATTTAACGCTTTTTGAAATGTTCTTTTACGGAATTTCTAAAACTAAAACGCGAATATTCGGATATAACACACGTCTCTGTTGTTATACATAGAAACTCCAATTAATATGTATATACAATGCGTTATAGGAAGTATCAATAATAATGCAATCAAAGGGGATTTAGTTAAACTGGTTGCGAAAAGTTTTCGAACACGCCTTAAATTGTACACTAGAATAATGTCAGTGGAAATCGTAACAATATCTGTTGTTAATTTCTTGTAGCTTTTGTAGAATTCGTTTTTAGTTAGACATTATCGTGGTCATTGTCATCGCCCATTTAAGCATCGGTCTCGGATCGTCGCCTTCGACCAGGTCCGCCGGGAAAGTTGGCTGCAGCCAGGCCCATGCGATGTTTTGCCTCCTGAGTGCCGGAGTATCCGCGCGCCAATCCAAAGTCCACGGTGCGCTTCGAACTAGTAAAGAGAGGGGGATTGATAACTAGGACCTTAATAGACTATGCCCAAGAGCTTACTTTTCCAAATCGTTGCGGGCTCGTATTATAGTGCGACCGAAGCGTGTCATCAGCTCCATCAAAAGGTCGTCCGGCACCTCCTCGAGCTCGTTGTAGCCGCCATAGCCACCATTGGCACTTTGACTGTTGGGGGTCAGTGAAGCGATATATTAACATTACTATAATAACTATGATTCCTATAAATAATTAACTTAAAGGTAGAATTCGGCAGCGCATGTCAGCACAGGCGGCGGGCAGTCAAAATAATTAAATCAGGAGCTCTAATTACTTTGCCTTGTAATTGACATTCGCTTGATATCTTGCATTTGCATGGAAATCGAAAGGCTCCCACTCGTCAGGCTGATGTCGTCAAAGTTAATGAATGTAATTTTCCATTTGAGCAGTTGCTCATTAAAAGAACTTTAACATTATTTAAATGGGTCAAGATGTTGGCATAGGTGAAACAACATGCATATTTGAAGCAAATTTTAATTATTTCAAGTGTCGCCTTAGTACGATTTACGAAATATATATGTAACACGTTTGCTTTTAAAACTGTCGCATCAGCAAGAGTTTACATACAGTTAATTAAATATTCTACGAGCTGAGTGAAAAAGGCACATTAAAAAAGGAAATGCTCAGACGACATAAAGTCGGAAAATGACTAAGGACATGAGCTTCCATCCAGGCACATACACTCTCCTACATGCGCCGTCGAAATTGGCCTCATCATCTCGGCCGGTGTCGAAAAAGTCCTTCATATCTCTGTTTGCCTTTTATAATGCTCCGTGTGGCGGGTAGCCTTGTCTAAGCTGAACGCCCCTCACACACACTCTGAACAAACTCTGCCAATTGCTTGCCGCAAATATTTTTCCAGCACTCGCAGCTAAAGTGCCAGAAATTAATTAGTTCATGCAGGCGGCGTCTGCGAAAATGTCTAAAAAGAAAAAATTGTGGCGAGTGAGGTAATTCCACAACTACCTGGGCATGGGTGCAGCATCGGTCCTCGAGATTGCCAGCAGATAAATGGTCATCAATGCCAAGGCGCAGAAAGCGAATCTATTTGTCATCATTGCGATGCGGTTGTATTATCTGAAAGAAGAAACGGAAGAAGCTCGAATAAATATCTGATTAAAGTAGCATAGTATTTAAGTTTTGCAGGCACATGAAACCCATTAAAACTAGTCACCTTGCGAATGGGCAACTGGCCGCAAGCAATTCTAGCCAACACATACCACCGAGGCAACAATTAAAAATCGATCGAGAGGGCGGCACAGGTATCATTTCATACGCTTACGGCCCGACTTTAGTCAACCCCGTCCATCGGACATCGGACACAAACGGAAGTCAGAGGAATACCATTTCCCATTAAGTGATTCATTAACTGCTCAACGAAGCAGAAGCGGGTGCCCAGGCAGTGAACCTCCCCTTTTCCCCCTTCGGAGCTGGTGTGCCTTGACTTCCGCTTGTCCATTTGACTGCAGTCATTGCCGTTGACATCTTGCCGGCTGCTCCTCTCCGTTTTGCATTCTGTACTTCCTGTCGTCCTGGCCATCCTGGTCGTGCCCCTTAATACTGTTGTCACTGTTATGTTTACAGTTGCAAAAGTTTAACAGCTCTGTGACATTTCTCTGACATCACCGCCAACAATACACCCTTGTCACCCGGGGCCACAACAGCTCCGACAGCAAGTCGGACAAATGAATTGACTCACTGGACCCGTCCCGTGCCCGATGCTGACTTCTAACTCATCTGGCACTCCGCTCGTTTGTCAGAAATTGCCGAGGGACGTGCACATTTAAAGTGCATTTTCATTGATAGACGAGCGAATTTTGTCATCCCACATGTCATTGATTGCCTGTGATGGAGCCAATGTCATTAGTACTGGCGGGGAATCGGTGGTAATAAATCTAGAATGGGTCGCATGATTTCTAATGGTAATTGGAGCATAAATGAAACTGCAGCAAATATTCATGCATACATTCTTTTTAAATTAGTAATTATTTTCTGAAAATAATATCACTTTATTAGCTAATTTATTTGCGTCGGATGAGAACGTGGTTTCTTTTTATACCCTGAACCCATTGAAAACCGGTAAAAAGGGTATATATGGGTTTTGAGCAAATGTATGTAACAAGCAGAATGAAGCAACTCCGAAACCATATAGTGTGTATATATTCTTGATCGGCATCAATAGCCAAGTAGATCTAGCCATGTGCGTCTGTCTGTCCGTCCGTCTGTCCGTATGTATGAACGCAAAGTTATCAGAACCTATAAGAGATAGAGACTGAAATTTGAAATTTACGCTGTAGGTCCTCCTCGTGCCTTTGCAGATCGAGTTTGTTTCCGATAATCGATAACTTACTCCGTTTCCAAGCAATCGATGAGAATCGATATCGAAATCCTGTTCGAAATCTTGAGCAAATTGGGTAAATTTCAAGTGCTAGAGTCACCATACTTGAATATTACATATACATATATATCCAGTATCTTTCATTTTATACCTATCGCCAACTCCCCGGGGTCAGGGTATCCCCTAGTCGGGAGCTCCCCACTAGAACCTCTTACTTGTTTCTTTTTAATGTGATCCACTTTTAAAATGATTTGAAAACCAAAATAAAACCAAAATCTAACTGCATTAAAGTAATGCAACGAGCTTTACATTAATACTTTATACCTTTAGTTAATTCAATTAGTTCAAAGACAAACTACGACTGACTAATTACTCGCTATTTAGGAGAACGTACTAAAGCTGAAAGAGGTCAACTGAAAAACAATGTCAAACGCATGAGTGGACAATTACGACTGCCGATTGCTTTGAGACCGAGCTGCTGGCCACGGGACTGTTATTACGGAAAAATGGGGAAACTTTTCTTTAACCTTGGACTCGCATCTGGCAAGAAAGGCCAAGCGCGTGTGTGCCGTCAAGGAGCAGTTGCCAGTTGCAGATAAAAAACGTGCCGGTTTTTACCTACCCGAGTCATCTCCCGCTGCGACTCTTAAGCCATTTTGAAAGCAGATTTCAAATCAAATAAATTGGACCAGCATTTGAAAATAAAAGCCAAGCGAAACCACACACAATAAGATCAATTTGTGATTACGTTTTATTGCACAAGCGTTTGCCTGTTTGCTGTGGCTATGAGAAGCCACAGGTTGTTGGTATATTCTGTGTCCTCTTAACAACACGCACAAACGTCCTTTGGAAGGCTTGACGAGTAAAAAGGGCAACATGAACGAATGCTCATCGCACTTTCTACAAATATAGTAATAAACGGATTTTACGCAACGCCGGACAAGCTGCGTACATCTCAGTTTCCTTTCCATACCCTGTCTCCATGCACTTGCCTAAAAAATACAAGCTATAAGCTACATTAAAAACTATTAAGAACTTTTTAATATCCTAAACAAATTTACTAACGATTCGACTTTTATTTGCATAGATCTATTTCACCCTTCAATCTCACTCTTCTGTCTCACCCTATCTTTAGTCTCGGAATGCTCAGGTCCGCTTACAGGGCATCATTTAGTCGTGGACTTTTAACAATGGATCAAGAGCAACTAGTATGTTCTTTTGTTTCCATATTTGGTTTGCCGTGGGATCAGAGTGCGTATGATTGCCGGGTGGCTTTGGGTATTTGGTGTGTGATTATTGGACAGCTCAAGCGACAGTTCAGTGAAGCGATGGGCATATGAATGAGTGCGCTTGTCTGACCATCCGTTTATCAATCATTTTCTCATTTGATTTATGGCCGAGCACGCGGCCATAATGAGTAGTCCATAAATACATATATATATAACGCATACGCCCAGGGTGACGGTACCAGTTACGGCCCAGCGAAGTGTAAAGCGCTGCGCACATAAATTTCGATTTATTTTTATATATATATATACAGATATATGTACATTTGCTTGCTCGTGGCGCTGATATTCAACCGTGAGCTGGCCACAATCCTTCATTTGTGTTTGTGTACAAGCCTTAAAGGCCTAGCACGTACGCAAATACAAATTATCCGAAACAATAAACATATAATAATATTTGCGCTCAAACAAGCAGATATTCAACAATTGTTAGGTCAGTGCACAATATATATACATATATTGCGCTCGATAAAAGTAACCAAATATTTATAATGTTTGTCTCCAGCAAACACATAGCACACCGACGCTCTACCCTATACCCTTCCCATCCTCCGCCTCCATCTTCTCCAGGAACTTCTAATCCATCTCCGCCTTGCACTGTTCCAGAATCTATCGACTGACGTGTGCCTTCTGCCTCTTCCACGGGGCTTGAAGTGTTGAGCGCGGATTTTATGCTGACATTGAACGATGCGCCGCCAAGACGCAGTCACTCGAATTTTATGCTCTGAGCTATCCAAGTGCCAGGCGATTAATTGTAAAGTGCAGCTGATAGTATGGTCAAATGACGCCTGAAGCTAACAAAGCGCAAATGCCAACAGTTTTTTATTTGACATCACTGAACTGAAAAGAATCATTTAAATCGTTTCAAAAACTCCCAATAAACTTACAAAAAACTATCCAATAATATACATATGGTATAATCTCTGCTTGCAAACATAAGGTAAGCTTTAGCAATTTTGAAATGGGATGTCTATGTTTCTAGCCTGAGCCCATTAAAAATGGGAAAAAGGATATAATGTATTATAATTGGAAGCATATCCGACCTCATAAGGCTTACATATGATTCTTGGTGAGTAGCAATAGCCCAGTCGATCTAGCCATGTCCCCTTGTCTGTTTACCCGTATGTATGACTGTCTCGATCTCAGAAACTACACTTGAAATCTTAAGCGTAGGTTCTTCTAGTACTTGCGCACTACGAGTTTGTTTTGAAACTTTTTGAAAACTTTTCCCACCTCCAAGCTATCGATATGAGTCGTTAAGAGCAAGTGTCACCAAACTTCATATCAAATAAACAAACGTTTTGGAGAAGGTTACTAGAGATTAAAGCATTACTTGTTATAAGTTAAATTTATAAAATTATAATAGATATATTTGTATTACTCTTTTTTCTAATATTTATTGAATTTGAGTTTAATTTTCGGATGAGCTAATAGCTTGATTTATATTCTATATTTCTGTGTTTAAAAAAGAAACAAGATCAAATATTTTTGTTAGATGCAAAGCTTGTCTAACAACATGTTGTATATAAATTAAAACACGTCGCTTTACTTTTATTTTCATCAGATGCTTTTAATTTCAAACTCTTACTTTAGCTTAAATAGCGCAAACAAAAGAATTGTCAACTGCATGGGAGCTGGTAGTTGACTTTGCCAAGCCGAATATAATCCATAACATTCTAGCTATAAGTTCTTGTACTTACTTATAATATAATCTTACAATGTTAATAAGTTTCGACTTAATCTAGCGACCGTTTTTTCTGTCTGCTGCCTATCTAAAATTTGATGGAGACAAATCTAAGGAAACACACAGGCAGTTGGGCCAATACCACATACCTTCTTCTAAGCATAGCACATTTCGTGGCGCAAAAAAAGGTGAAACAAGTGGGAGTATTAGACCCACTGCGCAATGCCCTTTTAAAAGGTGTAAAGTAACGTAAAGTAGAGGCGATAATAACAACAATAATGAACAATCTTCCTCATTGTGGGGTGTGTAGACCCCAGCATCAAACTGTGAATTCAAAACTATGGAAGATATCGATTCCTTTCCTTAAAGAGACGAATATAAGCATGGACGAAATTTTACTTTGAATCTTTAAAGAAAATCAGCAATCAGTCATATCAGGAAATTCATGCATTGCAAATTTCCCTTAAAACTAATATACTCGTTGTTACTTTGTGGCCAGTGTGTTAAATATAAATCTAGGTGCAGCTCAGCCTTAAATGCTTGACAGTGTGCCTCGGGTGCGGTTCGTTGTGGTCAAAGAGAAATAGGACACGCAGACATTGAAATTGCATTGCGTTGATTATAGTCAACACCTCGACTCGCCTGTAGCTGGCCCCAGCGACATTCTCGCCCTGCTTGGATGCGAATGTTGGAATGGATGGTCACCTGCTGTGCTGGTAACTGAAAACGTACTTATGATTTTATAGACTTAGGTGTGGGGTTAGGTATCGATGTGGACTTGGGCCACAAGTCTGAAATTGAATTTGGGTCATTCAATTTCTAGCTGATATAAGTTTTGGCTACGGACGAGAAGGAAAATACGAGAGCAGCACGTGATTTGATGCTTTATTTGAATGTTGTTGTTTGTTGTTTCGCTTAAAGCCATCCGAGTCAGCTTCACTTGGACCACATATAAGCGCTGAGTGCGAAAGTCTAATATGTACGCTAATTCGCAAAAGCCAGGACAGACAAACAAAAACAATTACGAGAATTATCTACGCGCGTAATAGCACTTTAGTTGCATTAAATTTTCATATACCAAATGAAAAATGCGTATACGCACCGTGTTGCCAGGCGAACAAACTAAGGAGCTGCCGAGCTAGTTCGTGCCGCGTTGTAATTGGATGCTTATTGAATTAGCAACAAAAGGCGACGGCGGGGGGCTGCTGGACTACAAGCGGCTGCCTGCTGAGTCTTTAGATATTTATCAAATTATTCCGTTTGTCAAATTAAGCAAACGAGTCGTTCATGCCGCAGCCGTAAAATTGATATGGATTCGCATTCGGATTCAGCCAGAAGACGGAAGTCGCAAGCCATTTTATTTTCTCTGATTTGACTTTACTAATCTGCTCGGACTGTCAATTGCGCGACAGGGACGGTCCAGATTGAAAGAAATCAGAAAAGGTCTCATGAATTACTCTAATTAACTACCACGCCCAAATCATTGAAAATGGGTAGGAAGGGTATAACGTATTTGTGCAAATGTATGTAACAGGCTGAAGGAAGCATGTCCACTCCCAAAAAGTATATCTTGATCAGCATCAATACCCGAGTCGATCTAGTCGATCCATGTCTGTCTGTCTATCAGTATGGAAAGGTATCCAGTATCCTAGTGCCCACACAGTACGAGTTTGTTGCCGATAATCGATAACTTGCTCAGCTTCCAACCATTCGATAATAATCGATATCGAAATCATAGGTAAAGGAATTCAGTATCGTAGTGCCCACGCAGTACGAGTTTGTTGCTGATAATCGATAACTTACTTCGATAAGAATCGATATCGAAATCATATTGTTAGAGCAAATCTCTTAAGTATGCCGATCTAGACTCACCAAACGGTACATATAGCTTCTTGAATAGTATATTTATATGAAGTAGCTTTCATTTAATAGCTATTTCCACCCATCTCCAGTTTCTCGTATAGTCTACACAGAATACTTCGCTTTTTGACTTCAAGTACACATTTATGCAGTATTATCTTGCTTTAGATTCGTAATTCTTAACTCTATCGTAATGGCCTGGACACTCAAGGCTTTAACTTCCACTTACGGACTTAAGTAAAACTGACGTCAAGTAATTACGACCTCTAATGTAGGCCTCAATCGTGGACCTAGCCTTGGGAATTGTAAGTCTTATGCATGCCACAATTTCAAAGCGTTTCGAGGACGAGACCTAAGAGGTACGACGGCAAGAACAACAATAACGACGTCATCATTGGCAAAAGCACGCGCTGCCCAAACGCCGAGAAAAAAAAACAACAATGAAATTGTTGTCCCAACTCACAAACCGCTTCCAAGTTGTTTGCCAGGCCAGGCCGCAGAGGAGCGACGTGCCGGGCAGGCTGGTACACGAAAACCGAGTTAAGACAATGATGTGGAAGAGGACGTTTGAGGCTAAAAGCATCGCACGCACAGGAGCGTTGAGCCGACAAAAGCATCCTGTGGGAGTCGAGTTGAGCTAAAGTCGTGATGTCGGGCATTGGGTTTGAACCGCCGTCAATGTGAGCAGCTAGCTACCTTGGCGCTCTTTACATTAACTTAAAAATTCATTGCGACCCAAGGAATACTTTTATTTAGATTTGGCCGTGGCTTGCTTTCTTGTAGCTTGCCGTCTCTTTCGAGCCTCCTTTTATCAAATGTAGGAAAATTATGCGAAAAATGTCGGACACAGATTAATATAATTGTACGAAGGTTTTCAACGCAAAGCAAATCGAAAATTGTAAGCCAGGCAACAGGTTTTTCACCTGACTGGAACCCACTGGGAATTCGTTTGCGAATTGTTTATTTATTTATTTAAAGTGAGCATTTTTGTGAATTAGCCGCAGGTGATTTGAATTGTTGCATTCATTTGAATTGTTTTCGACGTTTCAAATGGCTTACAAATGTTTCAAAAACAGCTATGGGAATAAACTAGAAGCTAGGGCTCATACAAATGAGTCGTAAGAGCTCCCATTTGTGTGGAAATTGGAAAATTTAAAATTTTTGGCAAGCCAAATAAAATCTTGCAATGTAATCAATGCTCGACAGCAAACTACCTCAGATTCTTGTATTTAGCTTAAAGCCTAAGTTTCTTTAGAGAAAGTTCATGATTCATTTGCAGCAATTGTCGAGCGCTTCCAAACAGAATAGAAACTACTTTCTTCTTTTTACAAAACACAAACCTGATGCTTAAAACTTTTCGAACGTTACATACGCTCGTCGGGCTCAAACGCGTCACAGGACGCAACAAAAGTGGCAAAATATTTAAATAATGGGCAAACTATGCTTTTGGCGTCAAAAGACGTAACTGACGCATGCAAAATATGCTGGCAAAGTTTTACTAACTGCTCGCCCTCTCCTGGTACGGATATTGTAATTCTTACATGTTTGCCAGGCTATATCGTGTCCTTTCTGTTTGTTTCTATTGCCTTATGATGCTGTCGTAAGGCATCTTGTTAAACTTCCGGTCGCAATGCGCCGAGTCTCAGTGTGGCTCCCAGTCCCAGATACCATGCTCCAGTGTCAAACGCAGATCCAATTTCTGGTTCGCCTTCAATTGTCGCACAATCCCATTGACATTTGTTTGTTTATGTTTTTCAATCGTTGTTAATACAACTTTCCCCAACTCAAAAATAAACTTTCATCCTTACATATTTAAATATCGAATGGATAACTTTTTTCACTGAGTTTCTTCCCAAATTGAGAACTCTTAAGGGTATCAGATATGCATTTTGTAAAATATTTTGTAACCATGGAGGCACCACAAGATTAAATATGTTGTGTGTTAGGGCTGAGTTCGTATAAAAAGTCGAAACCCCAAAATGCCTTTGAGCAAAACTAAACAAATTTTTAATTGCGCAACCTACTCTTGCTTAAATTGTCTCGGTGGGTAAATCTATATCGCATTTAATACTTGCGAGTCCGTGTCAGCTTACAATGCTGGAAATCTTCTACAAAAGATACTTGAAATTAGAAAATTATATTCTCGAATAAGCAGAATGATTTTATGGATATTTCATTCCAATTCAACAGAAATTTAATAAACTTGGAGCTTTGTTTTTATTTGGCTTGGAGTAGAATAAGAGCCTGATACATGAAGCTTGGTATGTAGATTTCCAGACAGTTAGTTATATGTTTCCCCATATTGTCCCGCCCCCTTTAATGGAAAAGCTAATTTGGATGTACTTAAAAGAGGTAATTAACCTACATTATATCAATACTGAAGAGGACTGTATGAACATAAGCATACCAACATAATTTATATTCATAAAAGCGCCTTTATGACTTCTTGCAAATATTTATGCATATTAAAAAAGTATTTAATGTTGCATTTCTTTGCCTTCGTCATGTATACTTTGCCACCGAGTGGCAATGCTCCCCTTTCCGGTTCCCATCTCACCTTGCCCCTCATTTGGGCTTCGTTTTGCTTGCTTGAAAGCTTCCCAATTAATTGTATGCCGAATTTTGCATTTAGTTAAAAATTCATTATATAAATATTTTAATATTTACGGCTGGAATTTAAATAAAATATATCTTATGCCATCCCAATGCTTCATATGTGAAACATAAAGAGGCTCAAGTCGGGAGCTCCCGACTAGGGAATACCCTAAACTCCAAGCCTGCTTGCCATCGCCTCTTATCCATTCCAAGAATTCGGTTTAGAAGAGAAAACACGTGTAAGCAAACCTTTTCTTAAACAACTTTTGTGTTTCTTAACCGATCTTGATGAAATTTTCCACAGGTGATCTTAGTGTGCTTTAGAAGATTCGAATTATCAAAAGGACAATTGCATTTGAACTGTGACAATCAAACTAAAGTTTTTAACTAAGGTTTATTTTTCGGCTTCAACATTCTCACAACAAGGCTTTGTGATTGACTTTCAATATATTTGCAAATGCACGTAGACTCCAAGGTATATTTGAACAGATTGCAATTTTTCAGAATTGTTTGAGTATAAGGATATCAACAGCTTTCATTTTAACTTGTGCCTTCTTCTCGCAAATATTTATCCGCTTTAAACGTGTATTTTATGTTACATTTTGCATAAGTATTTCTTTGCCACAGCCATGGAAATTTCGCCGCTGAGTGGCACCAGGAAAATGCCAGTCTCCAGTGATAAGGCATGCATTTGCTCGTCTCCTATACCCCCGCCCCCTCCCCCTGCACCGTTCCCGCCCCGCTCTGACCCTCATGCAGTGCTCAGCGATGGCGCTGGTAATATGTGGTTTTCTTCTTGTTTGCTTAAAGGCTTCCAAATTGTTTGTATGACAATGTTTGCATTTTGTAATAAATTCGGTTTAAGAAATTGTTCAACATTTATGGTCTGCGCTTAAATTAAATATTTTTATATCATCCTAAGCGGGTTATTACATTCACAAGGCAGCAGGTATGAAAGAAAGCAAACTTACTTTAAGCACATGCTTAAAACTTTCAGAAAATCTACAAAACTTCTACTAATCAGCAACGAATTCATTATGAAAGAACAACCTATAAAAGAATTAATACGTGGCACCCAGATATTTTGAAAGTCCATTTGTATATGTTTATAAAGATAGCATTAATCATATTAAATGCGATTGTATACGTTGTGTAGCCGTATCCGATCTACTCGTCGTCCGTCCGTCCGTCGGTTTTTAAGTGAGACTTTGAAAATATGTTTGAAGCCTATCGGGCAGAACTTAAAACTTCGCCCTTATGAACTTTATCCCGTATTTATCAAAAAGTGTACAAGCCGTGAAACACTTCTCAATCAATCATATTTAAGAAAGGAGTTTGTTCCATCTTTTGGTTTCTAGCTCTCGACTCCCTTCACCCAAACTGCTTGAGTTTGAATTGAGACCAATCAAGTGTTTGAAGAAGAGTTCTTTAAGAAGTTTAGAAAAATATGCAAGTTGTTTGCAAACCTGGATTTAATAGCAGCTTAAGATAAAAAAAGAAGCTGATAAGTTATTAAAGTAGCTATACAGACAATATGCCTTGTCCTTGGTATTTGGAGTAAAGAGACTAATAAACAACTTTTCATTCCATCTTCCTAACAAAACTACAAAATCTATTTCATGAATCAAAAATATATGTATAAGTGGAGAAAATTCATGAAAAACTGAAAATTATCTTCAAGTATTTGGCAAACCAATTATATAAGCAAATATTTCCCGACTTGTACACTTGGTTCGTGAAAACGAGCTAGATGACTCTAAAGGAAACACAATTTGTCATTTTATTCAGTCCGCAATTGACCCAAATTGCTTTTTATTAACTTTTACGTCCCGCCAGCTTATATTTCCGTCGCGGCCCATAAAGTCATCTTATTAGATATAAACATTTGTTTCGCACAAGTCGTGAACAATTCAAAACCTGAAAAGGTCCTCTGCATTGTCCAGAATCATAATAATATTATTGCAGTAATTTGGTCAATATCCCTTAAAATGTCACGAGAGAGTCATGATGGGACCGTAGAGTACATAAAAGTTCAAATTTTCAAAGTTCTGTTAACTTTCACAATTCGGATAGCTTGCGAAATGTTAATTTGCGACAAATGCAGCAAAGCTCGACTCATTAATAACTGGTCAGAGTTTTAAACTCCATGTTAAGTTATCAACATATGTGTGGTTGTCTATGTGTGTGTGTGTGTGTGTGTGTGTGTGTGTGTGTGTGTGTGTGTGTGTGTGTGTGTGTGTGTGTGTGTGTGTGTGTGTGTGTGTGTGTGTGTGTGTGTGTGTGTGTGTGTGTGTGTGTGTGTGTGTGTGTGTGTGTGTGTGTGTGTGTGTGTGTGTGTGTGTGTGTGTGTGTGTGTGTGTGTGTGTGTGTGTGTGTGTGTGTGTGTGTGTGTGTGTGTGTGTGTGTGTGTGTGTGTGTGTGTGTGTGTGTGTTTCAGGCATGAATTAAACTGAGGCATGTCCTAAGCCATAGTCATAGTCTTAGTCTTAGTCATAGGCCTTGCGCAGCTTGAATTCAAATCTTGAGTAATTTTTGGGAATGCTTTCATCGTAATCAAATAAGACAGAAACATTTTATTAATTCATGTATAAATATTATATAAATAACGGAGGTAACTTCTTTAACTTTAAAAAAAACATATGCTTTTGGCAGCAACGGTTTCAATGCCTTGCCTTCCGAAATGGTCAAACTAGCATGTGTTTACTTTTTCATTTAGAATGAATGAAATGAAAAAACAAAAGTTTTTTTAAATTGAGAAGGAAGGATATCTTTGGCACGCCAAAAATTTAATACCCTTGAAGACATTTGGAGACACCTGAGAATAGTGAAGTATTGTAAATGCTGAGTTTGATCAAAATATCTTGGAAAACAGAATATACTGCCGACTGATTCTTCCCATAGTGCTAATATACTCTACATAATCAGCAATCAGCCGATTGTTCCTATAACAGCTATATGATATAACGGTTCGATGTTGGCAAGGTTTTTCATATACATAAAGAGCATACATAGTGACTTATAAATGCCGATAAATGTATATGTATAGTATTTCGATCCGGTTCCGTCATATATGCTGCCTGCAACAGAAAGACGATAGTTTTTAAACTAAGGAACTAACTCGAGACAGGCGGACAGACGGACAGTCTAAAACGGGGTACTTCAGGGCCTTAACAAATTTTAGTGAGCTTTCAAGCTTGTAGCTGACCGTTTAACTTGAGCATTAAAAAGGTATTTTTTTAATTGCTGTTTTTTTGGTATTTCCAGCAAACTTTATCATGGTTTTTGTGAACTAATTGAAAATGGAAAAGTTTTCAGTGAAAAGCAGATGCGCTCATGTTGTTTTTTGCCCAGTCCCGGCTCATTTGGAAGCTCAACAGGACTAAACAAAGGTGAATTGAAATGGAAAACCCTGACGTGAAGAAATCCGAGTTTTTTTTATTGTTGTTTAATTTAAGTAAATTTAATGAAAACAACATTAAAAGGGACAAAGGCAGCTCCACAATATATCATCATTCAAAGCAATTTAAGGAAATGTTGAGCACGGTACGTTTATAGCCGGGTTGTAGAGGGTATTATAATTTTGTCATCAGGTGTGCATTCCAGTAGGCGTGGTCAGCATCAACAGCTCGTTTTTGCAATCTACTCTATTAGTTTTAAAGCTGTCTTTATAAAACGTAGATCCGTCGCTTTGTTACAGCCAGTACATGGACTGCAACCAGCCGGAACGGATTACTGTATCTCACAACTGTCATAGGAAAATATGGGTCAAAAATAAAATTATGTTATGAACAACTTTCTTTACAACTTTTATATGAGCCAAATCTTCAGCCCATTTTACTTGCAAGAGGGCTTTGCAGTGGAAAACGACGGAGACTTCGCACGAACCACCCCATCGACCTCCCAACCCGGGTAGGTAATAGGTAATAGATAATCTTAAGTAAAGCTAGGTTAAGATGCTCAAGTATAGTATCAATAAATTAGCTAATAAAAGAGAGAGAAAAAAAAGACACATCATATTTAGATTTCGCTACTTTATTAAATAGCTTTATTTAAATTTTGTAAATATGTTGCCTAAAGCATTATTTTCTGCTGCAAATCCAAACTTAGCTGGATCTCAGATGAAACTTAAGTCTGAAATTGTAAGTCACATGCTGTTGAGCGTGGGATAAATGTTGTCATCTTTATTATTGCAAGCCAATTGTAAACCTAATTAATTGTTTTTAAGCTCCTATATTTAAAGTTTTAATGACACTCTTGATATAAAATTGAAATACATTGTTCATAAAAGAAAAGTTCATCAATGTATCAATGAACATATGTCCAAATATTATACTTTAGCTCCTGCTACACATTCATATATTTCCTTGTATTTAAGTAAGACCCAAAGGATAGCTCAAGATTCGACGAATATGACGATTTTGGACAGTTTCAGACGCTAACTTGGCAAACTGAAAGCAGCACATGCAACTGCTATCATCGTTAAGCTACATAATATGAATTTAAAAGGCACATTAGCTGTACTTAAAATATGTCGCTTATTGGAGCTTGCAATTTGTACTATAATCCCAAAGACTTCCACTTGCGAGCAGGGCCAAAGTATAAAATAATAAAGGTACGAAGCGACCTTAATTTAGCAATATTCAGTGAAGATTTTTGTGATATTAAAAGGGTCACATGGACGAAATCCTTTGCTAAGCGTGCAAAAAGGCAACGAAGGAACAAATGTCTTTGGCTGAGCACACATTTAGCAGAAGTAGCATGTGTGTGCGACTGGCTGATTGGCAGGAGCTTACGGACGTTTAGGAGACAATATTGGAGTATGTTTATGAACTTTTTGAAAACTTTAAACTTTTTCTTGATTTTATCTTTTAATACATCAAATTTAAAATTCATTAAACGATTTACATGAATGCGAGCGCGTATTGCCTGGCCTTGCCGTCGAACGTTCTGTGCTAAGAGCTTAAGAGATTGCCTTTCCTCCAGGTACACGCCCGTGGAATATTCAAATCTACCCGTAGCATCTTAATCTCCATTATTAAAAAATATGCTGAAAGTTCATCAAATAAAGAACCATGTGTTGAAATCAACGGCTTCCGCTCATGTTCGTCTTATCGTGAAAATCTTGAAGCCGGAAAAATTAATTTTTGTTTGTTAAACTTTTGACCCGCATTTTTCAGCCAAGTGCGATGCAATTTGCATCAACTAAATTCTCACAAAGATCTTTTCAAAATGAGTTTGAAACTGATAATAAGCAAATATGTTGCAAATTTATCGCCAAATTTACGCAGTTCCGCGTGGAAATTCCGAAATTGATGAAGCACTTATTCATTACATTTTTATGTAGGGCTTTAAAAATAAGTTTGAAGCCGTTTGGGTTAGAACTTATAAGTTACAACACTTCATTCGTATTTATCACCAAAATTCACAAAGATCTTGGGAAATACATTTGAACGCGAAACTTCAACCAAATCTTTGACCCTTTATATATAGAGATACTTTCGGGTATTCCCCGGCCTTGACCATGGCAACTTTTATACTCTTACTTCCAATTATCGCCCCTGGAAATTAAAATTTAAATGAACTATCTAGAACTCCACACCTTCGTCTTTTTCTTTTTCTTCAACATATTTCAAATATTTCTTCTTTTTCACATATTTATTTGAAATAAGTTTCATCGATTTAGAAGTAAAAGTTGGAATCAGCGTTTTCCACAGTTGGGAGTTGAATTTCCAAAATCGCTGAAACGTAGTCATAATGGTAGAACTTTCAATAATTTTAAGGTGGAAATGGAATTAAATGGAAAAATTTGGCGGAAGATTGAAAACTTTTTGATTAACATCCGAGCGATTTAATTGGTTGGCGATAAGTGATTTTTTGTCAAGAGGAAAGCATGCTGAAAATGCATGTTAAAAGTTTCAAGCGAAAAGCATCGTTCGGGTTGGGCGTGGGGAATACACCAGTTAGTTATACATTATTATGTGTAAAAATTATATACTAGATCTCTAAAAAACTGTTCTTAAAGAAATTTCAAAAATGACATTAGCCGTATTTTCTTGGAACAGATTGGAGCTCCACGACAATTCCTTGGCCGTCAATCTGTTAATAACTCCACTTTCTGTAGCTGAACATTTGATTCCCCCAAACACATTATTGAAAATATCCAAGTTTTTTAAATGACTAATATATAAACATAGAAAAATAGAGGGAAACAGCACCTATAAATGAATTATATTCAGGAAAGCAACAACATTACGCGAAAAACTAAAGGAATACAAAAATTTACAATATTGCGATATATCCTCTTAGTATTAACCATAATATAAGAACTCATAGAGAAGAACATTCCGGTTTATTAAAATGAAGTCAATCAAAACAGAGAAATGAAATTGTAAAACAATGTACAATTCACCGTACAACAGTCCTTTAATAGTTGTTAGACATTCTATAAAATTAACAAAAGTCCAACTAAATAATTTACAAAACTTGCTGCAAAACTTTTTGTAACTTAAATAAAAAACCGATTCCTATGAACTTCGTTATATTCTTTTAGATAAGGATTGACTTAAACATAATTTGCAGTGCAAAAGCGTTTATTTTCAAATTAAACTTACCCTTTTTTGAAATAGAGCAAAAGAAAATTAAAGAAGTTTTCAGATGAGTTCTAAAAACTTTGGATGATATTGAAATTGTCGCGACTTAATATTTTCGATAACTGCACTGCAAAATACACGAAACAAGAAAAATGTGTTAAGGTATGTGAAAAGCACTTCTAGATTATTTGAAACCTGCAGTTAAAAGCGATTTCAAATTGAATGTGTTCACCGTCGCTGGCTTTAGTCCTGCTGCTCTATGCAAGTCTCAGGATATTTCCGCTTGTAACTGCACCGCTTTAGTACCGAAACCTAAGTGAAATCGGCAGCCAAGGCACACGCGATTTATACGAGAGTTTCGTGCTTCACTGTTCGTATCAAAGTGGACGAGGATTCAAAAGATTTCAACGGAGTAGTACGTGTATATTCTCGTGCTCGTGCTCGTGTGCCGTTCGTGTGTGTGTGTGTTTGCCGTTCGAGTGTGTGTGTGTGCCGCTCGTGTGTGTATGCTGTCGTTCGTATGTGTGTGTGAAGTTCGTATACGTGGTTGTGTGTGTATGCTGTCGTTCGTGTACTTGTGTGTGTTTGTGTGTCTGCCATTCGTGTGTGTGCTTGTGTCTGTGTGTGTGCGTATGTGTGTGTGCTCTGTCAGGTAAATGCCGATGGCACGAGTAACAAAACGAACGCCCACGACATTGACGATGATGCCTGCATGATTGTGCGCAGTCATTGTTGGGCTGTGTACTTGCCCCATTTGGTTGGGAGCGAGCGACCACCCGTCGTATGAGCAATGTGCAACACGTGGTGCAGCGATGGCGTCGCTGCCAGCCCAGCGACGACAACGAGCCACAACATTGGGCGAGAAGAGTGCGTTCCCTTATCAGAGTTTATCAGATGGCAATTACGCACAATTATCGCGCATACGTTTGTCACGCGATCTTATCAGCTAGCCATCTAATCAGCACCAGATTATTTTCAATTAGTTGCATATTTGGCAGCCGTCAACCGAAATCTAATATAAATCCCAGGCCCTATGGCTGCCAAATAGTTTTGGCTTATTAATTCTTTGGCAAGGTAATTATCGCCCTTATCTAATTAGTATTGTACCAATATGTTTAATATTTGGCATCACACCATTTCGTACATGTTTATTCATGCTTAATCCCTTTAAATGCGGGGCTATCAATTTCATCTAGACAGTCATTATTATAGATACAAACTTTTACTTATCTGGTGGCATTAAACATCTATGTGCATAAGGTCATGGGTAATGCAATTGGTTTTATTTTTGTGAAAATTATCAATGTTGAAATTGCTTAACCAAGTCTACAATGATCATGAATGATCATCCTTTAAGTTCAGAACTCTCTTTTCTGATCGGATATATTATGGTCGGAGTGAGTATTGTGTTATTATTCGTTTCTCAATAAACAAACTCACGAATGTTGAGATCTCTGTGCTTCCAACATATGGACAATACGTTGGCAACATTGGAGTCTCATTTATCGTGTTTAGAATTTATGTATTTATATAACGCGTAGAAGGAGACATCTCCGATGAATAAAAATAGCATCCGTTGGGTATGTCGAATATGCTTCTATCATAGGCTACATTGCAAATGATCTTGACATAAAAGCGCGCACAAGTATGCAATATAATACTGGAAGTTCTTCAGGGCCTTGAGAAAAGTGTTCGATTTAGATTAACTTTTGGCCGTATCCGAGATCAACAACCAAGAGCAAGCGTCAAAAAGACTCTTGTGAATACAAACGGAAATATTGTACGGATAAAATGAAATGTCTTGAGCATAAGCAAAATCAATAATGTTTATAAAGTTCGCTTCGATAAATAAAATTAAAGGTAACTCTCTCGTGAACTCTGGTTCAATAAGACCATAATCAAAGAGAGTGTTTTGAAGAGCATAAGAAACGTGGAACTTTTGGTCTTTGATGCTTTAAAGCAGAAGTTACTGCTAAAAAGTTGCAGAAGAGCCAGAAGTATTAAGTCGTCCCTTGTGCTCAGATCGATTACTTTGCTCTGTTTGGGATATGCTTTTATCAAATATTTTGATACACATTTTGAACACTGAACGATGTCAAAAGATGACTCTGCTCTTATATATGAAGTCGCTGAAGCTCTAACGCAATGTCGCAAGGATTTGAACAAGCAAAGCAGATCCCAATTTCATAAAAGATAGTTCTCGACGGAGTCATCAAGCGATTTCTTCATTTATACTTCAAGTTTTGCATTGACTACAGAAAGTTAAACAGCATGGCTATAGTGGATTATTTTCGATAATGGAAGAGATATTGGAGAAGAAGTCTACTATAATGAACCATCAATATATACCCGTTGAAGAGCAGAAGCAAGTCGTCGTTTAATAAAGCGAATTTGGTCAACTCTGACGGCTTATTATTATTAATGCCTCGGATTATGCCGGGATTTTACGATAAATATTTAAACGTCTCTTAATTAAAATGGAAGAAAGAATTTTAAAAATGTGTTTAAGATCGATCGATAAGACACCTGCTGTAAGAATTTCAGCTTACCAGCTCGTACTGAACGTGGTTTGATCACCAATAAGTCAATCAGTCCGAATAATAATCAGTCAATGATAATAATAATAATAATGATAATAATAATAATAATAATAATGATAATAATAATAATAATAATAATAATAATAATAATAATAATAATAATAATAATAATAATAAGATAATAATAATAATAATAATAATAATAATAATAATAATAATAATAATAATAATAACAATAATAATAATAATAATAATCAGTCAATGATAATAATAATAATAATAATAATAATAATAATAATAATAATAATAATCATAATAATTATAACATTAATAATAACAATAGCAATAATAATTATAACAATAACAATAGCAATAATAATAATAATAACATTTTCACATATTATTTAATACTTGCCGACCGGGAGACCGAATCACAATGTTATCCATGTTAACGTAAATATTTTGTAAACTTCCTTGTACTAAGTAACACATTCAATTCAAGAATATCTGTTTTTTTCAGATTGTCTTAATATTTTATTAATTTATATGCACACTCTGTTCAACCTCATGTGAACCGCAATGAATAAGTGAAGCAGTTATTATATATACCTTTCAGCTTAACGATGGTGAGCTAATACGACTTTGTTTATACATCAATTTTATAAATATTATCAATATATATATATAAATAAATATTTAAATATTTTAATATATACTTTGAGCTTAGGCATATAAGTATTATATATAAGTGTGTGTACGTATGTTGGCGTGTGTGTGTGTGTGTGTGTGTGTTAGTGTATGCGTGCATGTAAGTATGCTTTTATGTATATATGTATGTATGCATGCATGTTTGTTTCCTAATACCAAGCTTATTAGTCGCTGGGTTGCAAATTTAAATAAATCGAATTCCTATCAAGTGCTCTTCTCCTCAATTCTCAAAAAGTCATGCTCTGCAGTTTTTCATGCTTAGCGTAGTGTAGATTTTTGTTTTGTTTTTTTCTTGTTTTTGTGGTTTTTGTAGAGAGTAAGAACAAACAGTTTAATATATAGATAGGTATAATGTTGCCAGGTTCAGATGCCAAATTGATCAAGAGGCCAAACCATGAAAAAGAGCCAAGACTCGTGCAGATCTGATGAGATTTGACCAAGACATTTTGACCTATGTCTGTCTATATGCATGCAAGTATGAATGAATGAATGAATGAATGTATGAATGTGTGTATGTAATTTTGTATGTATGTATTTATATATATATATATGTGTGTGTATATGTACGTGCGAATACATATACGTATGGATGCAAGTAAATTGTCATCTAAAATACAATAGCCGACCAATTTATCTTGTTGCGCGGCAAATTTAAATTAGAAAAGGTATTATACTGCCCACCTCCTCGATTCTCAAAAATGTAAGTGAGGCTTCCAAACTTCACCTCTGAAACGCAGGCGGCTTTAACGCTGGCAGCTGAGGCCACGGAGGGCCAGGAGGATCACCCAGGGGGCGGAGCAGGAGGCGTATGTTTGTAGGTAAGCAGATATGTAGGTGTGTGTATGTATATATGTATGTATGCATGTATGTTTGTATGTATGTAAGTATGTACGTATGTACGTATGTACGTATGTATGTATGTATGTATGTATGTATGAATGTATGTTTGTATGTATGTATGCATTCATACATGCACATATACAAAATAAACATGTATGTATGTACAAACAGGCATACAAATGTATGCAAAAAGCTTCGCCCATACAATGTTTTAGTCGCATTTCTACCGAAGAAGCCTGGATTCTGCAAAAAGTGTAAAACACGGTTCGAATGATATTCGAGTAGATCTTTTGAAATAAATTCGAACACAAATCGTCACCCACCAAATCCCTAATCCCCATTTCCACAAGGAGGAATTTGTCGAGGATTTGTCGAGAAGTGCGAAACACCCCTGAAATGAATTTCAACAAAGATTTTTGAAATTGAGTGAGGCCAACTAGATGGTAAACAAAAGAGTTTCGTACGTATGTATATATATACATATGTAAATATATGTATACATATCGACGTTCAAAAATTGTTTATGGCAGCAACGGAAGCTGGCAACTCACGTATGCCGATGCGGCTGATAAAAGCTTTACAATGTTTTCGTTAGGGCCGTCGACAACGTGGTCAGCGCCAAATGTCCATAAACTGAAATAGACGTGATTTAAATCCCTGGAGTATTTTCATGGCCAACACCTCGTCAGTTAATAGAACACACAAACATATAAGCACACATGTACCATACATCCTTATGTATGTTTGTGCTAATATATGTACATATGTATGTATGTTGGGCTCGCATTATCAACTGTCAAAGTTGGGCAACACGTTTTGGAAGAGCATTTGGCTAATTAAGTAGCAGGACTTATGCAAGTCTAAGGATACTTTTGGCATGTATCTGTTCATCTTTATGTGCATATGAATATGGCAGGTTGACCTTTCGACCTTGAATTTAGTTTAGCTCAGATAAATTAGCACAAAACGCATGAGGATTGGTCCATCCATCAAAAACTTCAAAGACTTTTGTCTGGTAATAACCAACATTTGACGTCAGAAACTGGGATATTGCGTCGGAAAAGCTAATTTATGTATTAGACATGGTTATTTTATGCACGCGTTAGTCGAATCTTATGGAAATCACGGAGTGCAGTGAAGTGCATTTCACTTTACCATGACAAGGAACGCCCGCGGCGAAAGTGTTGTCATATTTTGTAAACTTATACGTTATGGCTACCAACTGTGTGTGTGTATGGGCGATAGTGGCATGTGCATATTTTGATGTTGTGGACAGCAGCGACCACGAGAGCACAAAGCAAAGGCAAGAGCTAAAGCCATGTCAAGTTGTCCTTTGAATTTCCAGGACATCGACTCATATGCATATATTGCCCATATGGGGCTTTTGGACTGTCATAACTACAATGAACATTATTCTCATTTTATCGAGCTTAAGTGTACGGGCAATATCCGATAGTCTATGAAAATACGCATTAATTTTTATACCACGTATCTGTTCAATAGGCGAATAGAAAGAAAGAAATGGGTATGAATAAAAATTAATAACCACACTCGTACGACTAAATTATGCAAACGCGAAACAATTCACGTTTGCGTATTAAATCTAGCGCACAACTTGATGGGTTTTCCATCAGGTAAAAACAGAATCATTTGATATTCTCTGATATGGTTGGGATCGTGGGTAATAAATAATTAATTGCATTCTTTACATAGTCTTTCTACTTTATCTCTTCTAAACCTCCTCCTTTTATTCAATTCCCTGCTCCAATACAGCTTCAGCAGGACCAACATGAATTTATTGCAACTCATCTAAAGCCAAGAAACAGTCCACAGAAGCAGTCCACTTTCTGAGTAAACGTCTGCTTAAGAAACCCAAGGAAACCCAGTGTGTGGTGGCTAGAACTATCTTAGCAGTTAAGTCTATCAAACTCGACATCCTCTTCCTGCATTTTCAATTATGATGTATCCTTATCATATATATATATGCACACACTGAGGTATAAGGACCTGCAAACCAAATAAAAAGTTCGTTATACTTTAAGTCATCTAAAATTTAATGCATGTAAAATATATAATGAAAAACAACAATCTATACGTTTGTGAGTTGTATTGACCGACAGGTAAACCATTATCAGCCTCCTTACATCAACTAATTCTTTATTACTTAAAACGCATCCAATTATATAAACAGTACATTATAATGTATATCAAAAGTAAAAAAATGAAGACAAATAAAGAGCACTGAATCTTCAGCTAATTGTCTTGATTTTCCACTTCATCATATTCCTTGCTTATTCCCTATTTTAGTCTTCAGACGCGTTAACCTTTTTAAGCGCCGAAGTTTTGCGTACTTTTTTTGGCGGCACATCGGTCTCCTCGATACTGTTATCGTTAACCACTTCCTTTGAATCCGCAGCCTTTAGAGCATTTCGCTTCTCGCGCAGCTCTGCCTTACGCTTCACCTGTTCGGAAGTTAACTTGACGAAGCCAACGTCCTTGGTTAGTGCGAATTTAGTTAGCACTTCATTCGCCTGTTTCTTCAGCTTGAGCATCCGCTGCTCCCGTGGACCAACTACGTACGGCGTGTCCGCGGGTGGAGCACACAGGCTGACGTACAAGGGCAGCGCCGATGTTCCAACAATGTCAATCTTTAAATACATCGAGCGTATGTTGGCTAGCCCGCCGGGGTACTGTTGCTGCAGCTGCTGTATGACGAGCAGAATGTTATCTGTAAGCTGTTGGCCGTTGTGCTCATGATTGCCGACGGGTATGGTCGTTAGATCACCCTTCCGCAGCTGTCTGTACGCAGTTCGGCAGAGAGCACGCGAAATCTCCTTCGGCAACTGGTCTTCTTTGCTCAGACGAACCGCGTGCAGCACATTACGGGGCTTCTGAGTAGCCTACATATAATATTGTATAACGATTAAAGCAGCTGTAACAGAAAAAGTAATAGGTAACTCACCTTGCCAAGAAAAGCGCTAGCCTGGCCAGATATGCGTCCATCGCAGAGCAAGTAGTCATAGCTATTGAGGAACTTGCGCTTAGCCTCAAAGGTTCCCATATCGTTGTGTAGGCGATTAAACGGCACTACCGTTAAACGCTGCTTGACGCCTTGCTCCCGCAACAAATCCTCATAGTGCTGCACGGTCGGCTCATAGTCACAGCGCGCTCCGCGCTGCAAGTCGGTCACAATCAGAGCAACGTCATCCTCGGCTCCGACTAGCGAGTGCTTCAGTGCCAACTTTGCTACTCGCTTCGGGCAACTGGGTATCTTATAGCTGCCCACCTGTAGCATATAGCGGTAGTCGCTGAAAATGGGTTTTGCCTTGTGGTTTTTCACCTCCTCGGCCACCTGGCTCATGAGCGCGGAGCACACCTTTTGCACGTTTGATTCGCTGACAATTTCATGAAATTTATCCTCGTCAAACGGATTTAATTCATAGTTTAGCTCCACGTCTTTCTGTGCCTTCTTTTTCACGACAATTGGTTTTTTCGCACCCATTTCTTTCACATTTTTATTTTTCACAGCCTTCGACAGTTTTTTTGGAGCCGGCTTAGCCTTCTTCTTTTCCGCGAGTTTCTTTATTGCTACTTTTGGTTCTTTTGCCAACGGTGGCTGCTTCTTAGAACTCCTTGTAGTTGGTGCAGCAGACTTGTTATCTTGCTTCTCGGACTTCTTGTCGATTGCCACTTTTGTTTTGGCCTTCTGCTTCTCCACGGATTTCAATGTCGCTTCCTTTTCGTTCTTGTTAATTTTAAGTGTTTTTGTCATTTTGGGGGCAGCCACCGGCACAGCCTTTTTGACTACTTTTGGAGCAGCCGGTGATTCTGGTGGTGCCAAAACCAACGGCTTCTTCGCTGCCTTCGACTTTTGCGGCAGTTTTACATCTTTGAGCTTGGCCACAATTGCTTTTGAGTTTTTTCCCTCTAGAATGGTTTTCATGTTTTTGGCGTCAACTTTAATTGGGGAAGATTGTTTTGCTTTTGATGTAAGTTTGCTTTTGTTGACTTTTTGTTTATCCTTAGAAACACCGTCATCTTTGGTTTTTTTCTTTAGAGATTTTGGCAATGGTTTTTGTACTTTTACCATGACTGATTTTAAAAAGCGGAAAAATTGAATACAAAATTCGCTGGACAACACGTGCAACTGTATGAAATTATCGTACAATGTGCCTAATCGCTATCGTTTTCCTAAATATCGATAAAAACAGTTTCGATTATTGCTATAGTGCTGCAAAACGTACTTTCATATTTGTATCGTACTAATACTATTTTTATTTCTCAGTACTTAAAGTAAAGAAATATGCTTTATAATATATTAAAGCCACATCCTGTGCAAAAATGTGTGTGCGTCATTCGCACGCTTTAAATAGCATTATCATATTCCTATTACTGTAAAGGTCGACTAAAAATATCCCAAGCGATAGCACAAGTGCCTAATTGCCCCAGACCAAGTCCTTGGGAATACACACGCCCACAAAATTCGGTCTGCTCGACGCATGTCGTCTCCCATGGTGCCTCAAATTATAGTTTCCTAGAAACCCAGCTTAGGATGCGACGTATTTATTGGCACGTGACGAACGCTGCGCGCCTTAGTTCGACGTCATGAAAACTAGAACCAAAGGCATTTTTGCTTTTGATATTATATGAACATATATAATTATCATTTATAAGTTATTTTTATGGTCACAATTTCAGTTTTTTTGCATTGACTTCGGAAGTGGCCTTTTTGGGACGTTTACTGCCAGTGGAAGCTGGCGTGGACGATGTTTTGTCCTGCAGTTTATTAAAGAATGCCTTTGAGGATTTCAGTGCGCCCTGATCATTGCTCACGGTAATCTGCAATTAAGATATTAAATATATAGATATAATATAAAATTTATAAATCTCGTGCTAGCGACCAACCTTATGTACGTTGCGGCTCTTGGTTATAGTTTTGAGCAACTTAGCGTTTGTTTCGCGTTGCGTAGGTGCTTTGCCCTCCTTGGCGCGCTGCAGTTCCCGCTGTTCGATTGTTGAATTGATAGCGCGCTGTTTTTGCTTCTTCTTTCGACGCTCGCGGTTCTTATCGGTGCGTGTACGCTCTGTCTTGCCCAGCGGAGTGTGCTTGGGACCACGGAATACCTCCTCTGGAGCCAGAAGCTTGACATCGCTGACTGCCAGTGGGGCAACCTCTTCCATCTGAACGGCGGGCGTGTTAGTGACAATTTTTGCTTCGGGCGCTACTGGCTTGGGGGTGAAATGGAAGTTGGAAAGTGCATCAAGCTTGAGGAATAGTGAGCGCATTGCACGCTTAATTTCTTGGTGCTCCTTTGGCTCCGGCGCCGTGCTATCAGCCTCATCTCGATTGGGATTCAACTTTTCCAGCTCGCGATGGTATTGCTGCTCATAAATTTGGGCCAGCGACTGCTTTGACTTTTCCTGATCAAGCACAAGTTGCTTGCGGTATTCCTGAGGAGTATGCACGGGTCGCACCGTGCGCTCCACATCGTCCCAGGCCTTGTCGCGTATGCGCTGCTTGATTATGTCCTCGAGGGTGCGATTTTGCTCGTCGGTAAGTGGAGCTGAGGGTCGCGCCGTCGAGTCAAATTCGAGTATCTCCTCTAGCAGTGAGTTCTGGGGTCGATTTCCTGCTTGCACTTCACCCTTCAGCTGCCACGGCTTCTCGCCCAGCACCACATCCTCATAGTCTCGTATGCGCTGCAGCAGACGCGCCTCTCGCATTTCATTGGACGACTGTGCCTCCATTGTAGGCTCCTCAGACTCATCCTCGGAGCTTTCGTGGTCGGATTCCGACTCGGCATCACTAGCAGGCTGCACACCACTTTGGGCCACAAAGTCAGCCTCGTCGATTTCACTCGCTATATCCTCCTCCTTAGAGTCATTATTATTGGGCTCATTTTCTTCTTCATCATGGTCGCTTTCGCTTTCATTAAAGTAGTCTTTTTCTGTGGCTGTTCTTAGTTTGTGCGCCTTTTCCTGCAATTCGTCATCCATCTCGAAGAAATCGCCAAAGGTCGCATTAGCGCCATCCTCGTCATCGTCTGAATCCTCGAGAACTCCAAAGTCTTCAGCGAAATGATTAATGCCCCCAGTTTCATCTACCGAATTATTATTTTTGTGCTTCCGCATCTCTTTGGCATCTTCCTGCTCCAGAAACTGCTTCATTTCGTCCAGCTTAAAAAATGTGTCATCGACCACAGAATTTCTGCCCTTTTTGGACCGCTTTGCCTTGATTTGGTTGGATTTTGTTGTTGACTTCTGTTTATCAATATTATCAGAATCCTCCAACTCTGATTGATGCTCCTCATCTTCGGCTTCCTCCTCCATGCTATCCTGCTCACTTGGCTGCTCATTCGGATCCTCATCATCGTCCAGTTCGATGCCCAAATGCTGCTCCCCTATGTCTATCAGCTGGGCAGTTTGTTTTGATAGATGTCCGAGCACAATATTATTCCGCATCTCAAGCTGTTGCCAAATTTGTTCATCGTCCATATCTTCCAAAACAAGCTTAGAAGGGACGTCTTGGCTACTATCCACATTGTTTTTAATGCACACGTTATATGTTTGCTGTATTAGCTGATATATGGCCTCAATGGATTCCGTTTGGGGCCTACACCAAAGGAAAAAAAAAGATCGTATTAGCAACACGTGCGCTGTAGAAACAACATAAACTTACTTTAGGTATCGATCCGGTTGCTTTACCAACTGCTCAAAGTTTTCTGCTAATTCCTTAAAAGTATCTCTCTTGGACTTCTTCTTTGAAAAAACATTCCCTTCCATTTCTGACTTGTCAACTTTAACAACTTATTTTATAAATAACAGACCAAAAGCGCAACAATATGACTTTAAATTCCAAAATGAACAAAACGTCTCGAACTAAATGAACAATTTGTTCGTTCACCAGAATTTGAACGGTAGCACTTAGTTCATCAACGGAACTAAAAAAAAAATATTTTAAAAATATCTCACAAATGTTAATTTAAATTATAAAAAACTCCAAGAACGTGATCATATGTGTTAATTTTGACAACTTTTTGCATAATATAATAAATTTTGTTCCAATAATAAAGGTGGATTAAAGCAAGTGAAATGCAAAATAACAAAAGTTGTAAATTCGGCAGAAGTCTTATAACACTTTACTAATCCAATGATAATTTATAATTGTTTAAAATTGTTATATCTAAAAGTGACTTGATTTTTAATAAATTTTGAATATCTCTGTTTTTTCGACAAGCATACATCGGCAGTAATATATATCGATAAATTTGTTTAAAAAATACCAGAACCCATACAATCGACTCAAAAGTGTTTAAGTTTCTAGTTCACAGCCGACTAGTCGATTTGGTGGTTGCTGAAGTTATCGATATCCATGCTGTACCGCCGGAGTTTAGTGCAATTCAGAAAAATGTCCATAAAAGCTGCGCTCATTGATCTTAGTGGTACTCTCCATGTGGAAGATGAGCCAACGCCTGGCGCTGTTGTGGCGTTGCAAAGGTACTTAAAGCTGTGAGATAAATATAAATGATAATAATGTACATAAATTATCTTGCAGATTGCGCAGCAGCGGCATAACCGTTAAATTTGTAACAAACACCACAAAAGACTCGAAAGCGACACTCTACGAGCGGCTTGTCAATATTGGCTTCAAACTGGAAGTCGCAGAGCTTTACAGCTCATTGAGCGCGGCAGTTGGATTTGTGTCCAAGGAAAAATTAAATCCGTTCTATTTGCTTACAAACGATGCACGCAAAGATTTTCCCGAAGAGGACCAGAGCCGGCCTCATGATGCGGTAGTTGTAGGCCTGGCGCCCAATGCATTCGACTATGAGCACATGAATAATGCCTTCAAGTAATTGTTGCGTCAAACGAGAGAAATGTGCATCAGCAGTCGGTCTTGAGATGTTGCCCTCTTTTCTTACAGTGTACTGCTGCAGAATAAAACGCACAAGCTTGTGGCAGTGCATCAGGGCAAGTATTATAAACGCGCAGATGGGCTAGCGTTGGGACCAGGCTGCTTTGTCAAGGGATTGGAGTACGCGACGGGCAGCATGGCGACGGTTATAGGCAAACCAAATTCCTACTTTTTCCTAAGCGCCCTGCCTGACGGCCTTCGAGCCGAGCAGTGCGTAATGATTGGTGATGTAAGACACACATAAGATATATTTATGATTGGATGAAATTTGTTAATAAAATTATTGCGGTTTCCAGGATGCAAATGATGATATTGCGGGTGCCATGCAAGTGGGTATGCAGGGCGTACTCGTCAAGACAGGCAAATTCTTGCCGGATGCTCTCGCAGCGATCTCACCGCCACCTACTGCTGTGGTACAAAATTTCGCGGAGGCAGTCGATTGGATATTGTGCAAAAATCAAGATAACTAGTCTTATGTTCAGTTTGGAAACAGACCAGAATCAAAAGTAAGCATTACAATTTTTTAGATCAGAAATGTATATAGCGCGTGCGGTTGTTTTAGAACAGTTTAACTAGAGTTGGAACGTTAATAAATTCTCTGGCAATTTGTATAACAGAATATTGCATTATAGCAGTTGGGGTTACCAAAGTGAACAAGATCCTAGTTCAAAACCTAGCCTAGTGTGTGCTATTTATAAAATGTATTCGTTTGCAACGATATTCTTTCGTAAATGTTATAATTATCGCAATACCGGATTTTCAATATTTTCGACAAAATATTTGTAAGAAGCGAATCTGAAGTAGGTTTTCCTACAGAACCCAAACTCTTGGTCATTAGCCGAACTTTAAACTTTTCGCAATCGTGGTCTTTAATATAATATACCCGATTCTCAAACAACATTCTTTTTCGCCAATAATTAGAAAATTGAAAAATGTTTAATGTTAACTATATAAATAAGCCAAAGTTCACTTGAAATGCAGCATATTTGACCGTTTGCAACAGTCTACAATATTTTTTTTTTTTTCGTGTAATATGAATAGTTTGTTGAGTATGCAAATGTGGTTTTGATTGCGATTTAGTTCAGCTTCGTCTGGGCAAATTTACTAGCCAATTGCACAATCTCATCGACGCGCTCGTAGTTGCTGCCGGAGGCCTGAGCGGATTCGGGTTTGCCGCCACCCTTGCCGCCCAAGACGGGAGAGACATGCTGCACCCATTCGTTGGCCTTCAGACCCTTTTCCACGGCGCTCTTGGGCACCGAGCACAGGCAAAAGATCTTCTTGGAGTCGGCATCGACGGAAACGAACATGGCCGCAGCGTCAGGCAATTGAGAGCGCACCTGCTTTAGAGCAGCGTCCAGCGCCTTGGTATTGTTATAAGCCTCCAGTTGCTGGACCAAAACATTTGCCTGCGGATTGGCCTCACACAAGGCCTTGGCGCGTTCGACAACCGTAACCGAGACGGCGGCACGCAGCGCACGCTCCTTATCATCGAGCGTCTTCTTCAGCGACTTGAGCAGATTGCGCATCTCGTCCTTCTTCACATAGGGTATGGTTGCATGCGAGATTTGTTCGGTTAGTTCGACAATTTGCTTCACATACAACTTGGAATCCTTGCCAGTCTTGTCAGCTTCAATGGTCGCTTGCAGCTTGCTGATTTCCTGCTGAAATGCTTCGGATTTCTTGAGAGCTTTCAGAGCCTCAGGGCCCGTTAGAGCCACAATACGGCGAATGCCCTTGGCTATGGCCTCTTCGCTGCTGATGACAAAGTCCATGATGTGGCCCGAGTTTCTTAGATGGGTGCCGCCACAGAATTCCACAGAGGTTTGCTCACCCGCCTCGGCATCAGGCTGCGCTTCGAGCTGATCGACAGGCACGCCAAACGAGATGACACGCACCGGATCCGGATAGACCTCATCGAAGACCGAGCGGAGGCCGCGTATACGCTTCGCCAACGCCAGCTGCGACTCCTTGGCATAGATGGGCATATTTTTGTACACCATATCGCGAGTCAGTTGCTCCGTTTTGGCGACCTGTTCGATGGTCATGGCCGCCTTGCTGTTGAAATCGAAACGAAGCTTCTCTGGCACCACCAGCGAGCCCTTCTGTTCCGTATCCTTGCCCAGCACCTGCAGCAAACAGTGATTCAGCGCATGCGTAGCCGAATGATTCTTCATGGTTAGCCAACGACGCTCGGCATCGATATGCAGCTGCACTTCATCGCCAACTGCCAGAGTGCCTTCGACTACGCCAATGTGGAGTATGTAGCCGCCACGATTGTAAACGCGATCCACCAGAAATTCATTTGCCTCATCGTTCAGCTTGACAAGCGCGCCCTGATCATATATCTGGCCACCGCTTTCCGCATAAAAGTTCGTCTTGTCCAGCACAATGCCGGCCTTCTGGCCGCTGCTGATCTCTTGGACAAACTTATTCTCATACCGCAGCGCGACAATTTTGCTGGTACACTCGCTGTAATTGTAGGCGGAGTCGCGCTCGTTGGAAACAGCCTCGTACTTGTATTTAAAGGAATCGTTTGTGGGCGGCACGCCCTGCTCCTGCAGCTGCGATATGGCATGCACGTCGAGATTGATCTCTTCGATTTTGCTGGCGCCCTTGCCCTGGGAGAGTATATACGAGTTCTGTTTGGCCGCATCGTAGCCAGCCATATCAATCTGCAGCGACTTCTCCTCGGCCATCAACTGGGTGAGATCCACAGGAAAGCCATATGTATCATACAAACGCCAGGCCACATCGCCGGGTATGGTGGTCTGATTGGCGCCCAGTTTCTCAATGGTACGATTAAGCAAATTGCGACCACGTGTTAGCGTCTTGAGGAACTGCAGCTCCTCCTCGTTAATGATGTCCATAATTTGCTGTGGATCCTTTTTGACCTCGGGAAAAGCATCGCCCAGCAATTCGACGACTGTGTTCACCAGAGTGGCAAAGAAGCCAGGCTTGGCATTCAGCTTCTCCGTGGCATAGCTGTGCGGGCAAAGAAGACATGTTAATTAACGTTGTTTATATATTAACGTATTTAACCAAAACTTACCGTACAGCGCGACGAAGGATGCGGCGCAGAACATAGCCGCGGCCCGTATTGTCGGGATTGCCGCCATCGGCCAAGGCTATGGTTATGGTGCGAGCATGATCGGCCAGGACACGATAGGCCATATCGATGCCATCGGCATCGTCGGCGCCAACGCGTCCTTGGTAAGCCGGTGCACCAGTGCCCGCCTGTATGGCATCAAAGAGCGGCACAAACAAATCAGTATCATAGTTGGAGCGTTTATTTTGTATGACCGAAACCAAGCGCTCGAAGCCCATGCCGCAGTCAATGTGCTTCTTGGGCAACGACTTGAGGCTGCCATCGGATTCGCGATTGAATTGTATAAACACCAGATTCCAAATCTCTAGGACATCGGGATCGTCCTGGTTGACTAGCTCAGGCACGCTGCGTCCGCCAATGCGATCGAAATGCAGCTCAGAGCATGGACCACACGGGCCCGTTTCGCCCATTTCCCAGAAATTATCCTTCATGCTGCCGGGTAATATGTGCTCCGGCTTCAAACCCAAATCCAGCCACATTTGCTTACACTCCAGATCCGGCTCCAGGCCACTGGCAGCATCGCCGCCAAAATAGGTCACATACAAGCGATCCTTGGGCAAATTCAAACGAACCGTAAGGAACTCCCAAGCCCAGGCGCAAATCTCCTTCTTGAAGTAGTCGCCAAACGACCAATTACCCAACATTTCAAAGAACGTGTGATGGTAAACATCCTTGCCCACATCGTCCAAATCGTTGTGCTTGCCGCCAGCGCGAATGCACTTCTGCGTGTTCGCTACGCGCACCCATTTGGCCATCTCACTGTTGGGATCGGCAGTGCCCAGGAAAATCGGCTTAAATTGATTCATGCCGGCGTTGGCAAACAGCAGCGTGGGATCATCCAACGGTATCGTGCTGGAGGAGTGCACATAGATGTGCTGCTTCTCCTTGAAGAAGTTCAGGTAGGTATCGCGCACCTCCTTAGCGGTCAGGAACTTCATGATGTTCTTTTTAATGATATTAACTGTGGACGTAAAATTGGAGCACGCAATACAAAGGTTAGTTTTGGCCAATTGCCACGCGACCAAACTGTCTGTGTGTACGTATACTCAATGCAAATGTGAGAAAGTGCACGAATTTAGTTTTAACGTGACATAATTGTATAAAATTCAATCGCAAACCTTTCACAAAGCTGTTTTTTTTTTTAATACGTAAACAGCTAAATTTGCATTTGTATTAGTGGAGTATTACTCACGTTTATGAGAATTTGGTGCAAATACAAAACAATTTCGTCAACCGACTGCAACAACGTGTAAGCCGAACCGATTTCAATGCGGCAAGTTCAGAAAAAGAACCAGTTCAGCCGGCAGCTAGTGCTGAGCAATATCGGCGAGCCTGTGACTGAGGCGCTGTGAGAGACATTTGCTGAATATTCAAAGTAAACAACACTAAGGGCAGTGTGATGGCATTGTGTGTGTGACTGGTTCACGATTGCAGTCACATCTGAATTAAAGTCGAACCAGTTAAGTTAAGCTATTTATCGATGCTTGTCTACTTGGCGGCGAAATATAAATATCCAATTTACGTATGCATACAAAATGTAAATGTATTTATAAGAAAATAACAATTCAATTAGTTAACGTATTTGTACATTTATTGTTAATAATCCAATCGCGGTGGCATATGCCTTGCCTCCAGCTCGTGCTCGATTTCCTTCATTCGCAACAATAAATTAAAGTTTTGCTTCTCCTCTTTGCCGGTCAAATACATGGTCAAAAATGCTTGTACTATAATTATTGTGCTAAGTGCGGGTATAATTGGTCGCGTAAACTTATGATACAGCATTAAGACCTCCCTGGGACTTTCCGTTATAGAGGGCAGTCGGTAGGTATAGCATCTGGTTGCAAACATGAATGCAGCAAATGGTGCCAGTATCGTGGGATAGACAACACCTAAAGCTGTTTGGAAGGCGGCACTGCGCACTTGGGTGCACACAGGACACTCGGCTAGAGGATTTAGCAGTAATGGACGCTGTATAAAGAACTTGTGGCTCAACATTGTGAATATCGCAGGCACAGCCACTATGGGCAAGTAGCTGGAGAGGCGACCATTTGCGCCAAGACGCAGACGTGTGCGGTAATGGTTATTAACGTAGGCGCCCGTAGCTGCCGCTAAGGCGCTGAGTATGCCGGGCGTATACCGCAATGACCAGCTAAATACAAACGTAAAAAGGGTATCAGTGGTTAGGTAAGCGGCATGAATTGAGTACATACACATCTCCAAGTTTGTCCCAGGATGTTATGATCTTCCACTGATATTGCAGAGCCTGCTCTTCCGTTATGACAACTGCATCGGCTGGTAGTTGATCGGGCTTGGCGCGCGATAAGGCCATACTTTAATTAATAATCAAAATAAAATGCACATCAGTCGCACGAGTACCTATAGAAAAAACAGCTGAGCGCCAATGCTGTGGCAGTGTTGTTAAACGTCAACAGCGTCATTCACTTTCAACCGGGCTGTAAATGTTTAAAAACTGAGCAAATTTATTATTTTCTTTTACATAGATTATAAAAATGCCGCACAAGCGCAAAACACGATTTCAATACAATCCAAAACAAGTATCGCGTCGCGTGCAGCTAACGACTTCAGCGCCCAATGTTTGCGTTAAACCCGACAATGGCTCGCATATAGAGAACATAATGCCTGAACAGCGACCGGTGCAGCAAAAGGCGGCTCCTCAGGCAGCTGGCAATAAATTTGCAGTGCCACAGTTTAACACAATGGTACGCAGCCAGGCTGAGGTAGCCACATTGCAGAAGATGCGCGTTGTTGCAACTGGTCCGGAATTAACGCCACGCAGCAAGGCGGCCATAGCGCCCAAGGTATGCATGAAGATAGCCATCAGAAAACGAGTTTAATAAGGAAATCGTCAAATTCTTTAGCTTACCCAAAAGATGAACTTTCCACAAACCCGTACAGTATTCAGGGATTTGATACCAATTAATGTGAACGATTCGCTGCGTGAAATTGAGCGCCCCAGAATTATAAAAGCCAAGGATCCCAGCAAACCCAATATTGCGGAGCCCGTACTCACCGATTATGTGGAGAAAATTGAGCATGTGCAGCTTCTAATGCCGGAGGCGGAGCTAATAATGGAATTTCCAGTGGAAGAATTTGATTTTCTGCGTGCCTATAGAAAAGTCTATCGCTACAAATAACAACAGATGCTTTTAATTTTAAATTATACATTTAATCATAGCGTATAAATGAAGAATGGATTGTAACAGCGTGTTTCACTTATAAGTTAGCCAATGAAGTTCATGACAACCAAGAACAGAATTACATGCGCAAATATAAAGTCGGCAAAACCACGTTCCGGCGAGATGCCCGCAAATACGGCCTTATTCTGTGGATTCGCCTGCAGACGCAGGCAAACGGCCAGCACAAAGCAGCTCACGGTGCTAATGAAGCCAGACAGAAACGAATTGAAGGGAAATGTGCCCACCAGGCAGCAGTAAACAAATTGTATGATGCCGGTTAGCAGAATGTAGCCCAGGTAGATGTCCACCAGTTTAAGCTTTTTCGGTGTGTTCTGCACGTAGTCGTTGGAGAACTTGGATATTACGCTGCTGATTTCAACCATTTTGATTATTATAAATTTAATGTGTTTTCGGCAATAATTAATTTTATTTTGTTATTAAATGAAACGCAGACACGTCACGCAAAACGACTGGCAACTAGTGTTGCAAGACGCTCTCAAGTTGGTCGTTGCGATGTGAATGGCCAGTAAATGGCTAGGCAAGAAGCAGCAGACCAAGAGTCTTGGTTTTGTTTTGGTTGTCGTCTCGTCATCATTGCTATTTAAAAGGTATTATTTATTAATATGTGCGAATTGAAAATAATAATAATATTAACTATATTGTTTTGATATGGAAATAAAATAACTGTGAAGTATATTTGTTAAAGGGTAATTCGAACTTGCCAGTCAGCATTCCTGCGCGTTCCGTTAATTGTATGTCTGTGTGTGTATGTATTGTGCAATATAAAACAGTTGTGCTTTAGATAGAGTAACATGCGTATGTATATACAGACACAAACAAATATGCATGTATAAGCAACATATGTTTAACGCAAATTTGATTTAGTAACGGTTGAACTTGCTTCTCAAATAACTTGCCATTTGTTCAACAGGAATTCTGCAAAATTCTGCGTTTGCGTCGACATCGTGACCTTGGCTGCGCCACATTCATTGCCAGTGTCAGCAGCGCATAAATAAAATCAATGGAAGACTTAACCCCATTGACAAACCTTCAACAGGTATGTACAAAATAATTGGCATGGCCTTTTCATTTATTTTAATTTAAATTTCTTTTATATTTTTCTTACAGTTTTAGTTGAATGTTTTTATGTTTTCTTAACTGCCAACACAAGCAACGCGACCACTGCCCGCATATATCCAATTACAACAATATCTTATCTACAATTTTTATTTGTAAGTGTTTATTGCATGTCATTAACAACAATTTTTGCTTGTGGGCGGGAGTGCACGGATCTAATTAACAAATGAGTTTTGTATTTTGAGCTTCTCAGAAATGTGAGAATATGAACGTGTGCTTAGACAGTTCGATTCTGGGTATATGTCTGGGTCTGGGTCAGGGTCTGTATATGGGTGTGCGTCTGGGTCAAACACAGGCACGATTCAAATAGTTCTCATTTCGTGGGTTTCATTTTGACTGGGTTATCACTACCTTGCTGTAAACTATCTCTCACGCAGCAATACGCTATCATTTTTGGTTTTCTGGAAGTTTAATATTAAAACAACGAGAAAGAAGGCCTATCTTCGGCACGCCGAAGATTTAATACCCTTGCAGACTCAACCTCTTCATAATGCTCAAAATGGTTTGCCCGCATCTAAGAAGCACAGGGAAAGTAGTTGATGCCGAGCATGGTGAAGATATCTTGAAAATCAAACAAGTTTTCCATGCAAGAGCCTACTTTTCGAACGATCGTTCCTATGGCAGCTATAAGATATAGTTATCCGATCCAGCTGGTTCTGACATGTGCTGCGGTCAGCAGAAAGAAGCACTTTTGCAAAGTTTCATAAAGATAGCTTTAAAACTGAGAAACTAGTTTGCATAAAAAACAGATAGATGGACAGACGGACATGGCTATATCGATTTGGCTGTTGATACTGATCAAGAGTATATATACTTTATGTGGGCGGAGATGTCTCCTTCTATGCGTTCCACATTTCACGACAAAATTATAATACCCTCTGCAAGGGTATAATAAACGCTCGCAAATTAGCACGCTTCGATTTCAATTTACCTTACAATAAGTTCAAAACTATTGATAATGATAAAGTGGTTGCTCGCGAAAATAACACTTCGCTGTTAATGGTTATTATTTCTAAAGAATTCCCATACATTGAAGCCCCATTTATCAAATATTAAAGTAGTTTAAAACGTATTAAAGTGTCCATTATCCGTCGAGATTTTATTTTATATATATATCTTAGAGGCTATTGAGAGATATTTATTATTATTGCTGGCGAAAAGTATATAAATATGTAATGTAAATATATATATTCTTTAAATATCTTTGTTAATTTAAACGTCATTGTATACCAAACGATTCGTTATATTCTGAGCTTGTTGCATTTCCATTTGACACAGTTAGATAACTAACCGTGAACAAAGCCCAAAGCAAATAATAGAATTTTATAATCATAATAAAATATATTTATAAAGTCCGAGTCTACAGACGGTATCAGATAATGTGACAGAAATAAGTTAAATTCCTTATGTTAGATTTGTTTTAGTAGTTTAGTCTTAAACTGTTTCTCAAACGAAAGTATTTCTGGGCGTATTTCAGCTCTGATATTGATTTAATTCATCCATGCAATGAAACACAATTTGACAGCCTATATATTGTATGATATATTCATAATTCTTATCGGCTGTGACTTGTTTTCGTGTCTGAGCCTCTGGCAGGGGGCTGAATATGCCCAAATCAAGTGAGTCACTGGCCTCCTCGATTTGATATCGTTTTATGAATAATGCGCATATGAATATATATATGTATGTTATATGCATATGTATTAGTGTAATCTAGTCGAGCTTCCAACTTGCTGGCCAGCCAACTGGCCGCAAATCAAATCAAGTCCAAGTCCAAGGCTTGGATTCGATATCAGTTAAAGTTGCTGTGGCACACGCAAAAAAATTTTCCACTCCTCCGTTATCCCTTATCACGCATTATCCGAGTCCCTACTTCGACTTTCAGTTCGCCGTAGAGAGAAAACAAAAACTGAGTCAGCGGAAAATTTGCCAGACACAAAAGCGGCGTTTACAGCGTTTCTGTTTTCAGTGTGACTTCAGCTGGCGAAGCGAACGCATCGACTACCTACATACTCTCACTCACGCACACATATACACAGACACGAATACGCAGTTCAACAGCATTCATTGAGATTTATATTCTCTTTTTTTTTATTGGCCTGCTTCCTCAACTGCTCTTACAGATCGCCGATCCCGCAAAGCGCAAGCCGAAGATGTCCGAACGACAACCGTTGCTGCTGCAAAGCGACGCCTCCGATTATGAGGGCAATCGCAGCGGAAACGATTTAATCCGGCCACCGGTGCGCAGCTCACCGCCGGACAGTACGCTGGTCAATGTGCACAGCGAAGACAGCATCGCAGGTAAGTGCATTGCTTTCCATGCTAGAATGACAATTACTTAAAGTGGCATTTGAAATTGGGAAAATTTTCCAAGAGAAGATAAGTCGCTGCGAAGAAGTGAAAATAATAGATCTAGCCGAAAAATCTGTGAAAATGACAAAGTTATATAAGTACGAAGTCAGGAATTATTAAACTAGATGTCTAGATATACGAATTGCTTTGAATCTTGACCTTCTATTTTAAAAACCCTTTTTATAGCTTACTCTTCTTGATTATACTATTCGTAGAAGTCTTTGGATATTTGGCCTGTAAGGATGTATTTGAATATACATAGTATATTGTATTAGAGCCTTCAAATATTATTCGTTTAGATTTGCGAGCCTTCACTGTACTAAAGTCATTCGATTTTGACAAGTTTTCTAGGAAGTTATTGAAGAATTTACATGGGCTCACAGCGTTCTTCGTTGCAATGAAATCATATCCACTTCGAGAGTATTAAGTATACATAAATCATAACTTGGGTACAGCTCATAATTCCGTTTTTTCATGTCTCTCTTTCACCCTATTTCGCACCTGTTTGTACCGCCCACATGCTAGCGAAATATCGCAGGTAAATGCCAAACATGACGTCACAACCAGTTGAAGACCACAACGTGTGTGCGACTCACAGCTGGTCGCATTGATCTCGAATTAATATAAATTATAGTGTATAAATTATGTAGCTCTCCTCCGTATAATAATATTTGACATTATTTAGGCGCTACTTTAAGTAAATGTTATCATAGCATTAACAAATTATTATTTATTTATTAATTAAAATTAATTTTCCTAACACAGTGCACGCTGCAGCCGCTGGCGGTGATGATGAGGACGAGCAGAGCAGCCAAACGGGCGAGGAGCACAGCAAATCCATCTACAATCCCACACATCATCGCACACTGGAGCATCCCACATCGAATTTCGATACGTTGGTGCATCTGCTGAAGGGTAACATCGGCACTGGCATATTGGCCATGCCGGAAGCGTTTAAGAATGCGGGTCTCTATGTGGGCCTCTTCGGCACGCTGATAATGGGCGCTATTTGTACGCACTGCATGCACATGTTGGTCAATTGCTCGCATGAGCTTTGCCGGCGACTGCAGCAGCCGTCTTTGGACTTTTCGGAGGTGGCCTTTTGCAGCTTTGAGACGGGTCCATTGGGCCTTAGGCGTTACTCGCATTTGGCGCGACGTGTTGTCACCACATTTCTGTTCATCACACAGATTGGCTTTTGCTGCGTTTACTTTCTGTTTGTGGCACTCAATATCAAGGATGTGATGGATCATTATTTCAAGCTGGATGTACGCATCTATTTGCTGTTGATGCTTATGCCCATGGTGCTGTTGAATCTTGTGCGCAACTTAAAGTACCTGACGCCCGTCTCTCTGATTGCGGCTGTGCTGACCGTGGCTGGTTTAGCCATTAGCTTCTCCTATATGCTGCACGATTTGCCTGATACGCATACGGTCAAACCAGTTGCCACCTGGGCCACATTACCGTTATATTTTGGCACCGCCATCTATGCGTTTGAGGGCATTGGCGTTGTGTTACCGTTGGAGAATAATATGCGCACACCCGAGGATTTTGGAGGCAGCACAGGGGTCCTCAACACGGGCATGGTCATTGTTGCCTGCCTGTACACCTCCGTTGGCTTCTTTGGCTATCTAAAGTATGGTGAGGGTGTTAAGGGCAGCATTACGCTCAATTTGCCGCAGGGCGATTTGTAAGTATACGATATATTTATGATGTTTTTTTATATAACTCATTACAATTTCGCCCGTTCATAGTCTATCGCAGCTGGTACGGATTTCCATGGCCGTGGCTATATTCCTGTCCTACACCCTGCAATTCTATGTGCCCGTCAACATGGTGGAGCCCTTTGTGCGCAGTCATTTTGATACCACGCGTGCCAAGGATCTGGCGGCTACGGTGCTACGCACGGTTTTGGTCACATTTACCTGTAAGTCAGCCTCAGCGTATAAATACATTTTCCTAATCAGTCCATTTGGTTATTCTTTTAGAGTCTTGTCCGTCTGTTAAGGATTATGTCTGTCTGTTTTATTGAACGCGGCACAGTCAGCCACTAACAAATTATACGATCGATTATATCAAATTACCTATCAGTAATAGCTATGTGTACCAATATCGATAAAAATCGATTTACAGCTGGGGATTTTGTGTACAATTTGGAACATAGTTACTGTATACTAACGATCGTAGTTATGTGAACTAAAAGCTTTCAGTGATAACTCATTAGATTTCTGTGATATCGATAAATATTGATTTTACACTACATTTATAGTTAAATTGTGTCCCATTTTTAAACGAGTTTTTATGAACTAAATGAGATGATATTGTAGATATCCGTACAATGGGAACATGTAGGTTCTTCTTGAGCATTGCCAACTGTCCGTTCAAAAAAGTAGCTAGTTCCACTGCTAAAAATAGCTTTAAAAAACGCTAAACTAGCCTTCTGGAAACAAAATGGCAATAAACAGCGTTGTATTTGTCATTTAGATGCCAAAAAACGGCTGAATCATTTAAAATATCAGCTGTTTCCAAATAGTCTATGAAAATAGCCAAACTCAGCTATAATTTGGGAACAGTTCAACTGTGAGATCTAAATACTTTGCGCGAAAAAGTGTTTGGATCAATTCTTTTATATATCATATCGCTTTCACTATAGAACCTTGATTCGGTTTGCTCTCAGTGTGCTCTCTCCTTAATGTTTAATAGATCCTGAAACTAGTTCACTTTCTTTCCTATTAACTGACACGTGTAATAATTAAAGCGCTTATCACGACCATTTGGCAAGTTTTGATGGGATTAACCGAAGCATTGGCCTCTTTGCATGAATATTTTTTAGGGCTGAGTATTACATTTGTTTTAACTTTGAAGTGATTTCTTTCTAGTTATATTGGCCGCCGTTATACCCAATCTGGGCTCGATTATCTCGCTTGTTGGTGCCGTCAGCAGCTCCGCCTTGGCGCTTATTGCGCCGCCCATTATAGAGATTATAACATACTATAATGTGGGCTATGGTCGCTATAACTGGATGCTTTGGAAGGATTTTCTAATATTAATATTTGGGCTGTGTGGTTTTGTTTTTGGCACTTGGGCGAGCTTGGCACAAATTCTGAATCCGAGCATAGATTAAGTGCACCCAGACTCCACCCAGCTCCATCAGCTCCTCCAATATTTAATGATCGTGTGCGAATTTACGACGAAGGCTTTACTGTAGTCTTTTTACTACAACTCTACGATAAGTTTTTGTTTTTAATTTAGATATTTTTATTTGCGTTTAGTTCGCTTTTGTTGCCCAAGCATCCAAAGACGTTGACGTTAACAGGTGCTTTATTTTGAATCGATTTTGTGTTAGTAATTTTAATATGTTAGTCGATTTTATTTATTTTTATTTAGAGCAAATAATTCTATTAGTACCAGACAATAATTAGCATTTTCTAGGGCTCTAAATTGTTTTGTCTTTTATTTTGTTTTTTGTATTGTCTCATGTGAAGTTGCTTTTGTTAGGGTAAAGTTTTTTCTTTCTGTACATTTTTACTCGAGTATCGCACAATGCCAAAAGTGATTTCGTATAGTATTCCTAAACAATGTTTGTTTAGTTTTAACTGTTTACGGTTTTAGTTTAAGGTCAGCGCCGCTCATTCCAATTGCCAATGGCCGCAACAAATTGTGTTTGAAAATATAACTACGTATATAGCTTAATTAATTTATGTGTGTGATTTCAGGCAACATTATACTCTATACCATTTAGTAGATATATTTATATATATCTAGCGAATATATTATACATACAATAACTATATATATATATACATATACTACATATGCTGTGAAATATGCCCAGTTGTGAGGAACACTAATATATAGTTCTCACAGTTCTTGATAATTGCTGGGCACATTTCACACTATATGTTTAGAGTATATATACATCAATATATAAGTACATATATGCCAGAGATTTGCTTTTTCAAACTCTGTAATTTATGACAACAACAAAATCTGTAATTTCATTACAATTTTCAAACAGTAACTAAAGACAATAAATAATTGCGTTTAAAGTTTGTAAAAATCCATTAAAATGTTTGTCTTTCTCTTCCGCAAAAACTGGACTATGTCCGTACATGGTATATAACAACAATAAATAGATACGTTTGCGAAATATTGATAGCTAACCGCGTCGGGCTTACTTTTTAAGCGCTGACCTAAGAACTAAGTTCTAGCTATCAAAACATGGGAAGCACTACTTGGTTTGATAGCACGGACAGGGACTATCTGTAATCGCAGCTGGAATCTACGATTAAACAAGTGTAAAAATTCTTTGCTAGAAATACAGTTCGAAATATTTACAGTATGTACTAAATATAGAAAACTGAGTGACTTACATCTGTAGAATACATTTTGCTAAGATCTACCGACTTACATATTTTAACGTATTAGATTTTAACTAATAACCATGCAGTTATTTTTATCCCGCAAACGCTTACAAAATATTTAAAACATATGCATATTTCCGTGTTAATATGTTGCTAGATATATAAAAAAAAACAATTTTGATCCACATTCAAAAAAATTCCCAACAAATATTTTTAGTAAAATGATTTGCAATTGCTGAAACTACTGTCATGAAAATAAGTTACAATTGATCTTGGTGCAATGCTTGGCTAGAACGTTTGCGCTTATAATTCCCAAGTGCTGATTCGCTGTCGCTCACGTATATAACGGGGGTTGAGCCGCGCGTTTGTTTGTGTTGTTTGGAAGGAGAGCAAGTTAGCACTCCCCTAGACAAGGATGGAACACACAAACGAACGGCGGGGCACAAGACGATGCCGTTCACAAGTTTTTTTTTTATGAATTATTATACCCTTGCAGAGGGATTTATAATTTTGTCGTGAAATGTGTAACGCATAGAAGGAGACATCTCCGACCACATAAAGTATATATATTCTTAATCAGCATCAACAGCCGAGTCGATATAGCCATGTCCGTCTGTCTGTTTCTATGCGAACTAGCTTCTCAGTTTTAAAGCTATCTTTATGAAACTTTGCAGAACTCTTTTTCTGTTGCACGCAGCACATATGTCAAAACCAGCTGGATCGGACCACTATATCATATAGCTGCCATAGGAACGATCGGTCGAAAATTAAGTTTTTGTATGAAAGAAAATTTTCTTTTTCAAGATATCTTGACCAAACTCGGCATTTCAATATTTCACTCTGCTCCCTTCATTTTTGCAAAATCATATTTACATCGGACTATTATACCATATATCTGCCATAGGAACGATCGGTCGAAAACTAGGTTTTTGATTAAAAACCTTTTTTGTTTATCAAGATACCTTCACCAAACTCGGCATTAACCATTTTCTCGGCATTAAAAGGTTGCAAGGGTATTAGATCTTCGGCGTGCCGAAGATAGCCTTTCTTCCTCGTTATGAGTTCAAAGGAGTGCAAGTAGTTTATAACATAATGCTGTTCGCCTTTCTTTTGATAACCCATTTGAATTAAATCAAAGGGTATAATAATTATGCGCAGGAAAGGATGGCATCATGTCCATAAAAGGTACATACATATTCCTGATCAGGTCGATGACTCCCCATATCAATGATAACTAAAAGATTTTGCTTAGTTTTGTGTGGTCACATAACATTTGAATTTATTTGCAATTTGAGTGCTGACAGAATCCGCTTATTTGCTTGGGCAAGGTTCATACCATTGCCAGGAGGACCATGAAACGCAAGTAGATGTTTTGGGATCAAAACCGGTCTGCTGGTCGCATAATACGGTGATGGCCTCGTTACCCTGGCATACCCAGTAGCGAGTGGGATCCCAGAAGTTGCGGTACCTTGTGGAGCTAGTGCCCGAGCAAATGGGTTTCCCATTGCCATTGGGATCGCAATCGGCGCCATAGGCGACTGCCACGAACAGGGCCAGACAGAGAAGAACGAAAGCTTCGGAAATAGAGGTGTATATATAAAATAAGCTTGATAAATAGGGCACTTTCAATTGTAAATACCAAACTCACCTGCTTTCATATTGGTCAGAGTCAGACAAGTGAATGCTTCTGAATGTGCCCAACCAGTCCGATTGGCACAGTTTATATACGCGCTTGACGTTGTCTTTCCCGGCCTGATATCTGGCCTGGCTGTAATTATTCTAGTTCTTTATTAATATAACTTATCTAACGATGTTGTGTTCTTGTTTGTTATATGAATGGGTTGTGCTCCTCGTGCATTGATAACTTCGTTGTTTCATTCAAAATGAAAACGTTCAAATTAATCTAGCTGGGGCCTTAAATCTATTGCACTATCTAGACATATGACTAGTTAACCGCCGCCTAATTGGCTGATTAGTAAATCCGTAATACACTGCGCTCAGGTAAATCGAAATTCGTGAATTATTGTATCCTAATCAAACTTAAACTCTGTATTAAAATTAATTTTTGGAAATGCGTGAGGCTTATAAAAACAAAATGCAGAAAGTATTTAATTTGAATGCTTACATCAGGTTTTAATATTTTATGTGTTTGTGGGAAACTGTATACAAGATACTTTTGGATCTATTAAAATATTTGCTATCTAAATTAGTTAGTAATTTTCTTCGCTTGTAGACGATTTTATATATATATATATATATACATAATAAGACGGCCTGTTTTTATGAAAATAGTCTCTCAGTTCTCATGTGAGATCTTCTCTCTATATCATAAAGATGTCATAGGATTGATTGATCAGCACATAAGTTCTTGTAGTCTTATTTATAAGATATCTTTACCAAACTAGGAACAAAATCGAATCAATAATTTATAATGTAGCTTTATAGGAAGAAAAGAAGACGGGCTTGTAATGAAAAAAATTGAAAAAAAACCTTGAAAAAAAAAGATTCCCTTTTCAAGCCTCGAACCTGGAACCGCTCAACATCCCAGAGTTTCACTCGACCCTCTAATGATTATTGTGAATATATGTATGTATATCCAAAATTTTACTACGACAAGACTCGAACCTGCTCCCTCACAATTTCCACAGATAAGTCAGATATTGATTGGTTATGAAAAATAGATATAGTCACATAAAACTTTGATTTATTTGCAATTTGTTTGGTTCAAGGAAGCCGCTTGAGCGGATTACGGGCAGGGCGTGGGCGTCGAACATTGCCAGCTGCTGCTCCAAATGACGCACTCAGATGTTTCCGGGTCGAAGCCGCCGGATTCGCATTCCATTGAATGGCCCTTTTACCTTCGCATACCCAGTTATGAGTGGGCGTAGACGGCCGCCACGAACAGGGCTAGGCAGAGTAGAACGAAGGCTGCGAAGGACATTTTTTAGTACTAGATGATATATATGGTATTTTACTCGAAACTTACAGGTTTCATACTGGTCAGTGTCAGACGAATAAGTGCAACTGAACTTGGCTACATGGTTTGATTGCGTAGGCGCTTCCTATCAGGCCCCGATACGTCGATTGAAAATACAATAGTTTTTTTATAAATACATCATTATCTAACCATGTTTTCGTCGGAAACATTATAAAAAGTTAAAACTTATCTATTTGAAGCTTAACATTTTTGGCACGATCTAACTAACCACTTTCTTAATTGGATGATTGGTAATTTCGTTTCCAAAAGACAAATCAAAATTCGCAATTTCCGCATGACATCCTGAACTAAATAAAAAATCGGGGAGCATGGGGAATTTGAGAAAGAATGCATTAGAGTTAAATGGAATGCAAAAATCAGGTCAGGAGTACGAAAGTGAAGATATATTTATTTTGAATAGTACGAATAATTCCTCTCTTTTTATACCCTTGCAGAGGGTATTATAATTTTGTCGTCAAATGTGTAACGCATAGAAGGAGACATCTCCGACCCCATAAAGTATATATATTCTTGATCAGCATCAACAGTCGAGTCGATATAGCCATGTCCGTCTGTCCGTCTGTCCGGCTGTCTGTTTCTATGCGAACTAGTCTCTCAGTTTTAAAGCTATCTTAATGAAACTTTGCAGTCCCTTTTTCTGTTGCACGCAGCATATGTCAAAACCAGCTGGATCGGACTACTATATCATATAGCTGCCATAGGAAAGATCAGTCGAAAATTAAGTTTTCGTATGAAAAAACATTTTGTTTTTCAGGATATCTTGACCAAACTCGGCATTTATTAGTTTTACTAAGCTCCTTATATATATGCAAAATCCTTTTAAGATCGGACCACTATATCATATAGCTGCCATAGGAACGATCGGTCGAAAACTAGGTTTTTGATTAAAAACCTTTTTTGTTTATCAGGATACCTTCACCAAGCTCGGCATTAACCATTTTCTCGGCATTAAATGGCTGCAAGGGTATTAGATCTTCGGCGTGCCGAAGATAGCCTTTCTTCCTCGTTTTAAGTAAGCATAAGGAACCAGAAATCGGGGAATACCAGGTATATTTTTGTTCAGAAGATTACTAACATTATAACATATACCTTTATATATGGTATAGTATTATTTGTACTATATATATTTATATGATATTATTTAAAATTATATGAATATAGTAAAATGAGTTAGTAAAATCATAAATTAGAGGTTACCTCTCTTATTTTCTAAGTAGTTTCCCAGTAAACGGAAGAGGAAAATTTTCGTTATAAATCAAAGTAGGTGTCAAAATTATCAGTACAAAAAAAAACAAAACAATTTAAATTACTAAATAATAATAAAAAGTGAAGCTAACGATAACAAAATGGTCATGAAAATAATGAAAGATTTTCGTGAACTGGAAAGATCGGTTCGCTGGTTGCGTGGCTTGTCAGCCAAACAGACCAGAGCGTGCCTCAATTTGTTGCATGCCTTGCGCGACGATATTGAACAGGATTCGACATATCGTGTGCGCGATTGCCTCAATCGGTTGGGACTGCAACCCACGATTAATGCCAATCAGTCGAGGATTCTGATGGGCATAAGCCAGGGCAACGATTTGGCATTTCTCTGGTTTTTGTGGGAGTTACACTACAAAACGACCCACAACTGGCAAGAGGAACGCAATGAGTACACGATCAACGAGCAGCTAATATTCACAGCTATAGCTCATCTGGATATGACGTCGACTCTGCGTGGCCTGGACAAGATATTGCCCACTGCGGAGCATTCCAAGAAATATATGGAGCAGCAGCATCTGCGAGAGCAGCAGAAGATCGCCAGGCAGCAGCGCAGAAAAATGCACATGAACAATCACATACGGCCCAATGATGGTGCCAATGACTCACCGTATTTGATACCACAGTTGCGACCCAAGCTATACCCGTCCAGATTAATCAAGCCCATGGAGCGTTCAGTGAGCTTTTCGGGTTATGAAAAATACATGGATCCCATGTACAACATACCCAATGAGAGTTCTCGCTGGTTTGCCACCTACGAGCTGTCGCCGGCCAAGCGTGAGGTGAAGCGATGCCTGTCGGAAGCACTGGTTCAGCTCTTTGCCAGCAACAATCGCCGGCCAGTGGATAGGATGCTGTGCCAAGTGCATCGTATGATAGAGCATACGACGGCTCGTAAGCGACAGGAATTGATGGTGGAGGCGGTGAGGCGATGCATGCAACTGCTGGATATACCGGGCTCACAGAAGCGCAAGCGCGGCGATCACATTGTGCGCCAGCTGGAGCGAGAGGTGTTGCATGCCGGCGAGCTGCTGCGAAAGCACAGATTGCTTCAGCTGACCGCGCTGCAAAAGATTGCCGGCGGCATAAATTACTACAAATGCAGAGGAGACTGTGAGGCATGTGATCAGATGGTGTCGGCCCCACCGTTGCCCAGCATGGGTGCGGGATCTGGTTATCCGTGTGATGTCGCATTGATCTTAACACCGGTTGCGGATAGACCAGATCATCCGCTGCTTAACGCTGACGATGTCGATCCGGGCGTACAAGTCATGGAATGGGGGAATGATAAGAAATACAAGACCATACGGCTGCCGAAAATTCGAAAGGGTGCCGTTGACTCCTGTTCTGGGCCCAAGGTGCCTTCGCCCCAGTTGCCTAAGGCTCAGCCTATAGTTCAGCAACAGAGTCAAGTCCAGACTGAAGATGAACGCATCCCAACTGAAACATCAGAGGAAAAGTACTTCACCAGGCGCTGCCTGCCACACGGCATGCCGCACTGGAATTTCTTCAAGGTCTTCGAGCCGCCGCTGCAGTCAAACACACTTGGACCCATGTCCGATGCCCAGCCGCTGATCCGTAGCTATTGCATTGCAGCACTCCAGAAAGCCATAGAAGCCAGCGAAGAGGTGGAGGCGCAAAAAGTCTATGGCAAAAAGCACATGGAGTGTGTCAAGCTGATGGAATGGAACACATCCCGCACAGCGCTGGATGCCGCAAACAAAATGGCCACACAAACGTTTCGCGAGGCCCAGGAAAAGCTAACACTTTGCCTCGATCAGGAGAAATCTGATAAAACGGAACGTTTGAAAATGACCAACATTGATCCGGAAAACACACAGATGCTGATGGAGCTACTTAAACAAGCTGTGGACATATTAAAAACTGATGCCCATTATGTTCTGGTCACCCTGCCCAATGCCTACAAGATGCCTGTGCTGGTGGACTGGGTGGCGGAGCGTTATGGGAAAAGCTATAGCTACGAGCAAATGTGTGAATTGGCCAACAAGAGCCAGCTCGTCCACGAGCAACTCACCAAAGAGGCAATGCAGAGGAAACTCCCATTTCCCAAATATAATAAAGATTTTGGCAAAAAGTCGTTTGACGGCGATCTTAACCAATATCAGAGTAATATCTGTGAAATTAGGAAAATACGCCAGGAATATCATGAGAGACTGAATACGATGGCACTCGAGGAATCGCGTCTGGCCTGGCTCGCACTGCGCGGCTATAGCCAGCTGCCCGGCTCCAATCCGAAAACCTTTTTTGCCTATATGCCCGCCAAGCGGCAGGATATGCTGCGGCATAATCTGTGGCAATCGTCAGACGCTCGCCGACTTGAACCACTTCGCCGATATGCCAAGGGACGACAAAATTAGCAGGCACTGTCTGTTGCAGTGGCGAATATATTGAATGTAATTGTAAATCAACTTTCCTTCAATATGCTCGCCACTGCAACAACGCGTCAGCTAGAGTACCTAGATGCAACATATAAATTCTTTTCAATATAATTAAATGCATGATTGTCAGGCAACAAAAGGGATGGCTTGGGCTTAAGGTTTATACCAATGTCGCGGCCGGAGCTAAACGATTTGTTGACCTGGTTTTAAATTAACCTAGTTCGAACCTTAGCTCGTCTCATTTTTATATCCTGAACCAATTGATTTCCAATTTTGATAGACCAAAACTTAACGCATCCCCTAATCAAACATCCTCAACAAGAGCCCCTTAACTTGTTCTTGTTCCAATTTATTGTGACAAACTTTTGTTAAACCATAAGGGCTCGCTTTTAGGATAAGTAAGCCAACCTAGGTTTTTCACAAATCCGATCCATGATTCGACTCAAATTTTCTCCATTAAGCTTGTTTTACACAACCATTAACTAACTTGGAAGCCTTTTTCTAGTCTTATTTTCTTAGTTTCTAAGATTTTTTTTGTGTATCGCCTTTCTATGCGCTTCTCATAAAGGCAGTTAAGGTCCGTTATATATCTCAATAGAAAAGAATCTTTGTCTTTATTTAACAAGATTTGATTGAGCTCTTCTGCAAATCAGATGCCTTTCTAAGAAATTCGTTTAAACTGAAGAGCATTTGTTGCTTTCTTTTAAAGTCAAAATTACGTGAAAGCGTGTCTATATTTGATACTATATATAGATCATTAGAGCACTTCGGGCCTTCAATATATAATGATATCACTTGTATATGTAGTTACATAGATCATTATTGGAGCGCGTCATCTTCCACACGAGCCAATAATCTATGATAAGAGCTACCGAAAATTGTTTCATTTCCCTAACACTCTCACCATGTATCGCATTTAGATAGCGTTTCTACGAAATTCTATAAAAATTCTCTATAAGCTGATAGCTGAACTTCGCACGTTTCTGATAAGAATGACGAACCGCAGACTTTCGGGACAGTCGAATGTACAATTGGAAACGTTTCAATCGGATCGAGACAATATTCGATCACATTGACAAGGCCAAACGGAATTTTGCATTCGCTTTTGCAGAAACGGAAAATACGAAAAAATGTTTGTTTTCTTTTTTTTGTTTGCCAATGTCAAGAAACTTGCGCAAGAGCTTCTAACAAATTGGACACGCCTCCAAGCTGTGCCGCTCCACTCAGTGAATGCAGCGAACACGAACGGCGTTAATTTCTTAACTATCTGCAAGCGATCAGCATTTGCGAGGGTTGCCTGATAATTTGTGCGTCTAAAATCGAAGTAAATTGTATTTGCAAAACATTCTTTTCTTCAAAGTATTCTACAATACGCTCAATACAAGCTTCTTGAAACGAAAACGCACGAGTAAGCCCGACGTATTTGGGTAAATATGAAATTAAAAAAATATAATTGTTGAAAAATACAACTAACTAAGGTTAGAACCTGCATGCAAATCAGTGTAAGCTGAATTTCAAGGTGTCTGCTGGTTCGAACCATGGAAAGTGTTTATTGTGCTACAAACTTTTCCAACACTAACAGTGTTGGCAAACTGAAGAGGCGGCCCTCGTATAGTGATCGTAGCGAGGGTCACTCTCAGAGTTTTATTTAGAAATACGTCAAGTCATGAAGCAATGCCAGGCATTTATTTATTTTTATAAACTTTATTTTATTAACCAGTTGCTGGCAAATTGGCAACTACACGCGTGCTGGCCAAGTTAATGAAGCCCGCGTGGAAAAGTGAAACACACTAACGTGCACAATTCCAAAAAAATACTTCAATAAATATGTATGTATGTCTGTGTGTACTGTCTGGCGAAAGAACTCGCCCAGTTGGCGACACTAATTGTCAATGATTGCGCGACAGACGACGGCATCGTCACCGTCAGCCATGCGTCCAAGACGCTCACAATTTCAGGCTTAAATTGCCAAAGCGCAATTTGTCGCCAGTTGTGGTACAATATGCCACTCATCTGGCATGTGGCATGTGGCAACTTTCTGGGCAAATATTTTATAAAGTCGTTGGCATCGCACTGCAACGCACTTAGTCGCAATGTACACTAACAAACGGAAACTAGTAGTCGGTCAACTGGGCCTCTGGCTCTGCCTGTGCCTGTGCCAGGAGCTGTGCTGGGCGCAAAATGCCAGCACCGTGGTCTGGGAGCCAAGCACTGGCAGCGGCAATGCCAATAAGCGCGAGGTGGGCAACAGATTGGATTATGCGGGCACTAACATAGCCAAAAGCTATGATCCGCCACCGGAATTCTATAGAGGACCGGGCACCACATCAAGCGGCAGCTCCACAGCCAGTCACAGTGCCAGCAGCCTGCTTGGCTCTACGGGGGTCGGCAGCGGTTCGCAGCTGGGCAACGTGGGTGAATCTCTAAGCGAGGCGTACAACAAGTGGCGCCAGAGCACCGGTCAGAACGACCGGATCAGTGTGGGTACGTAAAGCAGCTTGGCTCATCCACAAGGAACTACTACTATTACAAACCCAACAACAACAGGTCATTTTGGAGGTGGCGCAGGCGGTGGTCTTGGCACGCATATACAAACTCCACATGGACACGCCAGCTATGCCTACGAAGGACATCCTTATGAGTATGTTGGAGGCGCCGGCCATGGTGGCTACTATGGCGGCAGCGGCAGCAGTGCCGAGGCGGGCATTCCATTCGATGTGTATGGCACGCGACCAGGTCACGGCTCGCACCATGTCCATCATTATCCGGGCACGGGCGGCGAGTACGCCTATCTGGATGCACATGATATAGCCAGCCACAAGGGACAGACGGAGTTGTCGCAGAAGGCGCTGCTGGCCAAGAGTTTTCTCATACCACTGGCTAGTGCTGCAGTACTCGGCATAGCCGCTGCGCTGGTCAGTAATCCGCTGTTGCTACAGCTGGGCACCGTATCTGGTGTGGGCGGTGGATTTGCGCCCGTTGTGGGCAAACGCAAGAGACGGGCGCTCCGTCGCGCCTACTCAGCGCATAAATAACGTCAATTAAACATTTTAAATTCTTACAAATTATCGAAATGATTGCCAAATAAAACGGGCAATCGTACATATTTGACAAGATACAAATTTAATTGTGAGCATCCTTTAACTAACAATTCTATTCAAACACGACTCATGTTATTTATGTGGCGGTAAATAGTTTACAGCAAAAGTTATCGATTGCAACAGCGCATGGCTGTTAACTAACAGAATCTGTTAAATAGCTAACGAGCTGTTAAATTTGAATTTGTAATTTGGTTTCTACGAATTTCTGCCTTTCACATGTAAGTTAATAAAAAATAGAGCTAATAATTGTTGTAAAAAGTAGCAAAGTCGCCGAATCGTAAATCCTAAATGTAGGAATATATAATAATCTAAATATCAACTTTGACCCACCATATCGACTATGTGACTATTGTCCCTAACAGCTCTTTAAGTTAACTAAAGTAGGTAACACGCTTTTTGGCCACAACTCATTTAGCGCTCAGATAGACATAAGGACCCCACATGGCGGCACACACACACACACACACACACACAAATATATATAATAAAAAAACTGCAACAAATGTAGTCGTTCGGGCAAACGCGGATGGAAACCATAAGTACAATAATTGAAGAAAATGTCAGCTACACACGATGCTACGTGACTTAATAATGCCCCATTGTGCGCCATAATAACGGCCACAACGTGTTGCTGCGCTCTTCGGCAGCTCTTTGGTGGCGCCTCCATTGGTAAGTTTTCTTGTCATTGACCATTTCATATCGTTAAGTTTATGACTTGGCTCCACAGGCACAAAACTTCAATGACAGTGTTTTTTTTTTGTCACCCGCTCTCGCGTTATAAACCAACTATTCTGTTTTAATTGGTAAGATATTTAGATAAGGCGAAAGGTAGGGGTCGCGAAGGGCGTTACGGTTCTGAGATTGTCAATGCCGCATTAGTGCAAGATTGAGGTTGGGTTTGACAAAAAAATGTGTTAAAATGAAGCACTTTTGAAATCAACTGTTCCACTTTTCAATGAATTTTGATCTTTTACTTGTGGTTAGTGGAGATGTAGGTAGGGCACCGAGATTGTGAGTGCCGCATTTGCGCAAGATTGAGGTTGGGTTTGACAGAAATATGTTGAAATTAACCACTTTTGACATGAACTATCCCACTTTTCAATGAATTTTGATCATTTACTTGTGGTTAGTGGAGATGCACCTAGTGGGTAGGGTTCCGAGACTGTCAATGCCTCATTTGCGCAAGATTGAGGTTGGGATTGATTGATAAATGTTAAAATGAACCACGGTTAAGATTGAGGTTGGGATTGAATGATAAATGTTAAAATGGACTACTATTGAAATAAACAGTTCCGCTTTTCGTTGATATTTCTATCACTCTATCATTAACATTTAATCTATAATTTTGTTCATTCAAATAAGGTATAATGCGGCTAACTGTAAGCCGAAATAAAATATTAATTACAATTCAGTGTGGCCAAAATGTTTTTAATAAATAACAAATGAACAAAAAATAAATATATATATGCAAATGTAGAAAAATAGAAATCATTTGGTAAGGCTGGGAAATACGCATCAATTTGTTCAGCTGGAAACTAATTTGCATTGCTTTTCAATAATTTAGAGCATCGTGAATTTTCACTGACCAATGCCACAAAATGCCACGCCTCCTCGTGTGGGGCTGCACAGAACCAGCCGCAAAGTTAGTCGTGCAACCAAATGTGATTTTAGACATTTATGTTTCTAATTGAAATGGGGCACAATGAAATGCTATGAACCAGATATGTAATTATTCAACAAATTAAAATCTATAAATATTGCATTTAATTTGTATGCTAAAATAATAAACATCGGTTGCTGCGGTCAGTTTTGTCCAGTTGCTGCATACGCTTGTTTGTCAGTTGGCCCGAATGATTAAATTGCGGTTAGCTAGTCAACTGGTCAAAGGGATTTGGCCCCAGCTCACAGCTCTAGATGACAGTAATCAGCCATTGTGTGAAGCTCGTCAATGCGATTTTCCGTTAATATGTTAATTAAGCTGTGATAACTAACTTATCCGATAATTCAAGCATATAATTTGTCTAATATTCAAAGGCAAATTGTGTTTATTTTTATTTAAATGCATGAGAAGTGTGTGTAAACAAATTAATCAAAATGATTTATATAAATAACATTTTCTGGCTAATCCCGCATAAAGCTCTAATGAGGTAAGTAAAACGATGAAATTATAAATCAAATTTTTCAATCCTGTAAAACTTTTTCTAAGCATTTTTCTATTCTAATTGAAACATTTCAAATTTGCCGAAAATTAATTCTACCTCCTGAATTATTTATTAAATTTTGTTTAATTATTTTCAATATACTTAATCTGAGTTAAACCCAAAACCAATTAGTTAAACTTTTTAGATTACATTAAAGGCGCTTTTTTGGTATTTTAAATTTATTAAATATTAAAAAAGTAATAAGGCCGGATATCACTTTAGCATTTTCTTGCAATTAAACAAAAAATACTAAATAAAAATTACTTAAGTAAATTGTTTTTTCTTTAAATAATATGCACTTTTATCATCAACTGATATATTATATTTTAATTAAGAACATTTCTCTGATTTCTAAAACAACACGTCCACATGTCATATTCAACCATCCTTCGATATCATATCTCGAGCTTCAATTCTTTCGTTCGTTTTATGTGCTGTAAAACGTCTTAAGATTTCGCAAATCATACAGCACCAGTGTGGCCGCATGTTTTACACAATTTTCTTCCACTCAACGGAATGTCAGCATATTGGCTAGCACGCCCATATCATTGCCCCAGCAACAAATCACATTGACACCCACAATTTGCACAACCATGCCCACATAGTTGCGGGGGGCGCAGCCCAAAACATTCTGACCATAGCAGCGAGAAGAAACAAAAACGAAAAAAAGGAGAAAAAAACTGAAACAAAAACAAATTACAACTGTTGTAAAGTGTCATTTTTCAAAGTGCAGAGCAATAGAGTGTGAGGTGGAGGGGTGTGCGTGGTTGGCAGCTGGGGGTAAAACGCAATGTAGAAATAATCATAATGGCCCAGCGCATATTTGAGACGAAATCTTGTGTGGAAATGTTAGAGAAGCAACAGCAGGAAAAAAACAAAAGGAAACAAGCAACTGCAAAAACAACAATAAGAAAAATGTGAGCAAATTTCGCTGGCAGCGCAAAAGAAATGAGAGACAAAAAAGCAAAACAAGAAAAGCATCAGAAAAAAAAAACTAAACCAAATTCCAATTTGTCAGGAATTTGTTCAATTTCAGTTTTGCTTTGTTGGGTGCTTCGGTGGGCCTCCCGCCGCTCGCCGCTCTCCACCTAACCATCTGCATGCTCCACACGTGCCGCCATGCAAAACCATAAGCATAACGGCTGTGCCGACCTCCACTGGCCATTATGGAGCTACCACGACAAATCGCACACATTTAACACACACACACACACACACGCAAGCACATCCACACTTACGAAAAAAGTGCATACTTAACATCCACACAAAAAAGAGCAGCAGGCGAAGCAGCTGCTCAAAATGGCTCAAACAACGTCGCAGCTTGTCGCCCATTCATATCGATAGAGGTGAGCTTCTAGCTCGTGATTCGCATCTACATATTTGTTAGTAAAATTAAATTAAAAACAATAAAATTCTTTTTTAAATTTCAGCTTCATTTAATAATAATAAGGCGCGACAAATTCTAGGGTTAGAGTGTGACGTAGACTTTTGCGTGCGATTAAGTGCAGTAACTATCGATATGCACTTATAATTATCTACATATGCCCATGCGTAACCTTCTTCTTGCTGAGCCTTGCGCACTTTGCTTTTATGCTCTCCACATTTACACATACATACATATGTACATACATATGTTTTGCGACGCACTTTCTTCTCAACGCCTAAGCCTAATCGCCGAGCTTTAGTCCGCGTACAGTTTTAGTCGCGATCGCTCGTGTCGTATAAGTGTGTGAAACGAAATTTCGCGAAGAATGCAAATAAGCAACGCAAAAAAGTGAACAAAAATTGTGCGAAAATGATTAAAATATCGTGTTTCTTGTGCATAAGTACCGCTGCAGCTGGAATCAAGTCAAGTTAGGAAAAACATGTATATTTACACACATACATGCATATTTATATACGTATAAGCAGGGAATTGATAACAGTAAGCACTGGATCTAACTGTTATTATGGTTAACATCGATGCGTTTATGTGAACGAAGTGTCGGACATGGGCATTGACTGACTCAATGCTGCTGACGAAGAATATTAACATACATACAAACATTTACATAAATATGTGTTTATATAACGCAAAAGCTTCTTTCTGACTGTTATACACATTTTCGCAAATTATTGAAATATTTTTGTACAACTTCTTACTGCACTATGACCCCATATAAAATGGGTTTTAAATTTTTTCTTGCCTTTTAAGTATTCCGTTGTATTTAGTTTTTATATTATTGATTATGTTATTATTTGTTATTTATTAACTTGCATTTCTATTATGGTGCTGCACTTTTCGTGACTCACGCGCCCATCGCTAGTTAATGCTTGCGGTAGGCAGCAGAAATTTTTGGCTGTACTTTTGGCCGCTTTCCTAATGACATTTGTATGCGGACCTGCAGACATGTGCAGCAGGGCGATTTAAACTTTCTGGAGGCCCTGGTTCTTAACTCATAAACACTGCAGCATGCAGCTTGACTTGAAAAGTGGTATAGTGATGAGAAGGAGGAGGAGAAGGGGGAGAGGGGCTTGTAAGCGAATTGCCTTTGGCCCTGTTGGCTACCAAAATGGGCGGCATTATCGTATGTGTCGAATATGCCAAACGATAGCGGTAAATTTATGTTAAGTGCAAGCGCCAAAAACCAATTGTGTTGCATAATTTTAGCGCATTTAGAAGCGTCGATTTACCTCTGACAAACATATAAATATTTGAAAATACAGTTGAAAGCACTCAATTGTTGGCATTCTACACAAACTCACCCAATCCCATTCTATACATATCCCATAGCCATTGATTTGTGTGTGTGTGTGTTTGTGTGCTTGAGCGTGTGTCCGTGCGTGTGTGTGCGTGTGCTATGGGGGCCTTGTAAATCTGTCGGCGCTTGTGCGTCGAGAGTTTTAATTGAATTTTGAGTGGCGTATTTAGGGATTTGTTTATTTTTAATAGAAAGGCCACATAGAGAGCGAGAGAGAGAGAGAGAGGGAGAGAGATACCGAGCATGAGAGTGTGAGAGTGAGCGACGGAATAACGGAAAGCAATGATACAGTTCCGATGCGAATGGCAAATACAACAAACGCTCAAAGTTTTTCATTTTGAACAATTGAAAGGAAACATTTTTGAGCATCATTTTTTTACTTTTTACGCAACGAAATGAAAATTGAATGAATTTATTTGTTATCAAACACAAGTTAAACAACTGGAGTATATGAATGCGAGTAAAATGGCAAAGGGGAAGGGGTTGCGTTTTTATGTGTTGTTTTAGTTCGAGTTAGGCTTTCAGTTTTGAGGTTATGTAAGGCTGGGCTTAATGTTAGATTAGTTCATTTAAAATATTCGTCTTATTGATATTTATTTATTTTGAAAGATATTGTTTAGCCTTTTCTTTATATATTTTTATTTTTTCTTGTAAACTATTTTATGCTTAGATTAGCCTTCAGCTCTTTTTCTACTTCTTTTTTTTCCTGTTTTCTGCTTTTGTTTTTCCATGCAAATTTGTACGTAGAAATCTCTTGGGAGCCACAAACAAATAGCCAAATATTATTGTGGTCTTTACTTTTTGTTAGCCACAGATCAAAATTGTGTTGTAAAATGCAATTTGTTAACGCCATAAAAACTCGATACCCTCATGCTTTTTATTATGCTCGATGACCAATTTGAAAAGCAATATGCGGACACACAGTTACGGGAGACGCCCAATGCCCAAAGCCCCTACGACCGCCCACTTAGTTCAATCGGGGGACTTGAACCAGCTACTCTGCTCAATTTACAACTTGCTATTTATTTATTTTCTTTTGGGGGGTATATGAATGTGTGCAACATTTGCGGCACATGTCACAGGGTTGCGAATCTTTCATGGGTAGTCGTGAGTGTTTGTTTGAATGTCTCTTTTTTACGAGTGCGAGTGTGAGTGCATTTGTTGTTCATTTCATTTAAATTACCCTGTGGCTGACCTCCCTGTCACAACATGGCGGTGCACCATATTGAACCATTTCATATCCCACGCTCCAGTCCTTCACAATCGAACGCTCATTGAGGAGCGGAACCCGTTTTTCGAATGGTCAACAACAATTTGGGAGTAACATCTGGGTGTTTTTTTTTTGTCGGGGGGATGGGTTGCTTTTTGTGGGTTTTTAATCAAGTTGTTTGCGCACCAAATTTTTTGTTGATGGTTTTGGTTTGCAGGTTGTCAATAAAATGAAACCATGAAAACAACAGTCTCTAGAGACTTTCGGGCCAAGAGATACTGATACTGATTGAGTATTTGTATAATGGGACTATTTTGAGGTAGAGCTTTTTTAAAGCTTATTTAACCTTGTGTAAAGGACTGTTAATGTTAACATTATATTATGACAAAAGAAACTTCGCTTAAACTAATTGAATTTATCAACTAAACTGAACTGATATTTTATTACGTTTGGCTTCAATAAACGTTGATTGAAATAGTTACATATCCTAAAAAATATGGATAGAAATGGAATAGTTATTCGCTTTTGTTTTAATTGCCGTAAAACCCATTTTGATATATCTTAAATGGATAAGATATTTCCTAAGAGTTTTGTATGAAATGCCTACATAATTCAAAATATACTCTTTTGGTCTTAACATTTTTTTTTTTGGCAATAACAATAACCACTTTACAAGGCCATAATTTTGGTATTTACATTTGTTATGAGGCATAAAAATTATTGCCTACTTTTTGGCTGCGTGCAGGCAAATGCGTACAAAATAATAATATTTTATCTGCATGTACTCTCTCTCCCTCTCCCTCCCCTTCTCTCTCTCTCTCTCGCTCTAAGCCTCTGGCTAGCTCTTTCTTGTTTTGCAAGATGTACGACATTTTATTATATTTAAATTACACAAAGCATTAAATATAATTCACTCAGTACGCTCCATTTACTAAGGCCATATAAGGCGCACACACGCACACACACACAAAAGTCCGCTGTCAGCGCACAAAAGTATGCAATGGGCCAAGGCAAAAAAAAGAGAAGAAATTGCCGCTGAAAATCGCTGTAATACTTATTCATCAATTATATGATGCGCAAAAATATATGTATGTATATGCATGTACATATATGTGCTGAGATTTACAATATCAAACACTCATACAGGCACACAAATAGACAGGCAGTACTTTATTCTCTCTTAGTGAGCTCCTTACTCACACACACACGCACACACACACTCGTACGTGTGCGCAGACATGCTCTAGATGGCAAACGCGTCATACTTTACTACTTACTAAATCCATTACAAAGTATTTACGTAGAAAATTGCTTTATATCTCTGCATATCTCTCAGTCGACATCGTTGCCAACGTTCGTCGTGTGTGGAAATTTGTTGCACAACAACAATGCTTGTCACGCTATTACAGACTCGACTGGGCAATACCCTGTATTTAGTTAAAGCCAAGTTATTTGCAAGTTTAAGGCCTGGAGCTGGACATAAAAGAATTGTTTTATTGCTTGAGCCATATGATTTACAACATATCAATGATCCATTTAAATTTAAACGAAAGGTTCGAATCTCAAGAATTCAATTCAAGCTTAGTTCTAATTTGAAGTTTGGGCTTGAACCGGCTTGGATTTGATCCCAATTCTTATTAACATGTCGCAAGCTGAAAAATTTTGTGTGTATCAAAAAATGGACACCATATGAATATCCATTTTTCTCACAGACTCTGCGGGGTATACAAAGTTAAGTACGTGGGAATAATAGTAAAGAAAAAAAGCTTTGTATGGTGTAGTCCCTATTTGTCTCTTTCCATTTTTCTCTCTTTCCCTCTCTCTCTCTCTCTCTCTCTCTATATCTTCTTAGGACAGTAGTCAGTAAGGTATTCGCATTCAGGCTTCTTGCTCGTGTTTGTTTGTGCACCAGGCATTGCCTCAGTCTCAGCTAGAGCCTCAGGCTCAGCCTGCCTCAGGCCCATGCCTCCACAGTCCCCCCCCAGTCATGACAATGGCAGGACGAAATGGCTGTGTGCACCAATTTATGTGAATTTTCGTAAATGTCAGTGGCAAATAAGAAAATATTAAAATAGATTTGTGCACTGTGCAAAGACAATGGACAAGAAGTAAACTGAAAAGATTATGACAATGTAGATTAGGGAAATGAAGCTGAAGAGGCTTTGCGTTGATTGGATGCTAAATGATTGAGTTCATAAAGTTGGTCAACAATATAAGATTGTTGAAGCTTGATACACAAAATGTGAGTGACAAACTGAGGACTGAAGAGAGGGCAGAAGATGTGATAGAAGAGAGGACACAAGAGAAGCCAGATGAGGGGACAAAGGAGAGGAGGGACAAGAAGCGACCGATATAAGTAGAAACGGATCAGAATATATCCGGATGAACTTAAATTAAGAAAGAAAGGAGAAAGTGAGAGACAAAGACAAAACACGAAAAGAAAGATCGAAATAGGAGAAAGAGAGTAACAAAGACAGGAGATAGACAGAGTTGGAACACAAGGATGAGAGGATAGAATTGAGGATGGAGCGAAGAATTTTAATTGAGCTTAATAATATTGCTCCTATTTTCGCACTTGAACTTTTTGCAATTCTCCATTACCTCTTGGATATTACCAATTTACCCAAGTTTACTTTAGTTTACTTTACAACACTGAACAAACAACCCAACTGTATGACTTTCACTTCCAAAATGTTCCACTGCCAATCATAGCCACAGTTTCTGCCTCATAAAAAATAGGAAACACAAAGTTTCCAAAAGCAAAAACGGAAACTGCGAACGAAATGTGCTCAAAGCGGATTATTTTTTGGATTATTATGCATAGACACTCGAGTAAGGCCAGAATTATGTTGTTTACCATCATCCAAGCGGACTGGCAGACGTCTTTAAATCGAAGAATGTAATTCAATTGCGAATTGAACTTCTGCTAATCCGTAATTCCAAATATAAAGCAAATCAGACAACATTTAAAACAACAAATATAAGTAATTATATTATGACATGTTGTTGTATTTGCTATGGAAGCAAAGTTCAAACCAAAGGCTGAAATGCATTTTCAGGTTCACGAACCGATCACAAATGTGTCGTGTGGTTCGCAACAATTGATTTTGATAGATAGAAAACATCTTTATTATAAAACAAAGATATAAATAGTTAACTTAATTGATTTTGATGGATAGAAAACTTCTTTAATAAAAAAACCTAGCTATAAAGACTTAACTCGATTGTTGCCCGAATTTCAATGGAACTTTAAATTCTAACAAAAAGAAAAAAATGCGTTGGCATCTCTTGGAAGATTGCTGGTTGGGGGTGGGGAGAGCAGTTGCCTGAATTGCACTACGAATCACTCTAGCGTGCTATCAATTACTGTGGCAAGTGTTGCACGTGCCACAAGTGCCCCCCAAACCACCGAGCTCTGAGCTCTGAGCTCCGAGCTTCGAGCTGCGAGCTGCCCCACGGATTGCTCATCTTATTTTGCTGCTACTTGGCGTTTGGCTTGGCTCGCTCTATTTCTAATTTCTTGTCGCGCTTGCTGCTGCCTGTCTGCTACGTTTTCTTCTTATTTATTTTTTAATTTTTTCCTGCATTTTCCTGACAATTTCCTTTTGCTGCTGCCGCCGCTGCTGTTGCTTTTTGTGTGCTTCCAATTGTTGCACAATTTTTTAATTTGTTGCATGACGGCAAAGATAGAAAGCAAGAGTTGGCGGTCTTTGGGAATGTGAATTTTAATCTAAAATGTGTTTGCCTTGTGAGAGGGGATTTTCTTTTAGTTTCTCGTTTCTTTTCTTCTATTTGTACTTATGACCAAGCAAGAAAATTATTTAATTTGATACAAGTTAAGCAACGACTGCCGCTCCCTTGCCAATTAAACTAAAATTACACACGAATTTTGTGCAATTCTCAATTCAGATTTATGCATTCAATTAGCCACAAATAACCACACAATTTACGCAAATTAACCCACACACTCACACACACATTAAAAGATAAATAATGTTATAATAATAATTCGTATTGCCTCACAAGAAAACAAACTTCAATTGCAGCCCTTCTTACATACAAATACATGCATAGTTCAGGCCGAGCCAAAGTAAATTGCAATTGAAATTTATGCTCAAGCAATACTTGAAAATCTATAGTTATAAATAAATATTTAGATATAAAGGACTAATATGCTTAGTCCTTGTAATAAGCCTAATTCCAAATGCATTTGCCGTTGGCACTGCCGGGCAATAGATTTATATGTGTAGGCGTGTTCGAGGCAACTGTGGTCACAACGAAGCGTAAATACGCTAACAATCAATGGAAGAAGACAACTTAATGCCATTTAAAGACTGATATTCAATGTTTACAAGTTGCCGATAAGTTTGCAATATGATGATTATACTTGGATACTTGTGATCTCTAGACTCTCTAGACTATCTCTAGACTTCGCAGATTTCAAAGATATTAAAAATGTGATAAGAATGTCGTGAGCTCACAAAAGTATACGATAAGGATATCTTTCTATTGAATGGTAAATGGGAGACTATAGAACTTTTAAAACTTTTAAACATAATTCTTTTGTATTTCATCCCTATTTTAAAAAAGTTATACGGTATCCCCCGATAATACTTCTCGCTAGATACTACAAAAACATGGGAAACGGCTATAAAAAGAAATAGAAAATTGGATTGTTAAATAATATCTGTTTAATACAAGTCATATTCTATAGAGTATAATAACTTTTGAGCTTTGTTGCATGCTATTTTCAACGTAATAAGCTTAAGATTTTAATTACAGCTCTTGTAGGAATGCTCTTATTATAAAGATGCATATATGTACGTACATACATATGTGGATTTAATTGTGCTGCAAACGTTTTAAATTTGTGTACTTAATGTGCGGGGCTCAAAAGGATTACGCCAAGGGACTCGAACCGGACGTGGGACAAGCTACTTATTTAAGTAGCAGCTTATGACATGTACGATTCAAGTTGCCACTTCAACTGGCTGTGTCTAATAAAATATCACTTCAAATGTTGCACGTAATTGCCGTGTCCTTTGCAGTCGTGCCTAAGTGTGTGTCTATGTATGTTTGTGTCTGGCTAATTGCCGCAAGTATACGTATCCTGGCTTGTATGATTTTAATTAGTTTAGGATTTTAAGCACAGCTTGTTCCTAGCTAAGCAAAGTGGCTAATGCTACTTGGAACTAGCAGCCAGTTAATCCATAGTAAGAGCAATCTAGAGATGCGCGCATGAAGAGAGCGTGAGCATTGCTTGGATATCTTCATTTTCTGATTAGTCGTGCGTGTCCGTGTCAAGTTCAATCACTATTACAATGTGAACTTACACTAATCAACACATTCCGATACTACTTTATACTTTTCATACTATTCAGCACTACTTTACGTAACTCCATACTACTGAGCACTTTTCAATACTATTTAAGTTACTCAACACTTTTCAAGACAGCTTTAAAAGAACTCAGCTTAATTTCATCCACTGCTCAACACTCAATGATCGTAACTGCCTCTAAGTAATCCACACCTGGGCAATCTAGAGATGCGCTCGTGCTTAGACATCTGTATTTTGTGATAAGACTTGCGTGTCCGTGTCAAGTGCAGCCACAAGCCCAAAATGAACGTATATTAATCAACACACTCCAATACTACTTTATACCATTCAATACTATTTTACGTTACTCTATACTACTGAGCACTTTGCAATACTACTTAAGTTACTCAACACTTTTCAGCACTGTTCAAATATACTGAACCAAATTTCAATCGTTACTCAGTACTTTTGCAATACTCTGTAATACATTTGAAGGCAACTTCACATTTTTCAAAATTTTAATTACCACTGAAAAAGTATGTTATAAAAAAAGGATACGGCTCGAAAAAAATTGAAAAGACATTGAATAAACAACAATATAAAGAAATATATAATAAATATTTCAATTTCGATAAATTATATTAATCTTGTTAAGTTGCCCATTGGGAAAGTGAATTGCTAATTATTTGTTTCTAATTCCTGCACAACACATTGCAAAACCCCCCCAAAACTCGCAGCCATTTCCTGGACGAACAGTATATTAATAACTTGAGACTGAAAATTGTTTCACCTGGCGTATGAGTAACCAATGCAGTTGCTAGTTCGAAGGCGTTAGCTCTGCAATTATGTGCAACTAGCTGCAACGCATAAATTTCTGCATAACGACTGCAACATAGTCAAAGCCAGAGCAAAACCCACATGCCTCAGGAACCAGAAACCCGAGAAGCAACCATTAATTATATGTGGCGCATAGGTCAATTTCTAATTGGTAGCTACCAAGCAGAAGTTGGTCGAAATATGTTTGCTTGGGGAATTTCCGTTGACTCCGATGTTTAATAGACAGCCATGGGAACTCGATACAATCGAATACACAATTAGCTTGATTGGTTAAATGCTGAATATGCCAGGGCAAAATATTATTATTGATGTACTTGAGTTTATTGCTGAAGTGGCAAAAGGAAACTCGAATAATTGCCCAAGTGGCAGCTACTCAAATGGGCTTGAGCCAAAATTATTTTCAGTGTGATTTCACAACGATTTCATGTTTATTATAAGACATTGATCTGATCTGAATTACGATGTGATAATATATATATAATTAAATTGTCATATTCATTATGAAATGAAAATATTAAACCATAACAAGTAACTGTTCCCAAAAACCCAATGCAAAAATTGTATTTCAGTTAAGACTGCCCAACTATATAATACCCTAGACTTTACAAAATTGTATCTTAAACATCCTTTGGGATGATTGTATATGGCTCCTATAATACTCTGTCAACATATCAAGCGTCGTCTCTTTCTTATATAAGCTTCGAGGTATGCTAAAAACGAATCTCTAATCGTTAATCGTTAATCGATAATCAGTTCAAAGAGAGCTATCGATAAGCGAAAATAAATTGTTCTTTGTGTGGCATAAATAACTTATGCGTATCGTAAATCTTAAGTTTTAGTGTTTAATCGATTTAAGATTAACTTATCAGCTTATATAGAGAGGACAACAGATGAAGATGATCACATCCTATCAGCCTATCGGTTGTAGGTGCGTGCTCGAAGATGCCACCCTCTGTATCTTGCATTCGTACAGGGTATAGAAAAGTACTTGCATGCGAATTTTGGGGTCGAAAAACGAAACAATAGAAGTACAAGCACCTAACTAACCGAACTAGTTGAGCAGCTCAATCTCTCTATATATGTGTGTGTATATATAGACACTCAAGTTGTAGTTACCGATTCGTGTTCATGTTGAACAAACGAGCGAGTGAACAATGCAAATAATTGTCAAACATTGCACAAAGGAGGTAAAAAAAAAAAAGGTGCCCACAATGGCCACAATGAATGGAAGCGTATGATTTTTATAGCGCTGCCAACAGGCATTGTGCTAAGTTGTGGAAAATCGGGAAAAACGCGCCAAGAAAAGTGAGGAAAACTTCGGATGCTGCCTGCTGATTGTCTATGCTATTGGCTTTTCCCCATTCTGTTACGCTTGGGGGCGAACTAAGCGGCGCTTTAATCGCGCCCGAAGTGCACAAGCAACTGAAAAAGGTGCGCATTATGTGTTCTGATCAGGAGGAGGGGGAGGAGGAGCTTTGACGGCGGGGGATTTCCCTCTGTCATTGGCTTTGCACATTTGAATGAACGTAAAACTGCGGGTTAGTCCTTTGGAATCCTAGTGTCATTGTCAACGCTGCAAGCCGCCCCTATGCCGTCTTACTATCCGGCATTACAATGAAAGTCAATAAATTTGATTTGACATTTGCCTCAACTCCCGATGCCCTCTCCAGCCACTCTCCTTCTGCGACATTTTCTTGCGCTGATTCAGCACATTTGCCTTTTGCTTGTCGTCGAGCTTCGAATGTAATTTTATTATCCCTGCCTGACAAAATGTCACACATTCCGTTTTTTAATGAGCAGCGTCGACTGGGTGAGATGGTTGGTGCTGAAAGGGGGCTGAATAAGTTAGAAGTTAAATATCTGTTGGATGAGAAGAGAAGTTATTCCGAATGGCAAAATTCAAGTAGGAAAGGTTCAGTAGTACTTCAAATTAGAGTACTTTAGTTAATAGTAATATTATTATTCTGAGATATAACTTACACGTAAATTGCCATAATTTCCATAGCCCGGAACTTTTATTTCTACTAAATAACAACATATACCTGTCTATTTGTTTGAACGTCAACAATTTCAAAACATTAAGAGTTAGTCAAGTTTAATTATTCGATAACTGTCTACAGCTAAACATTTTCACCTTCATACCCTAAGAACACCAAAGGACCTAACCTTTCACCTAACCTATTGATCTATCACCTCACGAAGCTCGTTGAAAGAGACTCTACTTCGCTTCGCCCAAAGACTATTGCTGGAGGCCGCGTTGCCAAAAACCACTTTGATAATTTTACCAACACTGTCAACATGCGCCGCCGTTCCACCTATCTTTCTATTGCTTGCGTCTGCCGGGTGACAGTTTTTTTCGTTAAATGACTGTTTCCGCTTCCGTTTCCGCTTTTGACTTGCCTGCACGTAAATTGTATGCCATTTCAGTCTGTTATACCCTATACTCATTGAAACGTTGGCAAATTGTGGCATGAAGAGAATGTGCAGTTGGTCGCTCTTTGAGACTAAGAGATGGAGCCTGAGAAATTTAGGTAGTTATTGATAATCAGTAAATGTGGATGCAATGTCCTATGTTTTTGAGAAGTTTCTCATGCAGCACAATTCACTGTCTAAATGTCTCCTCCAATAAATATGGCATATTTTTGTTGCCTGGCAATGCATAGTTGGGTATAGGGTATCTCTCAGTCGTGCATTATAGCTAAGAATTCCGTTACTTGTTTTTCTCTAGTGTCTTTTGCCGCTGATGTTGGCGGTAAATTTTACTACAATGCATTTATAATCTTTTTCACTTATCTTTGCATAGTTTCCTTTTGCACACTGGCAAAACTTTTTACGGTCTGAGGTTAAAAGTGGCATCATACATTTTGAGAAAGCCTGCGCCCCCCCTTACCCAATCTCCTTTGTCCCGACCCACCGTGATGAATGAAAAGTTGCAAAAAGGTTGCGGTGGCGACTGCAAAAGGTGCGAATGCAACGCAATTTTTGCTGAACACTTGAGTTTTTAACCTGTCGACAATTTACAATTTTGACAGATTTATGAGTTAATTACGTTGGCCAAGAAATACATGCAAATAGATTATGATAGATATAAAGATGAAAAGACAATTTAAGCTGTAATTTATTGTAATGTATTATTGCCTAAGCTAACAAGCCTTTGGGATTTTCATCATATTACAGCAAATATATTTTGAAAATTAAAAAAAAAAACGTATATACAAATTCTTAAGTAAAATATTTTTTGAAAGAACTATTAAGGTCGAAAGCCGTCTTTTTAATTGTAAGTAAATACATGATGAATACTTGAATAGAAGATATGTTTGACTTAAGGATTGAATTAAAGATTTTCTAGAGTTTAAAATGGAAATATCTAATAATAACAGCGAGATAATGTACATTATGTGAATTTTAATATATTTTAATTGGTTTTGTAGTCTTACAAATGAAATTCTTTTATCTTAAAAGCCCAGTCTTTGTTTATATAGAATCTATAATATATAAGAAAATACGTATATAAATGTTTTCAAGCAGCTTCTGTTATTATATAGACTATATTTATGTTTATCTTTAAGTTGCATGCTTTATGTGTAATTATAAATTATTTGAGTTGAGCATGTTTACTCATTTTTTAATTCCAGACCTTCATTTACTTTTATATCTTTGATTTTAAACCATATATTGAGCATTTAATTATAACAATCATGGCCGAAGAACAACTGCAACTGGCCGAAGGTCCACATAAATTTGCGCTTGGCCTGTCCCCCGCAGATTTAGCTCGTTGCGTACCTTTTCTTCTATGGAAGCTTGGCAAGGCTTTGGGCTGTAGACGTCCCATGTTGAAGCATCACGTAGAAGTCGCCGCACGAGAAACCAAAATTTCCATTAATCTCAATCATTTTCGTCAACGATTTAGGAAATTGCATTCCATGGAGGATACGCAGGACCAGGTGCTAGAGGAGCATCGGTATAAGCTCTTTCTACATCTCTATAGACTGCTTACGAGGCTAGAACCCAATGAATCCAAATGCCAGCGATATCTAATATTTTGCTATTATCTTTTTGTTACGGAAAAGCCGCAACAAATGCATCCGGAAGAAATGTTGCGATACCACGAACGCATCACCGAATCCCTTATCTCGGTAGCTCAAAATGTAATGCATCTAAATGAGGAGAATTCGGAACGTCCGCCGGAAGTGAGCCCTATCAATATTCCAAACATCGTTCCTATGCCTATAAAAAGGTATTGCCCTACAAAAATGTTGGAAGTAGGGTTCGTCTATGTGGAATATAAAGCGGTGAGATTTTGCTGTAACTCAAAAGGCATACGTTGGGAGCAGGCAAGCTTTGAAAATAATATTCAGGCGAGGGAACTGGCAAATGCCAACAATATTAGGAAAGATCCGAAGCCGTACAAAGACGATGGAATGGAAGTAATTTATATGTTAAGCTCGAATAGGCCCGATAAATCATTTTCAAACGGTTTAGAGCTTATGCTCTATGAAGATCCTGGAATCCAGTTAAAAGAATGGAATTGGGATAATCGCGAACCAAGAGCTGGTACGGAAGAATCTTTAAGTATAATTAATATAAGAATCACAATTTACTAGAGATAGTATGATGCGATTGGGCAAACAGATATAGAGAATAAGTTTTACAACCAAACAATTTTAAAAAATAATTTTTTAACACTCACATCGTTCACAAAAACATACATAGTACACTCTTCACAGGGTTTGATTGAATTTAATAATTTATGGGACTCTAAAAAATCGGTATTATTTCCAGCTGAAATATACGATAAAAGATGGAATATTATCAAGGAGACGGCTGAGGTAGGCTGTCAGTATGTGGAACCGACACGAACCAAACTGCTCAATAAATCTCAGCAAACTGAGCTACGCCACACGCAGTCAGATCAGGGCGTACAAACAAATCGATGTGTATTTTCCGATATCGCTACGAATACTGATGACGAATTGCTTCTGGTACAAAAAAATCGTTTGGAAACACGGGAAATAGGAACAGGTACAGGAGAACTGTTTGCTGAAACCGATTGGAAAATAACAGAGAAGCAAGCAATATCCCCGAAAGATAAGCCTGAAATCGATCAGTCTGGGGAATATCCAAATTTTACAACTACGAAAAACACTACCGATCTCTATATGGAGCAAGTGAAGCCATCTGTCTGGTGGACAAATCAGTGCGCGACCTTACCTATAGATCATTTCCTTTTGACGACATCTGAAGAAATGCTGTCACAGATCGGTCATACTATAACAGAGCAAGAACCGATAGTCAATAGTCCAACAATGCACCAGAGATCAATAACTGCAAGAATCAGTTCCCGCTCTCACTTGGAGATACGTAATCAATGTTCCTCATATTACCATCAACATTTCATTTTTACGCCATCCGAAGAAAGTTTGGCAGAAATGCATCTGCCAATAATAGACCAAGAACTGATAAGAGATCGGTCATTAGAGCAGCAAGAGTCGATAGTTACTCGAGTTTATTCCAGCGTTCACGTAGAGCTAAGCAATCCAGTCACAAGCAACCGGCATCATCAAGCGCAGCCAAATATTGAACAATCTATAAACCAACGGGAATCGATATCTTCAACACTTTTCACCAAAACTGAGCACTACACACTTTCCATTGCGGAGCAAGACACGCATACATTCTCGACAACTAGCTGGCAAAAACTGCGACAGGGTGAAGTATGTAAAGAAGTATTGCCAGAGATTGGTACGTCGATAACACAGCCAAAACTGATGCCCGGTGGTTCGATAACACAGCAAAAATCGATATTTTTAAGAGCTAATTCTGGCGAGATTTTAGAGCGCGTGCCGTCTCCAACTGTTCAGTCGAAAACCTCTGAAGAAGATATACCCGAAAAAGTTATATTGCTGTCAGACCCTGTTCAGTCGAAAACCTCTGAAGAAGATGTACCCGAAAAAGTTATATTAGAGAGACCTAAGCCCGTGCCCGTTATATTAGATAGATCTAAGCCCGTCCCTGCTCCCACTGGATGGCATCCAGAATCGCTGTCAGACCCTGTTCAGTCGAAAACCTCTGAAGAAGATATACCGGAAAAAGTTATATTAGAGAGACCTAATCCCGTGCCCGCTCCCACTGGATGGCATCCAGAATCACAGTCAGACTCTGTTCAGTCGAAAACCTATGAAGAAGATATACCGGAAAAAGTTATATTAGAGAGACCTAAGCCCGTGCCCGCTCCCACTGGATGGCATCCAGAATCGCAGTCAGTCCCTGTTCAGTCGATAACCTCTGAAGAAGATATACCTGAAAAAGATACTTCCGACTGTCTTTTTGAGCTGGTTAAGCAAGTGCGCAAACTAACTCAAAGGAAACATCCGCAGTTGACGAAAGACTTATCAATTAATCAGACGATAAGCCAGCAATCGGGGCCCGATGAAACGATAACAGAGCTACAATCGATAACGCACACACCAACCAAGTGGCAACACCAACGGCACATTATAGCCGCCTCTCGTTTCATTGTTAAGCAATTTCAATGCAACCCCGCCTATCAATGCTCGCCCATGCAGCGCGATGCGCCCAATTTCTTCGCGCAATGGACACAATTCCATGAGATTGTGGCGCCCCAAGCAAAATGGAACCAAGCCAATCGGAACCCAATTATCAATATCGTTGCGATCCGAAGACGCTTGCGAGCTTATTTGCGCTGCATGCGTAAGAAATATTCGTTCGAACCGGAACAGTGTGTGGCCGCGATTGCCAAATGCCAGCTGCAACAGCTGCTCACCGCCGACGAGCTGCGGGAATACGAGGCGATGCGCTGGCAGCAACGGGATCGTGGCACTGCCAAGGAACTGTCCCATGAGGAGCGACTGCAGGATGCGCTGCACGGCATGTTGGGCTACGAGTGCCAGCAGTTGCGTTCGTCGGCTCTGGGTCCACGTCTGATGTTGCGCTCGCCGCATCATCAGCGCAGCATAAGCGAATCCTATCTGCTCCTGTCGCTGGCCGAGGTGGGCTACTACTACAGATGCCTGCAACAACAGCAAAAGCACCTGCAACATCTGGGCGAATGTGGGCGTGCATTGACGCCCTGTCTTCTGGCCGAATTGCTCAACTATTCCGAGTTTTATAAACGGCAAAAAGTGGAGGCCAAGAGTCTTCTGCATTTATTCTGGCACACGAGAAGCTATCGACAGCGTTTCCAGTGGCTATTGCAGCTCTGCGGCGGTTTGAGCAGGCGACAGCCATTGCTGCAGTATTTGCAATTGCAGCTGGGCCAGGGCAACGCCGCCTACGATATGTTGCTGCAGTTGTGGCTGCGTTGCGCCGCCGAGCCAATGCTGGCCAGGATTAGTAGCTGGCTGCTGCGCGGTGAGCTGCCGGCGGGCGAGCAGCCGGCAGAAGAGTTTTTTATTGTGGAGCGCGGCAGTGACAATCGCGTTGTGGAGTACTATTGGACGCAGCATTTCGAGCTGGTGCATCAACAATTGCCATATTTTTTGAGCCAATCGCTGGCACAGCAGCTGCTCGACGTGGGCCGAAATCAACATTATGCCTGTCAATTTCTGGGCAGGCAGCTGCAGCTGACAGTATCTGATGCAGAGCTGCGCGAGCAATTGGCAGCCGCATGTGCCAGCAGTTATCGTGAGCTGGATGAGCAGCCACTCACTGAGCTTGTGACCAGCCTGCAGCTGCAGACATCCAAAGAGCTATTGCAGCAACTGCGGCAATCGAGTCCGCAACCCTTTGAGCTGCTCAGCCGGCTGCATCAATATTGGCTGCTGACAGATGTGGAATTTGTGCGAGAATTAATCGAGCTCCTGGAGCCTGCGCTGGAGCAGCCCGCGGAATACTTTAATTCAAAGCAACTGAACAAAATGTTGGAGCAGCTGCTTTGCGCCCACAATGAGAGTCTCTATGTGGTTAAGGGTGACCACAAGGGCAACCAGAGCTGGTGCTGCTTCCTCTTACGCTGGCAGCAGCCGGCACACTGGTTGCCCTTACTGGGCGCGCGACTCTTGCAATACGAGTCCTGCTTTGCCTGCCTCTGGCAGCTGCACTATGCTGACTATGTGCTCAATGAGCGGATCAGGCGACAGCAAGCTCATTTTTGGGAACGCATCAACTTTGCACACTCGAAGGATGCGCGGCAGGTGAGAGATCGCTTAGAGCAGTTCAGTGATTGGCTGCAGGAGTTCATGCTACAGCTGCGCAGCTATATGCTCCAGGATGTGCTGGCCAGCGCTTTTGAGCGTCTCTATTATGGCTGCAGTACGGCAAAAACTCTGGATGAGCTGCTCGAGGTGCATAGTGCGTATCTGGAAAGCATTGAGTACGGCATTATGCAGAGGGGAAAATGCGGCAAGTTGCAGCACTTTCTGGGGCAGCTCTATGCGCCCATTATTCATCTGGATGCAGTGCAGCAAAAGTTTCTATCACTCGGTCGGCTATTCAACCAGCGCTTGGATGAACGGGACTCGTCGCAGAAGCATCTGCTTCTGGAGCTGCGTTGGTCCTGCCAGAATACATGCGATGCCATCAACGATTTGGAGCACGATTTTCAATTGGTTTTGGCCCAGTTTTTGATTGGGCTCTACGCATCTGGGGAGACGCAGCTGCATGCGTTGGCCAAGAAATTGGATCGACATGGCTATTACGAGCAGAGATTTAAGGCAGTAAAGGAGGCGCAAACGTTTAAATTTCAGCGAAATCTAAAACCGAAAAACAAATTGTAATTCGATAAGCTTCAAAATTGAGCTCAATTTATTTTTATTGCTTTTTGGCAATTGAGAATTTGGTTTTTTATAATTTTATATATTATAAGTTGAGGTTAAAAAAAATATTTATTTTTTTATTTTTTTTTAAGTATTAAATAAATTAATTTTTTTGCTTATTAAATTATTGTATAAAAATATTGCTATTTAACATTTGGTTGATTTATCAGCATTTTGTAAGTATATAATAAATACTTAATGTTTCTGAGCAGCTGGTCTCACTATGCATACATATACCATTATTATAAGACCAGCAGATCAGATATGAATATATATATGAATATATATAAATATTTTATGTTTATGTATATTATTACTTTAAATTAATAATAGATTTATCAAATCAAATTTATTTCTATATTTTATTATTAAAAAATACTTTAAATTAGTATTTTGTTAGTATTTAAAATATTTATATTAGTCCAGACCCTACTTTAATGAATTTTAATGTATATTTTTAATTTTTAGTATATCTTCTCATCTGAGAATTATGTAAAATTTCAAAAATTTGTATCCTTAAAGTATTTTATTGTTCAACAATTTCTGCTAGTCGAAAGTTCCAAGTTTGTTTTCAGTATTTCAGTATGCAATTATTTAATCTCTATATATAAAACTGTTTGTTCTGACTGACTGACTGACTGTCTGATTGACTGACTGACTGACTGATTGGTGATCAACGCACAGCCCAAGGATCAGTGCTTACCTTATGTGCTGAAGGTGCACGTTAAGACGGGGTTTGGGGAAACTCCACCCGCAAGTGAACTCAAGTACAAATGGAAAAGTCGCGAAAAACGTTTGCATGCAACTTTTTTGTTTACCATCCGATCAGCTTCAAACTCAAGTTCAAGGTTCTTTGTTTAAATTCATTAGAGGGCTGTATCACACTTTTCCAAAAATGTATTCCTCCTTGGTGGAAATGGGGGTCAAAGAAATGGTGGGTGACTTTTCGCTCTCAAATTCATTTTCAAGGTTCTACATAAAAAATCATTTTAAACGTGTTTCATATTTTTCGCAGAATCAAAGCATTCTCGGTGGAAGGTGCAATTCAAAGATTTTTGAGGTGAAGTCTTAATATTTTTCCGATTTACTTTAAACTTATTTTCAGAGTTCTACAGAAGAACACTCCACTCTACGTAAGGGACACTCCACCCGCAACGTTGGTAAATTGACTGAAAATGTTGGTATAAAAGTTGTTTTGTTTTTGTCGACCGATTAGTATCAAAATCACTTTCAAATCTTTTTGCAAACATTTGTTTTATACGTGCCACGGGCAAGGCCGGGCTATACCCGCTAGTACAAATATATATCAAATATTTCTTTTCAACGAAAAACATTCTAGCCTTACTTATAGAAAGCAAATATGTTTCTTGAATTCAAATAGAAGCCCGATTCTGTAATCGTATGCCAACATTTCCCTCATTCTCACCTCTTCCTCCTTAATGTCCTTCCCATGAGCAAGAACAAAGCCTTCCACATTCAGTCCAAGTAATTCGTAACTGAACCAATTCATGCACATGCTGCGTGTCCGTTTTGAGGATTGACAATGGATTTAAGCAAAAAAATATTTTCATTTGAAAGACGTCGTCTCTTTGGCGTTTTTGTGTGCACAAATTGGATTTTAATTGAAAATTAAGAATCGACTTAGCAATGTTTGAATTGTGCAGCTGCCTTTTGTTATGCTAATTTCTGCTGTGAATACAACTGAATAACGAATGAATTGATGCAGGCAGTCGTCATCGTCATCCTCTTCGTATTCGTAGCCGTGTGAGTCTTGTGTAAAATAAAGTAAATAATGGATAATTACTTTTTGGCTTAAGCGTTGGCAAATTAATTCCAAGTCTTGCTTTCGTATTTCTCTTCACAAGTTCGTGTCAAATTTAATTATTTCAACAAATTTCAATTAAATCAAGTTGAATACTTTTTCCTTCTCCTTTTTTTTTTTACTTTCATAACTTTGCCCCAATTCTTGCGTAGATGCATAATTTAATTTTGTAAAATTTTCACATGTTAAAATTACATACATATCTAATTGAAAAATCTGGCCAAACGCAATGCACAATGCTGGAAGCGTACATAAGTCGAAAACTCTTTGTTATCTTGACAGGCGCAGCTGCTGAGACGTTTTCTGACTGCGTCACATACATATATCAGGCTGGTAAAATTATAAAGCGCCTGCCTTTCAGAAAGAATGTCAAGAGGAAGATAATTGAGCCAGGCATTTAATATAACCTTCCATGGCAGCGCCAAAGGCTCGGCTCGGCCTTTATTTTGTCATGTGTGCTTTGGACGGCAAAAGGCAAACAAAAGGCAAGTGAGTGACTTTTCACTTGCCACTGATTAGGAAAATTAATTTCATAAAAAATTGCGTGTGTGCGTTTGTGTGTGTGTGTGGAAAGTCACAATTATGAGAGCTGATAAAAAATGCCTGATTTAATAAGTGGACAAAAGAATTCAGTTCGGAGCATTGTTGGCCAGGAATTTTATCAACTGAACTAGCGAAAGCCATAAAAATGGAGCTTATCTTGTTCTATTTTTTGGTCTTTTTAAAAAATATATTTTATATTTTACGCATTTGTGACCGTGAACAATTAAATGGGAGCTTTTGGCTATGGCACAGTCTTGGTAAAACTAACATGGACTTTTACAACACGTTTTACATTTGTGTTGCCAAAATTTTAAAATATTTAATCATCAATTTTTTTAACATGGAAATAATAAGTTGAAAAGCGACCATATCTCTGATTCCCATGCAGTTTTTTCATGCTCATTGTAAATTTAACATTGACTTTAACATATTGTACGGCCTTTGTCTTCCGTTTTCGACTATAAGCCATCAAAGGGCTTTCATGTTCATGGTAAAGGTGAAGTAAACGTTTTTATACCGTGCTTTATATGTTAAATACCGTGCTTTATATGGTAAATTAAATTGGGCAAAGTTGCCGAGCATCTGCCTTTTAAATAAGTTATGTGCCAAACAAGAGTTTTTCCTGCTAATTACTAACTAATCAGAAGCTAATAAAAATTTAACATGGACTTATATTTTAACTACAGAACACTACTTTATACTTTATAGTCTTTATAGTCTTGACAAATATGCAAATTAAAGCACTTAGAATTGACATGAAGTTTACAGTCAAGTTGCTAAATGTCATCTGTGCCTATTTGCCAGCCTGAGCCTAATTAAACAAACTCATAAAAGTCACTTAACTAACTACATTTTTTCTGTCCTGCTTCTGCATATAAATGTATAATTTCTATATAATTAAATGTTGTTTAATTGTTGTTTGTTGCCCTTCATACGCTTACTATGTAGCCTATGCCGTAGTGCACACAGCAATTGTGCGTCAATTCCAAATTAAACAATAAAATTTATTATTATGACCGTGACATATGAGTACTTGATCTGTTCGAGCCATAAATTTCAGTTGCAGTTGCGCGCTGGCCGTTTAACATTTTGCCATTGTTATTGACAATTTGTTGTCAGTATTTCCCTCCTTTTTTTCTCTCTCTTTCAGAAGGATACAATTTATGTGGGGAACGGTCTTTATGAAATACTTCTCATTATTGCCGTGAAGCAGCCTGGGCAAACATATTTGAACTATTTTCATTACAATTGCAAACACAGGGCGCGCAGAAAATCAATTGAATTGCCATTTCACATATGAAATGGTCATTTGTCAATGAACACACACACACACACACACACACACTCACACAGAAGCACAACAATTGATAGGGGGGCGTGGCTGGCTGACTCTCTGGTTACTGCGGTCTGTCAAAATGGCCGCATAAATATGTCGTTCGACCATGGCCCCGCGTCCACTTGTCGCTAAATTGCTGGTCGTTATTAAATTTCCGCTGCGTTGAGTTCTCATTTCCGTTTCAATGGGCAGCGCAGCTGGCGACGAATATGTGCGACGGATGTTGCCACAGACATAGATACCGTTAGCACTGACCAGCATCGGCTACACCATAAACAATGTTGGGCAACGCAAGAAAAAAAGAAACAACAAATGTGTATTGCAGTCGATGGCAAGCCACTGTGTAATGCCCGTCCACAATTTAATAACATGCTAACAGCTTTAATTATCAAGATATTTGTAAATTCATCTTTGAATTGTTTCATTTAAATGTTGCAAATAAGAAAGGAACAAAGAATGGAAACAAAAGCTGGTTCGAACCGAAACATTGGACTTGCAGCCCTGGCGCTCAGTTCCAGAACAAGTTAAAGTGCAGATATTAATAGTTAGCCGAAGGAAACTATTGTTGGATCGATCTTAAGATAAGTTCTTTAGATTCTTCCAAATTTGATGGCCCTTTATAAATGTATAAACATTTCCGATTTGTTTACCATGTGGCCATATTATCGCTCCTTGAACAGACGCGCAGCAAGACAGACATTGCACAGAACCAGCATACCCCTTTATACTTTGTGAACAGAGTATAAAAAAAGGGTTAAAAGTTGCTGCAGCTTAGTGGGTAGCTGTTTGGCGGGGTGCAACATATTTGCACGCCCCATGGGGCGTATGTGTAATATTCAATTGTTATTATATCGCATACATATATATTTTTGGCAGCGCCTAAACAATTGCACATTACGCACACAGTTTATGTGCCGCAATCAAAATCAATGCTGGAATCCAATTGCATTATTTGGACTTTTAGCAAATTGCAACTAATTGAAATGCCCCTCTAGAGCCAGAGGGGAAGCCAGGGGCGTGGGGGTAGGGGCAGCTGACTTTTTCACTGATTTCATAACTGGTTGCTTGTGCAGCTTGTGTGTCATAAATTTCAATAAAAGGCATTTTTGGTATTTGGTTGGGCTTCGCAGCTGGCTGCGTGTGTGAGTGTCTGTGTGTTTGGCTTTTATTGGCATTGCGTATACGCCGCATGACCCTGTTTGGACGAGCATCTTCTAGTTTTTCTCGCTTACCCTCTGTCGCCCCTTCTCTCTATCTCTCTTGAACTAACTTTATGCCTTTATTGTGCTCTGTTTTGGCATTTGCTATTATTTTATTTAATTCACATTGTTATTGTTATTGCTGCAAAAGTGCAAAAAGCTGTTGACGTGTCCAGTGCTGGCTAATGGCACAGCACTGACGAGCCAAAAAAGTTTTGTCTTGCCATAAATTTAATAAGTTTTTTTTTTTTGCTTAGATTTGCCAAAATAACATAAATGTATGAAGTGTTCGCTGTCCGCTGCCTGCTGCCTGGGAAGGGATATTTTATATTTAACTGTATGTAACTTTTCTATTAAGAGTTTAGATATTCTATTTATCTATTTTTGCTACTATTATTATCTTAATTGGCATCGCTGACATTAAGACTTTTTTTTTGTATTGCCGACTTTTTACGGCTTTTACTTATTGGCTCTACTTTTGGAAAATATATTTCCTGTCTAAATTAACTATTTCTTTCGGAAGATTAATGTTTTCTTAATAGACAGCTTATAGCCTGGTTTCACTTTGCTTAACACTTCTTGCATTTACAAACTTCACATTCAGCTATTCCATTATCATGTGATAGTTGTCGGTAACATATGAATGTCACAAGTACCGTTTGTTTATATAAACAAGTGATCGGGTTGAATTGATATACCTAAGAGCCGCAAAGTTTTCCTGTCAAAGGTCAAATTATATCCACATATAATTTAGTAGTAGGAGCTTTGCCTTATCTGTCATATACTTGCATATCTTCCATAACATCGATGCAAAGCCTCTATAAATCATCGCAAGAAATACGAATTACTCGGGGCGAATGCCAACATATTTGGCAAATGTGAAAAATGTGTGTTTTCTTATGGGAAAGCGTATAAGCAACATATGAACTACACATTCTCAAACATATTTAAGAAATAATAAGATGGAATAAGGCTGTAAGAAACTCTCTCTTGCTCTTAAGAGATTAATATTGCGCTGACCGTTCGAGTCGCACTCCCCTGTCAAAGGTCATAAATACCTTTGAGTAACCTTTTACTGGTAATAAACAGTTTGAAAATTATTTGCACACTCATTTAATTATATGCATATAATTTTAAGTATGCCGCCTCATCAGCTCACCCCAAAAAAAAGCAGCCATAAAATTGCATGTAATTTAATGAAAATATATTACGAGCTGCCCAGACGGCCAGCCTCGGCCTTTTGGCCTCTAATTTTATTGTGCGCTCGGCCTTTGTGGCTGGTCAACCCCAGCGAAAAAAGGAGAACAACGAAATATGGAAGAAAAAGGGAAATATAAATAACGAAATTATTCAGAATTATGAACCATCTTTCAGAGGGCGGCATCTTAACCCTTGTTGCTGCGTTTAATATTTGGCCAAGATTTTAATAAAAAGCGCCAAGCGTTGAGCTCTTGCCTGATGCCTGTTAAATCTAAGAAAATGCATAAAAAGCCGCTAAATAAATACATATTAAAATTGTGTCAGCTCGGAGCAGCTGAGCTTAACCCATTTTACGATGATGAGCATTATTATTATTATTATTATTGTTATAATATTCTTTTTTTCTTATTATTATTGTGATTATTTTCATGGCTAAGCAAAGTATGTTAATGGTTCCGCAGCGAAAGGCTTTTGTTCGCCCCGTTGCCTGCCAGCCTGCCAACCTTTTATTTATGTGCCGTTAATGGACAGTGTTGAAAAACTGCAAACTTGCCACGCGATATTATTTATTGTTTCCTTTTTTTTGTTGTTATTGTTGTTTTTTGCTAGCCCCATTGTAATATTTATTCATTTGGCTCATTGATTTATGAGCGTTCAGCATTTAAATCAAAATCAACGCCAATGTCTTAGCATAAATATTCGCATTTTATCAATTTGATGCGCCTATTTATTATTATTTATTTTCATTTCATTCCCTTTGCTGTGCGCGTCCAAATTTATGTTTCCACTGACCACAAGAGATTCATTCTCATTTCTGCTCCGCTTCGTTTGGCCCCGTTTGGCTCTTCTCTTTCTCTTAACAAATGCCACTTGATTAGTTGATGACACTTTGTATGAGCACAAATACATGCTCACACAAATACATGCACAGAGAGACGTATATATGTGTGTGTATGCACATACCACAGGCGCAAAGCACAGTGACGTGGCCAGAAGGGAAACAATAAACAGACCGAGAGGTTGTCCAATAAAAAGTAGAATTTTTTTAATTATAATTAGCTCAGAGTCATTTTTCATTCTGTCCAACTTCACACTCTTCTTCACTCTATTCCAAACTTCTAAAGTTGTAACATTATCCAACTGAAACGAGTTAGTAAAGATTTATTTGGCACACGGAAGATTTAATACCCCTCTAGACATTTTCCTATTGCAGATAAATGCGAAAAGTGAAGCTCGATAATGCTGCGTTTGTTAAAAATATCTCTAAAAACAGAATATTTTGCCATATAGGATCCCATTCCATCGATCTATATTATAGCAGCTATATGATAAAGTGATCCGATGTGTATAAGATTTATTTATATACATATATGAGGTTTATATTGGAACTAATAAACCTCGGGCTTGATGAAGTTATCTTAATGTAAAACAAAGCTTCCCTATCATAACCTACTTTTCAACCGATAGTTCCTACGGCAGCTATATGTTATAGTGGTCCGATCCGAACGCTTCCAACATATGTACTGCGTGCAACAGAAAGAGGGACGTATGCAAGGTTTCAAGATGAATAGTTAAAGACTGAGAGTTCGCATAGAGAAAGACAGACAGACGGACATGGCTATATCAACTCGGCTGTTGATGCTGATCTAGAATATATATACTTTAAGGGGTCGGAGATGTCGCCTTCTATGCGTTACAGAAGTTATGACAAAATTATAATACCCTCTACAAGGGTATCAAAAAGTAAGGCGCTAAAATATTCTGTTCTCTAATGCAGGTAGAAAAAATATTTGTTTGTTTATGCATAATTTTAACTATAATGAAAGCCAAAATAATAATAATATTCTACTCATTTTGCACGTTGATAAATGTCTTGGCAAAGCCGAAATTCTTTGCGTTTTCCAACTACGCCACTGGCAAAATTAACTCGATGTGTAAGTATGTCGGTTGCTCTTACTCTCTGCGGGTCTTGTGGCTAATTTGATAAATATGCGCGCGTTTATTCAAATCAATCAGCGTCAGTCGAAGTGGTTGTGCTGCGAAGGGCTGCGGCTCCTTTCTCTCGCTCTTCCCCTTTTCTCTACTGGATTTTCCTCTCACTCCTTAACTATTTGCTTATCGCATGTGGTACATGCGTCTTTGCATCTTGTGGCGAATAAGCTCGAACTGCTATCTTGCTTAAGAGAGCACACACTCTCACACACACATAGACACTGAGGCATATGCCTTCAGAGATTTCATTAATGTGCGGATAACTATAATGAGAGACCCGAAAGTCCTCCAACAACATAAGCTCGGAACACCACGGGGATTGGATGTGTTTATGTGGAATATAAGTTTTCGGCGAGGCTTTTAATTAGCTATCAAATTTAATATCTTTATAAATTAGAAGTTTTCGTAGTTAAAAAATTTGGCTTAATTTATTGGCAGTCATTTACATTGGCAATTGAAATTTGTATTAGCGAAAAGTTTTGATGAAATCTTTTTGTTTTTATTTCTCAGAATGTTATATAATGCGCTATATATATTGATATGTTTTAAAAATTTGGGATTAAAGTAATTTAGTTATAGTTATAACTATTAAAACAAAGGTTTAAGTGGCGGTAGTAACGAATTACGGCTCAAGGTTGCCTGCTGGTTGCCTCATGAGCCGTGGATTCCCATGTGGTTAGCGCCTTTTGAGCCCCTGATAGGTGTAGATCAGGCCAGGATCCGCCAATCGATTATTGCGAACTAACAATCGATCTATGTATCGGCTGAAGTAGAGTGCGATCTCGTCCTTGACAGCTGCCAGTTTTAGTTGTCTATGCAGAGTTGACTTCCTCACATACCATGGACAATCCGTGATTAGACGCAGGGCTTTATTTTGCATGACATGCACTATCTTACGTTGGGACTTGGCAGTAATCCTCCAGATGGATGTAGACTGGAGATTTTGCAGCTATTAACTACTGACATGAAGTGAAGTCTGAAGCAAACCTTGATATTTCAATTTATTGCGCTGTGAGAAGATAAAATCATTTTAAGTTTGCTCTCTTTGATGGCAAAATAAGAAAGCTTGCGTTTTGATAGTGTTAATGCAGGTACTTTTGCTTGTAACGTCCATATACTTAATCTTTCCCATTAAACTGTCCCCCACGATAAGCCAGCACTTTGCACCCCATCAACTTGCAAGCTAGAAAACTTAGCTGCCAATTGGATAAGCATTTCAAAAGCTACACACACACACGCACACACAACCTCACACAACACCTATTTAAATGGCAAAAATTATAGTTTAGATTTAGGGTAGAAGTGTCTTCGTATTTCGTGTTAAGAGTTTGGCAAATACCAAAGTGCTGTCCAAAAACTAAGCGCACGCATTCGGCAAATATTACAATTACACTTGGTGGACACTTTTGCCAGTGTGGAAGGTGTGCAAATTTATTGCGTATACGCAGCGTGCAACGTGGCGCAAATCCTGCAGACACTTGCTTACCTGACCAAATGCATAAAGATGGGGGGAGGTTGGAAAGCAAATGCAGAGCGAAACCATTTTCAAGCTGACACTTGGTCGGATTGTGAAATGGAATTTCCCCAAGCTTCAGATTGTACTGAATGGATTTCGTTTGTTGCGGGAAAGCTTAGCTTAATATATATATATATATAAATTCCCTCTCACAATAATAATCAAAGTCTCAGCTCATTTGGTAAACGCGCATTACAGTTACTTTTGCGCAGTTTCAATTGAAATTTATTGTGCCACATATGTAACATTGTGGCAAGAAGTGCTGCTACACGTCGAATTAAGCTTGTACCACATGTGAGCTCCTTCATTTAGTTGCTTAGGCTAAAGTTTTGCTACCTAGCATTAAACTAGTCAAGGTTAACTAAACCTAAGAGCTGGTATCTGAATGCAACACTAGCTTAATTTGTGCTCGAACAGTTGTAATTTGAATGATATTTAAGTTGGAAGCATACTTATTAAATAAAAACCAAAGTCAATTCAAGCAATGTTGAGCTTAAAGTAAATTCATATCTTTGTAAATGACATCTCGATATGAAGTGTGTTAATTGCTGTGGGTATCGATATCAAAGATTATAACTCAACTGAACTGAAGTCGTGATTATCGATACACTGCAGTTATCGATAATAAAAGTGTAGACATCTGCAATTCTTGGACTCAGAACTTTTGCTTTACATATATAACAAAACTAGAAAAAGTGTTTCAAAGTGATTTCAATATCATTTCATACATAAAAATATTTATCGAAAATTTCTATGCTGCATTTAACGATAGCAAAAATGTAAATATTTATCACATTTTTAACTTAATATACAATTTTGAATGTAGACAAAGAAATTTAAAAGTATTTAATTCAATATAACACCATGTTTTTTGTTTTTGTCTTTTTTATTAATTTTCCACATGGTTGAACCGGGCTCAGCTTAAGCATTCATTTGCTATTCAATTTCATGGCACCCCTTGCCTTGCCTGTGCCTCGGGCCTGTCCAATAAATGTCAGATCTATTACTCGTTTATTTTGAAATCCAATCTCGAGTGCCGCCGACCGATATAAAAGCGACGCGTTGCCTGTCTCTAGGCAAATTCATTAGAAATCGGGCCAAAGAAATGCTTGATTGCAGCTCAGTAAATGAATACCCCCGGAGCATATTTGCCCACACTCCGGACGCCTGCTCCGATAGAACAAAGTAAAAGTTTCACATTCATTTGACAAGGCGCAAATGTCAAATTATATTACGTTAATTTAGATTCTTTTAAATGTCGCGTCATTTTTTTTTTGCCTCTCTGTTTTATGCTTCAACCATTTTTATACGCCAGGCTGTCAACACTTTTGCTGGCGGCGCAAGTTCGAAAAGGTTTAAATGGAAATTATTAGAATATTAAAATTCTTGACAAAAATACGAAAATTGACCAAATGACAATTTGGAACTTGGGAATGGCTTATTTCTACATATTTTCTTATCGCTTTTCAATCGATTTCTCGTCTTCCCAAAAATATGAATATTGATAAGAAACATATAACTATGGACTATTTGCAGCATAAGAAGGATAAGTTCTTATTGGAAATCTTGCCTATTTATCGCTTTCTTATCGCTTTTCTATCTTCCCTGTCTTGCATGCGTTACATTTTCCTATACCTTATGCAAAACTTTAAAGTTTAAATAGAAAACTCATGAAAAAGGCTTTGGCTGGCTTCCTCCCATGTAAACTCACGTTTTAGTATGCCTAAAACTGAGTTCGAAGTCGATTGGCTCGTCAAGTAACCTTCGAGTTGTTGTTGTTGCCAGCCGTTCGCTGGCTAATTTTCGCTAATGCAAAGAAGACGAAGCTGCAGAAGTGCCAAAAAAAAATAAAAACTAATAAAATTTACGTTTATCCCGGGCAAAGGCACTCGAAAATGTGCGCCTAATGCGCCGGGATGATGATGCCAGCCGAGCTGAGGACGACCTTAATACAGGCGGCAGACAGACATGCCACCCCCTGGGGGCTAAGTGCCATCGAATTTCAATTCAATTTACAGCCGACTCGTGTCGAGGGTGCAAAAAATAAAATGAAAATTCCTATAGCATATTTTTTGACTTGATTTGGCCGGCTCAATGCGGCGTATGAGTAATATTTTTTTCTCCTGCAAAGGGTTGCGCGCCATAAGATGCGCCGATATTGATATCAAAAGGCGGCCGCTGTCTGCTGGGTTTTGTATTACCCCCCCACAAAAAATAAAAACGGCTTGGTGGTAGTTCTTTATTTTTTACACAGTTTTTTTTTTTTCTGCTGTGTTTCTTTATTATATCACGTTTCCAACATAAATGCGTTAAGCACAACGTGCGAGCCCCGCGCGCTTTTAGGCGTATTTGAAATGCGCTTAAATTCATTTCGCTTTCATACTCTCTTCACAAAAGGCCACTTCAACTTTTTCAATAAATGTGCAGATATCCATGTACATATATTTAATCGGTTTCAAGAGATTTGATATACCAACTTTGCATAGATTTGTCTGAGCTGTAGATATAACCAGGGATGTTGGAATCGGAATGAACAAGAGCTTCACAATCGCATAGATATAATAGATTCCTGTGCATTTATATATATTATTGTTTTTTCAAGTATTCAATATGTTTTTAAGCGCTGGAATCGATCAGGATCTTCTGAACTCTACAAGGCGAAAGAATGCGATATAGAGTATAGTAACAAAGTTTGTTTACTTCAATGGTATTTACAGTGGTTAAGGTGTTAAGATGATTCACCTCGTCGATAGGTCGACCTTTGGTGGCGCCTCTCTGTGATGGGGTCAGCCAGGACCCTGGCAAGCGTGTTCGAATGCCGCAGCAGCTTATCGGTTGCCGATCAAGTTGATCTAACTAATATCCGACCTTTGTCAGTCAGAGATAGCGCTCAATGGCATCGTTTGTGACGTACCATGGAAGGCCGATCGCCTTGCGTATTGCCTTGGCTTGGTCTGCGCTTATTCGATGCAGCTGGTGTGCTGCAGCTTTCTTTGTGGTTTTAAGAGCCAGTTGAGCTTTTGGAACCTTCTCAAGCATTTCTATCTGTTTGCTGATATGTGGGAACCCCAGATGAGCCTACGGTCCAGGTGAACGCCTCGATAGCAGCATGATCTGGGTTGCTCGATGGCCGCATCCTTAAAACGTAGCCCCTGGCAACTATTTGAACAAAAGCGAACTTGGCGATGTTTATATCGATGTTCCAGTTCGTTGTCCACGTTTCGACCAGCGGTAGCCAGTCCTGCTTCACCCACTTAATCTACCTAGGACTCATATATCATATAGCTCCTATTGGAATATATCTTCTTGAGAAATATAATTGAATTTGTTTCTATATTCGCAAGGGCATTTGAAATTCTTTATTGCGAAGATAACTGGATTTTATTCTCCCTTTTTTTTTTGGCTGTCATGACAGGCATTGAATTACAAGCAAAGTCCTGAGCACCCACACACACTTACCTACGCCAACACACACACCTTCACACACATACAGCCACACCCCACACCCACGCAAACACACACATGTGTGAGCTTTTGGCTTAAAGCCTCACTACAGCTCAGCTCAGAGGACACTCTCTATATATATATATATAGAGGGGGCTTTAGCCTTGGCAGCAATTTGATGGCATTTGGTTCAAGTGGCGGGCGTCTATTTCATATGTATTATTTGCTCATAGCGCCAGGGGGTAATCCTTTAGTTTATATTATTAGCTTGTAATGTGCGCATAATTGAAGGGATTTCTGCTACGAGGCAAAAATCTTTGAAAACTCAGCTAGGTGCAAAGTCCTTTGGGATGGCTGCCACTCGAAACTGATGAGCTTCAAGGTGTTAAAAGATGAATGGCTTGAGTGGGGTGAAAATATATATGTACACAAGAAGTTGGTGTAAAATACAATATTATAGTATTTATTCAAATCTTATGTATGATATTAATGTATATGTACTCATGTTGTTCTTGTTGCATGAAAATTGGAAGGGAAATTCGCCAAAGTGTTGAGCTATCCATATAAGAACATATGGATATTCGTAAAAACTCTAGGGGAGATGCCAGCCAATTTTTGCGAATCCGTTTTTAAAAGTATACGGAATTTAAGGTAACAGGGATATTCGATGTGGAATTACCAAGATGAGAGGGAAATTTAGTATTTACTTGTTCGAGCTGTGGGGAAATTAGGGTAATTTTTGGAACTTAATGAGTTTAATCGGAAAAGATTTTGGAGGTTACTCTACATAATATCTTAAATGGGGGTTTCCCTCAATTTGAACCCTCAGCTTCTCAGCAGAAGCTCGTTAATGTTCATAGTTGGGCCTTTATGATCTGTAAATGATATGGACTTTGGAATATGGAAAAGGGAAATTTTCTTTAAATAGTGAAATTCGATTTAAAACTAACAAGTTTCAAGGGAAATTAAATAGTTACTTGTAAGAGTTGTGGGGAAATTGGGGTAATTTGTAGAATTCAATATGTATTATCAGAAAAGATTTAAGAGATTAGTCTACATAATGTCTTAAAATGGGGTTTCCCTCAATTTGAACCCTCAGCTACTCAGGAGAAGCTCGTAAATTTTCATAGTTGGGGCTTTATGATCTTAAAATTATATGGAATTTGGAATACGGAAAAGGGAAATTTCCTTTAAATAGTGAAATTCGAAGTGAAACTACCAAGTTTCAAGGGAAATTGAATAGTTACTTGTAAGAGTTGTGGGGAAATTGGGGTAAGTTTTTTAATATAATATGTTTAATCGGAAAAGATTTTAGAGATAAGTCTAGCTAATGTCTTAAATGGGGTTTTCCCTTGATTTTCAACCCTCAGCTTCGCAGCAGAAGCTCGTAAATTTTCATAGTTGGGATTTTATGATTTGCTGTAGTTTCGGGAATGGGCTTAAGCATGTTCTTGTGGTCGTTTGCCTGCACCTTGCTTTGGGGCCAAACAATTTTGTACCTTTTCGCGCATACTTTCAATTTCTTGGACTCTTTTTGTGTGTGTGTGTGTGTGGAAGTGCTGCCATTCTTAGCGCCAGCTGTTTCAGATTTATATGAAAAACTTGCGAGCCCTTAGCGCGCTTTTCAATTTGCTGGCGATTTTTGCCTCTTCGGCTTTTGGGCTTTCCCATTGTTGTTGTTGTTGCCGTGTGAAATGTGTGTTTTAGTGGCTTGGCATTAGCATGTTGGAAATACATAATGCCCAGGCAGCGTTATGAAGCGCCATAAGAAAATAAAAAAAATAAAACAAAAAAACAAACGTTGCGCATTGCATTGAAAAAAAAAAAATATATAAAATATGGTAAAAATTGTGTGTTTTTAGCTTTTGGTAACCGAAAATTTATGTGCGCAAAATATGTGGCTTTTTTTTCGGCTGAGCTTGTGGCGACATAACTAAAAATAGAAATATATGTAGGCCGTGGCCTAAGTTATGGCACGGCATGGTTGGGATTACAGAAAAATTCAATTACTTGTAGGGTTAAGAAAAAGTCAACTTTAAGGTAACTTTATGTGAATGTTTATATGAAGTTGAAAAGACGAGGCTTTATGCAAATAACAAAGTATTTTTATGATTCAGTTGAAAAAGTTTTGAGTAGATTCAAAAGCTTGACAGAAAAACTATAACGAAATTTCGATATAAATATTATACAAAAATTATATTTTAAATATGTGAGCGAAAATATATATGAAAGAGCCTGAACTATGTGAAAAGCACTCTGTTAATTGATATAATTATCTATAAAATAATATTAAAAAAAATTTGTTTATTTGCATGTTGGCATTCCTTTGATCCGAACGAACATGGGCCGAGCTGTAGGATCTTTTTGTATAAACTAAGAAATTGTGGATAAAAATCAGCTATAGACAACAGTTAAAAGAGGTGATAAAATACTTAATTTCAAAGCAAACAAAACTTAAATTCAAGCCAAATTAAATCAATTGGCCTAGTCTTTAATCTAGTCTTAAAATCATATCCAAAATCTAATCTCAAAATAAAGTTAGTTGGCTGAAAGCAATTAAAACTGATTATATATAAGAAGTTGATGTTCATCTGTCTAATCATTTGATCTGCCATATTCTATATATCTGCCATATTCTAATAGCATCTTATATTATTAATGCATTAGGAAATGTTAATATGTTATGATACCTCTCTTAACTAAGATGTTATTAGAATATGGCCGACTAATAACTCACATATGTATCTGATGGGAGTATTTTCGAATGACTTTCTTGTACAAGATGTTTAATGTTAAGATACATCTTTAAATGTATCCACTTGCTACGCTGTAGTACGGAAAAGTCATTTCGTCATTTAGTCATTTTCGCATTGTCGTCATCAACATTGTCTGAGCTCATCAATAAATTTGGACACTACACGTGCTTAAACAAGCCAACAATCTGTGAAGAGCCGCAAATCCTTTGTTCGCAGTAAACCGAAGCTGCAGCCGCAGCAGCAGCGGGGACTAAACAAAAGACTAAGAGCATTTTTTTTTTGCTTATTGATGTCGATTCTGGCGTTGACTTCAAGTGGAAGCTGGGTCGTCTTTTCAAATGAAATACAATACGAGCGCTTATTATTTATAGTTGTGTTTTGTTGCTGTTGGAAAATTCCACATGCCTCGCAATGATTGCTACTTATCAGTTTGGCGTTGCCTTTGTTCAAAGGTTCAATTCAATAACCATTTCTTGTTGGCCTGTGTAGGCCTAAGTGTTGACTGTGATATATGACTTTGTCTCAGAAAATGCCACTAATAGCAATTAGACGTGCGCAACAAGTACTACTCCATGCCATCTAATAAAACTAGCTACTTTATGGTGTTAGATTCTCCTCTTCTTTGTTTTTGGCTTTAAGCAGAAGTAATACTCATTCTATTATCGTCTCATTTGTCTTAGTTTTGCACGCTTCGCAACTCTTTTCGCGCTTTGCCACTTCCACATTTGTTTTCCTTAGCTTCAACCGAGCGACAAGGGGATGCGAAAAACCACTCCGTAACGCAAGTTTATAGCTTTACCAAAACTTTTTCACACACGTCTTGGCGACTGGACATTTTTTTCGTTGTTGTTTTCTCACAAATATATTGAAAAGTTTTTATGTTTTGTCCAAGTAATAAGAAAAAAATAAACAAAACTTTTCTGCTTAAAAGCACTTGATCGGAACATATCCTGTAGACGAAAAGAAAATAAAGGGAAACTTACCAAGGAGAAGACAATCAAATATGATCTTTGAACGCGCAACCCTAAGCCGATTTCTATATATCCATATCTAGTAAAGCCTCTGGTTTGCTTCTGCATCGATTTTGAGATATCTTTTTGGTTTGTATACCCACCAAATGTGTGTAACAGAAGGAAGCATCTTCGACCTTCAAGAATATATTTTCCTGATCAGCATCAATTGATGATCTAGCTATGTCCGTCTGGTCCTTTGTCCGTCTGCTCGTGCGTTTGTATGTAAGCGTCGGTCACAGAACCTATGAGAGCTAGAGATTTTGAAGTTAGTTTTCGATAATCGATAACTTGACCGTTTTGCCAGCAATCGATAAGAATCGATATGGAAATCCTGTTTTCGAACTTTCTTAGGTTTTTGACATGCAGCTTCTTGAATAGTGTACGTATATCAGTTATTTTCCAATTAATAGCTTCGTTATTTTTCATAAAATATAATATACCTTCTTCATAACATTCTTAGCCTTTCCCTCTACTCTACCCCTTATCCAGTTAATGGCTGCGTGGTATAAAAGTTTTCCTATTGATTGTAAATTTGCTAATGTTTGGCATCATAAGAAAACTTTCCGCAACAACCTTCAATTTCATGAAAATGCTTGTTGAAAATTTTAAGAAAAACTCTACAGCCAGTTAGAAAATTAGAAAAAGAGCGCTGCTCAGATAATATTTGCACATTTGTTATGTTCCGAGAGTTTTGAGCAAATTTAAGCTTAATTTAAAGCGCTTTTCAGTGCTCGTTGCCACGCGTTCTACGGCTCGCCTCATAAGCACGTTACATTTTTTTAATAACCCGCAAAAAGCAAAAAATGAATATGAAAATAAAAAAAAACAGCCGCATTTAAGTATTATGACCGCGTCTGTGCACAAATTCCGAACCCTGCGCTCAGCTCAAGCCCTTCGCATAACATTCATATTAGGCACAAGGCCGCGCGCCTTCGTTCATTATATGAAAAGATACAAAAAACGAGTATAAAAAAAATTAAATTTTGTAAAAAATAGAAATCGTAATGTAAAGGAATTATTTACATGGCTCAGGTAGGTTTTGGGTTACGAAACGCTCGGAATATGAAAAGAGAATTATGTGTATATAATTTTGACTCAGCTTTTAACTCATCTTTTTTTTATGTAGAGGCCAGCTTATAGCCGGGTTTAATTGAAAAAGTATGCAAAGTGCGGGCGAGTGTTTAATATTTGGCAAGAGATATCTTGTTTTGAACTCCTGTTAACGCTTTACTCTTCTTCTCTTGGCATAAGGCCAGCCAAAGCTGAACCGCATTGGCCTAATTGAGTTTTATTTTACTTTTAATTGAATCATAAATGGATCCCCGCGCGATACTTCCAGCAAAAGCTTGGACCTGCACTAAAAGTAGTATTTAATAACATTATGCGGCATTAAAAAAAGTATTTGATGACAGCAAATTGGTAAAAATTATTTCTCAACCAACAACAATATGCACTGAAAAAAGGCAAGCCATTTACAAGCTTTACTCCAAAGCGTTAGCTAAAAAAATAACATTGAAAATTAATTAATGCCAATTTGTAAGCGCTGAAATCGAAAACTTTTCCTCGCCCAGCACTTTCATTATGGGTTCAAACGAAATTAACAAAATGCTGCAGCAAACACAAAAAAAAAAACGAGATGTTAAGGTTATGTTCGGCATGCCGAAGATCTAATACCCTTGCAACCTTTTAATGCCGAGAAAATGGTTAATGCCGAGTTTGGTGAAGGTATCTTGATAAAGAAAAAAGGCTTAATCAAAAACCTAGTTTTCGACCGATCGTTCCTATGGCAGATATATGGTATAATAGTCCGATGTAAATACGATTTTGCAAAAAAGAAGGGAGCAGAGTGAAATATTGAAATGCCGAGTTTGGTCAAGATATCTTGAAAAAGAAAATGTTTTTTCATACAAAAACTTAATTTTCGACCGATCGTTCCTATGGCAGCTATATGATATAGTGGTCCGATCCAGCTGGTTTTGACATTTGTCTTTTGCAGATATGTGAGAACAGAGAAGCTCGAAAACGGAAACAGAATATATGTTGCCATATAAGATCCCACTTTTCCACAGATCTTTCGTATAGCAGCTGTATAATATAGTGGTCCGATCTTGATAAGATATTGCATATATTTGAGGATTATAAAGCAACTATAAGTCATGAGTTTGGTCAAGTTATCTCCATTTCAAAAAGGTTTCCATATCAGAACCAACTCTTCGACGAATCGTTCCTTTGGCAGCTATGTGATATAGATCTGGTCGGATCTGGTTATATTTACTGCCTGCAACAGAAAGACGGACCTAAGCAAAGTTTCAAGACGATTGAACTGATTGAACTTTTGAACTGAGACTAGACTGGAAACTGACTGACGGACAGACAGACAGACGGATATGGCTAGATCAACTCGTCTGGGTCGCAGATATCCCCTTCTATGCGTTAAACAGTTCATGGTAAAATTACAATACCCTCTGCAAGGGTATAAAAATTGAAATATAACAAAAGCAGAAAAAAAATTCTTTTTAACAAAACTCGCCGTAAAGTTTTAATAGAAATTACCATTTTGGCCGCTGGTCGTTTGGTCAAGTGTCAATAAGTAGAGACCCGCGGGCAGCTGAAGCGGCAAAGCCGATTTCTCAACCCACCTTCCTCCCCCCCTCAGACCCTTTACCCTTGGGGCGACACTTTTGATTTCAATAAATTTTCGTAATTAGCGACAGGCGCATTTTTCTTTTGAATTTCGTTCGAGTTTTTCTGATTTCGTTTTCTTTTTTTTTTTCGTATCGTTGTTTTTGTTTTCTTTCACAGCTGTCAGAAAATGCAAATTGAATTTGTTTTCGTGACAAATTTACTCAAGTGGCAACTTTCGCTAACAAATTTGGGCATAACAAATGGAAAAGAGTTGAACAGGTGAGCGATGTCCGCAAATTTAACCTTTTTTATAAGAGACTTTTCCTTTAATTTTAATTAATTAAAATAATAATCGTTTCAAAGCCGAGTCTCACAAGTTCTGAAATCTCGCCGTGTATTTCCCTCAATTGATATTTTCTCTTCTGTCAAATTTGAAGGGAATTTAATTCATATGATTTTGATGGTAATTTAAGAATTTATAGAGAGTTTAAGGAAATCTGCAAAAATTACATCAGCTATGGGGTTTTCGTAAAAGGGAAATGTCTATGGAAACTCTAACAGAAATTTGATAAATTTTGCTCTGTTAAGAACGGGAAATATTAGGGGAATTTCGCAAGAAACGTGGGGAAATTTGATCCATTAACCCTAGATACGATAAAGCTGTTTAAGTGAATTCGAGTGGAAAAAGTATAGAAAAATACTAAGGGAAATTCTATTAAATGTGTTATGTGTCTTAAGAGGAAATTTGACAAAGCTTTTTAGATAAAAGGGAAAATTATAGTAAAATTTAAGGGAAATTCGTAGTAATAGTTGAATAAATGTCTAATTTCTCTAATGGGAAATTCTTCAAAATAATTGAAGTGGAAATATGCTTAAATTTGCCGAAAGATTTAAAAGATTTTAAAGGCCCTTTAAAGGATGCTTGAAATAAAAGTATCACCATCTTATAATATTGCACATAGTCATCATCTTCAACATTGCCAATTCGCATGCCATTTCACATTTATTATCTCTTGCTGCTCACTCTCAAAGCTGATTTGTTCATATGGAATTTCAAATGCTCTGTACAATAGATTTATATACATAACATTAAAAAACCAAGTCGGGACTTAAACGAATGTCAGGCGTAGGTGAAAGCAGCGAAAAGACACAGTTCCTGTTGAGGCTAGTAAGACGCTTAAGTATATATATAAAAAATTGGGTAGAGCTGATTCCTTGCGGCATTTTTTAACATTTGTGCGATTTGGTGCTTCTTCTTCTTCCTGCTAACATCTACTCCTTCGCATTGTAGTATTTATAGTGTCCTGTGCTGTGTTTGTCAGTTTGTCTGTTTTATCGCCCCATTATTCACATATTTGTTGGAATGAATGTGGCCATTGCCTTTTGATTTCAGGCCACACAATTCTTTGTTTATTTTTCATTTCAAAGCGAGGTCCTGCTCGCCCCTAACTCCCACTTGCTATGCATATGAGCTGCCTGCTTCCCTCCTCTCTCTCTCTCTCTCCCTCTCTCTCTCTGTGTGTGTGCGAACGGAAATGTAGTGAAATGAGAAATTTCCGTTTCTGGTTCCGCTGTCGGAAGTAAAACAAACGCCGATAAAATAGGCCGCCCCCCAGTTACCAGTTACAGAGCTTAGCCGGAGTCTTACTCGAGTGCTGTCTGAGGGCTTAAACGATGGCTGATAATGAGATGTGAGCTGAGCTGAGCAGCCCGTTTGAAGCGAGCGGAGCTCAGCTCTTGAATATATATGAAAACCAGTTGCATACTTTTTGGCGCTACTGTGCGTTATTTATGTTGCCTTTGTGTTTTAGTTTGCTGGCATAAATCGACGCACAGCACGCGTTGCTCTGCCTCCCACTCGACCCACCCCTCGGCTCTTTGTCTTTTTTGTAAACCCCTCCCCACCCTCTTTCGGCTGGTCTGTTTGTCGTGCTAAGTGCGTTTAGCTCTCGCTAATGGCAACATAAATTACGGCTACTAACTAACAGTTCCTATCTAAACAGTCACAACAACTCGCTCGCCCAACAAATACTCTAGCTCTCTCACTTGCACAGTCGAGAGACGCGTTTCGTCTCAAATTATTCATCTATATATGTTACAATTCTTTCTCGATATGTGCATGTACTCAAAACTGTGAATATTTGCTTCCTTTATTCATTAGCTATTCGTAGAACTATGATGCAATATTTATTCATAAGTTAATTACGGGTTACTTCGACTCTTCTGGGTTGACTTGTCAACTAACTAATCTTTTCTGTTAACTAATTAACTAATACGAAGTTTTACACCTATATGGCATACATTTTTTCAAGTAACCTTGCATTGCAGGTCTTCTGTGATGATTTCCACAAGATTTGTCTTCTCTTCCTCGTATAAAGACTTCTTTTCTTAATTATTCAGCAAGTAGATAGTTTTAGTCCAAGTCTTAGTTATAAACTTCGTTTATGTAGCTTGCGATTCGTGTCAGAATAATGATCCGGTAGCCGGGAGGTGGGATTGGCGGTAAAACGAAAAATAAAAAATAATGTGAATATTAATTTAATTGTATTATTTATATAAAACATAGTTGCAGAACATAAACTGAACAGCCTTCAGATTGGTTTATAGTTCATCCATACATTAGCCTGAGGTTCTAACTGCGAACCCTTGCCTTATAGATAGCTTTTTATAATAATTTCCATAACTTTTGTGGAAAGGATATATCTATCTATATATTATAAATAAGATAAGAAATTTAAACTTTGTAGTTAGATTTTATATTTCAATTTGAAGAATTTGTGAAAATCGTAGTGTATTCATCTGTTTGCTCGACATTCTCTTTGTTGTTTTATGCCTCTTGTTTTGTTGGACGTTGCCTGCGGCGCGCATTAAAATTATGCTCTGAGTAATGTAGTTTTATGCCGTGCTTTGGACGGTGTCCCCCACCCCTCGCCCTCCCCGCGACCGCTGCTCGTGCACATAAATATAAAAAAAAGAACAACAACAACAACAACGTCGCGATGTTCGCTTTGTTTGGGAATCTGCAACTGGACATTGGGAAATTACCGTTACGCAGTTGTCACAGTTTGTGCGGCCATAATTTGCCTTGGCCTGCGGTCATGTTTCATAACCTTTGTGGCTGCTCTCCGTGTGTGTGTGCGTGCGTGTATGTATGTGTGTGTGTGTTTGCCTGTGTCGCATTGCTCATACGCCGCATGTGCCGCAAGCTGCTGTAGAACAGTCGTAAATCTGTGAAGCTGTGTGTGAGTGCTTGTGCTTAGGTGTGCGTGTGCTTGTGTGTGTGTGCGTGTTAATGTGCGCACAATAAACAATCAATTTGTTAGAGGCCTGTCGCATGTATTTCTGTTTTTTTTTTTGGTTTGCCTTTGCTTTCTTGTTGGCTTATGTTAATTAAATGATAAATAAAACGCATGTTGCAGATGTTTATGTGCCTGATGTGATGTGTCAATTAGTTCAATTAAACATTATAGAGGCTCGAATAAATCAAGGCAAAGGTGTCAAGAGGTCCAAGGTGTTAGCTAAAAGGGTCGATGGGTATACTTAAAGTTTCGATGGAGGTAGGATTCTAAAATGCAAAATAATTTATAAGTAAGGCCCAGCTAAATGAACTTAATGAATGAAACTGAATGTTAAAAGTCAATGTACAAAATGTTATAAAACTGTTGGGCAAGTTTTTAGTTCTGAATTCGAAAAACGAATCTTATAATATATTCCACTTGTATGAAATATGTTCAAGTACAAATATAAAAAGGTAAAGTTAGTTAAGAATATAGAAAATTAACATTTAAATATATTGAACTACACTGTTCAACATTTGAGTACTTGTAAGATACGGATTTATTCTTACGAATCCTAGTTCTTATATACGAGCAGAGTGTCTGTAGGTCTGCTGTCAATGCATTATCGGCAGCAGCGGTCATAAACCATTGTGTTTAATTATGGTCTCTTTTTACCCTTGTTATTTATTAGTCTTACATAATATTTCTTAGCGTAGGTCACGTTTAGAATCATAAGCGACCACATGTGCGCTATCTATTTTATGCTGTTAGTTGCAGTTGTACAATATGTTGTGAGATATATTTTTACCGAGGGTCAAAGTGAGACTCGGTGTCAAGTGTACAGTGTGAACATATATTATCATATTGTTTATGAAAATATTACGTATTTGATGTATTTTTTTCAGTTTTGATTAACTTTTTGCATCGGGCTTAGAGGTTTATGGTGGCCTAAAAGGCAGGTCAAGAGGATCGTGTCTTGTAAGGTGGCGGGGGTGCAGGCTGTTGTCGAGGAGGTTAATTGCAAAGCGGTTGCAGAGGCCGTCCAGTCTGTCTGTGGGCTTGTTGAGGTCCTTGTGGCAGTTCGATATATAGCAAATGGTATTTGATTTCAAACTTTAAATGAAGCAATCGTAATATTATTAGACATATTAGATGTAGATATGTTCGTGGGAGTAGCCCTCTGCTCAAATATATTTTAATATGTCATATTACATTTCTTATTCGATTCTGCACAGTTCAAAGAAGAGTTGTAGATAGGGTATTATTTTTGTACTCATTGAAAATTAAGCAAAAGGTGGACATGCCCTACTTTGTGCAAAGACTTATTGATTATGCTTGGTGCTCGAAATACATTTAAATTAATTGCTTAATACAAAGTGCGCCTTAGGCCACGTCCGTCAATTATAAAGCAAAAGTATACGAAATCGCCCTCAGGAGTACGTGGTATATAAATTATAATAGCTAGAAAACATAGAGAAGACATTTTCCCTGGCTGAACAAATTTGAAGAAATAACTTTTTCTCAACTAAACAGAGGGCAGAAGGGGCCCATATAAACGACAATTTGCACGCAACAAACTAAATAAGACATAATGCAAATACATTAATCCATGTGTACACAAATATATTTATGTATGTATATATGTATTTACATGCGTCCCCCTCTGCGATTGTGGCCTCTGGTGACAAATAATACTAAATTAATATTTTATTAGGGTCTTTATTGGTCGCCGTTTGACAAAGCCAAATGAAAAATGCGAACGCAAAACAAAAGAGAGAAGCAGAAAAAACAGATGAAAAAAAAAACTTGAATATGTTTTAAATGTTTCGCACTCAAAGCACAAGAGGGAAAAAGAGCAGCAAAAAAAAACAACATAAAAATTCGCATTTATTTCTATGCATGTTTTGTGTATTTGCCTTTAGGCAGCAAACAGCTAAACAAAGCGTGGCGGGAGCGGGGAAGGGAAAGGTGGTTGGGGTGAATAAAGCAAAATAAAATTGTGTAGAGCGAATTCCCCAAATTGATTAAAACTTCATAAATTTACATTTTTATCGCTGGGACAAACAAATGCCAAAAGGGGCGAACAAAACAAAACGAAACGAAAAGCCCAAAACAGAAGCAACAACAACAGCAATAACAACAACAACAACAGCAATAATAATAACAACAACAACAACAGCAGCAAATACAAATGCAAAGCAAGCGTTGCAAGTAAACAAAGCGACCACACACACACACACACACACTCACACACACGCGCACTCACACACACACACGCACACACGCACGCACACCTTAGCGCACACATTTATGAATATTAACACATGTTTTGGCGCCGCAGTTTCGCACAATTCAAATTTTGTTCTCTTCATCGAGCCTTGCTGATAATGCAAACATGCAAAAGGAGAATGAAAGGAAAGTTAACAATTAGGGCAAAAGATAGACTGTGAGATACCTCGTATTAGATGCGAGAGTAAGAGAAGCTAATAGTCTGCAAGGCATCTCTTTAAACAGTTTAATACTATCATTACAAGATAGACAGATGATAGGCAGTTAGATATCTTGTATTACATGCATATAACACTATCCAGACTTAAACTGATCGACTCTTTGATACCCTATGCCTTCAATGTGAAGAGGTTGTGAAATGAGACAAGTATTGCTTTAGCTTCACTCGCTGCATAGTTTTAAAGAGAATATATTGGCATATAATACTCGTAATGTCAAGTAAATACTTTTTAGTCTTTAGTTTCTAGTCTTTAGTTTTTAGTCATGAATCTTTTATCGTTTGTCTTTAGTAATTAGCATTTAGTCCCTACTCTTAAGTCTTTAGTCTTAAGTGTTTAGTTTCTTGTATTTAGTACTTACTTAGCACTTACTCATAAATGAATGTCATTTAAAAACGCATAAATGAATATACCCAATTGACTGTTTGTAGTACAGGGTATACAAAAAAGTGTCACCTGCTTTTGGGGTTCAGTGAGCTGACTTTAGCCAAAAAGCCAATGAATGAGTGCCTGTGCGTGCTGGCGCCGTGTAGCGTGTGTGTGTGTGTGTGTGTGTGTGTGTGTGTGTGTAGGTAGACTCTTCTCCCAAATGAGAAATAAAAGTAAATTCACATCATCACAAAATATTATTAAGCAATCAACTTCTGTTTGCCCGTCTGCACCGCTGTGGTTTCAAGTTTTTTGTTCGCCCTCTGCTGTTGGCATTTTTATTACGCGTCTAAGGGTTGGCAGCTAGGCAGCGGGATGAGTTGATTGTTTGTACTCGTACAGCGTACAGCACCTACCTGGTAAGCTGCCTGGCAACCTGCCTGACAAGCTGGCTGATTAAGCAAAAGTGATTGAGCGTCAAAGAAGGGAAGAAATAAACAGAGAGAGAGAGTGTGAGCGAGAGGTAGAAACCTGAAGCCTTTGCATATGTATGATTGTCTGACTTGGAGTGTGTGTGTGTGTAAGTGTGTGTGCGTGTGTGCGTAGGAAATTACGTATGCCCATTTAATTAGACTTACAGACGGACGAAACGCAAAAGCTCAAGCTATGCAAAAATCATGCGTTTAATTAAAATTACCTTCACTTAATTAGCATTTGTCATTTTTTCAGAGTTCGAGTTTCGGGTAGAAAAGACTTTAATATGATGTAAATTAAATGAAGAATGACGTATGCATAAGTTATATTTGTAACTCATTAACTTGAACTTGAACTTTAATTCTTTAAAAAATTCAATAATCGGGAAGTTAATAATATTAAATAGTTTTTATAGCCCAATTGAATATTCATAAAAAGGGTCTAGTTTTCTTTGGGCAAATGTATGTAACAGGCAGAAGGAGGCATCTCGGACCCCATAATGTATATAGATTCTTGATCAGCATCAAAAGCAGATTCGATCTAGCCATGTCCGTCTGTTCGTCCATTAAAACCAGGGCTGCCGATATGTTAATTCGATTCACAGGTCGAAACTTTGCGTTCCGGAATCTTTTGGTAACTCTTTGAGTTGAATTCTTCTGCTTTTGGGTTCGGCTTGTAGTAAATGGAAAATGCATTTCCCCAATTGATTCGCCTTTGCTCTAAACATTGCTCAAAACCAAGCAAATTTCAGAGTTCACAACATAGATAAATGCTTAGCTTAAAAGCAATTTAATACTCTCTGAAAATTTAGCTGGCGAATAATTAAGTTTTCTCTTGTTGTGTTGCAAAAAGCTTTCCGCTTAACTGATTGGCGCCATTTAATTGCAAGTCTCGAGGCATTAGCCAAAGTTTCGTTAACAAAAACTGATTTGCCAAAATAAAAACCAAAAAAAAAGAAAGAAAATAAACCTGCCGCACTCTCTCTTCGAGTTTTGGAGAGTGCATTTTATAGAGTTTTTGGCAGCTTGACATGTTGCTTGATTTAATTTCTCCGGACTGAGCCGGCCGAGAGCTTAAGTAATGTTATTTTTAACTGCGCATAAAACTTTCGCACAACTTTGGCAGCCTTTTTTGTTTTTTTTTTTTAATTTTTTTAATGCAAATGCAGTTCTTTTTTAATTTGGCTCCAAAATATCGGACTAGTACAGAAATTAGTTGTGGGCGAGCGGGCGGAGAGTTGGGCAAAGTGTGAATAGCTAAAATGCTGCGGATTACTTTCAGGTGAGCGCTTAATTGAATTAAAACTCAAAAGTCATTAAAATGCAAGTTTATTGTACTCAAAGTTGACATAGAGCAGCTACTAAAAAGCTTTTCAACTTCTCCTTCTTTCTCTTTAATTAGACGCCCAAAATATAAAGCCTTGAAAATATTTGACAGCTATTCAGCTTTGATTAGTGGCAAAAACTTCGCTAACAGCTGAAAACAAAGATTCAAGAACTATTTTCAAATTCCAAATTACAATTATTTTCAATATCTTTAAAGAAATTTCAAATCTGAAATTCTAATACGCAGCACGTAAAATAAATAATTGACGTGAGAAGCTACAAGCCAAAAAGTAATCTTTCGTTGTTTTAAGCTTTGACCCGCATTTTCCATTCAAGAGCGGTGAATATCACGAAAAGCGTGTTAAATAAACAAATTGCAGCGATTTCTGAATATTATTTTATAGAGAATCGAATGGCAAACAAAAAAGATGCATTCATTAGATTTCCACTTAATTTCCACTCTTGCGGGTGGAATTTCCCATAGACCTAAGGATATAGACATAAGGTAATTTCAATTAAGATTTTAGCTTCCTCTTCTTTGATTGTTTGGACTGTGGGTTGATCACGTTGATCATTTAGTCAGTCTGGACAAGCAGTTTTTCATAATGAGATATATGTGTAGGGGTGGCAACTTTGCCAGACAGATATATCGACTAGAGCCAGATAAACTGTTAGACGTCTGTTAAGTAACAGAAGGAATGGTAACAGGAGCATACGATATTAGAAGATAGAGTCGGGTTCGAGCTTCTGAAGTGAAGTGACGTGCATGGGATCTCGTTGAGTACAGGAAGAAAAACGTATCAATAGGAAATAAAGGTATGAAGTGAATAAAAATCATTGTATAAATATTAAACCAAAAGAAACTGGAGAAATTTAATGGAATGAAAAGATCGATCCCTATATATATAGTTAATACCATATATGTGAACCTCTTTAAAGACAAAGACTAGGAAAATTCGACTAGCAAAGTTTTGCGTAACGAGCTCTTCAGCGCATTGCGTGGCAAGGGGCGTGGCGAGGGGCGTAGCAAGCAGGCTGCACAGCAAATATGCAGTCCATGCCTGCGAAACAATAACAATGCGCAATGACCCAAAACTAAACACTGAACGCTGAACGAGAAAAACTTCACAAAAAACTCGCGACCAAAAAACAGTTTTCCATGCTTTGAGTCTTATTTTTTTGTCTCTTCCCTCCGCAACCCCTCAGCACTCTGGTCCATGGACGTGGCACAGGCTTTGCTGGGGCCCATATGACAGAGAGGCATTTTGATGGGCAGAAGGACGAGTCGATGGAGCGTTGTCCCAGGCGGGGCTCTCTCTCTCTGTGTGTGTGTGTGTGTGTGTGTGTGTAGGCGCCGGCATAATCAACAATATTTGGAGTGCTTTTTGTGTAAAGTTCTCTGACTTTTTTCTGTTCGCGTTTTTAAATGGTTTCTATTGTTGTTGTTGTTGTTGTTGTGTTTCATGTTGTTGTTGTTATTGTTGTCTTTTCTCTAGAGCTTTAGTTTTCTGTAGTCTGGTAACATGGCGTGTTCTCTAATGACTTGCGGATCGAGTTTTGTTAATTTTTGAAGCACGCTCTTGGGCCGAGTTTTTTCTTTTTGATGAGGTCCTTTAAGTGCCCGCGTAGTACGAGTTTCCAAGTAATCGTTTTCAGGCAATCGATAAAAATCGATTTCGACTTGAGCAAATGTCTTAGGCTTTAAGGGCTTCAGTTGCCACACTTGACATGTAGCTCCAAGAATAGGGTTAACAGATCATGTATCTTTCGTTCGCCAAAGTTTTGGTGTTTGTTATGGACTGTTCAAGGTATCCCTCGTACTTGTTTTATAGTATGGCTATTGCTGTTAATATATTAATACACCTTCATTTTCAAGGATTTTTGTGTACAAGTCAGATTTTATTTTGATTTTAGCTGCCAATATGGTAAAACATATTAATATGAATATTAATTAATGTGTATATGCCTCCTCCTGGTTTCGATTCCCTTTCTTCTCTTAAACTTCTGTTTTAGCTACAATTGCTTGCATTTCCATGCGTTGTTTTAGTTCTCTTCTCGTTCTCTTTCTCTTTCTCACTCGATCTCTCTATCTCATTCTCAGCTGCCGTCAAGAAATGAAAAAAAAAGTTTTGGCCACAGTTTTTCATGCTGGTGCGTGTTATCTTGTTAAAGCAAAAGTTCAACTTTTGCCAGCATATATATATATATATGTAGCTGCAGCTGTAGCTATGTGTGTGTGTGTGTGTGCCTGTGTGCGTGTCTGTGTGCGTTACAGCGGATGCATCAACAAATGTCTTGGCCGTGCTCGATGCTTGGCGCTTGTCTAGAACATATCAAACGCAACATTTTGCGCCAATCGGTAGCAAACTTATTCCCAAAGCAGGCAGCCAAGGACGAGTGAGGGAGAGAGCGAGAGAGAGAGAGGGAGAGAGCGAGAGAGCGAGTGAGCGTGAGGTTGAAGTTGGACGGGGGCAAAGGGCAACCGACTGAGGCACAAAAACAACATAAATTTCTACTTAAGTAAGTGTTTAAAAGAAAGATGCAGCGGAACGAGAGGTGGTCGACGGAGAAGGATGAGGAGGGGGAGGGACAAAACCCTCTGATAAACGATGCCGGTTAGCAGCCAAGGTACAACACAATAACTATACCCTAACCAAGATCGTGGCACTTAGACTGTGAAGCTTGTAACATGCAAAATAGGATGTTTATTTCGGCTTGATTTCTGAGAGATTTTCTTGATAGACTAAGAGTTGATAAGTTGCATTAATTGACTTCGGTAAGAGTATCAAATTCAGCTGCTTCATGCATTCGAAATTTGTTGAAAGAGTATACTATAGTCTGTTATATTTAAGTCCGATTTCTTGTAAGTTTCACTTAAACTTAGCTTGTAAATCTATAAAAGCTCCCTTTTAAGTATAAAGCGAAAATTGTTGCTAGTTGCCTTGTGTAGAGTATTTAGATGCGGGCTTGAGCGTTTTGCGATTTTCTTTTTGTCAGTTTTCTTTCGCAGCTGTTCAGTGGTGAAATATGCAAAAGTGCAAAACGTCAGTGGGAAAACTTTGACGCTGGTTCTGGTCAAAAATTTGACTTGCACTGCAGTTGAAGTTTTCTTGATGGCCCCAACTTGGCCGCTTAGCGTGAAAAACAAATAAAGTGGGCGTAACTAAAGGATGGGGATGGTTAGCTGAGTTGTAATGTTAGCCAGCCAGAAAGCTTAAATTCTTAACTGTGGCCAGCGACAAGGACAAATCCGCAAGTAATCCATGAAAACGTTCGAACCCTGCGAGTTGGCCAGCGATAAGCAGAGTGAAAAGCGCCCGCAGCTACCCAAAAGAGCTCGCACAAGCCTGCAGCAGACCAGATCCAAATCCAAAGACTAGAAAAATGTTTTGTGCTATGGCAACTCGAACCCATACACACACACACACACACACACACACACACACTTACGAACACATTCACAGTGGCAGCCAAAAATCAAATGAAAACTTTCTTGCAGTCAGGTAAAAATGGCTGAGCGGCTGCTGTTGAACTTTTCGCCTTTTCGCAAAGCGATTTTTCTGCTGAAATTGCTGGAAACGTGGAAGAAAAGACGCTTTTAGCTGGCAACAAACCCCCCGCGCTGCCGCAACCCTTCGTTGCATGCAAACACATGCGTTAAATGGGCCGCCCTTTTGGGGCAATGTGCACTTCTGCTTTGCAGGCTCATCTGCCGTAGGGCAGGCACCAAGCGCATTTCACCTTGAGACATTAAAAGGCTTTTAATCAAATTAATGTAAATATTAGCGCATTTCATATATATATATATATATATATGAATCAAATCCTATATAATATAAATTAAAGTCAACAATCTATTTCGCTTGGGGCAAGGGAGCCTAATTTGGGACTGAAAACTGTGCGCCAATAAAGAAAATTGTTAATTCAATTTATTACTAAGCTTTCAGTTTGATTTTCATCTGAAAATGTCTTTAACCTTATTTAATTTATTTAAATTTATATTATTTAGAACAAAATTTTAAATGAAATTTAATTTGATTTTTTATTATTATTATACGCACATAAGGTTATTCTACTATGTACCTTATTTATAATATTAATTAATTATAGTTATTATTTATGGTTTATCATTATTTCAATAATTTGTTTGGTTTTATACATTTTAATATTTTCCTTGGAGACGTTGCTTTCCAGATAAAAAAGTTTAACATTAAATTATGCTTTTCTGTATTTTACAGTCAATAATTTTTACATTTTTTAAGCCACAAATCCGCTGCTAAATTTAGGAAATGAGGTAAGTTCTAAGACTATAGATTTTCTAAATGTGACAAGCTTTAAATTGAATTATTATTTTCTAAGACTTATTTTATTTTTTGTTCATTCCAATTTAAAAATGGTTTTCTTTCGAGCTAACACGCACAATTATGTTAAATTAAATACGTTTTACATTACGCTGTTAAAATTTCCCAGTTAACATTTTCCCTTTGGGACAAATACCCTAGCCTTACACAAGCCCAACATTGAGTTCGAAAAAGCTCTTTTGCTCAATGCGCTCTCTCAATTTCCCTCACTCCTTCCTTTACATTTGCTCTCTTGTTGGCTTTTAGAAAATATCCCATTTGACTCCCGACTTCGGCTTTTATCTACTGACCTACAACAGTTTGTAACTGTCAGGTCATGCACGGAGTTACTTTGCGAATGTTGTGATAGGTTGCGGGCCACTCCGTGCCACTCGTGCCACACTTTGGGGCGACTAGAATATAGTTCTGTCCCGACTAACTAAAACTCATTGTTATCGAGTGTGTAAAAAACTAGTGTGTGCGTGCGTATGTGTGTGTGTGTGTGGGAAAGTGTGTGTTAGATTGGCTCTTGACTTTGCTGGGCTTTCCTTTTCATCAGTCACTTCTTATACTTATATCAATGCGGCTAATCGGCTTTTGTTATAGCCAAAGCAGATCCCTTTTTTTGTAAATTTTTTTATGCTGTCTTTGTTCGAGTTTCAGGCTAAGATGGCAGCAGGTGAAAAATAATTAGCTTTTGCACTTACAAAGCTCTTTAAAACTAGTTAGTGTCAGCTTTTTGGGGCAACTTACAAGTAACTGTTAACTGACTCCGACAAATTTGATTTACTTACACTTGTAATTCTCAAAAGGTTTGAGCACATAACCAATTAAAGGGTTAGCTTTACATCAAACTCTTGGAAGAGGATGAGAGAAGTTAGGAATCGATAGCTGCCTTTCTGTTCCTCAGTCTGTTTTTCTATTTCTAATCAATGACTGACACATACTATATACGAAATGTTATCCCATAATATCTCAAATACCATCATCTAGCTTATCTATCTTAAGCGCTTGAACCGAGTTTTAGCTGTATGTTTTTACTCTTTGGGTTATCTATGCCTGCTGTGTGTCTAGCCCATAATTCAACTGAACTGAGAAATAAACCAAAAACATAATAAAAAAGAAACTAGACAGAAACGAAGGTGCAAAGCTCATTAAACACTTGCCAAATCACACTTACGCCCCATTAGCGCACTAAATAAGCGCAAAATGGGGATAATGGCCACGCCCCAGACTAAAACCCGAAACTGAATCCCAAGCCAAAAGCCCAACCGAAAAGTCGGATACACTGCATGAGGCCAAAAAACAAAACCCCAACAAAAATAACCCGCGGCTAGCGAAACGCTCAACGATACAATGAGGGCCTGGTAGAGGGACGGGTGGATGGAATGGAAATGGGGAATGGAAATGGGAAACGGGAGAGCGTATTAAATGCTGGGTCACTCACAAAACTAACTGTGCTGTGCCCTATCGATGCCGCTGTTGTTGTTGTTGCTGCTGCTGTTGCTGTTGTTGTTAGCTGCTTGCGTTAACCCCTGCTGACCAATAAAGCCGCTTGTGTGATACACAAGGACAACGACAAAGTTTTTCGCCAGCAACACATGTCCTCCGCATGGCCCAAAACAAAAGCACAAAACTGAAATAAAATTAAGCACATTAAAAAATGCTTCACAAATTTACAAATCTCCGTAGCGATAGTCATAAAAAACAAGTAAAAGAGCTGAATGCACAGATGACCGACTAGCAGATGCCCTGTAGACAGCACATTATTTATAAACAGCAGAAAGTAGTAGGTGATATTCAATCTAATCTGTTTTAGCTATATGAGAATACAAAAGTAGGGATCTTTCTTCTGGAGCCATTAAATTACCCTATGCCCTGTTAGTTTTATGTTAATACATTTGTATTTATTCACTTCAAAACTTTATTTCTCATTGATACAATGATGTGCATTGTCTTATTATGCTCAATGAGATCACAGTTAAGTCTCCTTACTTAAGAAGCTAGAACCCGACTCTATTTTCTATTATAGTATGCTCCAGTTAACATTGCTTGTGTTACCTAACAGACGTCTAACAGTTTATCGGCCGTTACAGGCACTAATCGATAGCTCTATCTGGCAGAGTTGCCAGCCCTACAAAAATGACGAGCCTATATATAGCTCTCATAATTTACAAGCTATGCGCATTAGAAAACACAATTACGTTGTGAAATTTATCGATACGCGCTCAAGATCGATTGTCTCCGAGATCAACGCATTCATACAGATGAACAAATAAAAGAAAATCTATTTGTCAAGCCGTTTTTCGATTCTAATCAAAAATATGAATGCCTTATTACATCGATACTTACCATTGTTGCCCGTTGTCAATAGCCTACAGGGTATCAAGAGTGGGTTAGAGCGCTGCAGGGTTGCCACAAAAAAGGTCAACAGGATGGCCAAAAAGGGTCAGCATGTGAAAAATGAGCTACCACTTTGAATATGGCAGCGCGCAATCGAGTGCCTGTGTGAATGGGGGAAAGCGGGGCGACTCGGGGTGTTGCCACACACATATTAAATTAGCCGGTTTTTGGGGTAGTTTCAGGCGTCTGGTTTGGGGTTAAGCGCTGTCTGATTTCTGTTTTTGGGGATTTATTTTTCGGCACACATCTTTATAGCCATGGCCAGCTGCATTCACTACACGCTTTTCATAGTTGTGGCCACTCGAAAGGAGAGCGAGAGCCAAAAAAAGAAAACCCAGCGTAAACACACACACAAAGATAAAAACTTAATTAAAGACTTCATTAACTTTGCTTTTGTTATGGCGTAGACCACGGACCATAGATACGTGTTTTTGTGTATATATCCACGGGTGGGACCAGGGGCCAGCGTTTACTTTTTGTATTATGAATTATTTTCATTTCATTACCTTTTAATTAAGCTTTAGAATAACAGCATAATGAAAATAAATAATAATATTTAAAAACAAAAAAGAAATGCCAAAAGCTGACCAAAATATCTTTAGAGTGCGTGGGGAAAGGTAATGTGTGTGGAAAGTAGAAAATGCGGAATAGGCGCGATTAAAACCCGAATTTACCAAGAGAGGCTGTATAAGATCTAAGCTTTAAAAGATAAGAAAAAGAATAAATATAAATATTAAACTTATGGGAAAAATTTGCAGGAAGTATTCAATCGAATTAGACTAATCCACAAGGTGGAAAATGGGTGAACTTCTGTAAAACCTGCGAATCTAAGAGGATAAATGCTTGGAAGGAACTATATGCAATCGTAAACTTTTAACCTTTACCTAATATGTTATCAACAGCAGAGATAAGCCCCAGTTTGTAAAACGCCATTCCCTAACATTTGGAAAGAATTTGCAAATGCTTGAAGTAATCCACGCTTGAAGGTGGGAAATGAGTGGAATGTTGTAAGAGTTGTGAATATATAATGCGATTTTCCTATTATGCAACATATTGTCAAAAGAAGCGATAAAAACAGTTCGTAATTAAATGTTTAGAGTAATCCACTCGCGAAGCTGCAAAATGGGTGATATGCATAAAAGCTGTGAATATACAATGAGATTTCATTAGAACGAACTAAACTGAAATGGTAAACTTTGAACCTTTACCCAATATATTACCTACAGCAGAGATAAAGCATAGTCCGCATAACACCTTTGTTTTTAACATTCACGAATGCGTTTCAAGGTCTTTGGCTTCGACATGATTTACAATGTTCGGCAATAAAATGTAAGCTCATCGTTAAGTCAGTCAACTTCCTGCCTATGGGTGATATAATGGTCTTTACATAAGCCGGGAGGACCTTAACTCACACTCAATTAAATCAACTTATTTTTGGTCAAATAATTTTACATAATACCAAAAACGAACGCTGAACCTCATTAATTTAACTTAAGAGTTCTGGGCAGAAAAAAGCCAGGGGACAGGAGACGGGAGAAATGGAGCTTCGCTGGCAGGACGTGGATGCCTACCAGGTAAGGGATACACAACGGCGAGAAGCGAGCAAGAAGTGCACAAAAAGTAGCACAAAAGCGGATTTTCATTCAAGGTGAAAGCAATCAATCAATATTCATGAAATCAGATTTAATTTTAAGCGCATTTAAGTTGCGCCCATCCCGCTCCCGAGAGGTGATGGGCGGCGTAATGATTCTGCCGAAAATTTTCGTGTGACAGTGTAAGAGATTGGAGCAGAGCCGGGAGTTGGCCAAAAGGAAAAACAACAATCATTGGATGGCAAAAACGAGGACGGCGACGTCGAACCAAATGAAAATGTCGAGACAAGGCTAAAGTTGGAGGAACATCATTAGAGGCTCGTGGCCCAAAAGAGGGCGAGGCTGGGCTGGGGCAGCTACACCGACCACGCTAATTGTATGGCAACTGGGAATTGCGAGAGATAGGGGAAGGGAGAGTGGGGAAGGGAGGGAGGGGGAGTCGGCGAGGGGTTGGTTGCACTTGCCCCGCCGGCATGCTGCCCCAACAAGTAGCTGACGCGCACAAAACTAAGCTGCCAATTCAATTTGGTAATCAGAGTGGCATGAAAAATTAAATAAAACACGCAAATAAAATTATTACGCGTAATTTGTGTACCTGGCAGTAGGCCAAAGGAACGAGCGCTTCTTCAAGAGGACAAACATTTTAAAGAGAATGGAAAAAAAAGAGAAATTTACGTGGGTAAAAACAAGAACTGATTTAATGTTGGGGTTGAATTTGTGTTGGGCCAATTTATTGTTTGAAACTAAGAGTAGCTTTAAAACAAGTAAGAATGCTTTAGTAGGGATTGCTCGACCAGGGGATACCCTAGAACTTCTGCCAGCAACACCGAATGCAGCTCGTGTCAGGGGTGGGAGTCAAATATGGTGACTCTCAGCATTAAAACTTATGAAATTTGCATAGAATATTGGATTGATATATCTATATTTATCGGCTGCTTGAAAACGTTGCAAGTTATCGATCATCGGCAACAAATTTCAAGACTCTAGCTCTTTTATCTACTGAGATCCTTGCGTTCATACATACGGACGTACTGACGATTAGACAAACAGACAGACAGACAGACAGACAGACGGACATAGCTAGATTGACTCGGATATAAATGCTGATCAAGAATATATGTAGTTTATGTGGTCGAAGTCGAATCCTTCTGTCTGTTACATCCCTTTGCACAATACTATTATATCCTTTTTACCCATTTTCATCGGGCTTAGGGTTTAAAAAGAGTTGAACCTTCAAATGCCAAAATGATTAATTATGAAAACTTAATGAACACAAAATAAACTTATTTAAGGATGGATTTAACTTCGTTTATTTCTTATATCTTTAGATTTTATGTACTTTTTAATTGTCACAAACTTTTTAAGGCTTTTATGTTAGAACTTTCGACCATTTAATGCCAAAATTATTAAATATGAACATTTTATGCACACAAAATGTACTTGCTTTTACTTTTTTAGTCTATTTCATATATTCATTTACTATGTAATTTTAAATTTACCCAAACTTTTCAAAGCCTTAAAGCCCTATTAACATTTATCCTTATGTCCTAGTCTGTGCCAAGCTGTGTATACTAGCTGCTCAGCAAATTTATTAAGCTTTAACTTGTTACAGCTGCTTCTAATGTCAAAGAGCTTGATATAAATCGGAACCAGTTTAATCGCATTGCAAAATCATATCTTTATTTCATTTTTTATATATAAAATAAGTGTAGACTATATTTAAATATATTTGCGTCTGTCGTTGACTAATTTTCAACAGCAAAACACAAACAGAAAACAACACGTAAACTTTGAACACATTTAGAAAATAAATTACATGTCGCCTGTTCCACAGTTCCAAAACCAAAACAAAAACGACAAAGTAATTATATCATCGGCACGCCGAAGATTTAATACCCTTTTCAAAGTTTTCCTTTATGGGAGACTATTCAGACATGGCTATTTATGGACCCGGCACTTGATGCTGATCAAGTGTATATATACTTCAGGGAATCGGACACGTCTTCTGCTATGCGTTACACATCTCATGACAAATTTATAATATCCTCTTCGAGGGTATAGAAAGCGTAAACTTTTCGCGATTGACCATGAGCCATATAAATATTACAATTTAAAAACTTTCTCCTTCTCTCTCTCTCTCTCTCTCTCTCTGTCTCTCTGTCTCCCCTTTCGCTCTTTGTATGCAAATATGGAGCAATACATTTTACTGGGCAGCAAAAATAAAACAAAAATATTATAAAAAACAACACATATAGAACACAAAAAAGTTTTTTGTTGACTGTGAAAAATATTGTGCAACAAAGTTGCGCACAAAAATGTGTGAATTGCATTGGAGAACAGCCCGTATTATATGCTTTTTTATTTCTATGCATGCATATATTTATACATATATATATACACACTTTTATATATATATTTTTTCATTTGTAGTTTGTCCTATTAAATTTGGCCACGTTAAATTTATTTTTGCCCGCTTTGCGTAGAGACTCGAACAATTTGTGTGCTTTGCTTTGTTTGATATGTTTTTTGTGTTCAGCTTTTTATTTTTGTTTTTTGCAAGGCTAACAATGGAACACAAGAACTTGGACTGGAATTTAGGCAGCATTACGCATGTTTATGCGTGGTTAAATTGCGTTTAATGAATATACTAAATGAATACATTAAAGAAATTGATCATTATTAGAGCATCTTTTAAAGTATTTACATGCTTTTAGGCTTTTAAGTAGAGGGACAGTAAGAGAGGCAGGTATATAGAAGGGAGAGAGAGATAAAAGACAAACAAGTTATAAGAGCATCTCTTAACCCATTCACATGCTACAAGTTTAAAATTTCTAAAATATTTGCATATTATTTTCAAATAATTTATGAACTGTCATCAACTAATGTAAATATCAATAGTATACACAATTTTCTGTATTATTATACCTCTCCAGAGTCTATTGCCTGGCTTGCATTACTTGAACATATTTCGGTGAGATCACAATTTCCCTTTGCGCACGCATAAACCCGGCAAATGGCACAAAACCCGCAAAAGTATGCAACACTTTTGTGCTCGCATGCACATTTGTGCGTCTAGTTACCGTTACACGGTCGCAGCCCCCAAGCCCGGAATGCACGCAGTTATCCTTAGCCTGCTGCCACTTGAAACTTGCGCTTTCAATGCGCTCTCATAGAAACTAAAACCCACATTTAGGTATTTGGGTAGGGTGAGGGGAGGTGGGGTTCTTCACATATGGAACTTTATATGGTACGAGAAACTGGGTTAACGAAGGCGCACAACGCGTTCCTTAGCAGCGTTTTGTTCGTCACAAAAAACTCACAAAAAAAAGAAGAAGAAAATTCCAAAAATAAATAACGCATTGAATGCGTGCTCATTTCGGAAGGTCAGGCTTGAAGTTTGACTTGAAATGGCAGAAAACCTAAAAAAAAAATATAATTTAATCAATTTTGAAGTGCGAGCGCGCCAATATCTTTAAGTTCAATTTTGAATGGCATTTGATTTTCGGCTGAGACATATTTACATACACACATACACGCACACTCATAGATCGCTTGCAGCTGTCGCCATTGACAGGAAGTCAAAAGTTGGCAGCCAACGGAAACTGAAGCTGACAGCGGCAGCCACCGCAATGACAATCGACCAAAGGAAACAAAAAAAAAAAAAACAAAAGGAAAACAAAAAATAAAAACAAACAAGAAAATAAGCATACTGAAGACTTAATACTCTTGCAGATATGCGGAAAGAGAGCGGATCGAAAATGTGATCAAGGTCTCTGATCCTGCCGGTTACGATGTATGTACTGCAACAAGACAAAGGATCTATGCAAAGTTTAAGTACGATAGCTTCAGGACTAAGAGACAAGTTCGCATAAAAACGAACAGACGGACACACGGACTTGGCTATATCAAGTCGCCTGTTAATCCCGATCAAGAATTTATAAACTTTACGGGCTCGTCGACATTTTGGGCTCGTTACACATTTCATGACTGAATTATAATACCCTCTGCAAGGGAAATAAAAAAGGGACACCAACGAAATTGAAGTCCAACTGAGAATTTGATTTCCACAGCCAACTAAAATATTTTTTGCCGCCCACGTGGCAGCAGCTGCTCAACAGCAAAACAGCAACAACAACAACGACAAGGACGACGAAAAGAAAAGAAGAAAAGCTGAGGAAAATTTTAATATAAGAAACAACAAGTGTAGCACCCAAGGACCTTCCGAGTGCGTTTTCCAGCTGTTCAACTTTCGCCCGCTTTTGCTCGTTTTCCCGTTTTCCCATTTTCTCATTCGGCTTTGCCCGTCAGACAGTTTTCCATCTTGTTTGCATGTGTTTCTGCGGTCTCGTTGCTTTTTTCTGTTTGTTTGGCGTTTTCTCTTTTTCATTTACCGGATATTTTTGTTCCTGCCTTTTTATTTTGTTACCTTTTTTTGTTGTTTTGTTGTTACTTTTTAGCTTTTTTTCGCTTTCATTCTTGGCGTCTTCTCTGCAAGCGCTGATTTGGCAAATTGTTTGTTGTTCCTGTTAACATTTCAGGAATGTTGATTTCATTTTCTTTTGTGTATTTCGTTAAAAAGATAATTAAATATATATTTTTAAGTGCATTTTTTATTGTTAATAAAATGATGGCTAATTGTGAATGGCAAGACAAGCAATTGAGAGCCAATTAAATGCAAAATAGGCTAGAAGAAAAACTTATATTATTAAAGTAGAAATACAATTTAATGAGCGAGAATCAAGGAGAGAGGCAGCTAAAGACATATATGCATATTTTGTTTGAATAAGCTTCAATCTTAAAGATTTATCTTAAAGCTTCAATCTTAAGTCTCAACTTTGAAGCATCATTCTATGATCTTAAAGCTTTTATAATAAAGCTTCTATCTTAAAGCTCAGTCCTTAAGATTTGTGATTGAAGCTGCAATCTCAAAGATCAATCTTAAAGCTATAAGATTGAAGCTTATTCGATTAGAATTAAATTTAAAAGACATTGTTATTAAAGTAGGTTTTTATCAAGACAGCTTAACATTATTTATGCAAATGGAGTCTTTTGACACCTGTTTTAATAATACTTTCACATTTTCCTTAACATCGATACGAAATTCGATTAATCATTGCAACAGTCGCGAATTACTCGTAACTAACTTGCAAATGTTACATTTAATGCAAATGTCGAAAAATGTTCTCTCTTATGCACCTTTGCACCTTGTAGGCCAAACCCCTTTTCCTCTAAGAGGATTTAAAAGCTTGATTTGATTTGTACTATGATAAATGATCTTATAGAATCAAAACTATTTCATATTTCTCTGATTTCATAACTAAATATCTATAACTGATATATCTATCGACTGAGTTGATTGTGACTAACTAAAGTACTCGAACATATAAATGAATCAGAGTTAAGTAAAGAGAAATAAGAAAGAGTATAAAATAAAAGCTGGCAAGCTCAGCAAATAGTGTGCATAGTTTTAAGCAATTTGTTTACAAGTTCTTCTTCTTATGTTTTTTTATTGAAGCAAAAATACAATTTCCGTGTTAAGTTGAAAAACAAACAAACTGACTGCCAATTTTTTACGTTCTGCCAGACTTAACCCAGCAATAACAACAACAACAACAACAACAACAACAATGATTAGGAGCTGAATACAATCGAGTGCTAGTTGAGTTGAGAAACGAGAATTGAGAAACGAGAATCGAGTTCGAGTTCGGGCTCGGAGATGCGAGTTGCGAAATTCTCGAAATGGCAGGCAAAAGTAAATTTCCAGTTGCAGTCAATAATCAACTAAGCATAAAATAGTATTTGAGCTATTGAAGCAGCAAAAATTTGTTGCTGCTGCTGCTCTTGATGCAGTTGGCAAAAGGCAGCAGCAGCACGAGAAGAAAAAAACATTAAAAACATTTATATATATATATATATTGGAAGCAAAAAAATCCGCTTACACATTGTACTTGCACTTGGTAAGTTGCCCAAAAGTATGCTGCAAGAAATAAGAGCAAAGCAAATAGACCAAAAATAAAACAAGCCAGCATTTTGCAGACAGTGGCAAATGACTGCGAAATACGCTGTTCACAGTGCAAAAGAGCTGCGAACAAATCAACGGAGTCAAGAGGGAAGACTGGGTGAATAGTTAAACCTGAACCTGATCCAAGACAAATATGTTGAAAGGTTGGTTATGAATATAAATTTTTAAGATTTGTACATACATTTGTATATACAAATAATTTAAAGTAAAACCTTTTGACAATACAAAATAACTAATTCCAATAAGAAACAAATAACAATGCTCTAGGCAGAAGTACCCGAGTCCCCTAGCTCTCAGAATCTTCTTTTACCAATAGCAAGAACAGGTAGCTATGAAATGAAAGATACTTTGTCTGTATATACTATATTAAAAACTACACGTCATTTGATAACTCTGGCTTTCAAAGCCTGAAAGTTTTGCTCACTAAACAGAATTCGAAATCAGTTCTTATCGATTACTTGGAAACAGCGCAAGTTATCGGTTATTGGAAACAAAGCTTCTGCGGACAGGAGCAGGACCAACGTCCCAAATTTCAAGTTCTAGCTCTTGTTAGTTCTGAGGTCCTTCATAGAGTTCAAAGATACGATGGACAGACAGACAGACGATCAAGAATATATATACTTAATGGGGTCTTAGATGCTTCCTTCTGCCCTTTTCCCCCACTTCCAAAGGGTTTAGGGTATAGGAATAAATTAAATAAAACTTATTTAAGCTTATGATAGATTAAAGAGATCTATTGAAGATTAAAGCGAGAACGGAATCACCAGAAACATTTTGTTAGATTTGCAGCCTTGACGTGGAAAATATCGTTTTTGGCTCAATCGTAAGACAATAATATATGTAAATAGGAAGATAAACTGCAAGTTTTTTTCAAGTTTCTAACAACGCAGCACAAAACGAATAAAGCCATCTTCACATAGTGTACAGAGTATAAAACGAATTTTTACAGTTTGCTGCAAGAGTTGAGAAAATATAGATTTAAAATTCTGCACATGCTCGCACTCAATTTAAGTTAAATTATTTTTCATCAATTTATAGATTTCTACGCACAGCTGTAGCTAACGAAGCGCGGAGTGGGCGAGACTCTGGAAGAGGGTTAGAGAGAGAGAGAGAGAGAGAGAGAGGGAGGGAGAGAGAGAGAGAGGGGGAGAGAGAGAGAGAGCTGGCAAAAGGTAAATGGTAAAGGTGCAAGCGAAAAGAGCCAAAAGATTTCTAGCTAATTTGCGGCAATAACATCAAAGCCGATTTTGGCCTTTTTTGCTACCCTTTTTTATTCTGCAATTTTTTTTTCTTCTTCCACTTTGCCTTTTGCCCAACCAATTGGCCTTTTTTTTGTGTGTTTGGGAGCGGGAGCCGGAAATATGGCTGTGTGTTCGTGTGCGCATCTGTTAAATGTTGCGTAGAAAATCATTTTGTGCCGGATTTTCAATTCTTTTTTTTGTTGCTTAAAAGAACCTTGAAAATGTTTGCACTTTAATTTTGATAGTTAAATTTTATTTTAATTTAGTTTAATGAGTTAGTTATGCAATTTAATTAATATTAAGTATAAATATTTTTATTGTTATAATTTTTTATTATTATCATAATTTTGTTATGAGAAGAGTTCTCTGAGCCCATAAAGTATATATATTCAAGATCAGCCAAGTTAATATAGCCTTGTCCCTCTGTCCTTCTGACTGTTTCATTGCAAACTGGTCTCTCATCATCTTGAATTCGATTCGTCGATAAGTTAGCTTTGATAAGGTAAACTTTAAAAAAACTTAAACAAACTCGGAATTTATTTGTTCCATTATGATCCTCATATATTAGCCTTATCTTATCAACATCGGACCACCATTTCATATAACTACTATATGAAAGATCGGTGGAATAGTAGGATCTTATATGTCAATATCTATATTCAGTTTTCAAAGATAACAAAGACAACAAATTCAGAACTTTCGAACTGCATATTTTCGCATAATTGCAAATAGGCTAAGTCTACAAGCGAAGATATCTTAACTTTCTCGTATTTCAATAATATACAGAAATTGGTTTAATTTTTCATGAATTTCAGTTATTATTTAATTTCCCTGTTAGTTGGTAATTTACTATATTTTGGTTCCATCAATATAAGATTTATTTGGCTAGCTTCTGCTTTGCTTTAAAAGTTGAAAACCGCCTCACGCTCATTTAATTGCTCATACGCCACGTTTAGCTTCGTGTTGTTCTGATTCTCAACTCTTTCTTTTTGCCTAATTGAAATAATTTAATATTCACGCACATCGCAGCACGGAATTTACATAGATATACACACACTACAAATTCAGCTGAAATAATAAACGCAACTGTTGTTGGAGCTAGAGATTCCGTTCGCTTTTCCAATACACCAAATTTTTTTATCTTGTTTTTCACTTCTCTTTTTTGGAGCGAATATTGGAGTTGCAATCTAAAAAGTCTCTCTAGATACGCACATCGCATGGGCTGTGCGAATGGGGCGTGTCGATTAGCAACAACATGCCAACAAGGATTGGGGGAGGGGGTGGTGCGGGGAGGCGAAGAGTATTCAAAAGAATTTCATTTCAGCGCAGCAGAAGGTGATTGAAACATGTGGGTTTAAGCGCTGCTTTAAGGAGATATCGGGCGATGTGTTTCCACTACAGAGTATGAAGCAAAGTTCATTGGGTTCAGCATCAAAAGCGGTTCAGGCCATGAAAATCTCTTAACTAGAATTGGAATAAGATACTTGGCAATATATATTTCTATCAAGCAACAGCAAACTATTCCTGGTTAGTACTTTAAGAAGATACCAGGCGATAAATTTCTCTTCCAATTGAACAACTTACGCCCGGCGTCCACATACCATGGGTTAAGTTTCTCTTTCATATAATCATTTCAACTATTTGCTTGTTAATTGTGTCTATCTTCTTGGTCTGTGCCTTTAATGTATATGTATTGTGCGTTAAATATTGCTCTGCCCAGCAACAAACGCTAATTAAATATCCCTCACAAACTCGCCCTGCCGAAGTCAGGCGAAACAAGTTCTACATTTCACTTTTTTGGCCTCCAGCTTGATTTAGCTCTAAGCTGGCAACACGGAAACCCGTAGAAAGGCCATAGAAGAAACATTTTTGTTTATCTGTGTGGGGGGAAAACCCACAGCTGTCCCAACTGCTATGCCACTGACCAGCAGCTGGAGCAGAACGTGGGCAGCGATTTAAAGGATTTTCACGTTAAGCGCTGCCTGTCAGCGTTTGGCATGCGGCTTACAGGTGGCTACCAGCTTTATGGGCTTAAGCAGCAAATGACTCTTACTAAATGAACGCTGCGGAAGGGGGCAACTGTTTTGCCAATCTCTCTAACAGATATCTAACTGCATTTATTGCATTTTTTGCCAAAGGCAAACAAAGAGCAAACGCACACGAGTAAAAAAGAAAACTTAGCAAGGGAAAAACTTTGTGGAATGAACACATGAAATGAATAGCTGATTGGGCGTCTTATTATTAGTCCAGCTATATAAAAGACTTGAATGGATACTTTGACGGTTGGGGTTAAAGATGAAGGCGAAGCTACGTAAGGGCCTAATAGATCGCAACTTATAGCTAAGCTGCTTTAAAAAGGTTTAATAAAGCTGTGTTGATGAGTGCGAAAGATTGAGAAGATGTGTACCAAAAGTAGAATAGACGTGACCATAGATGATAATAATACAATAAAATGTATACAGCAGGTTTTATTCTTTACCTTCAAGTTTATCTAAAGAGATGAAGTGCGATACCAGTATCGGATTAATAAGCACTTATCGATTGTTATAAACGAAATAACTAATATAACTAGAGTCTTATAATTCTTAGTACACAAAAATTGAATACTCTTTAAAGAAAATGTAACTCATTGAATACCACGCTTCTTCAAATGTTTGTTCGAATAATAAAGCTGCATGTTATTTAAGATTAAACATTTCAACGCCTGTAAGCACACAGAAGAGAAAATAAAAATATTAGTTATTGCAAGCTAATGTTACCTCATTCCCAGTCCAGTACAGGGAATTGCCCAGTCGATCACTTGCGATTTGCTAACAGTTTCTAACTATTCATGTACACAACAGATTGTTGTCTGTTTATCAGGCTTATCGGGTTTCAAGCCATTAAAGTTGCACACACACCCACACACTCACACACACACACGCACACATGTGCACACACAGCCGAGCACATCTATTTTTAATTACATAGTCGCAGCTTGCGTTTGCGCTGAAAAATCCAAAATATCGAAAACGAAATCATCTACAAAATGCATAATTCAATTTTACGCGCCGTTGAACTTTCTAATGAATTATCGTGCAGTGCAGAACTTTGAATTGGTTTTATGGAATTGCATTTCCATAACATTTTGCACAGCATTCGATTTTCCCTCTGTCCGAGTGTGCGTGTGTGTGTGTGTGTGTGTGTGTGTGTGTGCCTCGCTTTGCTATGCTGTTTTGCCCTTCGTTTCATTTCATTTCGTTTCGTTTCATTTCGCTTCGTTCAATTAATGAGCAATTTGATTGCTGGACTGAAAATATATTTTCACATTTTTTCTGCAACATCTGAACTTTTCAGACAATGCCAATAAGAATTCAAATAATTCTAAATAAGAAAAAAAAATAATATAAAAAACACATGGAATATTTAATCAAAGGCAACATATGTTAGATAACAAAAATATAAAAAAGCGAAACATTTAATAAAGTTAAAAGAGCTGCCATATTGCGACGCGTCAGTTGAAGTTTGAAAAGTTTGCTTAGGGCTGTCTTTCTTGCAAAAAAATAAGCAAAAGTTAAAAACAAGTCAGACTCGACTGGGAAGTTGATGAATTTGAAAGACAGGCATGTTATTTAAACAACTCATAAATAGCTGGAAATGGGCAACAACTTGGGAAAGTTATGAAAATTCGGAGTAACATATGGCTTATAAACAACATCTTACGATTGCTTCTATTTCTTTAAATATATATTAATTACAAAGTGTAATTTTGTAGAACGACTTAGGTAACAGATTTAGGTATCAATAACATTCAAACTAGGTGGCAACGCCTCTTAACAGAGAGCTAACAGCAGGCTCACACATCAAGAAGACCGACCTATGTAGCAGAGTCTGTAGATAACGCCTCTTAACAGAGAGCTAACAGCTAGCTCACACATTAAGGAGCCCGACCAGAGTATGTAGATAACGCCTGTTAACAGAGCGCTAACAGCAGGCTCACAACTTAACAGCTGTAAAAGCCAGTTTCGACCATTTCCTAATTTCAGAATTCATTCCGATTTGTACAAAGTACTTAAATTCAACTTTTCGCATTTAAATTCATAAAAAGGCAGTCGAAATACTTCATGCATTTTGAACAGAATATCATATAAAACCGCTCTTAAACCAAATCCAATACAAACAGCTATCATATGTGCTTTGGTCTCCTCCTCCCGCTACCTGTTTGCCCCTCACAGTTCAACTTCAATACGCAGAAATGGCCTCGGGGCAAGGGCACGCACACATTTCATCCACTGTTCACATTCAATTTATATGAAAATTTATTTACTTTACTTTTTCTCATTTTATTATTATTTTTTTATTTATATTTTATTTTCTTTTCTGCACAACAATAAACTAAAAATGGCTTAAAGGGTTTTTATCAGCACAAAATCATCGAATGTGAAGCGTTTCATATTGAAAAAAAAAATAAATAAAGAAACTCAGCCTCAAGGGTGCAAAATGTCAATCAATTTTGTCGCTTAAAAAAAATGATATACAATATATTGTGGCAATACAAAATGCCAACTGACCTTCAGCCAAATGTTAACCCTTAACAAATTTGCATATAAAAAGCCGCTTGAGGCGGACAGAGTGTGAATAGGTGCGGTGGGAAAGTGGGGTGGGGGGGTAAGGGTTACGAGCCGCTTGTCGAGTTGTTAAAAGGCGCTTTATGTTGTAAACTCTTGATGCCGCCCAAGTCCTGATGTCCTTCTGTGTGTGTTGCCCACACATTGTATCACATTTATCACACATTATCTGTTTACGCTTCTCCACTTTATTTGCCTTTCCACTCTTCGTCCTGATAACAGCTGCACTTCATTTGCATGTGCGAAATGTTTTTGTTATCGTCACGACCCCAGACCCGATATTCATATACCCACCCAACTTCCATATAATACTTTGCATGCAAATCATATAAATTATAAAAGTTTTCTTATCTGAGTTTGGTCGCATATTGTCGACATGTTTGTCCCAATAAACATGTCAATACTTTGTCATTCTGCGAACAGAATTGAAAATAATCGAAAAACAAAAGTTGTCATTCTTCATTTTTCATTTTGTTGCAGACTTGATTTGGTGATATGCATAAACTCAAAAGAAGAAAATTAATAAAAATTTGTATAGTTTGAATATATCTACAAGGGAATTAAAATTAAATTAAATGTCCTAAGACTCAAGGAAGACTTCAAAATCTCTTTTTATACCCTGTACCAAACACAATATAAACAGTGTTTAAATTGCCTTTGCCTGAACCCATTGAGAAAGGGTATTTATGTCAATGGGCTTAACGTGAGCTGTGCGGCTGTGTAACGCAACTCCAAGCAATCGTTCTACTCGCATTTGGGAGTTAAACAGGTAAAAAAAAGTATGATAGTTTGTGCATATGTATGTAACAGGCAGAAGGAATCATCTCCGACCCCATAGAGTATATATATTCTTAAGCAGTCCAATAGCCGAGTCGATCTAGCCCAGCCCGTCTATCCTTCCTTCCGTTTGTCCTTCCGTCCGCCCATATGCCGGTCCGCCCGTCTGTCTGTCCGTCCTTCCGTTTGTATGAGCGCGTCAATATCAAAATCTAAATGAACTAGAGACTTCGAAGGAACGTCGTGCTAGTGGCCACACAGTACGAACTTGTTTCCGATAATCGGTAACTTGCACCGTTTTCAAGCAGTCGATAAAAGTAAATATAGAAATTCTGTTTTGAATCAAATTTGTTATAAACAGATCAAGTATCATTCATTTTGTAGCTACCAACATCAGAAGGTTTTGGGTATTTGGGTATAAGTTCGGCACTCCCGACGCTTGTTCTTGTTCTTCTTTCAGTTTTGTTTATTGCCCTAATAGTTAAAATTCTTAACTTTGCATTTACCTATAATGTTTGCCTTACTACAAATATTAATGCAAATTAATTTATTTTAATTTAAATTTGATTATTTTTTTTTTTCTGTCAATCTTTTTGCACACACTTACACGCATAAACGACCCTTACAATTACACAAGGCTCAGACCCGAGCTCGCCGTCCGCCCCTTTCGCCCCCTGCGACGGGACAAAAGTGTAGCATAAAGTTTTAACTTTTTCATTGGTTTCGCATTTTGGTTGTTATTTTGCTTGGTCCAAGCCGCATATGTGGGACGCTTCTACCCTAATTTTATCCGCCCAACCCCACATCCCACAGCCCACAGCTCAAGCAGCTCATGACTGTGTGAGTTTTTCTTGTTGACATAAAAGTTTCCGCTTTGCTGCTGGGGTGGGTAGGTAGGGTAGGGTGGGGTAGGGTAGGGTAGGGCGGTGTGCAAGTTTTCCGTTTGTTGCAGCATCTCTTGGTTTTTCTTTTATAGTGGACTTATATCCCACGAATTTGCTGCGGCTACAAATTACAAATTGATTATACGTTCAACAAATGTGTTAATGTGGCATTGTTTGCAAACTTTTGCGGGGAGATGTTGCTGAGCTGCACTGAGAGAGTGATATGTCTGCACATGCATGGCAAAAGTTTTGCTCGAGTTTTTCGTTTGCCAATTTTCAATGGCCAACAAAATTCTACACATTTTGTAAACTCGCTGACAAGCGTAAACTTTCCGTTGCGAGTAAAATTTATTATGACCCCATCGGTTGCCGCTTGGGGTGGGGGCATTTGTCCAGCTGCGGTCCGAAGGTCAAAGTAGTTAAAAATGTTGAGCTGCTGTTCTAGATTTGATCAAGCATGGCGTTGGCCAACTTTTATGTTAGATTTTCCAACATACACACAATTCGTATTGTGTGTTCATTAATATTTAATAAGCTTTTGTTGTTTGATAAAAAAGCGGCCAACATATGTTTATCCGTATACGAAAGTTTAAATGACAAGTCGTAAAAAATTCAAATCAAATTAAATTTAAATAAAAATAAGTTAAATTAAAGTAAAAACGGGTGCTTCTCATGGTAGCATAATTAGCAGATATGTAAAAGCAATAACAATACAACAAATGTTGTGTGACTTGTGGTAATTGGCATCATTGAGCAAATATTTGGGCGAATATTTTACCTTTTGTATTTACCTTTCTGTATCTGACTAACGAACTATAAGCGAAATGGAATTAGCCTTCTAGATTGACCTTGTTTATAAAGTGCATATAGAAAGTTGTTTATACTATTCGTCATTTGTTTGCCATTAGCCCGCAAACACAATACGAAAATATTCTATAATTCGGTTCAGGGTTCGAATCAATACAAAGTATATGTTAATTGACCTTTCTCTCCTGTCGTAAGTGCCCTGAAAACAGTTGTGAAGTGCGTTCGAAATCTTTCGAAGATTACAGATTAGAAACAACATTTTTGTTTAATTATTGTTTTTAATAAGCCCCGGAACTCTAGACAAACTCGAGCTGAACAAAGATCTAGCAAATGAGAAAAAGGTAACCAAAACCAGCATTAAATATATATTTGCATTTAAACAATTCAATTTAATTATAATTAAATACACTAATTGTATGATTATATTTGATTTTTAATTACTTTTGAAAGATTTTTGTCTTCTGACCTCCTTAACGTCGAAGTTTTGGTATTTTAATTCAATAAATCATTTCCCCCTTTTTTCCCGAATGTATACATCATATAATTAAAATGATTTGCCATATAAAATATTTTTGATCCAAATTTTGGTTCCGAAACATTTAGTTAGTCTCTTTTATGGGTTCAACTTTTGATAATAAGCCAATTCGGCTTTGAATTTTGTTTATGATAAATAAAAAATAGGATTTCTGGGCTTGAACCTTTTTGGTATGCAGTCTAATCCATAAAAATATCTATGTAAAATATTACGTAAAAAAGTATTAGATACAAATGAAACCTAGCGTGTTTTTAAGCTATCAAGCATCTTGAAGCCATTAATGTTTTTTTACATCTTCCATCCTTTTTTAGATTTTATTTATTAAGCGCCAATTAGGGCTAAGCCTGATCTAAAATGCGCTTAGAATCTGTGTTAAATATCGGCAGGTTTGTGCAGTAATTTATAAATCAAGGACAAATAATATTTCTTATATATCTAAAGTTGTATTTATGCATTGTTGTAAAAATTATGGCAAGGCTTGGCTTTGGTGTTTAGCTGAATTTCTAGTTTCAGTTTAAGTTTATCCCTTCTCGTTTATCTCGGTCTTTCCCTCTCTGTATCTCCTACACTCTCCCTCTCTCTCTGTCAGTTTTTGGCTTATCAGAGAAAACTAATTTGTTAAAATGTTGCCTGGCTTATTTGTCATCAACGACGAGCATAGCGAGCAGAGTATCATTTGATAATGATGATGATGATGATGCGAATGATGTTGCCGCTGTGCAGCAGCAGGAACAGCAGCAGGAAATGCGCTGAACAAAATCTAAAGCATCCATCATACGCCCGATGGGCCGCTGTGGGCGAAGTCTGCAGGAATGGCAACTGTGACTTTTGGTAATGTCCTCTCGCCGTCTGAATGACATTCTCTGATGAAAAATAAGTGGGGAGAAATAAATTCACGTACCAGCGAATTTCGCTTTTTTGGCTTGGCCTCTATATAGAAATATATTTTGTTTTTTATTTTTTTCGTACACTTGACTCTGAATTCAAGTAAACTGCAAGTAAAATGCTTTGTGCGTCTTTTTGCTACACCCAACTTCGACCAAACAAGCTCCTTTGGCTTTGTGTGCTCGTTAAGCTTTCTTGTGCCGCTTTGTAGCCGCGGCTTATTTGCCTGTCTCTTCAGCCAAACGATGCCGCTTCAAATTTTAATGCCAAAGCAATCGGCCCGTTACATATTAAATTTTAAGTGGCTGCCGCTTTTTGGAGCCAACCAACCAGACAGCCAACAAGTCCCGTTTTCCCTACCAACCAGCAACAGCCTGATTGCCTCTTTAATGGCTCACGGAGCATTGCACAAGGCACACACACACACACACAAACACACGCTCACAGTAACAGTTACCGTTAGGACACGGTGGTTAAAGCTCAATGAGGTGTCGCCATGATTTAGTTAGTTGCCATGTTGCAGTCACTGCATTTTGAGGTACATAAATAGAAAAGCAAAGCACAACAAAAAGAACAGCCATCATGCTCAAAATTGTAAACTATAATTAAGGTAGCAGACGAAGAGAGAGAGAGAGAGAGAGTGTGTGACAGAAAGGGAGGGCAAGAGAGTAAAGTAGAGGTAGGGGGGAAGAGACTGAAAGAGAGAATAGGTAAGAGCGACACTAATAAGAAATTCGAACTGATTTAGAAAGATACAACTCTTTAAAAACATAACTTCTGTATCGCCTTTCTATGCGATTTTCATTAGTTCAAGTGCATATAATGTATTTAAATGTCAGTTTATAAAGTGAAATTACAGGTGACTCGAGGGCAGCAATAGTATTACACAAAGCGAGAGAAAAAGAGAGAGAGAGACAGAAAGAAAGAGAGAGTGATGGAGAGAGAGAGAGAGAGAGAGAGTGAGAGAAAGAGAGAGCCAGATCGCTTCTATATCGCCTTTCTATGCATTTCTCATCAATTCCCAGTGCATATAATGTATTTTCATATAAGTTAATTAAGTGAAATTGCAGGTGACTCGAGGGCAGGAGATGTGCGAGAGATTGAGAGAAAGTAAGAGAGAGAGAGAGAGAGAGAGCGAGAGAGAGAGAGAGGGAGAGAGAGGGATCATTTAAATCGACTTTATTAATATATAGTTTAGCCAAATGGAGTTCTACCTTATCAATAATATTTTGGAAATTCAAGCTCCCCATTGGATTACCTACTGGCCAACTTGTAGCTTTAAGTCTTGTCCGAGCTTAGATTAAAATTTACCATTTGCCATTTCCTTTCAGTCATCTTGCAGGAACATATCTGATCTCTTTTCCCTCTTACAATCTATGGCAATTTTTTTTACTCGACTTTTATAGCCGACATTCAACTCAAAAAGTGACACTCAACTTTGCCATGTGAAGCAAATAAATCATCGTAAGTTTTTAGCCGGTGCAAAGGGCAGCCACCCCTTTACCGAACCCGCCCCACAACCTCCGCCTGGCCAGTTTGTAGCCCGGACTTGCTCTCAAGTTAATTCAATTTAAAGCAAGAGAAAAAAAAAGAAAAGAAGAAACTTTGTCGTGCAGTTGGTTTTTTTTTTTTTAGAATTTTCTTGTCTTTTTTTTGTTATTTTTACTTTCATTTTTTTTTCTTAGCTGTGTTTCGCTTTGGCGCTTCATTTTGCGCAAAGTTTTGCGCTGGCAGAGTTGACACGTCATCAGGACAAAGCTACCGAAAATGTTCCATTGTTGAATGTAACGCAAGTCACATGATAAACAACAACAACAATAACAACGCACAATAAACAGGACAATGCGTCCAGGACTCCAGGCTTAAACTTCAACTTGAGCTTGAAATTTGCTTTGCTTTTCGCTTTCGCTGTTGCCATTTTGTAAGCATTTCCTGCTTAACTATTTGCCATTATAAGTCCACACTTTGTAGAGCTACGACCACAGCACCCCCCCCCCCCCCCCGCGCTCCAACACTCACATTTTGATACACTTGCCACCCTCCTCAGCCACGCCCATTGATGCGCAAGTTATGTGAAAAGTTTTGATTTGTTTAGTACATTTATTTTACAAAGATATTTTTAGCTTCAATAAAAGAAGAAAAAAAAAATAAGATGAAATTCGAATTCGGAATTAACTGAAATTGAAGTAATTTTTATTTTTTCCAATATCTTGTTTCTCGTGCCTCGCAATTGTTGTTTTTGTTGTTTTTCCTGTCGCTGCTTTGTCTAAGCCAAAAGCGTTTAAGTCTGGCATCCCTTTCACTTTGGCTATTGCCCTCCCTCTCGGTTTAGCAAGTTTTGTGTTATAAACTTGAGTTATAATTGAAAATATTGTTGTTGCTGTTGTGGCTGTTGTTGCTGCTGTTGTGCGGGTGCCACTTGAAGGAGCAGCTGTGCTTTGGTTTTAATTAAATTTTCCTGTCCACAAAAGTTTAATAGGTAACATGCTGAGAAATGAGTGTATAAACGGAAATCATTTGTTTACGGCCCTGTTGAAAAATAACAATGCCAACAGACCGTATGACAAATGGAAAGTGAAAAATGTTTAAGTTTTCTTGCCTTCTGAGCTTTTGAGAGCTTGATAAAAACGGAGTAGATGGAGTACCATTAACATAAATGTTTTTTAAAACTAGTTTAGCAAATTAGTTGCTTTCGGGCATTGGCATTTATTCTGCACATAATAAATTTCTTTAAAAATTAGTAAGGGAAATAAACTAATAAAAAACTAACGTACATAAGATACGAGTAAATACATAATTTGAATCCGCAAGCTCTTTGTTGTGGATGGCAACATTTTAAACAAGTAAGAGGTTCTAGTCGGGAGCTCCCGACTAGGGGATGCGCTGAACCTGGGGAGTTGGCGATAGGTATAAAATGGAAGATACTTGATATATATATAATATGCTAGAAGCAACATATCAAGTTTGGTGACTACTATTCTCTTTTACTATTTACCAAAATTGCTCAAAAAACAGGATGTCGATATCGATTTTTATCCATTGCTTGGAAACGGAGTAAGTTATCGATTATCGGAAACAATCTCGATCTGCGTTGGCACTAGGAGGATCTACAGCTAAAATTTCAAATTTCCCCAGTTTTTATAGACGGACGGACAGAAAAACGGACGGACGGACGGACATGGCTGACTGACATGGGGTCGGAGATGCTTCCTTCTGCCTGTTAAATGCATTTACATTTTGCACAAAACAACAAAACCCATTTTTAATGGGTTCAGACTATAAAAATGCAAAATGCTTAATTTTAAAACAAATTCTAAAGTAAAATCTTTTAAAAGCAGAACTTACAACTATTTTCTTTTAATATATATTCTCTTCCGATACATATATTATGAATATACAATATTATTTATATCTTGTTGATCAAGAAAAGCAATATTTAATAATACTTTGTTGCTCGGGCACTTTTATATAACTATTGCCCATTAGCTGTTAGTAAAAACTAAAGATTTTCAAAGTAGCTAATAAACAAATATTCTTTTGTACAGTGTTTGCCGGGCTTTATAACAGATTGTTAGCTTTTTAATCGCTTTGTGCCACATGTAAGCTTATAATTGAAAAAATCAAATTTAAGCCGTTCGATTGACAAATATCCAACATATCCATTGATTAACATAATCCAACTTTGTTTACAAAATAACAAAAGCAAAAAAACAGTTCATTTATTTTTGATGTACTCACGCAGTTGAATAGCTGCTTATTGCTTTTATTATTATTATTAATATACCCTTGTAGAGGGTATTGTAATTTTGTCGTGAAGTGTGTAACGCATGGAAGTAGATATCTTCGACCCCATAAGGTATATATATTCTAGATCAGCATTAACAGTTTATATAGGCATGTCCGTCTGTCTATTTCTATGCGTCCATTCTGTCTATTTCTCTCTTTTAAACCTAAAGCTTAAATCATCTTGAAACTTTGCCTAGGTCTGTCTTTCTGTTGCAGGCAGTACATATCTCGAAACCGGCGGGTCGGACCTCTTCATATAGCTGCCAAAGTAACGATTAGTCGGAAGGTACGTTCCGATATACAAACCTGTTTTAGATTAAGATACTTTGATCCAACTCGTGATTTATTAGTTCCATTGTGATTCTCATATATAGGCAAAATCCTTTCAACATCGGATCACTATGAAATATATTGCTACCATAGGAAAGATCGGTCTAATAGCAGAATCTTACATGGAAAAATATTCTGGGCTTTACTATTCTCTCACATTCGCAAGTGGGAAATGCCTGCAAGGGTATTAAATTTGCGGCTAGCCGAAGATACTCTCACTTTCTCGTTTTATAGTTTTTTTATCAGCTTGCGACACATTGATTAATTTGTGTGCGAGCCGATTGTCCATGCATAAAATTGTATAATTTGCCAAAAGAATTGACTAATGCCGCACCAACGTCCCGCATCGAACTGTCAATGAATGTGTCCTCATATAATATTTCTTTTTAACCCAATTGAACTTTACTCTGCAGTTGACACATCATGGTCATTTAGCTATTAATTAACAGACCGCAGTTGTATTAATTAATTTGTTATACGCAAAAAATCAAAATACTTATTTAATATGCTGCCAGCGTAGCTGTGTATCAATTCCAATTTGATATTATTACTAGAAATTTCATATGCACGCTGCGCGAGACACTTATTAATTAATAATGTGAATCAGAATAAAAATAGTTTTCTTTTGTGGAACTGTGCGGGAAATGGGCAGGAGAAAATGCTGCAAAAACTAATAATACACGACAAGAAAATGTACGCAAATTATTCGTATTGAAGTGCGATATTGTTATTATTATTATTATTATTATTATTATTATTATTATTATTATTATTATTATTTTTACTATTATCACTATTATTATTATTGTTATTATCTTTATCATTATTATTGTTATTATTATTACTATTGTCATTATTATTATCATTATCATTATCATTATTATTATCATTATTATTATCATTATCATTATCATTATTATTATTATTATTATTATTATTATTATTATTATTATTATTATTATTATTAGTATCATTATTATTATTATTATTATTATTATTACTATTAGTGTTATAATTAATACTTTTTCTCTATTACAGAATCCGCTAATGCCCACCAGACAATGCATAACACTCTTCATTATGCATGTCAAGCTTTCGTAATGATTGTGCATAGATTAGTTTCACATGCTTGGTATGTGATAGAATAATTAATACATATATATCTCTTTTTATTCATTCATTTTCGAGCTGCAAATATATTTTTATTTATAATCAAAAGCTTTGGCTTTGCCATCGATCTAGCTAAATAAGCTGTGGCAAATATTTTCAATTAGTCTCAATTTCTTAACTTTTTCATTATTTTTATTGATTTGCAACTTGAACGAAGACAAACTTTTCGTTTCCCATTTGATGCATTTGGATTTTACTTTGATTTGGAATTTTTATTAATATCAAGACAAGTCGAGTTCATCAATTTTTGCATTCAATTTCGTTTTAAAGAGCTCTCGAGTGTTGAAAACATTTACCATTTAACAGGAAAATCACAAACGTTTTGGGGTTTTGTTCAAGTAAATATCGTTTTAATAAAATTGCCAAGACAAACTTGCAGCAATATTAAGTGGCAGCAACAGCAGCAACAGCAGCAACAACAACAACAATTTGTAGAAATCTTCAACAAAACGTGGCTAAAACTAAAACTAAATGCAGACATAAATATTTTATGCTTAAAGTAAAAAACTTTTGCAATTTGACTGCTGCCAGTTGCTGCCGTTTGTTGCCGTTTGCTGCTGTTGCAGTTGCTGCAGCCAAAAAGCTGGCAAATCTCAGGGCTACACACACACGCACACACACACAGACATACACGCGCACACACATGCAAACAATGTGGCGTCAGCCTCAGTTGCTGGTTTTGGCCTTTTTTGTGCGCTTGGCCAAAATCTAAACATAAGTTAGCATTTAAGTTGGCGCAGGGCGCAAAAGCATAAAACACGCACAACAGCACACCACATGCCAGCAAACACACACACTCGCACACACACACATACACACATGAAACCGCAACTTCTCTCTGTCTCTATCTGACTCACACACACACACAGCTTCTTGCTCTCTTTCCCCTTTGACTGCTTTACACACACTTTGGCGATCCACTTCCGCTGTGTTCAAGATAAGAAATTTACTTGGCTATTTGAATGCCGGAAGCCTAACGTCGCCTGTTCTTAAGGAAGGTGGTGAGGGGCAGCAGGAGCGGGTTAAGGGATATACCAGAAACAGGTATGGGTCATACTAAGGAAATTTCAGCGTGTTGCAAGTCAATTAAAACTTATATTTTACTCGTTTCTAGTGTTTTTTGTGTGTGTATGTAGCTGAATGAATAATATTTTTAGTTCGGAGAAAATTTGAAAAGTTAAGCTAATGGAGAGCTAAAGTTGTAGTTGTAAAAAGGTATTTAATATTATAGATGAAATGAACGGTAAGCTTAAAGAACAAATTTAACAAAAGTAAATACTAAAAAGCATCTGCTGGGCAGTTGTTTGATGGTTTTATAACACTAACATACATAGTGTTGTAAGTGAGCAATTTAATATGGTCAGATTGCATATCTACAATACTGGAAATTTGCATTATACTAGATATATTAATATATTTATTTGTATAGTAGTTTTACAACACTCCTGAAACACGCATGCATATAACACTGTCTTATTAAGACTAGTGTTGTAAAAGTGTTTTAGTATTAATATATTTATGAGATGTAAATTTATGCATATTTTAACTGCTACTGAATTATTTATTGAATTATTTTTATATAAACTTCTTCTTCAAGTTGTTTTAGTTTATATAATAATAATGAAATGCATAAATTTGTTTTGCTTTCGCATTATATCTTAAACGTTTGCCAACACTAGTCGATATATTATAAAATTTTAAGCTCAATTCAGATATTCTTTCATTAAACTGCTTAAAAAGTGAAAAACATATAAACACTTAAAATTTAAGAGACTTAAATGAAAACTTCAATTGAGTTAATTTTGTATATTTGTATTCTTGGAACGTTTTTTGACTTTGGCCTTTAATAATCATTTATATACGTCATGCCATCAGATCTTTTGACGCACCCTCCAATTTTTATTTTGTAACTTTCGAAAGGAATATAAAAAAAACGCAGAGAAATTATAGCAGGATTGTCAGGACTAGCCAGGACTAGCTGGACGTGGCATTGAATAATTTATTGCCGGGCAACTAATTAAAATTGCATGAACACGTCTCGAATGAAATTTAATGAAAACATTTGATTTCAAATTTACTGACTGCCTGTCACTAGCCCGCCCCGTCCACTGGGCTGTGGTGTGTGCGTGTGTGTGTGTGTGTGTGTTCGTGTGCGTGTGTGTGTGTATGTGTGGCCTGTCCATGTCCTGTAAGCTTTCATTTCATTAAGATGCCGGCGACATGATCTTTTAATTTCATTTATATAAATATTTACTTTCTATTTCCAATTGGCTGCCGTTTGCCATGCTGACTGAATTTTCATTTTCATGTAAGGAAAATTCCCTTCTTTTTGTTCTGCTGCTGCCTCTTCTTCTTCTTCTTCTCTATTTGAAATTAAGTTCGTTACGTTGAGTGTTTGATGGACGAAGTCCTAACTAAATGAAAACTGAACACATGCTGGAAAAGTGTGAATAGCCAAAGTTTATTATATTCTAAGTGTCTTAGACTTTGAATCTGGAACTTTTCTTACTGTCCAAATTCAAAAACATTTCGCATTGTAAGTCCTAAGTGAATGTTACTTCAGCTAATGGCAATGTAAATAATCCCTTCCATTTAAAGCTGCATAAGCCAACAATTTAACGTTTATAATGGAGTCTTTGGCTAAATTATGGACTATAAGATTCTATAAGCAAAGAATTTATTTGAAGTTTTTTTTCGTGTTAATCAATGAGATATTTCTAATTTGTCCCGAATTCTGAAACCTTATTCTTGTAACTTACTATGTTTTTATACCCTGAACCCATTAAAAATGGGTAAAAGGGCTTTTAATGTTTTGTGCAAAATGTAAATGTATGTAACAGGCAGAAGGAAGCATCTCCGACCCCATAAAGTATATATATTCTATAGCCGAGTCGATCTAGCCATGTACGTCTGCCTGTCCGTCCGTCCGTCCGTCTGTTTGTATGTATAACCGCAAGGATCTCAGAACCTATAGGAGCTAGAGACTTCCAATTTTAGCTCTAGTGCCTACACAGTTTTGTTTCCGATAGTCGATAACTTACTCCATTTCCAAGCAATCGTTAAAAATCGATATCGACAATCTGTTTTTTGAGTATTTTTGCTAAATAATAAGAGCTAGAGTCACTAAACTTAATATGTAGCTTCTAGAATATTATATATATATCAAGCATCTTTCATTTTATACCTATCGCCACCTGCCCGCTACCACCAGAGATATAGAGCTGTAAATGAAGTTAACAACCCAACTTGTATTGCCAACCAATTTTCGTTACAATTAAAGTGCAATTGACTTTTTGAGAATACACAAATATTCTATGGTACAATAAGATATACTGTAGAAAATTTCATTCCCTAGTCGGGAGCTCCCGACTAGAACCTCTTACTTGTTACTATTTGAAGAGAAAAAAAGATTTATTAAGCATATGAGCCACGTTTTAGCAAATCGCTAGCTGTCTTTTTTGATAAGTATTCAAATATTTTATATATTATTATGTTTATGTTTATGTATTATGTTTTCATTATTTATAAATATACCCAAGAAAAGAATAGATATATGTACAAGCCGCAGAATTTTGGGTTTTTTTATGGGAATATCTCCGCTTATATTTTTTTAATTTTGATAAATACGCGGACAACATAAATAGTCGGATAACCTTATCTTAAATCTTCATTGGAAACAAAAGAGAGGCGTATTGCAATGTAGTTTTTCTCTATATTCGAAAGGGTATCTCACTTATATATATATATAAATCCTTTGTTGCTTTGTATTTTTTTGAGACTGTGAAAAGTGCCAAATAACTTGAATTTATATTTATTTATTTTATTTTAATTTTTCTAAATTAATTATTATATATTTTGTGGTTCAGCTTCCGCCATTTAATTTCCCTCCACTCTTATGGTACCCTTTGTCAGTCCATGCTATGCATATTAAGCGCGTAGACTCTTTCTTCATATATCCTCCATATATATAATAATTATATATATCCAGACTTGGTGTTCAACTTGTCGCTCAGCCTTTGCTCGGTCGGCCAATCAATTTCAATGGCGCCGCAATTTGTCGATGGCATTGTCATAAATTGCACTAATGCCTAAAGTCTCCAGACTGGACCAATCCATGGCCCCACCCCCCTCCAGCCAGCCTGTCTCGCTGGTCACCTGTCAATTATTTTAACAAGACAAAACGCATCAATGGAGCTCATGAAGGCTCATGGACCATGTCGGCCTGTTGTTGTGGGGGCTGGCGGCTCAGGCTAGATTTGGTAGTAAATTTATACAATGTGTCAGCCATTTGCTTCAGCTACATGACGACTTACCATATACATATATATATACATATATATATATATATATATATGTGTGTGTGTGCGTTTGTTTGGATTTCTGGAACGTGAAAATCCCCTTTGCGTTGAAATGGCTTAATGTCACTTTATTTCATGCGGTCTTGTCACGTCTGTCTGCGCTTTTTTGGCGCTCAGTGTTGCCTTTGTTTTTTTTTTGGCTTTGGTGCCACTGTTCCAAGGCTGACCCCAACTACGCGCCCCCCTCCACGCTTTTGCCACACTGTCCATCAGTCAAATGTATATCGATTTCTGTGCGTGTGCTTGGCGCCCAGCTCTTGGCATTAGTTTTTGCCAATCAGCACGCCCCAAATAGCTTGTCAATTATTTGGCAATTTCATTGGCCCCCGGTGACAATGGGATTTGTTGCGTTTCATTTAATATTTGTAACTTAAATCAACAGCTCACGCAGCATCAGCAGCGGCAGCTGTTATAAATAAAGATTTTCGCCGGGCCATTTAATTTATTCAAAATAGTCATTTCCGTGGGCTTTGCGAGCTGCGAGATCGCCAGCAACATTTCAATTAAAATGCCGACTTATGTCCAAATGGGTTCGACAATGTTCAGCCGAAAATCCCCATGCAGCCCCCGCGCCCGGCCACAACCGCCGCCGTCTACCGCACATTTTTGTCTCGTTTTTGTCATGAAGGCAGGCTCAATTTAAATGCCGTCATGGGGATCAACATCAACTGCCTATCAATTGCAGGCAGCGTGCCATGAAAATTGAAAATTAGCAGCAGCCGGAAGCCCGGGGAAAGGGTTCTAGTTGTTGTCCCGACTGCCGCTAATTGGAGAGACAAACAGCCCCCAGCCCCAGCTCTACCCTTAGCCCGAAGCCCTGTTCCAGCTCCACAATGCGTTCCATTGTCATGTCAAGGGGTTTCCAGAGTAGCTGCTCGCAAATGTTTCAGCCTGAGTAAATTCCTATTTTTTTTTACTTTTGCGTTCTCGCTGGGAAACTATGCAATGAGCAGACATTTGATTTATTGAGTTGTCGTTAGGTTTGTCCCAATTTGTGGACTTTGGCGTGTTATTGTGAGCATGAGCTTGTAAACGAGGCCTTAAAACAATTGCAGCCCTTCGAACACTTTCAGTCTCTAAAATGTAATCGAATTAGCCAAAAAAAACTGTGTATATTAAGATTGATGCAATTTAATCAATTGGAATCGGCTTGCTATATATTAAAGCGAGAGCCTAAAGCCAAGAGCATTGTCAATGAATTTCACAATATATTACTATTATTATTTTTTATCGGTTCTTATTGGTAACCTGTCTTAGGTAACCTGTCTTAGAGCCTGAATCCTCTATGCTCAACATTTCTTACATTTACCAACTTTACATTCTGCGATTCCATCACATTTGTAGATCCTCTTCTTAGTTCATTGACTGGCTCCTTTGCAGGACATCTATGTTGGAATTGCTAGCTGCATAGCCTATGTTCATACTGGGTTAAGAATTGCCTTGTAAAGAAGATCTTTGTACTCAGGACTTAGTTTCGCTTTGAGCTGCATTCGCTTCCATATGATTCTTCTTCGGTCCATGTAAAGAGACATTACCTGGTCCAAGCCAGTTTAAGGTATAGCACTTCTATCTCCTAAGTGCGAATTTGAAGATGAATCCAATTATGTGTATTTCAAAAAGAGTCTTACGCAAGCAAGAATAGAGTTATATTCCTGGATTCTTTACCTTCCGAAGCGAGAGTTTGTGGATAAAAAAGATACAATACTTATTCGCACACTTCATTTAAGGGCAACATGTTTAATTCCATATGCTAATCGTATGTCGTATGACAACAAATTGTCCCTAATTCTGCTGGGTAAACTTTAACTTTTACCAGAATACAAAATCTGTCACAAAAACTAAATCCAGTCGAAGTCCAACGCTCAATAATCTACTTGCAATGTGGGCAATGCAATATATGAGGAACTTAAACCAAAATCTATATACAATATATCTGGAAGGGAATCCAAACAACTCGCACAACAAATCACAACGCCTTCTCGCCTAATCGAGCTGGGCAAACAAAACAATCTGGGCTCAAACACACACACACACACGACTCTCAACAATGAAGTAATTGAAAAAATAACTTCCATATGCAGCTGGAACTGTGTGCTCTATAGCTGCAGCTGCCCCACGCCCCAGCCCACGCCCTTACCCGCCCCTCAATAGACCCCTTTCAGTGGTAAAGAAAAAAATATACGTAGCATATATTACAGCTGCGACTGCAAAATGCGCAGGGAGCTCAGACTCTAGTCAACTGTCCAGCAACTACAACAACAACAAATGGAAAAACAACAACAACAACAACAAGAACAGCAAGTCGCATCTCTGGCATCGTTGGTCACTTTTGCTCGTTGAGAAATTGACATTTAAACATGAAATTCCAGCCAAACTCAAGGCAGCAACAATGGCTCCGGCCACTTTTCGGCAAAAGCATATAGTCCTGCCCCTTTTCCCTTTACAGCCCTCCCTCCTCTGGTCGCAATCCCTGCACGACTGCAATCTCAGCATTGCAAGCATTTTGACCAAAAACTTTATATGGCTGCAGTTGGGCAAAAAGAAATTGAAAATTGTGACACACCCCTCCCTCCCTTGCCGCCGATGACAGCACTCCTCAATTCCCTGTACATAAGCACATATCTATCTATGTACGCCATGCTAGGTATTCCCCGTATGACTGTCTATCTAAACTGTCTATGCTATATGCCCGGGGACGCGCTGCCTCCACGTCTGTCTGTGTGCACTTATCGATTGCTCATACGTCGCGTTGTCCCAAAGTGTCGAAAGGCAGCAAAAGCAACAACAACAACAACAACAACAAAAGGAGCACCAAAGCACCAAAAAAAAAAAGACAACAAACAGGAAAATAGAATGGAAAAGCAATGAAAATGTGCACAAAAGTTGAATCAAATACCAAATACCAAAGGCAGAAATCACACACATTCTTACACAGAGAGAAAAACCCATTAACACTAATCGCTTCCCCACAGACACATAAACAATTTATCTGCCACACACACACACACTCAGACACGTGTGTGTCCTTGTTGTAACTTGGCCGCAAGATCGAAGTCAAAAGTTTTTCGTCGGCGGCAACTTGCATTTCCTTTATTTTTCCCTTCTATACACATATATATATATATATGTTTTTTTTTATTTTTTGGTGAATATTTTTGCTTACGCTGCCGGAAATTTATCACGTTAACCTTTGGGAAATGCTCATATAATTTATCTACAGGCAAGTAAATTTTCAAAAGCGCGCGCCTGGAATAAGTAAAAATGAAGAAGAAGACGCGCCGCGCCGCGCCGAGCTCCGCTTTTCCAGCGTGCGTGCTAAAAGTTTTCCGACTCTGCCACAAAAATACTCTGGGGTGCTAGCAAACGGCGAGTCTCTCAGTGTGTGTGTGTGTGTGTGTAAAAAATGGCGTGGCATTTAAAAACATGCCTTATACATATAAGTGTGCGTGTGTGTGTGTGTGTGTGTGTGTGTGCACTTACTCTCAATCAGGCTCCACAGTTTGTTGGGCTTAAAAAAAAATTAGGTTAATTTGAAGTGGAAGCGATTGATGAGCTGCCATCCAAAAACACTTGCCGAATAATTAATAATACAACAAATTTTAGGTTCAGGTACGTGGCAAGATTTAGGGCTGCAAATGGCTCAGGTGTTCGGACAGACAGTCCGTCAGGCAGGTGGGCTAATCAAATTTGTTACTAAAGCACAAATTTACAAGATGAAATCTATTAAGCTACGAACTTTAACAGAGGTGCACTTACATATTTTATTTTACATCGTATCATTGTACATTTACATTTACATTTACATCACATTGTATCTCTCTCTGTCTCTCTCTCTCTCCCTCTCTCACATTCTCACTCTCCTATGCGCCTATGCTGTGTCATTGCATTGTCGACTCGCTCGTTTCTTGATTTCTGTTCGCTATGCTTAACTACAATTTTCCGAGTCATTTTTTTCTTCTAGATTTTGTTCAAAATGCTCACCACATTGTCGTCGCTTCATTAAGAAAGTTTTTCTTTATAGTTTTCGTTACATAAATGCTGAAAACTTAATTTCTGCAAAGTGAACTTGTTAAGTTTTTGCGCTTTTTGTTGTTGTCATTTGCCGCCGCTTTTATTATGACTGCAAGCTCTGAGCAGCGGGTGGAGGGGGCATAGAGTTCTTGGGGGGAGGGGGTGGGGAGTGGTGATTGTACTGGGCTAGGCGTCGTGCTTTCAGTATGCCTGCGGCTGCCTTTGACACTTTGGTGGCCACGTTTCGCTCATTGTTGTTTTTGTTGTTGCAAGTACATCTTGCCACACGATGTCCTGACGCTGCTTTAAGCGCATTAAATGCGACTGCCACGAAAGGCGACAACTCTGTAAATGGAATTTAAAATGACGGCACTAAAAACCTTGAAAATAATTGTGCTGCTGCACTGTGCTACAAAGTCGGGCGAACTTAATGAGGCACTTGCAAAATTATGCTATCTTGTAGTCTGAGCGTAATAACAGCGCATATGTCACCATAAAAAAAACTACTTTCAAAAGCAGCCAGTAACTAGCTCATAAATCACTCAAAAGAACTGAGCACACAAAGAACGCATGTTCGCATCTAACGAACGTATATTTGCATAGCAATATTGCTTATTTGCAGTTAAACGTTCACGAATGTGACACGCAAACAGAAATAAAAAGTCCGCAACATTTTCTAAGCAATGCTGCACTGGCAGTAAAACGGTTACAATTGAGCTATAAAAGAGAATGAATAATTCAGCTTCAATTCTGCTTGCCAATTAAACGATTACGAATGCGGCCCAAAGGGAAAAATTTTATTCAAAACTAAATGGCGATAAAAAGAAATATTGGGCGGATTTTTGACAAGCATTTATGAATGCGTAACAAAAAAGGATTTTGTTGTCTGCGATGAGCGCTAAGACGGTGTTTTGAGAAATTCCACTTGCAAGTGTAGAAGAAGAGCCGATAACATTTTTATTTGTTGAAAAATCTTTGTTCAAACTCATTTGTCAACCGTTCCACACTTCTCTCAAAATCCACGCTTTTTGGTGGATTAAGCGAGATCTACCCATGCTGGGAGGAAAGTGTGGATCAAGCCTTGCTTTCTGCCCTTTTGTTTCATAGATTTTATAAATCCCAAATCAAAACGATTGTTTACAATCAATTTCACAAATCGATCTTCGTCATATTATTATTAATCTCTTTTTAAGTTTATTAAGGAGTTTTTTCAGTCTTTTCGCACAATCCAGCCTTCCTGGATGCAGATTGCGAATCAAAGATTGTCTGAACGGCTGAAAACTTTACACTACGAGATTGCAAAAATATTTTCAAATATTTATGTAACCTATAATATGGTACTCAAGTTGTTACACAAACGGGAAATAGAAGAAATATACAGGTCTAAAATTCTTGGCAGAAAACTGCGAACGTGCAACGCCGGTTAATGTAAACCATTCTTGAATCTATGAAAAATGTATATAAATCTTGTTGACTAGTGTCATGCACAAGTCAAAAACTGCTGACTCGAATGCCTTCACACATGGCGGTCATGGAAAACGGCATCAAATTTCAATTAAATCAGACACAGATCAACACTTCATAAGCACACGACGAGGTAGAGATTCAACAGTCGCATGCCAAAGCACCTGCAGACGGTCAGCGGGGCGGGCGGTTGACAAAAGGGAACAGCAAGAGGATGACAAAGGGGAGGAGAAGCAGGAGCAGAGAACTGCACCTGGCTGTTGGCAAGCAGCAAGCGCTGCACATTTAGTCAGGTTAAATGAACCGCATCTATTGACTATCTCGCCATGGCAATGCCCATGTCCATGTCGATGGCGACGTCGGCGTCGACGTCGACGTTGGCAAATTTTGCTTTTGAAGGCAACATAAATTTTTCAAACGATTGACTCAGCAAAATGACCATGAATGTGTGACATCAGCAATGCTACATTATCATTATCATCAGCACCATCATCACCATCGTAATCATCATCATCAGGCTGGCAGAGGCTGGTTGGCTGCAGCAAATATCCAAAGGTAAACACGTGCATTGCCTGCTTCCGTTATCAGGCAGCTTGTTTGCCAGACTGTCGAACAGGCTGCAGGCCAGCCAGCGCAGGAAGCCAGACAGACGCACAGACATACAGACAGGCCGGCCACGCCCATCTTGGCAGCCGTCTGCTACGATTTGTGTGCTTATTGACGCTTTGAAGTCGCTTGAATTTGTACAATTTTGTCGCCCCAGCTGAGTGGCCCAGCCTGCTGGTGCTAGCTGTTTCTCCCACCCGCTCCCTCCCACATCCCACGAGGCTCATACGCTGTGTGCTCGAGTGTTGAAAATTAACTTTGAAAGATTTGCGCAGCATCGAAATACTTGACATTGCCATTGCGGTTCATTGAGTCCCGTCGATCCATTGATACGGCCAGCCAGTTGCCATACAATATGCAGGCCAGTTTCAGCTCTGTGAGCTGCATACATGGCCTGCCTATCTGATTTATTTGCATTTGACAGCGCTGTGGCTATGGTCCATGGTGTAGTATAAGAATATAACGGCTGCGTTTTACAGTTTTTAAAATACTTTATGCGTACAAACAGTGGTCGGCATAATTATTTAGACAAACAGTTCTTTAGACCATCTGCATAGCATAACGGCTTATTTATTAAGCCTGTTACACAGTAAATATCAATAATTTGTGTGATCATATTTTTCAGTCTGTCTAATGTAAGAATCAAACATAAACAATTTTATGTATTATACATATGTATAAATTTGTCTCTTCAAATGCCATATGCCGACCACTGTGCAATTGAAGTGCATTCCGCTAGCCTGCCCGCAGATCAGCCGCAGCAGGCAATAATCAAAGCAAACAATAAAACAGACGAAACAACGAATTCAGCTTGTACCGTTCCTTATTGTTTTTGGGCTACAACTTATGATTTTAGTTGCTGCACTCTTCTAACTTATTGTTGTTTATATTTAAAATATTCCTTATCTCCATTTAGATTGTGCTCTGTTGTAAGTACGTATGTATGTATTGTTGTGCTTACATTATATACATACAATATGTGAGGAGAATACTTAAGCTCCTGATGCTAAGTTTGGAAGAGACTGATAAACACAAAATTCTCCTATTCGAAAGCTTATTTTTTTGACCGATTTTACTTCATTTTTGGTTAATCGTGCCTTTATGCCGTATATGATACACTTAAACATGTTAACTTTTATAAAGATTATATATTATATAGATTTTAAAGATTAATTTTGATAAAAATCAGACAGACAACTGCTTAAGTGACCATGCTTTACTTTTTTCACAACACAATCAATTAAACAGTTTTGCAGCCAAGCAGAATATTCAGCCAGTGTGTTTATGTGCAATTGACTGCTGGGTTCAAAGTAACTCAGATTAAAGTTGAGCGGCCGTAAGGCTCTCAAAAAATGGGCGCGCAGAAAAATCAGCATGTCTTGCACACTCAGATAATTCACGAGCAAGCATGTACACTCGTGTACACACCTTGCGATTCCCCTTGCATACACCTGTTTGGGAGTGTGTTCGCTGTTGAGTTATCTGCATACGTACATACATATGCATGGCGCTCTCATGAGTTTTTGATGGTGCTTATCGCTGATTGGTCGAAGAAAGAGTTGGCTGCGCACGAAATTATCTTATGATCGTTTGCTTGCTCGATTTCTGTGCGCCCGCTTTTGAGTTCTTTGCGCAACAAAACTCAGTTTTAGTTAAACGGCAGCAGCCGTGCGAAGCTGTTTAGAAATATATTAAGTGCGGTTTCTCGGGTAAATAATGTCCGTTTCTTTATTGGTTTACGTTATTAGACACGTACTAATCAGGAGTTTCAGTTGGCATTAAAAAAAACACATTCTTAAGTTAGTTTTTAGTAGTTTTTTTTTTTTTGAAACCAATCTAATCGATATAAAGCCAACGAATCTAATAATTTTCTGTTTGTTGGCGCATTTGTGGACACTGTACAAGAACACGTATAAACATCCATTCGCACATATTTGACGATTGCCTTTGCACACACACTTGTTTGTGTGTGTGTGTTTACCTGTGCGTTATCTACTTAGGCGAGGCGCCAGTGCGCATACATATGTACATACAAATGTATATGAATGAATTAGGCAAAGCGAATCTACATACAAACATGCTCAACGGCTGCTCACGGCGAAACAGTTATTTTCGGTTTGTTTTGGTTCCACACGCGTCAATACACATACATACATACATATATTGCTGGCGAGATTGGGAAATGAAAACATAAATATATATATACATATATATATGTAAATTTAAAATAAATATATTTATGTGTGTACATACAACATTACAGTAAGCTAATTTTAAAGTTAAGCTGCTGTTAATGTGTAGTATGTAATTAACTATGTATGTATGTACATACATATGTGTATGCATATATTTATATGATAAACTACATCATTTTGTGTAACTTTCTGTTTGCAATTCCTAAAACTACGTTTTAAATGGTGCTAGTATAAGCTAATGCTAATGCTAGCATATGCAACATTTTTAAACTAATCTCTTTATATTTCTATTCCTCTCCAGGCGCAATTCCAGCATTAATTATTTGCAGCAGCTGAAAGCTCTCTATTTAACGTCTAAGCCAACTATTTAACTGCGCTGAACTTGGAATAGGATTACATATGGTCGGAGATTAAAGTTGTTAACAGCTGCCAGTTTACGTTGAATGTCAAGCGGTATTTGCAGAAGGTTGAGTAAATTTATTTAAAAAAAAACAACAAAAACAACAATAAGAGGAACAAGAATATTTCCCAAGGCTATCAAATGCCAACGGCTGGCAACTAATAAAACGTGCGCTAAATATTTATGAATTTTCATTTTACGACACCTTCGAAAGCAGCTGTAAAAATACACACACACACATACACACACATACACACACATATACAATGCCAAAAATTGTCGTTGTGACTGGACGCTGGTCAGCGGCTCTTACATAATTTAAACCAACACAAAACAAAAAGTAAACAAACAAAAATGTACAGCGTACAAAATTAACATAAAACGTAAAAGAAACAAAAGAAGGAGAGCGAGAAAAAAAAGAAATCACGTTTTGCAATTACACAAACGAGATTTGGAGCAGCGCACAGAAGCGGAGTTTAAGCTGGCGAATGGGCGCGAGCGAAAGGGCAAGTATATGAATAAACGAGCGTGAGTGAGATGCCAATAGCAGAAGTTCGCCAGCCAAATCAGTTTTTGTCTTTGCTTACAGGCTGTGCGCAAAAAACAGGAAAGATTTACAGCTAATGTGCTGAAGTTTCGACTGGGACAATGCAAAGCAGCCACAATATGTGTGACAGAACGAGATGGACAGCTTTGCAGTGTACAAGACAATGAGGCATGCTCGCGTGGATGTTGATGTAGCTAAGAGCTGACGGCAAATGTTATATTCAGGTAAAATTCGGTCAGTCTGTGTTGTAAAACGCATTGATTAGAGTTTCTTTTTCAGCGCAGGCCTCTTTTAACGGTTAGTTCTTTTATAATATAAAACTTATTTCTCAAATTTTACTGGGTTGAAATTGATTGCCCTGCAAATTAAATGAAGATCTAAGGCTTGACCGGAGCCAGCTGTGTTGTAAAATGCGTACTTAGACGTGTTGGAAAGTTTTTCTTTAAACTGTGACAGGAATTAGGTCATGTTATTGGTTGAGTAAGTTGTAAGGTCTTCCAAAAGCTAAGTTAATTCAAATTTCGTATATCTTTGTAGCCTTGGCTCAACTTTAGTTTTAAGCAAGCAAATAAACTAGCCAAATTTCAAGCCTAAGCTGCCAAAACTTACTTAGAGTTCGCTTACAATTTGTAAACGCACAAAACAGGAGTTTTTATGCCCCGCTCCATTCCCGCAATCCGCCGCCAACTAAGCCGCACAAAACAAGGCACGTTTTTAGCCACTCGCTAACAAAAAAAGGAGGCGCTTCGCAGCTCTTGTTGCTTCTTCTTTTGCTGCCATAATTGTATTGCATAATTTTAGCACGCTCCGATGTAAAGTGCATGCCATAAATACGCCCGGAAATATGCGGCAATACAATATATAGCACTTGTGCAGGCTCTGCCTACCGAGTAGAGAGTCGCACACGCTACTTTTCTCATTACAAATTGGATTTTGCAGTCACATTTCGCTTATTGCGTTAAAGAAGAAAAAAATCTATGTAAATTTCTTTATATGCCCACGAGGGAGGGCGGCTCCTAAGCCCCCTCTCCCGCTCCCCCCATTCCATACAGGCAACTCTCCCTCTGCGCTGCTGCTGCTGCACGCTATCTGGCTCGATTTTCGTAGCATACTTTTGTGAGCCTTTCGTGTTGCAGCTGCACGTAGCGCAGCAGCGGCATTTTGTTTGCATCTTATTATTATTATTGCCACAGAGCTGCAGATACAAATGCGCGCACACACACACTCACACACACATACACGTAGCTACAAAATATACAAAAAGCGGCGTCTGCCGGCTGCCAAGTTATTGCGAAAATATAATTCACTGCACTTTTTCTCTCCTCTCTCACCCGTTTGCCACATCTTTCCCTCTCTCTCTCTCTCACTCGCTGCGTCTCTGTCTGTTTGTTGCAAATTAGCTGTGTGGCAATGTGATAATAAAATTTTTTTTATGCAATTTTTGCGCAAAATAAGTTTATTGTCTGCAATTGGCCAGATTATATAATCATGCTTGATAAGCTCGTGCAAGTTGCGCACTTTACGCCAGACAGGTTAATGCCGGCTATACGAAATTCAAGAACTTAGACAAGGGCGAAACCAAAAGTATTTACAAATCGAATATATATTTATTGCCAGCTGACCAGAGCTGTTTGGCCAAAATATGAAATTGAATTAGGGCGAAAGACATGCTTTAAGAAAGTCGAAACAATATTTATGAAGGCTAAAAACTAAAATTGATAAACGTAACTCGAAACGTTTTGCACAATTCCCATTTGTATTTGCCCAGTTTCCTTTTTACCTGCTCGTATTTCATTTTCCAACTCCCAAGCTAATTTCAAGGTTTTTCTCAACTAGAAAAAAAAAAAAAACGAGAAACAAATGCAATTAGCAAAGCGTTTGCATATGTTTCCCAACTCGACAACAATTACAAGGCAACAAATACGAAATTCAGCTTTCAATAAATAAAAACAGTTCGGCTTTTGTCTAAGGTCGGACTTTTCTTGCGAGCATGGAAAACTTTTGTTAACGGCCGGAAAATTTGCTCAACAAATTGCAATTTTCACTCAATTAAAAAAAAGAAGGGAAAACTACAAAAGCATTCGATGCTTCAGCTACGCCATATTCTACACACAACGAACAATAAGATAGATCACGGCAGAGTGCTCGACCAGCAGATACCCTGTACCTGTATAAGTATAATGATATTTTCTGCAAATTATTCAGTCTTGTGCGTAAATCGAACACTTAAAATATTTTTAAACTTGTCCAAATTTATTTGCACTTGCTTTTATCACACCCCATTTGAAACACTTTTCGGACACAGGGTATAAAAATGTAAAATACAAAGTTTAAGTTTTTCAATTTAAAAATTGCATAGATATTTTAGAAGTTTCAAGTAATTTGTGTGGCTGCTTCGAGCTTTGGCAGCCGATTGCTTTAAATTCCAGTGACATTCCAGGGAATTGCATCAAAAAACCTGCATTATTCTATAATATATATAAAATGTTAGTTATTTTAATATGTATAAAATGAATATGTTAAGTAATACATATGCCGAAATGGTTTAAGTGGAAGCAAGGCAAAATATCTAGCTGGAAAGTTAAATATTTTATAAAAGTATAGACAGCAATTGTAAATGTAAACACATTATATTTATGGAATTTACATTCCAGTTGACACATATGCAATTAGCAAGGATGAAAAGGCTTTACATACATATATATATTCATGTTAAAGTAGCAAAGCCAATGTATGTATGTATGCATAAGAGATAACAACTGATAGCTGTACAAACTCACAGGCACATCTGTAATTCTTTGCTCTTCTTTGCGCAAGAGTGCACTCAATTCAGCTTGACGCCAAAAGCCATCGAGTATTTAATGCTTACATACATATATTCTTTTAATTGAGCTCGAAAGATTATAATTGCATGGGGCTGTTATGTGTACACATGCATCTGTGTGTGTGTGTGTGTGTGTGTGTGTGCGTTGCTCTGCTCGCATTATCTCTCGCTCAAGTTGAGCCTCTCATGTGCTCGCGTGCGGTTAGTCAAAGTAAAACGAAATTAAATTGAAATCAATCAACAACTGCCAATTTAGATGAGTGCCTGTTATTAACAGCAGCAACTTAACATAGGCCTGTTAATGTGGCAGGCGCTGTAATTATCAATGCTAAACGACAAGTCTTATTTATTTGAATTTATGCAACTCTTAAATTGTTTTAAGTTCATGCAGCTAACGTAAATATATAAAGAGTATATCTGTGAATTAAAATACGTGTTTAAGAGAATCCAAAGAGCTGTCTGTTAGCTTGTTGGTAAGTACACGCCTTATTATGGACATATGGGCGCAAGCGGAAACCCTTGGTTATATGGAAAATTTGTTTACTGCCCGAAATCCAATTACATATATGTATGTATGTGTGTAATAATAACTACTCGCGTTATTTAGCCGCTTGTTCAGCGAGCTTTGGCAACTGTTAATGCCCCTTACAGACATACACAAACACACACACACACATACGCGCGCGCGCGCACATCTCATGGACACAACATTAAAATTAATTACCCAACTGGTTCTTATAATTTCAGGCTGTCCATCGGCGGGCGCACCAGGCGGACGCAGTCCGCGGCGGGCGGCTAATTGTGGACTTGTGCGAGTCGTTTCATTGATTTATGGCTGCTAATTTCCACGCACGACGTTAAAAGTATTAAATAATAAACTCTAACGCGACGTCCTGCCACGAAAAAGGCATCCTGATCCCGCCAGAGCTGCTCTATCTGCACGGCAGACACGCCCGCCTCCTCGTCGCCAGCATGCCCCCCTGCCCCCATGCCCCCTGCTGTGTTGCAGTGCCGTCAACGACGTCGCCTTGGAATATGAGCTACACGCCTCCGCGCCTCCCGTCGTCCCGCACGCCTTCTGACTTTACAAGTGTTTTGTTCTATTTTATGGGCTACTGACGCTGCGTGTGCTCCTCCCCTACCGCCCACCCCCTCCCACCCGTCGCGCTTCGCTTGTCCGCGTCGTAAACCCTTCTACCACACGCCCAGCTCGTTGGCATCTAATGAAATTAAAGGCGAAATGTAATACAGCTGGCAAAGTTTTCGCAGCGGTTATTTCCATGGCTGGTGCTGCTCCGAGTGCCGCCCGCCCGTCTCCATCAAAATTACATCTCCCCCCTTTTTACATCTTGGTAATATAAGCTTTAAATATCAGTTTATTTATTAATATTATCTCAGCTGAATGTGGTCCGATTTTTAAATGTTATACCTCTTGGGAATCGTACGCCTCAGCACTGTTAATTAGCATCGAAATATTCATTACTTACATTTGATCCAATTTCACCGAAATTGAGGGCATAAGCATTCCTTACAATTCCCCACAACGAACAACAATAAAACTTTCAGCTATGCAGAATTTTCAACCTGAAAGAGTAGAAATCGCAATTAAGTAAAAAACGGTGCTTAGAAAATATATAAAGTCTTAATCGAAGCGATAAATACGCAAACACACAAGTACATATTTGCTGATACCCTCTGCATAGACTCGTTTGTGTGTCCGTTTGCTTGAATGTTATCTATGAATGCATGAATGCTGTACTTTAAATAAATGGGCGCACAGAAAAACAAGCAAGTCTTGCTTAGAGTCAAGAGAGCGAAATCCGCACGCAGATAATGCACGAGCACGACATATACACACATACCCACTGCGTGTGTTCGCTGTTGGGTTATCTGCATACTCTCTATGCATGGCGCTCTCATGAGTTTTTAAAGGTGCTTATCGCTGATTGGTCGAAGAAGGAGTTGGCTTCTCACGAAATTATCTTATGATCGTCTGCCTGCTCGATTTCTGTGCGCCCGCTTTTGAGCTCTTTGCGCAACAAAACTCTGTTTTAGTTAAGCGGCAGCAGCCGTGTGAAGCTGTTTAGAAATATATTAATTGCGATTTCTCGGGTAAATAATGTCCGTTTCGTTTATGGTATACGTTATTATACTCGTATGAATACGGAGTAACAATTGGCATTTAATAAATCGCATTTGCAAGTTGCACAAAATGGCAATGCTTATATTAAAACGTTGCCCAAATAGGGGTATGTTATAAAATCAAAATTTTAAGTGTTCTGTGGACTCTATAGACTTTTACAACGCCTTTATCAAAAAGTAATTAATTTATCATCAAGTAGAAAAGTGCATAAGTGTGTATAAAAGTGTATAATGCTCAAACTGGTATACACACGTTCAACTGTACATATTTGACGATTGCCTTTGCTTGCATTTGTTTGTATGTATGAATGTATGTATGTATGTATGTGTGTAATTTCCATCAGAGGAATAACTTGCTCGAGCGAACACTCAAGTAAATCTTGTTGAGAGCGCTCAGATATTTGGGAGAGCGCAAAAGATAATGCACGAGCAGGCATATACACATGCGTACAAACATATTTGGCAATTCTCTCTGCATACACTTATTCGGTTGTTATCTATTTATGCAGGTGTGTGGCTTTCACGTTATCTGGCTTTGAATGCGTTCAGTCGAACTCTTCGTTGCCTGCTCAATTTTCTGTACACCCACCTTTGAGCGCTTTTAACAACATATTTCTGTAGTAAAACATCAGCAACCAAGTAAAGTTGCTTAAAAATATTTTAGCTTAAATTTCTTTCTTGCAAATAAATAGTTTATTTTTCTTGTTGTGAAACATATTCGTGAGTGCGATCTGTATGCGTAGACGTATGCGCAAATTTACATTTTGTTTTTGCTTAAACAATTGACCAATAACTAAGTCGTTTACTTAATTTCATTTATGGCTTTTCAGTTTAAAGAATTCAATGACTAATCGAGTTTAAGGACTTCCACGAGCCTTTCCTTGCCAGGTTCGGAGTATATTTTAACCAGATTTAGTCCCTTATTAATTAATTTTTATATTTTCAGATTCAGCAACATCTGGAGCGCAGAACAAAAAGATATCAATAATATTGGCACCTAGTTGACCCATATATCCTTGGTTATTCCATAGCATGGATATAGTCCTAGTAAGCCTAGAGGACCAACTTCTAGCAAATGTGCAAGAATAATTATGTATGCACTCTCTTTCAGCTGCCCCCACCGAATTCCCCGCACCCATAATGGTTCCTAGTTGACTGTCATATCATTGGTTATACCTAACCATTGATTTAGTCCTTGGCAACCTAAAAGAACAGAACCCTGAATCCAAAGTTATGTATGCATTTTCTTCCAGCAGCCCCTGTAAATGAGAAGCAGCTGCTGCTGCTAATTAACAACCGACTTTACAGCACTCGTTTTACATTGACTGCTATTTAACATAACTCATTCAAATGAGTTACATTTTTGGCCCTTACGCGTATGCAACGAAAATTTTTATTCCAAGATTATCGTCGACCTTCTGAGCATTTCTGTTCGCCTGGTACTTGAGCGGAATTTTGGTCCAAATTGGTGACCCAGCCGCCGATGAGGGCGCCCCTTTCGGGTATGCAACAGCAAAATTTCGGCCGCTGAAAAATTTTGTCGACCTTCTGGGCATTTCTGTTCGCCTGGTATTTTCGCAGAATTTTATGAAAAATTTCGGCGGCCAACGGACAGATTTTAAACGACCGTTGATTTTTGAATTTGTTTCAATCCCATATCCTTGGAAGTAAAAAAAACAGGAATTTGTTTAATAATTTGAAATTTGTTTATTTTTGTTTAAATTAATAAATTTGTGTTTTTTATATGAATTTCAATGTAACTTAAAATGACAATATCTGGCTTAATAAACGTCCGATATTGGAAGGAGTAGCCTCGTTAGATTCGTTGAAGTCCTTAGAATCGATAAGAGTCCTTAAATCCTTTAATCTGAAAAGATTAAAACACATTTGAACTAAATATGTGATACGCGATATATAAGGGTACTTTGAGGAAAGAGATAGACATAACTAGGCCATATCCTTGCAGATTTTCAAAGGACATGGTGCGTTAGGATCGTGGGGACCAATTGCACCAAACTGCATTAAAATATTATGGGGTCATCTAAGAATCTTCGACTTGGTAATTTTTCAGTCGCGGGCCGCAAGGAAAAATGGCTGAAATCACACAATTACAGTAAAATCGCCATATTTCTGAAACAATAAGGACGATCTTGAAGTCCTTTGGCCAGATGGTAGTTCAGGGCAACACAATTTTTTTGACACAGGACTTGGCAGGATACGTCAGGATATAGCCGAGTTATAAGCTATTTTCGGTTAACAAATTTGTCCTTACAACTTTTTTGTCTGAAGGACTTTCGTCCTATGGGTTGCATATTCGTAAATGCGAGGATGAGAACTATCAACTGTCCAAAGGACATCCTGGTAGTCCTTCAAATGGCGAAGTTAGTTCCGAATTTGTCGATTTTTGGCAGTTTTCTGACCCCTGTAAAAAATTGTAGTAAAATTTTTTGTCGAATCCTGCAAATCCTTGAATGCCAATCGATAGCATTGCTTCCCACGAGTTCAAAAAAGTATATGCTTCCGGTATCCTTCAGGATTTGGCGGAAATCTGGCCATAAAAAGAATATCCTGTTCAGAAAAGTAGCCATATATTGAAAACCACAAGGACGATTTTTATGTCCTTTAGCCAGTTTTTAGTCCTAGTCTATAAGAAATTTTTGACTCAGGACTTGCCAGGTTACGCAAGGATACGGCTGTGATATAGCTATTTTAATGTGCAAAACATATGTCCTTACATCTTGGTGTTTGAAGGACCTACATCTTTTTCATTATATATTCTGAGTCGGCAAGACCAGGACAGTCTAATGGTTAAAGGATATGGCAGAAGTCCTTGAAATGACCAACTAACAGCCAGTTTTCTAATACTACCCTTTTTAGACAAATAGCTTTAGCTCGGCCATATATCCTCAGATTTTCAAAAGACATGGTGCATTTTGATCTTGGGGACCAAATGCATCGATCTGCATTTAAATATTATTGGGTTGTCTAAGAATCATGGCCATGGACATGTGCAAAGTCCTAGATTTCTTGAAAACTACAAGGACGTTTTGGATGTTATTTGTCCAGTTAAATAGCCCAGAACTTTTTGTATCCTCACGAGTCCTGACGCAAAAATTGCATTGACGAGGCTATCATCTGGCCAAAGGACAGGCGTATCGTCCTTTTATTTTGCAAAATATAAAGGTTTTGTGACACAAGCTTGTTTCCTTACGGCCCACGACCGAATTTTTCCAAGTCCTGGATTCTTAGATGACCCCCTTATATTTTGATGCAGGTCGATGCGCTTGGTCCTCTCGATCATAACGCACTAAATCTTTCGTAGATACGCAATGATATGGCCGAGTTATAAGCATTCAAAAATAAAGTTCCTATTCAGCCTGCCAACAATATCTATTGCGGGGACCAACAAAAATTCCATTGCACGCTGGGCGCCGACGACTCAATAGATCGTTGATTTTGAATGCTTGTTGCTCGGACTTACGAAAGAGTTGATGCGTTATGATCGTAAGGACTAAGCGCATCCTTGATATATTCGCAACAATTATTCGACGAACTCTTTGCCCTTTGGCTAGTTTAAAGTATTCGTCCTTACAATTTGTTTGAAACAGGACTTTTAATGATTTGCAAGGAATAACTAGTTACCATTATCTAATGCATTTTAAATTAATCATTAATTTATAGACATTATTTGTATACTCAATAGCAGATTTGTTGTCTATGCTGTGGCTGTTATTGCGGGAACGGTTACTGCGTGGACCTGTTATTCATAAGGATACTGAGAATAGAACCCTACTCTAGTTCTACATAGATAGAAACCAGAGCTAAAATATCCATATCAAGCAGCCCTTGCAGTACATTTCGTTTGACCGTATATGACAGAACCTGCTTAAATTCAACTTAGGAGTTCGTTTGATTTCAGACAACGAATATTAGGAAAATAGTGACACGGACATGGCATCCCTAGCTGCAAATACCTGCAAACTGGAGGGCGTGGCAGCATCAGAAGCAGAAGCAGAGCCGTCGGCGCAGGTCGCCCCAAAGAGTCCTCGGCCCGTGGCGTCATCAACGCCAGACGCAGGCGAAGGCAGGCGGGAGAGGAAGAGCAAACAGCCCTCTTCTAGCTGCACAATGGAATTGCGTTCACGCAAATACACCGAGATCTTTGGAAGACGTGCCATACATGCACCCAGATCAGGCCAAAAGACACCGAAATCTGCCCGAGCAGCGCGAGCTGCTAAGACTCCAAACATATCCGGCACGCCCGGCACACCGGAGACGGCAAAGCGGTTGTCCAAGCGTCGCCTGAAAATGTAAGATAATGTAATTTGAACTGAAAGTTCTAGGAATTATGCGTCCATACCTTCTATCACAGCGAGCAGTCCGATGTGACGCCCGTGCAGTCCATGCCCCAAATAGCTGCCCCCAAGAGGTATTCCCCGCTCTCCACACGCAGAAGAAAGGAGTTATTGAGCATACAACAGGGTCCAGTTTCGCGCAGACGTCCTCTATACGCACGCCGGAGTCCTAGAATAGCGGAGAAGAGAAGAGCGTAAGTTAAATGTTTTTTTTTATATCAATTGCATTAACCATTGTATATCCATTACAGGGAGGAGCAAGCCTTGTGCCTGGGTAATACCATAGAATCGCCGTCCAAGCGCAGACGTTGTGAGAGGGGATCGAGCGTGGGTGTGCCTCAGCTGGGACCACCTAAAGCAGAAGAGACCGAGGACATATCCATGATGGCCTCCACCAGCCGGCACCGACAATATTTATGGCAGCCAAGTAACTTTTCGGCTGCAGCAGAGCAACAACAAGAAGAATGTACCGTGACTGGGTCCGGGTTGGATATAGCCAAAAAAGACACAATTTTGAAGCTGGAAGCGAAGAAGAGTCCAGCTGAGCAGCAGCCGTATCCTCGAGTAGATGCATTCACAGAGAGCGAGAACTCAGCTATCGAGACTCTCGCGATGAAGAGTCCAGCTGAGCAGCAGCCGAATCCTCGCGTAGACGCATCCACTTCGTGCGAGAGCTCAGTTATCGAGACTCTGGCGATGAAGAGTCCAGCTGAGCAGCAGCCGAATCCTCGCTTGGACGCATCCACAGCAAGCGAGAACTCAGCTATCGAGACTCAGGCGCAGAAGAGTCCAGCTGAGCAGCAGCCGAATCCTCGCATATCCACAGCGAGCCAGAGCTCAGCTATCGAGACTCTGGCGCAGAAGAGTCCAGCTGAGCAGCAGCCGAACCCTCGCTTAGACGCATCCTCAGCAAGCGAGAACTCAGCTATCGAGACTGTAACTCCACTTGGGACTGCCGTAGCCGAGAGTACAGTCAAGCCAGAGGAGCAGAGCTTTGATTGTGGTGTTCAAATTCTAGCAGCTGATAGCGAGGTTGGGCAGGATGAAAGTGAGCATGGAGAGCAGGTGGCAGCTACTAGTAATTCCCCGGAACTTGTCGAAGATTTACCTGAAACAGAAATAAAAGAACAAGAGTTGCAGCTGATCAGTGCAAGTCAAACCAAAGAAAGAAAACGCGACAACAGAGGCTGTTTTCTCATGTGAGAGATTTAGACTATTATATAAAATGATTCGTTTTAACTAAGAAATTTGATAGTAAGCAACAATTGTGACTAGTTATGAGAAATATATTAAGTTTAACAAATATCAAATTTGTGGCTATTTAATATATTGATATGCTAGACCGACATACGGACTAGGCAAGATCAACTCAGTTTCTTGGGTTGATAAAGAAAATAATTATGGCAAAGGAACGGCTGAACAGTGCTCTGGTCACACTGTATTTGTATCCAGTATTGGTTAACATCGGTTTTATTGATAGTTCACGTTATGTCTTTAACAAATGGAAAATACTTTCACTGTAGCTGACTTTTTTTGAAGATTGATCGACATAGTTTCAACAAATGCTCGAGCCTAGTCCAACACTCTACAATTAACTGATTGTAGGTGCCATGCTAGCGGAAAACACATGAGCTTTTCAAAAAAGTGATTGAATGTATTTGAAAGTCGCAGCTGCGACGGTAAAAACTTTTGGGAAATGTCGCTGGCAGAGGGAAAAACTTGAGTTGGCCAAAAAAAAAAAAGAAACAAAAATATTTACTGACGCACGTAAAACTGAGAAAAGTGCCCGAAAAGGGAAACACACGCCCATCCGCTGGCAATGACAAACTATGTGTTGTGCAAGACCCCAGCCCCCGCTCCCGCCCGCGTCTACAGCCCATCAACATTGTTGTAGTTGTTGCAGTTGTTGTTGTTTCAGTTGATGTTGTTTGTTGTTGTCCCCACGCACGTAAGTTTTTAGAGGCTTAATTAAATGCATAAACTTCTAAGCATAAATACAGTTGCCAGTCCCCTCTCCCACTTTCTACACCCCCCCTCTCTCTCTCCCTCTCTCTCTCTCGCTCCCTCCTGCAGCACGTCATCAGTTGATTCGTTCCACCTACTTCAAACCCCATGGGGCAACTTTTTTGAGGTTCACGTATAAATTTGAAACGCTTTACATTGTTTACGTACTTTGTCATAGTTACATGTATGCGTGTACATGTGTGTGCGAGTGTATGTGTGTGCATGTGTATGCCATGTTGCTAGCTTTTAGTAAAGTTCTTAGCTAAAGTGTTGCAATTATATTGATTGAATTTTGTGGCAACTGCGAAATGCCTTGCCGCACGCACACACATACACACACACACACAAAGGCACCCCGCCAGGCACTGCCAAATGGGCACAGCAGGTGGGCGTGGCACTAGCTGTTTCAAGCAACAAGCATTTAACACGTTTGGCGCAACAGCATTAACAGTTTGATATAAAGGAATAAACTATTAACGGACGGATGAATATTCAGGTAAATTTCACAGTTAGGCGTTACATTGTGTACCCAAAATTCTAAAGAGTTTTAGATGCCATTTATATAAATATATATCTATAGAGGGAAAGTTGTGCAAGGGGATATATGGGAAGAATAGCAAACATTTATTTTTTCAATAACTATTAAAAATAAAAGTAAAGAATTGTTTACGAATATTTGCAGAGGGTATGGGATAGACGTTTATTAAAAAGGGCATGCTGCATCCTGGAATCATAGTCTATAAGCGAATTGCACACGAATGAAGTCAGCTTAGAAAAACGATTTTGAAATAAAATAATTTGGTATTTGAATTGAATTGAATATCTTTGTTTAAAACATTGGCTTTAATTACATTTAATGCAAAACCCAAAACACAATATGTAATATCAAAGTCTTCGATATGTAATAAACCAGACATGGAACTTTGAACTGCTTTATTCTATGCTGGATTTGGCGAAAGAAATTTTAAACTCTGATCTGTCGCATTGGAAAAATAATAATTTGCTCATTTAAACAATTTATGAGTGAAGTATAAAACCAACTTTATCAAAACCTATCGATAATGTCGACTCCAGTAATAATATTGATGATTATAATAAATAAATATTAATAGGAATAATAAGAAATATTATAATAGTTTATAAAAATAATATAAAAAATTGAAAATAATAACAATGATAATACCAATAATATTAATAATTATACTAGTAAAAATTTTAACTATAATAATACTTATAAAATAAGAATTCTTAACAATCTAAATAAAATGTAAGTACTTATTATAATAATAAATATAATAATAACATATAAATATACAACAATATAAATATGTATATATAATAAAAAAAACTTTGATATTAATAAGATTATATGTCACATATATTTCAATATAAATCGTATTATCTTCATATATTACACAGAATTTGTTCCTCATTGAGTTTTTTCTTCAAGTTGTTTTTTTTTACGCTTTTTTCTAGTTGAAACCTATTTGAAATGCAACTTTTGCGCCAACGCATAAATCTTTGGCACAAATGGCAAACAGCGGCCAATGTGGCAGTAGATGAGGCGACAGATAGAGGCTGCAGGAGAAAACGAGAGCGCACGACAGAGAGAGAGAGAGAGAGAGAGAGAGAGAGAGGGGCCTTTGCTGGCAGGAGGCAGCAAAGCGTAGCTGCGAAACGGCTGTAGCATATGTTGTGCTTTTCTATATATTGTCGCAACATCAGTCAGGATTAGTTGTAGAAGTTTACCAGTGCGACTAGACCCGGTTTCTACCAGCCCCCCTCTACCACCACCCCCTTCCCTTCCTCATTATACCCTGCACCCTACATGGCCTTCTAGTGCCGCCCGCCCGCTTGCAAGTCATTCTCATCTTGTTTGCCATGCTGTAACCGTCTCGCTGCGTGCTCCTAACATGGCAGCAGTTGCCCCCAACGATTGCTGCTCTTCCTGTCCGCTGTCTGCTGAGCAGTTGGCTCCTTGAGCCCCGCTTCAACCCTCCCCACCCGCCATGCAGGCTGCTGCTGCTGCTGTCTGTTGTTAGCCTTGTCCTTGTTGTCTTGTTGTCAGTTGAAGTTTTGTGCCATCTCCTAGTTGCTGCTCTTGTTGTTGTTGTTGTTGTTGTTGTTGTTACTTGGTTTTCTGTTTGTATTCCACGCCCGCCTCTGTGCATGAAAAGTTGCAGGCATTTTCTTTGCTCCCCTTGCTAATGTTGTTGTTGTTGTTGTTGTATGGCATTTTACTTTTGTTGTAAGAGCTCTCCACGTACACACACATGTGCTTAAGGCCGTGGAAATTAGTTGTATATAAATTCCACAAATTTTTTAAATCTAAAACGTGTTGCTATTTTTGCTGCTTAGTGCAACTATTCGGGCAATATGCAGAGGTATATAAGGATTGGTTTGCAGCAATATTCATAAGTCCAGATCTATTATGAGCCTCAGGGATTACTTTAAGCATTGGCAATAGTTGGGCAGACTTTTTTGAATGCGTGGAGAGCTAAGCCCTTCTATATTCGATATAATAAACCTTTCTGCCCGATTTCATTTAAAGCTTTGTTTCGTTTCTTTTGGGTCTTTTGTAAAATAGTTTGTTATTTTGTAATTATTATTTTGCTAGACAAAAATGAGTTTAAGCTACTTTTTATTATTCCTTTATTGTTCTTTAAAATATTTGAATAGAGCGAAAAAATATAAATAAAAGGCTTGCATAAATTTTGCATATTTGATGCGAAATTCGTACTTCACAAAGTCGCAAAGGCAACATATTAATTAATTCCGCGCATTCGGAAAAATGTTTTGCTAAGCATTTTTATGCTTTTATTAAACAATTTTGTATTTATTTTGTATATTCATTTGAGTTGAGTTTCTATTTAAATCTCTTAGTTTTAGGCATTAAATCAGCTTTTAACATTTTCGGGCTGCGGATATTTATTAAATGCTGACAGCCGCAAACGTTCAACTAATTAAGTTTTCTAATTAGCCGTAAAACGTGATTTAGCTCGTTAAACAAATTAGTTATATTTATGCCAGAACGAAAATAGAAAATGGTGAGTGCATAAATTGGTCCAATCAAATGCATTAATTTAATTGTGTTTAACAAACGCAAACAACTCATTTTGGACCGAGAACGGGTTGGAGTTGCATGCGAGCTGCAACTGTTGAATTATCGCTCAAAGTTTCATCTCTAGTAAATATCGATAATTTACATGACTAATTGAACCTGCGCAAGAGAGGGCGCTGGTTCTGCTCATGGTTCGAACCAAGGCTTTCGCTTAAGGTAAGGTTTGCTAAGCTGATTTTCTACACACAGGGCTTTGGGTTAGGCCTTGGCTCGTTTAATTAAGTATTGGATTATAATTAATATATATAACATTTATATGCAAGATTTAATATTCTACACATTTTCCTTTTGCAGATATGTGAGAATAGTGAAGCGAGTTCCTTGAAAATACCTTTGAGAACTGAAAATGTAGCTATATAAGATACTTCTACTATATGATATAGTAGTCCGAAGGGGATAAGATCTTGAATATGAGGATCATACAGCACCTAAAAAGTTCAAAGTTTGGTCAAGTTATTTTATATAAGAAAGGTTTCATACCAACTTATCGACCGATCATTCTTATGGCTGATATAGTATCTATGAAACAAAAAGCTAGATCTATGCAAAGTTTCAAGAATATAGTTTTATAACTGAGAAACTAGTTCGCATAGAAACAGAGAGATGGTCGGATGTATAGATGGACATAGCAATATCAACTCGGCAGTTGATGTTGATTTAGAATATATATACTTTATGGGGTCGGAGATGACACGTTCTATGACCAAATTATAATACACCCTGCAAGGGTACAAAGAGAACCAATATTACAGCTGCTACAGCCTGGATAATTATACTTCGAATGTGATTCATTTATCAGAATTTTATATTTTTATAGGCGCATTTGCAACTAGTTTAAGCAGTTGACATCGAGCTGAAGTCTGCGATTCTTCATAAAATTACACAACATTGTCAAATAGATGTTGGCTTTTTCTATTGGCAACAAGAATGAGCTCATATTAAGAATCAGATTTTCCATATCAAAAATTTAAAAAATGATTTAAATTCCGCCTGACAGCTTATTTGTCGTCATTTTTATTTTTAACAAATAATTTGTTTCATTTAATTGGGAATTTCATGAGTCGCTTGCCATTAACAATGGAACACGGCAAAAAAGCAGAAGCATAATTCGAATATTGTGCATATATTTGAAATAGATTGGTGTTGGGCTGACAGCGCGGCTGACATGATGTGACTTTTTGGCCAAAAATCAACAAACAATTTCATAATTTGGCCAACAGCTGAATACGCATGTAAGCACACACACACACACACCACACACATGCACACGCATGTTTACTTTTTTCCGTGTCGCTGCAGTGGAAAATTTTGCGATTTTCTAATTACAATTTTTGGCAATAAATTTTGTCATGCGGCTGACAGCTTTCAGCTGCTGCGCACATGAAAAACAAAGCGAAAGCAAAACATAAAGGAAGAGCGTGGAAAGCGTGAAAAAATGGTAATAATAATATTTACAGCACGCCTGAAAGGCGGCAACATAATTTGCATAGTTTCAGGTGCGCAACAAAACGGAACGAAACGGAAGCGCGCCACAGGAAACGGCGCGGGGGAACGGCGTGGCAAACGGAACGTTAAACAATATGCCGGCATTCAGTTTGACGTCGTCGCAAATGCGTTAAACAAATAAATTAACGCAATTCGGCGAAAATCTGCAACATATTTGGTTAATTTCCAAATAGGCTTTTCCCCAGCGTTGTCAATATGCAAATTTCGCATTGCAAATTGGCCCAGCTACGGCAGCAGCTACAGCAAAATTGTACACAAAAGTATGCAACGATTTTGTTTAATAAACTGCTTAAATATTTACACAAACACTAATTGGTGTGCATGAGCTGGCCCGGGGTGCTGTAATTAAAACTCGAATAGCCAATACCCTTTGAAGTCGAACTATCCGCAAATTAAACTGGGAGAAAACGAATTCAATTTTGCTTTCACTTTCAGCTTTTCTCCAATTAAACTATTTAGTATATTAGAGTGATGGGAAATACAAATTGAATGCTCTTTGAATTAAAGTAAATAATTGTTCATAAAGTTCGCATAGCATGAAAACAATTTGATTTTGTTGTTATTGAAATTCAACATTCTACTTTTCTGTATTATATATTATATTACAGAATAGATTTCGCATAAGAAACTTTGCAAATATCCCAAGTGAAAGCAGTTACAGTTGGACATTCACTGCCTCTGTTTACAGTTTAAAGGTCACTTACCTCACAATCAAGTGGGCGCTCCTTCTCCTTCCATACTGTGTACAGAGTGTTGCGCAGTCCAAAGTGCGTAGTTTCTTTTAAGCTGCAAAATAACTTTAATTATTTACATATCTAATTATTGACTTACTTTTACATACCTAGTCTACATTCCGGAGCATCACTTGTTTTTCATAAATACATTATATATGCAAATACGACAACTTTTCATAGATGTATGTTCATAATCTGCATAAAGTTCTGTACTTTCTCTCTTCAAATGACATGTACAATAGCAGAATTCTCCCAATTATCCGTAACCATTTGATATTCGACATATTGCCAGCGGAGTTCGCGGATGTATCGACGGATCCTTCTCTGAGATAATATAAGTCAAATAATTGAAACATACTTAATGCTTTTCGGCATAACTGAGTTCACTTTTGAAGACTTCATAACTAGTTTTTGCCGTGCTTTAAAAGAGAGATAGAAATATTCAAGCTTGAAATTCGTCACATGAAATACTTATCAGCTATATAGAATAACATTGAATACTCTACAAAAGGTATTTATTCACACAATCATCAGTCTGTAATTTCGTTGCTGTGTCACAAACTTGCTCACATAATCAATATACCCTCAATGTGATTATAGTTTTCGTTGTGGATTGTAGCTTGAAGCTGGAACCGTTTGATATTTGCATAGGTCGCGTATTTTGTGATTCACGGCTTTGCAAATAGATTTTCAATATGCTGTGCATGTGCGTGTGTGTGCGTGTGTGTGCGTGCGTGTGTGTGCGTGTGTGGAACAGTTCATTGTACACCTCAATAATTACATTGTATTTATTTGTGCTGTTTTCGATAGTCGCTGCCGTGCCGCAGGGCAGCATGTGGCAAGCGTGGCAACTGCTCGACTCAACCGTTTCCAGCATAATTATTCCAATTTATTTTGTTGCCAAAATCTGTGCAAACTATTTACACACACTCTTGCCAGGGTGTGTGTGTATGTGTGTGCGTGTGTTTGATTTGCTGCAAATTGCATGCAGAGTTTACTTGTCGGCCGCACTTCATTATATAGTCGTATAACAGCTATAACTATTCGATATACTCCCCTCGAATCCCTGCCAATCAATCAAAATGAATCAACCCGCTGCCAAAAACCCAAATGCAAAATGCATGAATTGGATTTGTTTAGTTTGCAGCTTGTTCTCGCAAGGGATTTCCTTGCACGAAGGTTTGTTTAATAAAATATTGTTTGGTTTGCGGATTTTGTAAAGTTCGAGAGGATTTAAAAGAAATATGTATCGATGCATATTTAAATATTATCTTATGATTCCCAAAGAGTTCAAGCTCAGTTATTATATATTTAAATTTGAATAATTTTGATAAATTTTCGATATCTTCTTTAACTTGAATTCGCATTTTTTAAAAATATCTTGTAATTCCCAAAGAGTTTATAATGTTTTTCCTTTGTGTCTTGCATATTCCCAAAATTGTCGAAATCAAATTTGATTATTCATTTACTTGACATTATTTTATATTTCTTAGTAAAGCCTTGAATTAAATTTTAAAAAATTCCTTCCGCATCCACCTATACTTATAGATTTACTTCTAATTTCCAAAGAGTTTTACACATTTTGTTGCCTTCTTCCTTTTCCAATTTAAATTTGATTATTTGTATTATTTTATCCTTTCGCTTCCCTCCACCTGTCTGTGCCTTAGTCATTTGTCGCACATATTTTTGGCGTATATTTAATTAAGGCCCACCCGTGCCCTGCTCGGTAAAGCCTTTAAATTGCCCCAACACACAGAACTTTACAGTGTCATCCATTCAGGTGTTTAGTTGTGAGAAAAAAGCGTGTTCTCAAATTTATGCACCTTAACTTTGTACGGCAAAGTTTTTAGGCTCAAAGTAAGCCCCAGCACGCCGCGCCCTTTGACTTGCAGGAGCCCTTTTAAGTTTTAGCTTTTGGCCAAGATAAGGCGCGTGAAAGTTTGGCATTCATTGCGAAATTAATTAAATGCGCGCATATCTGGAATAGTGTCTCGACTCGAGTTGACTTCACATCGCCTCGGCGATTGGGCCAGAACGGACACAAAGCCGGCAATTTAATTGCGCCAGCCAATAATAATTGGCCAAAGCGGATTTGGCTGCACACGACAAACGTAAACCGCTCTCCAGGTGCAGGATCTTAAGCCTTCGGTAAGTACTGCTTGTGCGCAGTGTAAAAATTTCGCAGAAATATTTCTTCCTACACCCTGTAACTATTGAGCATGCCGGGCATTTCAGTTCTCTAAGGTAGCAGACTTTAATAAGCACAAATAAACTCTAACTTTATGAACCTTCACATCTGACAGAGCGAGTCATGGATAGTTTTTGGTGCCTGGCAGCGTAGAAGAGAGGTGCTGGCTACAGGGTATCTGATAGTTGGACACACACTCCAACTAGTTGTTTTTATCGTCTTTTGTCTGGTTGCGGCTTTCCCCGAATAACTTATCGAAAGTTATGGCCAGACGGACTTAAAGAGTCGCTAATGCCAGTTAGTTTCTTTCGTTTTCATTGAGTTTAAGTGTCCTTTACCCCGAGATCCTGTCGCTGCCAAATGATTTTTCTTTTGTGTGCCGGGTCTGCCGTATTACTTTAAGCGGCTTAAATTTTTTGTATGCGTGTGTGTGCTTGTGTATATGTGTGTGTGTGTGCGTGTCATGCTGAGCTCTGTTATTGAACAACTGAAGCATTGCTAAGATTTAATCAAAATTGAATTGGGCTTATAAATTGCTAACTGTTTCAGCAGACAAGTTAACAAGGTCTTTCGATTGGACCTCTATGTCGGCGCTTGAAACTATCGATATTGTTAGCGATAGTTCTTGCAGTTGAAACGATAGGTTTGAAAAGTATCGATTGTTATACAACATTTGTTGTCGGGTTTACGTACTGGAAATCAAACTATGAACTTTTATCTGACATTAAATACGTTCGGGCAGTTAAGTGAATATTTTAATAGAAGCTTATCGAAACAATTCGATAACAATTTCTTGAGCGATATTTTTTGTATTTGAAATATTTGTCCTTTGTTATCGGTTTTCTCCTGTCACAGTGCTAGATATCTGCCGCACATTAAACTAAATCCCCGCACAGACTAAATAAAACTTATTTCTAAGACTAAAATTAATAATTTATACATTTTAAAAGGGTCTCTTTAACTCCTTTGGGTTATATTTAAGCTAAAAGTTCAAAATCGTTAATTTTTTCAATTTCTCCAATTTAAAGCAATTCTTTATCATTTTGATCGACTGAAAGAATTTAATTTACATTACAAAATAGTGAGTTTTACCTGAAAATCATTTGTTTTCTAGAGCTCAAAAATGTTTGGCAATCCCTTAAAACATGCCATGAAAATCTGTACAAATTTAAGTATCAATTTAAGAAACAACCTGCAGCAACTTACAAGAATTTGACTCAAGCTTGTGCTCAACTTATTTCCAGATAAGATTCATTTAATTTATTATTTGGCCTGAACGAACCCCAACGACTGGCACGTAATGCGAGCAGCAGGAAAAACAACAACAACAACAAGGAGCACAACCTGGAGTATAATGTTAACTCGGCTAGTTCATGGACAGTTTGATTTTCATTACCCAAAACGACGACTTCACATCGATGAACTGCATCAGCAGAGGAGCAACAGAAGCAGCAGCAGCAAACACAAAGCTTAGCAAAGGAGACAGTAGACAGTAGACAGTAGACGGGACACAGCACACAGCACAGGACAAAATGCAGTGATGGGTTATTTTTTGTGTCCAATAAGAGGTTTTCAGTGGGAGGTCTGTCTAGAGAATAGCCCTAGAGCACACACTTGGGCAACTGTGAGTCGAGCTAAGAGCTGGCCCTGGCTCAGTTGCGACTCGTCATCATCGGCACCAAACATCAACATCAGCATCATTATCAACATCATGGACAGGCTGGAGGTAGGCAGCATCATCATCAATGGGTATTCGGTGGCTGGCGAGTTGTTCAGTCGCTTTGGCCAAGAAAGCCAGCGAAGCAAATTGTTTTTAATTAAAAGTAAACAATATCAATTCATTCGACAGTTATCCAGTTATGCTGCTGACAAGGCTCCAGCAGCTCCTGCTCCAGCTCCAGCTTCAGCTTCAGCTGCTGCTCTCCTCTATCTCCCCCTCTCTCTCCCTCTCATTCTCTCCATCTCTCTCTGTCTCTAAGCTCGCTGTGGCTGCATTGTTTGCCAGGGATTAAGAGAAAAAACACACTGGCTGTGGGCGTGACTGCTCTGGAACTTTGACATGACCTGTCCTTCTATATATATATAAAGTATATATATAAATATCTATACTTAACAGCGTGGCAAGCATTTCCATTAATTTTTTTCCGACCATTATTAATTGTCTAAGTTGCAGTTGACGGTCGCGCGTTGCCGTTTAATGTTGCAGCTAACGATATTATTTTCCCCTTTCCCTGGCTTTTCCACTTGCCATAAACTTTTCTTTGGCAACTGTTTTTCCTGTTTTAATCAAACTGTGTTGGTTTTCTGCTTCTTTTTTTTTTGCATTCAGCTTGTTTTATTTTGTTGCTTAACTTTGTTGCACTTTTAATTGGTCTGCAAATATCTAAAGTTTGTTTTATGATTTTTATTTCCCATTTTGTTTTGTTTTTTTTTTTTTTGCTGTCTGCGATTTGATGATGCGCTGAAAACTTGCCAGTTTACGCCAGGGAATGTCTATTAATTTCTGTCTGTCGGGCAAGTATTTTCTCTAATTTTATGAGAATACGAATATATAAAAATCTATGGTTGTGCGTTTTTTTACGGCAAACCTTTTTTCATGGGGCCAAGTGCAGCATTCCTTAAATTCCTCCGTTTATTACTACCACATCAAACAAAAGGACTGCCGTAGAGAACAAAAATTATTTGGATTAAAAATGAATCTGTTGCGGGCTGCAAAAGTTTCATTTTATGGAAAACATGCAGCTTATTCCCATACTTGACAGGGATGCATTTATAGCCAGACTCAATTATAAGTTTATTCTTGATATTGGAACTTTCCTATGTACAAGTAGATTATTGCTAATAAGAGGTCGCCTTTGTTCAAAGAGATCGTCATTGCTGATGTCGATGAAGACTAACCAGATCGAGCTTCTAACTAATTAATTCATTAACCGATTGTGCTTCATTCGGACAACTTCTACCTGCCGCAAAATGACAAGATTTATAAATGAATCTTTTTAATTGTAACCTCACCTTGAAGTAAACACGACAGAGATATTGATCAACAAGTAAGAGGTTCTAGTCAGGAGCTCCTGATTTTACCAAAATTGCTCAAAAAACAGGATTTCGAAACTGACTTTTATCGATTGCTTGGAAACGGGGCAAGCCATCGATTATCGGAAACAAACTCGACCTGCGTAGGCACTAGAAGGACCTACAGCTAAAATAGGTTCAGCTCAGCTCAGCTCCTATAGGTTCTGAGATCCTTGCGTTCATATATACGGACAGACGGACATGGCTAGATCGACCTACAGCTACAATTTCTGAGATCCTTGCGTTTGGCCATATGGACAGACGGACAGAAAGACGAACAGGCAGACGGACATGGCTATATCGACACGGCTATAAAAGCTGATCAAGAATATATACTTTATGAGATGCTTCCTTCTGCCTGTTACATACATTTACATTTTGCACAAATAGAATATACCCGTTTTACCCATTTTCAATGGGTTCAGGGTATAAAAATATATGTACTTATGAGTTTGAAAAACTCCCTTGATAATTATGTCCTATTCATGTCGGCATTAATTTAGAATTCTTTTCGGGAAAACTCTTGGTAATAAATTTAATAAAACATGCCTAAACATATATAATTAAACAAGTAAGAGGCTCTAGGTGAAAGTTCCCCGCTAGGGTAATCCAGAACCCTCTTCTATCAATAATAGGCAAATATAATTGAAATGCAGATAATCTACATGGAAAAATAGCAGATTACCTGTTAGAGTGCCCTGCTCCCTGGCTGTCTATATAAATTTAATTGAAATTTCTTACGGACTTCAATCGGACAGGATTTGCCAAATATAAATCAAATGCAGATGTAATGCAAAGAAAAATAGCTGAGTATGTGCTAGTCTAGCATGCTCACTGACTTTGTGTATATTTTTCAAAGGTATTTCTCACAAATTCCCATCTACCACTTGGTAAAAACACTCTTGACGAGGCGAGTTTTATTACTCTCAAAAAAAAGGCATAAAAACCATATACAGCTCTTATAATATTCCACATACCGTATGTAAAAGTACGCATGCTGTAGGCAGTGACTGCAAGGATGGCTGTTGCGGGGAGGAGCGGGCGAGTGGCCCTCATCATCATTATGAATTTTCGGGTGCTGCTCTCGCTCTGTCTCTCGCCCTGCCTCGCTTCTTTCTCTCTCACTTCTCTTTGGGCTGGTCTGCTCTTGTGTTTGTTGAAAGGAAATACATACGTGCGCATTCATTTCATTTCCGTTTTGTGTCGCAATGTGGGCCAGGGACGCGTGGAAGAGAAGGGGGGGGGGCTCTCAGGGCGTTACCATGACTATGTCTCGACTCTAACTGCCTGGGCCCGAGTGTAAGTGTGTGTGTGTGTGTCCAACTATTTATTTTTATGACATAATGTAGCTACAGTTGCGATTGCCTCTGCCCCGCTGTCAGTCCCCCTGTAGCCCCCCCTCTGTCTACTTCATGTGAATATTGCCATCTAAATATGTGAAAATTGCTCATTTGAAATGTTACCAGAGCAATATACGGGGCTGGGGCGCATTTCGAGTGGGGAAATGTCTAGGCAAATTGCCTGTCAAAAATTTTGTAGCCAATTTGTTTTTGTTTCGCCTTTTTTTTCCTCTGTTCTTCGTTGTTGTTGCTCCTTTTGCCCGATGCTTATCGAAAGTGCTTGACGCAATTGTTGTAATAAATACTATACAATATTTTTAAATTTTACGTAAATAAAATTTAAATACAATTTCACATGTGCACACATGTATGTTATATGTATGCATGACAAGCCTGTGATAGGGGCCTTTTCAGTCGAAAGTTTTTGGAGTTGTGAGAGCAAAAATCAGAGCTAATTTCTTAAATGTGCACAATTTGTTGGAAATTGTGATGCAAATTTATATAGAAATTTGCACTAGAAAAAAGAATACAAAATTTTCTTCAATTCTTGTGGAACTAAATATAGTAAGAGTAAATTTTTAGCTAACAAATTAGAATTCTAATGGAATAGTCTTCTCATCGAATGATCTATAGATCCATTACTGTTAAAGTCGAAAACGAACATTGTTGACTTTCATTTTATAGAACGATTAATAATCTTTTAGTTTTAATTTTTGAAATATCTACTCATAACAGACGGACATTGGTAAAATTCAAGGACTTCTAGGGAAATAGGTCAAGTTTTCAACTGCATGTCAAGTTTACAGCTTAGTTAAGCTTTTCGAATGCATTTCCCTATTGAAGTATTCAGTTGTAAAGCTGGGCGTAAAGTAGTTAGGATTCACGTCAAGATCCTTGAGGTTATCGCGTACCCATTTTTGCAACTGAAACACATTCGCATAGACGCCAGGCAAATCTTCCGTGTGGCAGCCCAAGCCCCAGGCCACAATGCCAAGTTGAAAGTATTGATTGGGATGATCGAGCAGGGGACAGAAGAGCGGCGAGCCGCCATCTCCCGTGCACGCATCCAGGCCCCTCTCCCCGCCGGCACAAATGAACGTCTCGTGCAGCACAAAGTATCTGCCCAGACGCGTTGGGCGTAGCCTCTGCTGGCACTCGGTGCGGTTCACAATGGGAAGATCCACTTTCCGCAGCACATTGCGGATATTTGCACCCTGATCAAAGCTGGGCTTGCCCCAGCCCGCCACAAAGCAGCGTTGGAAGTTCAGAAACTCATGCGATCGCGGCAAGCAAATGGGCATTATGTGATGTGTCAGCTCCAGAGGAGTTCGCAGTACCAGCAGCGCAATGTCGTATATGGCGGTGGCCCCGTTGAACTCGTCGTGGCAAATCGTTTCTAGAACCAAGCAATTCTTATGCTTGAGCGGCTCAATCTCTGACTGGGTGTCCCATTCGCCGGCTCGCACCACCAGATCCTGAGTGCGGCGAGTGTATACGATGTGGGCGGCGGTCAGCACCACGTTTGGTGCCAAAATCGAACCGCCTCCAATAAACTTTTGCTCTGTGCTGGCATTTAAAAATATGGCTACCACCCAGGGAAATTCGGGAAAATCCGTTTCCTCATCCTTGCCCTTGACAAGCGGGATTGGTTTACCCTCGATATTGCGTAGGCCGCATTCAAATTTTGAATTTGGCGCTGGGGCTGGCACATGCTGTGATAGATTTTACTTACAAATAACAACAACAAAAATACTTAAAAGAAAGTTGCAACTTTTACTTACAATATTTTCCAGATTGCAGCATACTTCAAGATTATGTGGACAAGTTTCGCCCGCGCGGAAGTCGATTTCGGCCCTGGCGTATATATTAACGGTCTCCTTTATGCAATACGATCGCAAAATGCATCTACTCTCAGGACCACAGGATGACTGCTGAGCTTCTAAAGCAATACAAAATGTATATTTAGCTATAAATAAAAGGCTATTAATATGTATTTGTGTTTGTATGCATGTGTACCCGCATTTTGGTTAGTTTGCAAAAACAAAATAAATATTAAGCTCCACACTCTCCACATTTCTGTTTTTAACTCTCTGATCCGCTCTCTCTCGCTCTCGCTCTCTTGTGTTTTAGTTCGCAACAAGCGATAACGCATTAAAGCTAGCGGCACATGCGTTCTCGAATTCAGCTGAAGGCGGACTGCCGCTCGCTTGCTGCAAGGCATACCGAGACGAAGTCTGCAATGGACTGAGCGTCCGTTAAAGCTCAGCTAACATACAGCTAGCTCAGTGTCGAATTTGCTCTGCTTATGTCGCGCCAACAACAACAGCAGCAGCATAATTTGATAAAGAGAGAGTGCGAAGAGCACAGCTGGACTGGGCAACCCAAACCCTGCTCAGCTAAGCTCAGCTCTTCGCAATTAAACGGCATTTATAAAGCTGCACTCCTTTAATTGCTTTTTAATTAAAGAGAACTTAAGCAAATAGTGTCAAGTAATCGCCCATAAATTTGCTTATGTATGTGTTTAAGTATTTTCTACCTTTTAATTGTTGCTGCCGTAAATTCCACTAAGTATACAATTCCAACTTCTGCTCCATATAATTTCAAGCCGCATTAATATTTCGCTTTCTTTGTGTTATTGTCTCAAACACAGAAAGCGGGAAAAAGTTCACAGTTTGGTCTCACTAAATCGAACATTCGATCGCAAAGAGAGCAAATGCTAGCTGATGCTCCCGCGACGAGCGGTTCGCTCTTGAGCCTCGGTTGAAGATGTAATACCGGAAAGTGTAAGAGTATGTATGTGCATAAGAGCAGAGAGCTGAGGTGCATATTTACTCTCAAATTTTTGATTGCAATCTGTTCTCTTCATTTTGTGTTGTTCGTGTTTATAGTACTATAAAAGAGCTTCACAGGGTAGCATTTCGGAGTGCTTGAAGTACTTTCTTGCCGCTTTTATTTTCAAGCAATATTTATCAGTTAAGCTTATCTCATTATTTTGTTGTGCCTTTCTTATTATTATTATTCTGACAACAAATATAAATAAAAATACAGATTAAGCTGGAAATTCCGGGTATTATTTATGTGCTTATGCTTTGCCATTCGGGAATTCCAAAGAAAATATAAATTATAAAATTAGCATAGGATTTGTTAAACAAAAACTTGATTGCTTGACATTGTCTAAATGTAATATATTTTGAAAATATTGTCAAGGAGAGAAAGAATAATATGAATGATCTCTTTGAGCTTCTATAAATGTGAGGTATTGAAGTGTAACCCTTTATGTAGCTATGATGAAATACAGACTGGGTAGGTCCTTAAAGGAACAGAAGGGCTGGCATCCTTATCCCAATCGTACAGCTTAAAAGTGCACCATGATTCACAATGGCCAAATTCACCTTTAGCAAAAGTTTGTTATCCCTTAGCTGTCCTTAGAGCTAGTCGGGCCCCAGCCTGCGGGAAGCAGCATTGCAGCTGCAAGAGTTCACGCTCCTGGGGCAAACTGATAGATATTATCTGATGGGTAAATGCTGGGGGCTATTCTAGTATCAGTAGCGCTACTTCGTATCTGCCATTGCCCCTATCGAAGTGCTCATGGCAAATCGTCTCATTTACATGGGTGTCCCTTGCATAGAGCACAGGGTTCCTGCAGCGTCTGCATAAACCATTCGCCAACAATTCCGCAGTTCGGCAGTCGCAAACAACGTGGGCAGCTGTGAGCACCACATGGGGCGCCAGTATCCCCGGGTAGTTGTACTTCCCATCGGGAAATACCCATTCAGGGTAATATGGCAAAGCTTGCCACTCTATTGAGTACATCAACTACTTTAGTCACTTTACCACACACATTGATCCTGTGTCAGCTTAAAGCGTTTGTAACAGCTACTTGGATATATAGTTAAAAGAGTTCTTGGTACTTACTATATACTTATTCCTGCATCATTTCTTGTAGATAATGTGCACAGTGATGTTTTGATCTTCTACGCATAATGATTTCCTCGCCATATCTTCCATGGTATTATTGCTAATTCGAAATGCCTGCGCTGCCAGATCTGCGTTAAGATCATCCTGAGAATAGATAGAAACAGGAAGTTAGCATTCAATGCATTTGTACCATTATTTATATATATATTCCGGATTAGCCAATCTGAAGTTTAGCCCAGAAATACTATTGTTCGATTAGGGCAATAGGGTATCTCCAGTCCATTTTGGACCTTTATATGAAATATTTTGCAGCCCTCCCAGCATTTCCATAAGCTGTGTAGCTGAGCAATCCAAGTTTAAATCATAAAATTCTATACAGTGAATCATAAGCAATAAATAATATTTATTTTGAGGACGTGTTACGAGTACAATATTATAAATGAATACCACACATTTCTCAACTTAAATCCCTCGTTCTCTCGTTAGCCAAGTCTAGGGTATTATTGTTGTGCGCCGCAAATTTAAAATCCCTTTGTATATGTGAATTTTTGCGCAGTTTTCTATAGTTTGCAGCCCAGCAAACTTTTGCCTCTATTTATATGCCACAACTTTATGCGCATTAGCACAGCTCTGGAAAATAATGCCGCAAAATGTATAGAAAATTTGTTTACATCTGGGAAAAGCAACTAATGAGCGCGTTGCGCAGCAAAAATTATCAATTCAATTGCCAAATGATGATAAATGGGCGTAAATAATGAAAACTTTTGAGCACGGCCTTTAAAGAGCTCGCTCTATGCGAGTGCCGGGAAATTGTCCCACAACAAAGCCGTTGTTAACTTTGCTGCCTATCGCGCTTTTCCATTTTCTATTCTCTACTTCTTTTATGCTCGACAGCAAAACAATCTCTGGCTTTTCAATGTGCTCACAATAGGCATTATGGACTATGGCATTGAACTTGTGAAATAGTAAAAGAGCGACAAATCTATAGCGTCTATCGATAACTATCGATAGCGGGTAAGCATAATGAAATATGTATATTAAGAGCTATTTTACATATAAATACTCTCAATGCAATGGAACGATATCACGCTCTCGATAGCTAGTATACAATCGATTATACGCAGAGTCCAATTATTGTTTATTTCAAAATGTTATCGATAAAATTTGTGAAGTTCGGGAAAACTCATATTCGAAATCGATTTGTAAAATTAATATTCTTTCGTTCAATGAGTAATCATTGAAAATGTTATCGATCAAATATTGAAAAAGCGTTAGCGATTCCGTGCCAGCTTCTGTTATAAATCTGTCAACATGTTTCCCAGAGTATACACAATTCGTATTGCAATAGAAACGTTTCAACATATAGTTATTTTGTTGTAGTAGTTGTCTGTGTAACTGTTTTGCCTGCTTTGTATGCAGCGTCTGCTATCAGTTGTTGGATTTCAAAAGACGAGTGCACTTTTGTGCCTCAACAAGCCCAAAAGTAACACTCGAGTCTTCTCCTCGCCCCTCGCCTTTGCCCAGCCACGTACACCTGGGTATTATCATCAGGAGAGCAAAGGCTGTTTAAAAAAGAAAAATATATATTCGTATGGGGAATGCCACGAGTGTATTTGAAACATGCATTTGTGTGCGCCAGTTTAGTTTGGCTTAGCTTTAAGAGCGGGCAGCAGGCGACGCCTTCTGGAACAACTTGTCGCTGGCCTGACATTATGACAGAGACTCTGATACTTGTGGGTCGCCGGGAACGCCTAGCTGACTTCCTGAACATGGCCAGATGACTTGTATGTGCCTGCCTGTCTGTCTGCCAGCCTGCCTGCTGCAGCGCTTCAATCCATTGTCTTGCAGACCCGTACACGTTGTCATTGGCATACTCCGCCGAATGGCAACATCAACGTACAACTTGCTGCACCAGCGAAAGAGAAAGCCAGAGAGAGGGAGAGGGAGAAAGGCCATGTCAAGGCGCAAAAGATATATAAAGATATGCCGTGGCCTGACCTGGCCAGCCCTTCGGATCAAACCGGCAACGTGCCACTTGTTAACGCACAATGGAGTCTTTTACAACACTGATTGATGCACCAGCACGGACATTGAAAGGATGTTTGCAGCTTTGGGACAGCTTTTAGATGGGCACGGAATAAGGCCTGCTGGTGTCTCTAGTTCGAATACTCGAAACCTATTTCGCAAATGAGTGGAGTCAATTCAGCTCTTGTTAATAATGAAAACAAAGTACGTTACATAACTTTAAGATAATTTTTAAGAAATTTTCAATACTACTTTTTCTATTTAAGGACTTTAATAAGCTGGATTTGGAGTACTTCAAATATAGGCTGGAAAAAAACATAACTTAATTAAAATAAATATACTTTATCCATATATCTATATATCTTATCAAATATCTTCTTCTATTATCTCACTATATATATTGCAGACTGTGTATATATTTAAATATAATTCCAAGTTAATCTCTCATACATTCAACTTTTATCATAGTTGATGTAAGGTATGAAGTTTTGTAAATATGTATAAACATTTACTTAACACATAAACGCCTGCGTTGCCAATGCTTGTCAATATTTATTGTTATATTTTGTATTGTTTTCCAACACAGTTTTTATTCAGTTACAACAATGACACATCATATTTCCTTCACTTTCGCTTTTGACTCTACATTTGCCCCCCCCCTTATTCTATTTGCCCTTCGCTTCTATTTGTCCCTCCCTTTCGGGCGACCTTCACAACTAGGCGTCAGCTTACAACACTTTTGGGTCGCACTTTTTGGCAAATGTTTACTAAATATTGACAGAGCTATTATGCAGCTAGTACAAATTAATAGCAATAGCTGGGTAAACAACACTCACACACGTGCACGGGGAAAACGCACACGAAAACACTCACACACACATTCACACATTGGGGGAAAGCCTTTCAGTTCTAGCACAATCTCTTGAATGCTGTTTGCATGTTTGTACGTGTCTTTGTTGGCAAATTAACACACACACACACACACACACACACATTTATAGACACATCCATGAGTCCTATATAAACATATACACAGGTAAAGCAAACAAACAGTGTTGCCTACCTTTGCGGGCGGCGTATTTATTTACGCTTTTGAGCGCTTTACAACACGTAGTCCGAGAGGCGCCTCACTGCGGTTGCCCCGCCCATAAAACATGTATTTTCTTTTGCCTTGGAATTACATACACATTGAGAATTGTACAAAAAAATAGTGTACATTGTAGATCGATAGCTTGCCTGCTTGCACCTGAAATCGATTAATATCGATTGTAAGTATATGATTTTCCACACCATTAGCTGATTAAATTATCGATAATTTTCTTTTTGCCCTTAAAGTCAATAATTATCGACTTCCGGATAAGTATATATAGATATATTTCCGCAACACGATTAGATTAATTTAACATTAAATGATGCAACTTTTTCTTCTTGCCACAAAATCGATAACTATCGATACACGTAAATGCTCTGTATTCAATTGCATATTCAGTTTTTAAATAAAATTCTCTTGTTGTTCTTCTTAATACTCCACTTTCCACTCTCTGGCCTAAAATTAGTTTATGCTGTCAGCTTTATGTGTTTCACTTTTGCGAACATTTCTCGCTAATTAGACACATTTTTAAGGCAGCTTTAAACTTGGCTGCAATCCTTTCACTTTTCTGCAGCTGTTTTTTCTTTTTTTTTTGTGTGCCTCTTCTATGGCATGGTTAACATAACCTTAAAAAATAATCTGGCACCTGGCAGGCGTCAGCTAATTAAGCGCGTTGAAAAGATGCCAGGCTAATGGAAAGGGTGTCGCTCGGGTGGGTCAGGCGGAGGGCTGAAGTTAGTTGACGCTGAAATTTTTGCCGGCTGCCGGCTGCCTGTTAATGAAGTTACCACAAAGTGAAAGGCGTCCAGACTACGTACCAGGCGCTAATTAATTAGCGCATTTTTTTAGTTCATCTATTTTTTTTGTTTTCTATCTTTTATTTCTATTTTTCTTTTATCCCATTTCGAGCGCAAGTTTATTTAATGTTGGTCACTGGCTAATGAGCCGAGTGAATGAAAAGTGGGTCGGAAATTTGAGTCCTTCAGAAAGCACGAAAGGCATATGGAATATGAATTTATAGATATATGATTAACAAGAATTACCTGGACTTGCCCACTAAAAGATTTGATCTCTTGTACTCATTGCCAAAATAATAATTTAAAAAAATGGGATATTAAATAGTTAATATGTCGTGAGCTATCATTTGCTATTTCTCACAACTATATCTAAAAACCAGTAAGTGGTTTTAGTCGTGAGCTCCCGACTAGGGGATCCCCTGAACCCTCTTCTTCCAACATCAAATGCAAATATATATATGCTATTCTGCAAGCTTCATGTAAAGTTTGGTGATCGAGTATAGATCGATTACTTGAAAACGGGGCAAGTTATCGAATATCGGAAACAAACTCGATCTGCGTAGGCACTAGGAGGACCGACAACTAAAATGTCAGTCTCTAGCTCTTATAGGTTCTGAGATTCTTGCGTTCATACATACGGACAGACGGACGTACAGACAGACGGACATGGCTAGATCGACTCGGCTGTTGATGCTGATCAAGAATATATATACTTTATGGGTTCGGAGATGCTTCCTTCTGCCTGTTAGATACATTTACATTTGCACAAAAACATAATACCTCCTTTATCCATATCATTGTATAAAAATGCAGAGAAAATTTGACTTGTGTTCTAAGTATGCCAGCCTAGATTTTCTAGACAGCTTGGAAGATCTTGAAAAATAAAACAAAAATGTTTTAGGCAACGCCTTTTCATCCTTTTGTCATGGAAGGAATTTAGTAATGACTTATATTTTGAATGATATATATCTTTTTATATTTATTTAATATATATTTTTTATAGCTTATCGTTCAGTCAATCATCGAGACGTGGTTTTATTTTCACATTTAGCATAAACAAACACCAGCTGGCAATTTAATTGTACTGAAGAAGTTTCCCGCAAATATTTTGACTTATCTGCTGGCAAATATGACAAAAGTTTTTACCTGTTACCCAAATCAATAGCTGACTCGCAGTGGAAATGACAAATGTTAATTTATGCATATATTTATTTCATATTCAATTTGCATGCAATGCAAATTATCGTTAAATGAAATATATATGTATATATATTAAAAAAGGCAACAAAAAACCTGAGCTAAACAATAAACTTTTGACAGCGACTGTGCGCAATGTTTTTGGTTTTCCAGGCACACCTGTTACAACAACAACAGCAACAACAATAACACGGAATAATACAACACCTTGGCGAAAGTTTTTTGTTTTTATGTTTTTTTGTGGCCGTTATTGTTGTTGTTGTGCCTGCAGTTGGTGCTGAGTTTTGTTTGCTTGTCAATGCACAACAGCAGCAACAGCAACAACAACAACAACAACAACGGCGACGAAATAGTTAAGGAAGGGGGAGCTGCGGGCTCTGGCGAACTCGAGCAGCTGATAATACTGGCTGGCATTGCATAATGAAATCAAATTGTAAAACAATTTGCATTTTATAAAATAAAGTTTTTGTTTTTCTGTTCAAGTGAGAGAAGAAATTCTAGTTGAGCGTTCAGGGGGAAATGCCAGCTGCTGTTGTGTAGTGGAAAAGCGGGCAAGACAACATCTTCTGCCAAGTTATCAACATTTTCGGTATACACTCAAAAAAATGTTTGCCTTATTAATAAATTACCAGTAAAATAACATGTTTGCCAATTGTTAAAATAAATAAAGTCATGTCTGATTGTGATCTTTTTTAATAAAATATTTATAATATAGGAGAAGTATTTTATATTTTATTAAATTATAAGTTTTTCAAATTTCGCTTGACTGCAGTAAGACAAAAACTAACTGATTTTTCCGAATTCAGGAAACATTTATAATCTGCCCAGTAAGATTCGTAAAGCTTTTATTTCACGGCTAAATAAATACGACTTTATGGTGAATAAGGCTCTAAACATTTTCCAATTAATTCCAATTTTTCGTGTAGTTTGAGTTCCCGAGCATAGTTCTTTAAAACATAAAATTTCAAAACATTTGACAAATCTGAGTTTTTCAAACATTCATAACCTCTCCATTTCTCTCCAACTATTTCTCAACCATACTTCTCCCATACTTTTCAAACACGAAAACTGAAGATCGTCTTTCAAAAATGTGCACATATATCTAGGAAAATAGCATGAAACTCCGTGAGATCGTTTGAACTGAAATAGTTTTATATGAACAGCTTTCCAAACATTTTATTCCCATGTCGATGAAATTTTCAACAAACTTTATAAATAAACCAAGAATTTGTAGCTTAATTTCGATTTCGACGAAGCAAATGTATTTTTTTTGAATTCCCCAAACTGAAGCTCGAAATTTTCAAAATCAAAGTTTTTGAAAATCCGTAACGAAAAGTACAGCAAATTCTTGGCATGCCTGCAAAACAACTAAAAGTTAACCTTGAAGGGCAGGGCGCAGCACAAAGGCAACACTTAACAACACACACTACACACACACTCACGTACACACACACACACATGCAATTATAGGCAAGACACGCAACACAATGAAGCTAAGCTCTAAGCTGAAATCTTGATAACAAAGTAAATAATACAAATTCTCGCAATTTTTCTGTAATTAACACATCCCCCAACAAAACAGCAGGCAAAAGGCAGACACACACACACACACACAGAGAGACAGTTGCGCACTTGAGCGTGTGTTCGTGTTGAGTGAAAGCCTGACAGGATTGCGTGCTGCAGGCATGAAACGAGAAGCCTGTTTGGGAGCTGCTTGTGGAGGGTTGCCAGCAGCGCTCGCATTTATAGCTCGTACACAAAAGTGTTGTCAGCTCGCATTTTTATGAGGTGTGTGAATGCGCGTGTGCGCGAATGTGTGTAAGAGGACATGCAACCTGTGTTTGTTTATGAGCTCATGTCAAGTTTAAGTGGCGTCTCTCCCACCTCGCTCCCTCTCTCTCGCTCTTTACACCCTCAAATGGCAAATTGGCACGTCACTTGCATTGTCTTTTGTTGTGTGTTTAGTGTTTGCAATTTGTCAGGCGGACAAGTGTGAAAAAAGCACAGCATAAGGCAGCGTGTTAATCATGTAAAAAGCAATTAAAAGCAAGCTCATGCCGCCCGCGCCCAGCCCACTCTGGGGGCAGCTCTTCGCCCATTATTGCATCATTTTGCATGTGAAATCAATTGAGGCCAAAAATCGGACAGCCAATGCAGACGGAACAATGATAAAAACATTACAACAGCAACAACAACTGCAGCAATATTTATAATAATAATTTCATTGAATAAATTGAATATTGATTGATGAATGCGTTCAACATTTGTGACATTTATTCATGTTTTTCATGTCTGCATTCATGCGTTAAGTTCCATAAATTAATTGCTATAAAAACGACAACGACATTTGTTTATCTTCTCTGTCACAAAAACAAAGGAAGCGGCCACGCCCTAAAGTACACAGAAACTAACAGTTAATTTATGGGCCACGAGACACGAGCCACGAGAACAGCTTGCCTGAGCATTTACACTGACAGAAAAATGCACAAATTTCGAAAAGTTTTTCAAATTTTAAGTGGAAAGCAATTTCCTTGTCAATAAATAATTACTTTAAGAGAAAAATTGAATTGAAATGAAATTTGCTTATAGAAAACTTATAAAATTATCAGACAAAGAATTTGTAAGCATTTACACAGAACTTTTTTGGTTAAGCTTAAGCAAACCTTGTTTTAAGTGTTTTGTACTTAATGAAAATAATTATTCAATTCTTTTTTTGAGTTTCAATCATTTCTAAAGTCTAAAATGGTTCGTTCTTAAACTAAGAGCTTTAAGAATCAATATTCTTTATCAACAAGACTTTCACACAGTACTCGGGGGCTAAGGAATTGTGCACTTTCTGAGAGAATTGCTAATACTTATTTTAGGTGTGTAAGCTCTTATTTTAAGTGTATTATTTTCAATGCGAGTCACTTTTGCATTTGTAGCATTTACTGTACATATTGAAATCAACAATAGTTGAGCTCAGCTTGGAAATATTTGAAAACCCAAAGAAGTTGAATGTATCAATAATATATATATATATATATCTATAAATATATTTAAGAGTTAAATGGCAAAAAATTTTATGTCTTTTAATGCTTGAGTTAAGGACAACATTATTCTCTGCGTGTAAAGAGTATTCAAATTGCAGTGTATTAATGTTTTGTATTCTTTTATGTTCTTAACCTTTCCTGTGTGGAACTGACTGCTTTATAAAATTTCGAGAGTTTAACGAACTACAGATTTTTAGCTTAAGTTCTCCAGAAATCTATTAATAGACTATTAGTAAACTCAGCATTTAGCATTTTTCATCTTTAATTTGTTTGTCTAGGTTTTGTCATATCCCAACATTGGTTTGTACCTTCAAATGTTTATCAATTCGGCGCATAGATTTATTTGTTTGGGCCTTTTGCCTTGAATTGCTTTTGCGCCTTTTTACTGTCTTCGCATTTGCTGTCTATTCGCTTTTAATTGTCTTTGTATTGTGGAATTTTTATTGTTGTTTTTGATGGTTGTTGTTGTTGTTGTTTGTTGCATTCCTTTCGCCTTGCTTTGATTTTCATTGGTTTTCGTGGCGCGTAAATAAATTTCATATCATGACATTTATTACTGACCCTTAAGCTTGGCAGCCCACAACAAGGCCCACACCGATATATTCCCAAGTGTGTGTTTGTGTGTGTGTGTGTGTGTGTGTGTGAGTGTGGCCAAGCAGATTATGCCGCATATACCCCACAGGATCTGGCAGGATCTGCATGCGGCTGCGTCGTTTGGTTACAATTTTCATTTCAGATTTGCTTTGCCCGCTTTGTTTTTTCTTTGTTTCTTTGGCCTCGTATTTTGATTTATTTTAGCACTCAATGGGGGCTGGGCTGGCCATTTCAGGGCGTGGCCGAAGCAGAAAAAAAGGAAGCTTTACGAACAATAAGCAGGAGAACGCACGCGAATGAATATGAATGTGAATGCGAATGTGAATGTGAATGCGAATGAATGCAAAGATGAAGATTAAATGTAAGTGGACGACAGAAAAAACAATTGTAGTTAATTTACGCATAAGAAATTAATGAAAACGAAAAGAAACGAAGGAAAAATTAAAAATAAAGTAAAAAATTACTAAAGAATTGTAAAACATGTTCTTTTGCTCGGGCCGCAGGCCTCGGCGCGTATCTTTTAAGGTTAACTTGACTGTGAAATAAGCTGAGCAAACAGCCAACGCATTGTCTTTGTCCCGTCTGCATAATTTATTTATGTTTTCATCTTCAGATACAAGCAACCCTCCGCAACCCTCCCCGGTGCACTCCACTCTAGCCATACAGCGGCAGTTAATAGCGAAGAAAATGCCTGCGATTCCGCCTGAGCAAATAATTACAGGGCTTAATAACAAATTTAATATTGTTCGGGCCAAGGACGCGACGATAGGCCTCTCTGTTTAATTTGTTTATTTTTATTTATATATATATATATATTTTTTTTTTTATTTATTTATTTTGTAACCCCTTGAATGAAGGCTGGCTCTGCTCTTAACCGCCCCCTCTTAACTGTTGATTTTCTGCTCATACGTTTTATGCGTTTTAATGAGTCTGTTGGCCGTCCGGCCGCCCCTCCACACGTTCGTCCTGCTTGCGCTTCAATAACAATGAGCATGTCCTGGCAGGGGCATCTTTATGCCTTATGCACTGACCCTTTCATTTGTTGTTCATCCCCACACACGCACACACATGCTCGCACACACACACACACACGCTCAGAAACACCCTTTGACCTGCCTTGTTTGCAGCTTTAAGTTGTCTGAAGAGCTGTTGGCCTTGCAATTAGTTGTTGCTCTCTACAAAAATTTCCATTTCCATCTCATGTATCCTTTGTCAGTTGTCTTCTATCTGGCTGCAGTTGCCGTGTGTGCAAGCCCTTCAGAATTGCTTAACAGCTGTTGAAATGTGAGAATTTCAAATGTTGCTCTAGCTAATTGCGTACGAGTTCTCGAGCAAATTCTCTGAAAGTTCTAAAAAGGCCTTCAAGATTTTAACTGCTGTAGTTTTATTTTTTCGAAATAAGGTAAGTAATCAAATCGAAATAAAGAAAATTCGATGGAAAATCTGCAAAATAAATGGAACATTCAGGACCTTGACAACCTTGCAAAATTGACACTACGAAAACTTCTTGTCAATAAAATAAAAGTAACATAGAGAGAAGCTTTTTATCGAATAAAACATAAAAGTGGTTAAAGGGAATTAGAAGGGAAATCCGAAAGACATTATAGGGGTATTTGATTGAGTTATGGGAGAATACATATAATATAAACATATTATAAATACAAAATAAACAAGTAATTGGCTTTAGTCGGGAGCTCCCTCTACCAACACCAACAAATAGTTTCTTGGGTAGGTTTCGAACTTGCAACAGGCCGCACTACTTGCCGCCGCTTCTGCTCAACTCAATCTTATTGGGAAAAGACCGAATTAAAATAGCAGCACTGAAAGCAATGCAGTCGCAATTACTGCATTGCAATCATCAATAAACCCGCGTGTGAGTGTGTAATTGTATACAGAAATTCTTGAGAGCTCGCACACACAAATATTTACGTCTTTTGACAAAACAAAACGAATTAAAATAGCATTGATTGATTGATTTATAGCACTAACCATACAATGCATTGAAAGGTTAGTCTTTATAGCTAAGTGGTATCGGAGAGGTGGTATTAGCTATACAATTAAAGATACTTGATATATTATTATCGATTACTTGAAAGTGGGCAAGTTATCGACTATCGGATACAAACTCGTACTTCATGGGCACTAGGAGGACCTACGATCCAAATGTCATGTCTCTAGCCCTTGTAGGTTATAAGATCCTTGCGTTCACACATACGGTCGGACGGACAGATGGACAGACGGACATGACTAGATCGACTTGGCTATTGATGCTGATCAAATGAGAAATGAATATTTGTATATATATTGATTGCGACAGGAAATTATGAGGCAATAAAACTACGAAAAGCTGCAAGAAAAAAATATCTAGATTAGTTAAATAGTGATTGTATGAGAAAGTTAACAAAATTTCGGCAAGATTTATATAAAAATCAATTTTTGAATAATAACAGGCACCTAGAATTTCCCCTCAGTGTTTGAAAGAGTTGCTTTTATTAAATTCAAAATTATTCACTGCTGAACATTAACTATTTGCATATTCAGATAATTATCACAAAATTTTTGTTCTTGAAGTAGTCAAAAAAAAATTATTCACATACATAATCTAAAGATTTAAGAATGGGTAAGTTAAAATGATTATTGATATGTTCTGAGAGGTGTGTTCACGGAAACTGTTTTTCAGACCCGCCGCTTTTTGTACCATGCGATCTTGAACAATTTCGCGACCCAAAAAAGAAACTCACACACTCAGCTGCCTGCGAGGAATTGGTCAAGCTAAGCGCCCAGGATGAGATCAGTGTGTCGAGTATTATCTCCGCTCTGATAAGACCCATCGAACCCTCCGATGATCAGTATAAGCAATGCGATTGGGGCATCGATCCCAAGAAATTGCTGCCCGTCAAACAAGCTGTGACTTTCAAGGAGCAGCTGTTTATCTCCAAGTTGCGCAACACCAACTGCAAGCTGAGCGAGAACGTGAAGGTCTTCTTTGAGCGCGAACTGAAGCAGATCGGCAAGTTCTGTCTGAACGTGGAGGAGTCGTACGATGGCTACGTGATCTACAGCAGCAGCAAAATGAAAAAGGGCAAGGGCATTGCCGAGTGCGGACACCAGCTCAAGGGTAAATACGATGATCAGTTCCTGTTGATCTGCGAGAAGCGTTCAGAAACCGATCGCATTGATCATGCGGTTGTGGAAAAAACACTGGAAGTGCGCAACCATGCGGATTTGTATCTCACGGCTATACGTGAGACGAAAATCAACGAGGAGACACAAAAGTTCAAGGCCATCATTGACATCAAGGATCGAGATCATACCTTCGTCCTGGATGGTGGCACACAGGTGCTCATGCGGCATCTGGTCTGTAACAATTTTGTTGGCATCTTCGAGTACTATACGATGAACCTGTACGGCCGGGTGCTGCGCTGCAATTTGGTCGTGCACAAGGATCGCAAGCTGGTGCGCATCTTCTATCGCACGTACAAAAATGCCATCCACATCATCACACAGCAGTGCTTCAACGATGAGCTACAGGATGTGGCAGAGACCTTTATGACGCCCGAGGGTCGCATTGTGCTTCACTTTTGGCGCGGTTACAACTATTTGCTGCACGCCGTCTGCGCCCCGCCCAAGAAAAAGGAGCTCATCGTGCCCAAGCTGGAGTTGATGTGGCGTCAGAATGTCGTCCTTGCACGCAAGTTTCGGGAATTGAAGGCTCTCAATTATGAAAACACCACCAAATATCTAGAGTCGAACTCTGAATTGGCCGACTTTATGCAGGATTATGTGTTGAATGTGCTGCGCTATAAGCCCAGCAATGTCCTTGAATTTTCCATTATGTTCTTCCAAAACATGGCGAGCTAATCGCATGAACTTTTAACAGAAACAATACAAACAACTCTTAACGAAAACCAACTTAAACGGCCTTTTCTTTGAAAAAAATTATTGTTCAAATTACCAATGTGAGAGTGCATTCTCCCCGATTGAATGTGGAGCCTTACAAAGTAATTTTAAGATCAGGTGAAAAACGTTTAAGTTGAAAACGTAAAAGTTCTATAGAACCAATTGCACGTTTAGGCTGAAAACGTAAAAGTTCTATGAAACCAATTCCACGCTTAGTGGATCTATGGCACAAAAGGAAGTTTCAGCATTTCGTATAATTTAGGCTGTGCGCTGATCAATAAGTCGGAAAACTGCGATCACAAAGTTTTTGTATAATATTATTGATTTTAGATGGAAGCAGGAGTGTAAAATTCATTGATGGGAATAACTTCCACACCATCTACATACACACTGCTTGCCAAATTGACAACATATTTCGTTGTCCTGCGAGGATAATTGTATTTTTTCTAGTTATTTATAAAGTTTCTTTGTATTTGAATTTTTATTGATTGACAAGGAAAGGTTAATCCACATCCGTAGGTCAGCCCAGCAACCAAATTGAATAACCAAAGCAACCTTTCGCATTATTTACAACCCTCAAACAAAATGTTTAGAAGTTGTCAGTTACACTCCGAATTTTGTTTGTAGCATTTAACAAACCTTGAAAAAACGATTAAAATATTTATTTATTGTTCTATTTTCTGTACTGAAGCCATTTAAAGATGGCGTGTTGCAAGGAAAAGGACCTCTATGCAGATGGCGGAGATTGCGACAACCAACCCATCGATTTGCATCCAACCACGGCATGTCCAGCGCCATTGATCTGTCCCCCACCACCCGAGATGGGACCAATTCGTCGTCGCAAATGGGATCCGTCGCCCGTGGGCATTGTGCCGCCCACAGAGGAAGAGCAGCGTGAGATACAAGAGTATCTGAAGAAAGTGGCCGTGGAGCCAGTACAGGAGCATCATCAGGTGCAGGCGGATCTGCAGGCGGGCATCGATAACCAGCAGCAGCAGCTGCTCGACATACAGCAGGAGCAGGCCCGAAAGGCACCCATCAAGACGGAGGAGATGCAGTTTGCAGTGAGTAGCATGATGACAATCCCCATTCCCCATTCCCCACAGAGGCAACAGAGGAATAAGCTCTCTCTCTCTCTCTCTCTCCCTCTCCCTCTCTCTCTCCCCCTCTCTCTCTGTCCTCGCAGCGTTCGATTAATCCCGATGCGGATAATCTGCAGAATCCGCCGTGCTATCTGCCGCAACCAGGCGACGATTTGCCGCACAAGGATGCATTGACACCAATGGGACCCATTGGCCCCTGGGCCACGGGCAAAGTGGACTGGAGTCCGATGGCGGGTCTAACGGGCACCCGCCCCGTTGTCGATAGATATTCGATAACACGATACAGCTCGAACGAATGGCGTACTAAGAATCAACAGACGGTCCAATATGTCAACTCAGTGCTGGACATGGCCGATAAGTAAGTCCTTCAAGCCAACAGATCTTCTTCTTAACTTGCTCTTGCTCACCATCTCCATTCCCATATTCAACCTGCACAGAAATCGCTTTAGCTCAACGACCGAGTATCAGCGTCTCACGGCCATGGTGAACAAGACCCAGAACGAGACAACGGAGAAGCTGAGGCAACGCTCGCAGGTGATCTGCAAGTGGAAGAGCACTCTGGAGAACGCCATCAGGGCAATGACGGATGAGATCTTCATGGTTGACGAGGAGCGAAACAGGCTGCGCAAGGCGCTCGTAGTGCTCGGGGTGCCCGAGTCCATTGTGAAAGAGTGCATCGAGAAGCGCTGCGGCCGGCCGGACACTGAGCTGGTGCGCGATAGTGCCGAGGAGGAGCTGGTCAACGAGCTGGCGCTGATAGCCGAGATCAGGCGGCAGCTGAGAAAGACCATGGATGACTTTGAGGCGCAGCAAATGGAGAATCGCTCGGCCAAGCAGCGTCTGGAGTTCGACTGGAGCGACAAGCAGGAGGCCTATGGCATAGACACTATAAATCTGGGCTTAAATAATACCTCGCGCACAATTATGTTCCATGTGGGCGCAACGCGTCAGCCGCCCGAGCAGTCGTCGGAAAAGTACTGGGAACACTTCAGCCTCGAGACTCTCGAGGAGTGTGAGAAGTGCCGCCAAAGATCCGCTGCGCTGCGCAGCACACTCAACGCGATTCTGTTGAATGGCGCCCGGGATATACGCACTCAGGCCGACGTGGTGGAGAAAGCACTCACATCGCGCATCAATTGCACACAGGAAGCGGTGCAACGCTTCGAGAATGATCTGCATCGCGTGCTGCAGGATCTGGCGGACACGGAGACGCGCATTGAGCAGCTCCACGGACGAATTCGCAGCTTCGATGCCGCCATGAAGGTCGCCCAAACGCGCATGCATAATCGCAGTTTCCGGCCAAACGTGGAGAGCTGCCGAGACGTGGCCCAACAGCGTCTCATCGACGAGGTGCACTCCATTCAGAGCAGCGTCACGGCCATGTTGCACGAGCTTAAGTCCGCGGAGAACACAAAGGAGGCGCTTGTCGGCGTTCGCAGCGCCTTGGAGCGAGAGATCATGCTCAAGAGACGTACCCTGTTCGTGGACAGGGATCGCTGCATGGTCCTGCGCTCGCATTACCCATCGGCCAATGCCCTCACCGGTACGGGCGCTTTCTAAGTGTCTATTTATTTATGTATATCTGTATCGCTGTATATTACTACAAATTCAATGTCCGAAATTTTAAGTCTTAAACCTTGTGAGTCGCGTCAACATATTCAGTTAAATAAATTTGTGAGCGAAAGTCAGAAAAATGTCAGTCTTATGGTAGAAGAAGTGCAGATTAATTTTGCACGCTTTTCTGTGTTTCGTTGCATGGCGTGTTGCAATTCTCAAAGTGTGAACGCTTTGAACGTAACGATAAAGCCGGCTTGATGACCTTCATGGACATGACGTTCTGTCTAGAAACTATGTACAGGGTATACATGGATTCAATAACTTAATTAATTTGATAGAGATATTCTTCGGGATAGGCCTTAATATATAATCTGTCCTTTCCAAAGCGTATCTCGATTCATATAAAAGTTTTTTATTGAAACTGTGAGCCACTGGCTTTCAATAGTAACTCTTAGAGTTTCCTCCTTGACCTCGTTTTATCATTTTTCAATACCCCAGAGACTTTGGAGCATTTCCTTTTCAGTCGCAAACATGTGCACAGTTTGTAATGCCCTGACCTTGCCCACGCAGTAACCCAAATCTATGGATTTACCTAACAATTTGTGTGGAGCAAGCGACTCCTGCTGCAGCTTGCAACAACACGTGGCACTATAATAAATCTTGGCCAGCAAATGTTTTGCACGTATGCGGATGTAACCTACAAACAGACACAAGAGAAGGAAAAAATGGGAAGAGAAATAAATAGACAAAAGTCGACAGGACATACAGGACCTGGAGACAAGTATGTGACGTGTGTTTTGACTTGGGTTTTGCTGGCCGTCTGTCGCCGGCCGCAGCACGTGGCGTATGAGTAACGTATGTGAGTGTCACATGACCTTTGCAGGCCTCAAATTCTCTTGTTGTACAAATAAATAAGACAAATATTTTGAAACCCAACACACTCGCACTCGCACACTCCCAAAATAAGCTCAATATATGTGTTGTCAAGAGATGTCTGAAACTTTTTTGCAGCAATTTTAAATTGTGATATTTACTTCTTTCTTGTTATTTGATTTGCGTTTAATTTATTGTGCCCGAGCGCAGAGTCTGTCTCTTCCAAATGCTATATCCTTTCGGACTGTCAAAAGTGTTGCCCTATCCAAAATGTTTACAGCTGAACTTACTTCCCCTTGAACTCTACTTGCGTCTTGCTCCAAATTGAGTACGTGTTGTTCTGGCTCTTGAACGTGTTTGGTAAATAATAAGTGCACGTGTGCGTACGTGTGTGTGTGCGTGTGTGTGTGTGTTGTACAAGTTCAGCCTGTTGTTGTCCCGAAGTTGGCAACATATTTCCACTTTTATGGATTTTCAAACGTGTCTGATTGCCATCTAATGTCACTTAGTTGTTTTCATTTTATTGCACTTATTTCACAGATCGCTTTTTTATGTAATTTTGAAGTTTCAATTCAAACGAAAGATTGTGCAAGTAGGCAGCAGGTCTCAAGACCATAACATTCCTTGGGAATTGTACATGGAACAGCTTTTCTGATATGTATGAAATAAAATAATCAGAATATTAAGCAATAATAAGAACGTGACGTCCTTGGAGTATATTACTTGAGCAGTAAATTCGTTAATAAAATGTTCTTAACTTGCATTATTCATATCTACTTTTTCTCTCTATGCTTTCTTAAGCTACTTAAGATAGATTTAAGAGATTTAAAATGAAACCGAAAGTATGTAAATAACTAATTACTTTTCTTATAGATTTTCCGAACATTTCACCTAAATTTTTAAGAATTTTAGATGCCTATGTGGAATGTATTGTAGGATTGTCGTATCTGTAAATGTATCTGCAGTCTGGCCGTTGAGGCTGTGAGTTATTATGCAAATTGTGCTTTAAGGTGGCAATTCGTTACGCAAAAACTTACACGCACACACACACACACACTACCCCTCGCCCACGGCACTGATATTTTTAACTCCATTGCCATTTTTCATGCATGCCACATGCGGTGTCGTTTCTCGCATTTGCGTTGTTAATATTTCGTAATGCCGGTAAAAATCACAGCATGTGGCCAAAGCACAAAAAAAAAAAGAAAGATATAAATAAATGAAAATAAAAAAATACCCTAGCATACATTGTGCGCGGCGCTGACGGCGCATGCAAAAATCGGCGCTTGTTCCCGTTGCCGAGGCCCATTGTGTTGCACGTTTCTTTTACTTTTTTTTGCTGCTTGTTTTTGTTTGGCACCATGCGGCGTTTGTGCTAAGAAAAAATCTGTTGCATACTTTGTGGAGCTAACAAAAATCTTTATATGTATATTCAGGCATCCCGCAATGCCAGAAAAAATTGTACACAACATAAAAGAAGTGTGTAAAATGACGCTTTTAAAAAAGTTTTTGTTTTTGGTAAATTTATTGAATAGGGCAGCAGGCTCTATCAAAGAGTTGAATGGCACAAACGTGAGAGCTTTTGTAAAAAACTAGAGAACTGAGTAGTACGTAAAACGTGATATTTTGCCTACCTATGAAGAAGACCCACCGATGAGAGCAAGAAGAGAGAGCCAGGCATGACACGCTTGAGGAAGTGTCTTGCCGGCTGTTCTAATTGTTAATTCTTATTAGACCTCGGCATGAACGTACACAAACCGTTTTAGCATGTATTTTTATGACGATGTTTGACATGGTCTAGTCAAGACGCAATCCATGACCTGTCACCAGGGATGTCATGTATGTTTGTATGTAATGGCCTCGGCTACTTAGCCAAAAAGTAAGCTTACTTTCGCTTCATCAGTGTTTTGCGTAGGAGTATAACGCATACTCAGACTGCCGGACTGCGTCTGCTCGTTGCAGATCTCTGACACAAACACACAAACACACACACACACACACACAGGCAGCTGTAGCTGTAGCTGGAGAGAGGTGTGTCTACACCTCTGGAAGCTGGAGGCAATAATTTAACTTGAACGCAGCAAGACATGCAATTTAATTTTAACAAAACCTGACATTATCACACGAGCCAAACGGGCCAACATACAGTCGGGTCTGCTGCTGTTGTGGGGTTGAGGGGGGCGAGAAAGAAGCAGAAGGAGGTTGTGCAGCAGCGCAACGTAGCTGCAACACAAAGTTAGTAACATAATAAGTAGCAATTTTCGGTTTCCGTTTTCCGGGCCAAGCGGCAGCGGCAGCGGCAGCAACCTACCATAAAAATACATAAAATTGCGCCAGAAATAAAAGAGTGAGAGGTGGCAAAGAGGAAAAGCAGACGAAAAAGCAACCCAAAACGAGAATGAGAAACATCAGCCAAAAGGCAGCAGCGGCAACAGCCTGCAGTTGGGCACTGTCAGGAGAACGGGGGCGGCGGGAGGAGGCGTGTCTGGCTGCCAAGAAAAGTCGTCGCGCATGCAGAGTAAATTGGAATTTTATAGTTGCAACTTCTGCAGAGGCTGGCAAAGGTGCAAGTTGCAGCTCAAAGCCCAGTTGTGCTGTCAGCCTTAATCAAGAGTGCCAGAAAACGATTTCGCCAAGATTTCGCCAAGTTGCGAAACGGAAATGCTGAACATGAACTGGTTATTATCCTTTATTCGAAATATTTCAAGAGCTATTTTCTTTTGGTTAACGATAAAAAGTTTACTGGAACAATTCCGGTTAAAAGAAAGTTTGCTGCTTAAGCACCTTCTAGTTACACTTCATTGAAAAGGTTTTCGAGAACAGCCCAACTTTTGATCAGCAAAAAGCCATTTCATGCCCTTAAGCCTGAACTTCAACCTATCGAAACTAATATAACTCCAATAAAACTATAAAAAAAATTGCTTATTTTTATGGCGAAAATATTTACGGAAACATCCCACTAAGCACAGGCAAATGAAGATGCCGCCATCGGCGAATGCGGCTAAATTAGTTGCAGGCCACAAAACAGTAAAAGAGAAGGATGGCGGTGGCGTGGTTGGGGAGGGAAGGATCTGGACCGAAAGTTAGTCAAAGCAGCGCGGACGTTGAGGACAACAAAGGTTGTCATTTCGGGCTGGGCTCGTTAGCATTTTACAACACTGGCGCAGTCGGCGCATCACGTGTACAGCCCACATAGCCGACCGTCCGACCGTCCGCCCGCTCGCCCGCCCGCTGCTCTAAGATGATTTGTGACCAACTTTTTGCCGACGCCCCCGGCAGCCATTTTTGATATTATTTCAGTTGCCGCTGCCGCTGCTGCTGCTGCTGCTACTGCTGCACTTCCGTTTCCGTTTGCGCCAGCGAGTTGCAGCGTTGCATGTAAATGTAGTTTTTTGATCGCTTATCACAGTGTGCATCTTTGTGTGTGAGTGTGTGTCTGTGTGTGTGTGTGTGGGGGTGCGAGTGTGAGGGTGAAGAGAGTTGGCTGGCATAATGTGGGGTGACTGTTGATTTCATCTTTGTTGCTGACTTGTTGACTTTGCAGGGGTTAACTGTTGAAATGTTTATGACTTCATTGTGCTAATAAAAGATATCATTTTCATTGTGCGGCAGGTGGTTGAGTCAGTGCGAAATAGAAAGAGAGAGAGAGAAAGAGAGAGGAAGACAGGAAGAGCCTGTCTAAGGCACGTGCATGACTGGCAGGTGAAAATGAAGAGCTTTCGCTTTTTTATGAACTGCATAAAAATGCTTGGAATTTAGAGTATGTGATTTGTAGAGCTATCAAAAAAATTGTTACTTTGCTGCTTCTTCTATGTCTTTTTCACTTCCTCTGGCTCTCTCTGAAAAACACTTAAGGATCAACCTATTTTTCTTGCCTATTGTGATTATTTTTAATTTCGCACCTGAAATACATACCTTGTTAGAGAAGTTTTCGAAATGAAATTTGGCCAATTAAGTAAAAAATGTGCTGGTTCATACTCTTTCTGGCGTACTTTTAAAAATGCTCCTTTAAGTTACTTCGAGGGCCTCTAGCAAAAAGATAATCCCTCTGAAACTCCCTCCTCTGCATCTCTCACGCTCAATCTAGTTCTCTCTGTCTGTCTCACTCTCTCCGTCGAATGTCATTCTCATGCACTGTCTAAAAAATAATCAGATTAGCATACGTTTAACGCGGCAAGCGCACAAGCCACAAGCCGTAACCCAAGCCGAGAGCAACAACTGCAATGGGGGAAAAGCGCTGGAAAATCAGCAGCTCGTGTCAAAAGCATCAACCAACGCAGCCAACAAACAACGCGGCGTATACGCAATGCAATGCAATGCAACGCATTTTGGTTTTTGCCAGCCTGCTGCAGCCACCGCACCCTCCCCGCCACCCACTAAGCTCCGCCTGGTCAGCGGCTAATGCGGCGTGAATATGCAACGTGGACAACGGCAACCTCTGCGGCAACAACAACAACATCAGCGGTCCACGTTATCATCATCAATGCACGAGGACAGGTCAAAATATTTGTGCACCATCACAACATCACTCCCCACCCATTCGCCGCCCCCAGCGCAGCTAATGTGCGGTCTGTTGGTCGTCGAAAGATTAGCCAAGGCTTCAGCTCTGCGCCCTTTGCTTGCTGTGCTTATGTGTGTGTGTGTGCGTGTGTATGTGTGTGTAGCGTGTGTTTTGGGGCTGAAAAATCAAAATTGCGGCACGCGCAGATTGTCTGGCATTTTATTACCTGGAATGTTGACGCTGAAGCTGTAGAAATGATTGAGATTGAATGACATGCCAGCGCTGATGACAAGCCAGAGACAGAGACATGCCCTTACACACGCACACACACACACACACACACAGACAACCCCCTAAAATATGCAAAAAAGTAGAGCTTCGCACAAAAAAAGGTTAAAAAGAAAATGCCATTTAAATGCTAAGCATATTTTTGGCAGCCGAAATGACTTGAAAACGTGTTAAAAGCGACTGCGGCAAGCGGCAGGTGGCAAGTGGCAAGTGAAACTTGGCCAAGGAACCTGTAAATAATCAAGCTGACATGCGTAAGCCACCCAGGGCCCAGCATATGGCAATGCCTGCTAGGCACTAGGCACATTGCATTTTGATAATTATACAGAACTGGGAATACCCTTAATGTGACTGTTCTCACCCTGCTCTGGTCTCCTTCTCTACACACAATCAAAATAGATAGAAAACTTTATTGAATAACTTGTAAAGGTAGCGTCTGAAAGTATGATATTTTATCAAAAGAAAAATAAATAAAAATTAAGATAGTATTTATCTTGGCTCATGTATTATGAGCACGAAATACTTTAAAGCTGACTATAAATGAAATAATTTATCCCATATTAAGCTCGAGTTTTTGGAATAACTTGTCGAGTTTACTTTGAACAACTTGTGCAACAGCTTACAAATATTAAACAGAGAGATTAAACTTAAGTCCGTTTATTTGTCAAATTTTATGTGCATTCCGTACATTCTCAGATACAAATGTGCACCAAGCAGAATCAAGTTCCGACTACTTATGGAGAAATAAACATTAATTTATTTAATTGCAGTTAAATGTGACGCTTGGTTTAAATAACAATGTTACCAAGTTCCTGTTACACTGCGCAAATACTTTCTTTACATAACACTGGAACACTTTTGAACCGGTTCACAACACAAAAAGCTGAAGAGGATGAAAGACAAACAATCGGCATCTTCCTCTGGGCAACCAACAACAAACCAAATGCTCATTTGCACATTTGGCGAGGGTATCAAAAAAAGAGATGTGAAAAGTGAGAAAAGAAAAGAAAACTGCGCGACAGAAGAGAAAAGTGCGATGAGAAAAGAAAAGAAAACTGCGCCTCAGATGTCGTCGTGACTTTTGGGCTGTCAAAAACTTTTGGTTCTGTCGCAAAATGTTCCCACGCCTGCTGTGCAAGTGTGTGGGAGTGTATGTGTGTATGTGGGTTTATGGGAGTGTGTGTGTGTCTGTGGAAGTGTGGGTGCGTGGGAGTGTGTGTGCGTGGGAGTGTGTGAGTGTTGGAGTATGTGTATGCTGGCATTGAGCTGTTTGTTTTTTAATTGTTTGCACTTAAGTAGAATTTGCCATCTTTTTGTATGTTTGTCTGCATCTGTCTCTGCCTCTGTGTGTGTTTCTATGTGTGTGTGTGTGTGTGTTTGCCTGCTTGGGGGTTATGACTTTTGTGAAAAGTCGTTAAGAGAGCGCTCAACGAAATTACAGCTACAAAGTATGATATGTTTGGAAGGAAAGGTATGAGATGCAAATGAATGCGAAGATTATATGTGAATGTGCGTTATAAAAGAAAAATGACAGCATTTAAATACCCCGAAAAGAAATTCTTTGATGATTGTTTACATTTTGCTGTAAGCAAAATAAACGCCTGAGCTAATTGCAGTTGCAGTATAAATAATGTAATTAATTATAATTATTTTTAATTAAACAAAAATTACGCTAGACTAAATGAGGCTTATATTTACGTTGGTTTTTCTTTAATATGATTATTATTTTTTTTATTTAAAGTCAAATTTCATTTATTTTCACACAAATTTATTTGCTTTAATATACGAATATATTTAACACAAGCCATGTACTTTATTGCTTAAATTGCTTTCAAATATATTTGAATATTAAGTTCCTCAAATCCATAAAAATAATTACTAAACGATTGAAGATGTGGCACACACACACACACACACACACACACACTCTCAGACTCTTCGAATATTTCTCATGCACTTCTCACCCTACTCTTCCCTCACTTTGAGAGTCTGTCGAAAGACATGCCCCACACACACACATATACATGCACACACACACATGCACACACACACACACCTGCGCACATATCTGAATGGAGCAGCAATCAGATGGGATGGCAATTGACTTATCTGTGCGGTCAGGCAATGGCAAAATGTTTGCCCTGACAAACATTACAATCTGCAACGCTCCGAATCTCAATCCCAAAACCAAGCTAAACCGAAACGAATCGAATCGAATCGAACCGAAAATGCAATCGGATCGTTGGCGTAGTCTTTGGTAAATTGATACACACATCAACGTTGCTTGCAACGTTTCGTTGCAATAGCCGCAAATCTTTGCGTAAATCAAGCAAAATGCAAATTTTACTAAAAGCAAAAGAAAAAGAAAAATGACAGCAGGCATTTGTGAATTGCCGAAGATTGAATACCCTTTAATGCATAGCAAGTGGGAAAAATTTGCTTTGAACCGGCGACCTCTTGCTTGTTAGTCTGATGCTCAGACGCTTGGAGCCGCATATGTTCACGTTTCCAAGGTTAGCCTACAAGATTTCACCTGGGAGTCTGCCCTTCCGGGGAGCACCTTTCCGACACAAAAGAAAGCTTAAGGTAAAATTTCGATCAGTATAAACTCTTTTAGATACTATAATTGGATGGGTTCTGCGAAGTTGGCTTGCCTTACCAATGCAGTGATCAAATTTGACTGCCCTTCGTGAGGGTAAAAAATGTAACGTTCGACCACAAAGCGAACTGGAGAGCAAATAAAAAAATGCGAGAAAACAGGGCGCAACGGACACACAGAGAAAATACAGAAAGCTGAGAGGAAATCGTTGTGCAGCTCAAATGGCTGCCAGGTAAAACGATGAGAGGAACGTGGAATAGGGTGGGTTGAAAGGGGAGCAGCAGGAGCAAAAGTGCCGCAAAGTGTGCAACGTTTTGGGCAAAGCAAAGTTCTCGACCAACAAAACCTTATTTATCACACGTAACGCCACCTCCAAGCCACCTGCCCAGACGGCCCCTCGCTCTCTCTCTCTCTCTCTCTCTCTTGGCAATTTTTCGAACCTATTTTCGGTTTTAGGAAATCGCATACGAATGCTGCCCAATTGGATTTGGTTAGCCCGTGTCCTGCCATCGAGCACCTGGCCAACAGTTGCTGCATCCACTTGCACCTGGCTCTTACATTTGGTTTTTGGTTACTTTCCCGCATGCTGCCAGCCTCCCCCAGCCCTCTTGCGCAGCTCGGCAAGACATGTTCAGAGCGTGAAAACTGGCAAATACAATTCGCACCTTTCGCACCGTTTTGCACCGACTTTGGGCTCGAATTTCGTTTTTGGACTTTGATTTGGTTTTATTATTCCTCTTTTTTTTTGGGGGTTTTTCGGGGTTTCTAATTGTCAGTTGAGTTTGATGCGAAACGAATTTGATTTTTTCTGTGGTCACTTGATTTTTGTCAGTGCAAATTTTGTGTCTCAATTTGACTGTGAAGTCAGTCAGGGTCAAGAGTTTGGGAACTTTTCACAATGAAATTTCAAACATATTAATTGAACTTTTAGAAGACACAAAAATAATTTAAGCAATATAAATAATGGAAATCAATTATTACTCACTCAGTACTTTGATATATTTTTCTCCCACACTCTTCGTTTAAGTTCTTGTTTCGGGATCTGAATATATATAATAACAATAAAAAGAATAAGATTATTATTAAATAAGTATTTTTGATCTAAAATAAAAAATGTTATATAATATTGTAATAATAATTATAACAATTTCCTATGCTCATAAACAATACCAATCACTTTTTCATAATTCATATTAAGAACTTTCTCATGCATAATTTTAACACTCATTATGTCGGAGAGTGCTGAATGTGATTAAAAAAACATTTCAATCGAAAATTACATCCTTCAATCTATCCAAACATTCAGTTGTTTATCATAACATGCAAATTATATATTATCATCCCCTTCCTACTTCTGCTTACCTCAACAGCTGCAACAACGAAAGACCTCTTAAAAGTTTTGATACATGTATCTCTACATAGTACATAGAAAAAGCATAGAAGTTTTGTACACCCTTTTGAGCCTGAAGCTCATCTTGCAATTTAACTTTTAACGTAAATATGAACATTTTCGTGCAATTCGAAACTTTTATATTTTTGCTGTTCTCCTCAGAAGTCAACTTGCGCTTCTTCTTCTAGCCAAAGCACCTAATCAGTCACTTTGAAGATTGCCGCTCCAACTTATTTTGATATATATACCAACTACTTTATTTCATTGTTAGGTTTCTTGCAGCTGGAGTCTGGCTTGCACCTGACTGCCGCCTGGCTGGAGGCCCTCCAAGTTGGCTCGTTTTAAGTTTAAACAAAATGAAATTTCACATGCAATTTAACGTAACGAAGTCGCTTCTGCGGGCCATTTTTACCTCATTTAATTAAGCAATGGCCGCGAAGGGGCGAACGGGGTGAAGGGGGGGTAGGCGGCAGGTGTGAGAGCGGCATGTTATATTTCAATTAGTTGGTCGGGAAAGAAGCTGCCACTAAGTGAAGCCATACAATGGCCAAAATGTGGGCGAGGAGGTGTGCGGCGGCGGTAAATGGGCGTTGCAAGCAACCTGTGCAAAATAATTAACTGCATGCAACAATTTGCATGCCACGCCTAACTAGCAACTGCGGCAACTCTGCCAACTGCCAATCGAGAGTGACAGACGAGGCTCGGCATGGGGTCTGGACTGGGGCTCGGGCTCGTGCTCGGCCTCCGGCTCCGGCTCAGGCTGGGGCTCTGGATCTGACTCTGGCTCTGTCGCTACTGAGGCATCGCGTGTGCAGAGCGCCAAAATGAAAATCTGCATTTAATTTATTGATGCAACAACAGCAACAAAATCAGTGAGAGGGCCAGCGTAAAGCACGGCTAGCCGATACCCTGTGCACAGGTCAGAGTTGCCTTCAATGGAAATTCGCACTTTATCTGAATTGTGATATATATGTGAGATTCCAGACACTAAGCTACAAAATCGCTTTCGCTAGCTCTTAAAATTATATGCTCAAAGAGACTTAATTCGGAATCATTCTTAAAGTAAACTCAATAAACTTGAAGGAAAGTGACATTAACAATATGTAAGTACGACCTTCCTTCGCTGTCAATCAATATACCCGCTTTTGGCCATTTGCAATGGTTACAGGGTATAACAGCAGCAACAAAAACGTTGACAGGCAACAACGAAAGTTTTGTTGAGGCTTTTTATGGCGCGCTGCACGGTGGCGCCTAAATGTATGCAGCGTAAATTGTTAAACGCGCGCTTAATCTGCATGTGACTCGGTTAAGGGGGCGTGCGGGAGCAGGGAGAAGATAGGTAGCGATATAGGTTGTACGCCTAGTGGGGCGTGGCCGTTTTTGGTTCTGCTGCTGTCTGCCACGAAATTGTTTCATTTGCCCATTAAAATGTACAGGCGCAAATTTAAGCACTTTATTGGTTTTTCGTAACGCCCAACCCGCTCCCTCTCCGTTATCACCCATCCCCCCTCCCTCCGCTCATCGCCATTAGCAGACTTGCAACATGCCACAATGGCCCAGCGCTGCGGCTGTTTGCCACGTTTGCATATCTGTTTTTCATGTTCACAATCGCTAATCGTTAGCGTCTGTTGGACTCAGTGTCCAGCCTGTGTCTGGTATTGAGGGAATTTTGGAAAGGTCGCTTTCCATTTTTGGGCTTTGCGCGACTTTAAAGCAGACAACTAACTAAACAACTTCGCCTTCGTTTTCATTTGACTTGACCACATAACAGTTTGCAGCAGCCGCTTTGCGTATCATTCAAAGCCTTTCTTTGCGTCAACAAACGTGAAACTTTCTTTAAGCCTAAAAACTAAAGGCTTTTATTTTGCAATATTTGAGTCGTATTCCAATTCTCAATAGTAAGCACTCATAAATTTAAGTTGTTCGCTGACGTCACTCGTTTATTATTTTTAGTTTGGACTAAAAATTGTTTTGTTGACTTTGTTTTTGTTTAGCCAAAGCTTTGAACTACACAGTTTTTGGCAGTTTTTGGCAGCCAGCCAGAGAGAGGTTCTTATACAACTGGTCTTTCTATACATCTATTTGTTGCAGCCCTAAAAGCGACTCGTCGACCTTTTTGATTAGATTACGCAACGTAAAACTGGTTTGCAAATTGAATAAATGACTTTTGTGTTGCCAATATAAAACGTGTCTGCAATTTTTGATTAGTCAACAAGCCAGCGCGTGGTAGTCGAGCCCTGCAACCCCCCCTGTCAAAAAGCCCAACCAAACTCAAACTCAAAAAGCCTGCAAAAAATGTTTTTAGCTTGAATTTTGTCCAGGCACAGGACACACAGGACTCTTTTCCCTCTTTTTGGGGAGGGGGACGGCACGCAATGTCATTTGTCAATTTTGCTTGGGTCATTTTTGGGTGATCGCTTTGTGGTGTACGTGAGCGCTTGTTGTTGCTCTTATTGTTGTTGTTGTTAATGTTTGTGGACCAATTAAAATTCATTAAACGTAAATTAACATGGCAGTCGGAGCGCATTATAAATTAGGGGGAGCAGCACGGAATACACCAAATGAAGCGCAGCGAGTTGCAGGCAAACAGAATTTGAAATTGCCAAAAAATTGTTTTGACATTCGCTTTGCCTTTATTTTGGACAGCTGCGATAAAAGACTAATAGAGAGAGGGAAAGAGAATTGTGTTAAGGAATTTAAGGTGTGCGTAAAATAATTCTATAGAAAAGTTATCGAGTGAAAAGTTTTGAAAGTGCAATGGAAGTATTAGAAATCTAGACTCGGACAGCAACTGCTTAGCTTTGATAATAGGTCTGATAGGGTTTTTAAAATCAAGGAATCCAATAGAAAGAAAATAATCTATCAAGAAAGACTTGATTATTATAAAGTATGGCAGCGGGTGTCGGTCAGTCTTGACCTTTTTCTTTACCTTTTCACTAAGTACACGCCCGTGGAAAATTGTAATCTACCCAATTCTATTTGAAATTATCAGTAATGAATAATAATAAAGAGCCAAGTAGAAGAATCAACGGTTCCCAACCATGCTAGTCTGGCCGTGAGAATCTTGAATCTTTCGTTCCCAAAAGCGTATGAAGTAAATTCTTACAAAGATATTTGAAAATAAGCTTGAGGCCGATCAAAAGGGTTTCATGCAAACGATTTCCACTATTTTGCCACACATGCAGGTGGAAGTTCCCGAAACCCCGTCTAAACGTGCAACTTCATCAAATAAGTTAACTACATTGAAAATTTCAGCTTCCCAGCTCTTACGGTTTGGACTGTGCGTTGATCACCAATCAGTCAGGTGAAACAGTTTTATATATAGAGATAAAGATAATAGCTACGACTTTCGATTCAGTTTTTTTCCACAAACCTTCATAGTATTGAATATATATTCACACATGATAAAAAGGTCAAGAAATAAATATAATTTACAGAGGATTTTTATAAGAAAAAATCTACACAAAAAGTGAGCTGGGAAAGTGAATATTCAGAACTGATCGACTCTTAGCTATTGTGCAACATCACTGTAAATAAATAAATATCAAGACAAGGCAGAGCTATTTTGTCCATTTGGCATACAAAGGTGAGTCGTCTTTCTCTCTCTCCCCCACTCCCCCTCATTGCAGCTCTTCGCTTGTATATGGCTGCCTATTTCTCCCCAATTCGTTTGCCAACTTTGGCGAAACGTTAAAATCCAATTCAAGCTTAATGAGCTGTGTAATATTTGCATTTCGTTCACACGCTTAACACTAATTTGTGCACTTGGTAGGGCCAAAAAACTGGGCAACGATTTGATTTTTCTTGGCAAAGTGCCGCAAAAAAGAAAAAACTGAAAAGCTGAAGGGCCCGAAAGAACGCCTCGAGCAGCAGAACGGGCAGTTCCCTATCTTTTTTTGCGGACATGGCAATTGCTTGTCGAACCAGCTGTAAGAGTCGAAGTAAGGGCAGCTGCAGGCGAGGGGGTTGAAGAGTGCGCGGGTGTGCACTGTACACTGAGAGAAACTGTAATGGCTGGCCAAAGAGTTTGGCATATTGGATTAGTCTGGTTGTCAATCGCTGGCGCACATAAATCTATTACGGATTGTGCAAAAAGCGTAACGGAAAGGCAAAACGGAAATCAAAAGCCATAATTCAATATTAAATCACTCATACGCCAGGTTAAACCAATTGCAGCAGCACCTGAAATGGATTTTTTGGCCAACAATTAGTGTGGCAGTTGGAGTTATGAGTCATGTCTGTGTGTGTGTGTGTGTGTGTGTGTGTGTGCAGCTTTTAGCCAAATGAAAACCTCAAATGCCTTGCGCTTTGGCCAATGGCAAAGTCTTCCTTGGCCAAAATCAAAATCAAACAAAATATTTCAAAATAACAAATGTGTCCTCTGCTCCACAGAGGAGCAGCTCCGACGGCAACTTCTCAGATGACAAAGTGCTTGCAAACGCACAATATTTGTCTAGGTCATGCATATCACTGACACCCCCTCCCTCCCAACTGTACACCCCTTTTCCCTTGTTATATGCAAACACAAATATGCACACAAAATGCAGGACATATTAATCAGTCAGAGGTGTAAAACAATGGGGTGTGTGTGTATGTGTGTGTGTGCGTGAGTGTGTGGAGGGGGTTTCAATTTTAGCTTTGGATTTTGGTCTGGAAAACAAATAAATTGCAATTTGTGTAATTCCAACACCTTGAGGCGAAAACAAGACTGCGCCAATCAACGCTGCCCGACTAGTAAATACCCTGTGTGTCTAGCTCTTAGCTCCTCAATATAAAACTTTTTTTTTTTTATTGTTTGAGTTATATTATTTGAAAGTGTTAATAAAGCAGAAATATACCTAAAAGAATTCGAGAGTTTAACAAAATGTAAACCTTGTTTAATTATAGAATTATATTCTAGTAAAAATATTTGAAATAAGCTTGTTTTGCACTGAAAGAAACTTCGCTTCTTATTTGATTTAAGCAATTACTGACATATATACTTTTTATACATTTTCATGGCTTGCAGGGTATTAAAATCAATGCCAAGTCGTTGCCTCTCATTCGTGCACACACTTGCTCCCCTCCCTCCCTCTCTCTCGCGCTCTCTCTCTCTCTCTCGTTCACTTGTTTGTTTGTATGTGCGGCGTGTCAGGTGTGTGTGAAAATATTTACAATTAAACACAATAGCTACCTGCAAAGAGCTGCATTTGCAAACGCTTCAAACGTTTGCTCCTTGAGGCAACCCCGGGCCTGAGCTGCATATTTGCCCACATTTCAGGCAAGTACGCAGCATTGTTCGTGCTGCTGTGCATTGTGCGTGTGTGAATTGAAAATTGAGGCATCTCAGGTAAGTCACACGCTATTTGATTTTAATTACATCAAATTTATTTGCTTAGTGATTTTTGTGTAAAGCTCGTTACCATCAAAGGCCCAAATGGTTCAATTTCGAATTGTTTGGCATCTGCGTGAGTGTGTGTGTGTGTGTTAATTAGTGTGAAAAGATGGGTGACCAAAGAAAATTACAATGCTTATAATAGTGATAAGCTATATACATGTCTATTCACTGTTTACTTTAATCCAGAATCGAAGGAAACAAAGCTGTTTCTTTAAGGATAATAACTTGTTCGAAACAGACAAAAGACTAATTTATACAACCTTCTCTCTCTATCTCTCTTTGTCTCTATGTCAGGTGAAACATGTTCAATTTTGCACCAATAACTTTTATCTTATGAAGTGCTAAGAACTAAAGATTTCAAAACTAATGTATTTTAAATATAACACGACGGGCGGCAAACAATGAAGAAGACTAACGACTGAATAAAATATATAAATTAAACAAAGTATAACGGCAAGAGCTTCAGTTAGTTAAAACGATTTTAATTATAAATACATAGAATACAAAAGAACAAAGTCACCGACTTTATTGTCGCAGAAAGCCTCGTTGACCCGCAAGCACAATAATAACTAAGATAATTCGCACGTTCACACTATCCGCACTGCTCGCACCCAGCATAGCCGCTCTCCCACGCGCTCACAACAAAGAAAATTTAAGAAAAGAAAAGAAATAATTGCAAAATGGCAAAAGCAAGAGTTTTATGAGTTACCCCTCCCGCTCAAGCACTCTAATAGGCATGCATCACGCATGTCAGCTGTCACTGAACTGTGCAATTCAGCCGACACATACATCCGCATTGCTATATGCATATCGATCACATACACACACACACATATTGTTAAATACATATAGAACATAAGATCAGAGTATCACAGTATCCGCACTGCTCGCACCCAGCATAGCCGCTCTCACACGCGCTCACAACACAGAAAATATAAGAAAAGGAAAGAAATAATTGCAAAATGGCAAGTGCAAAATAACTATATGAGTTACCCCTCCCGCTCAAGCACTCTAATAGGCATGCATCTCTCATGTCAGCTGTCACTGATCTGTGCAATTCAGCCGACACATACATCCGCATTGCTATATACATATCGATCACATACACACACACACATATTGTTAAATACATATAGAACATAAGATCAGAGTATCACAGTATCCTCGCTGCTCGCACGCAGCATAGCCGCTCTCACAATCGCTCACAACTAAGAAAATATAAGTAAAAGAAAGAAATAATTGCAAAATGGCAAAAGCAAAAGAACTTTATAAGTTACCCGCTCTAATAAGCTCTCTGTAAGTAGCTGCAGCTTTCAGGCCCCACGCATGTCAGCTGTCACTGATCTGTGCAATCCAGCCGACACATACACGCTCACATATTGTTATATACACATACTATTTTTATATTTCTAAGCCAAGACAGTAAGCTCAACAATGCAAGACGATCACAAAACTATTGCTTGAATCTTGTCCAAGTGCTCTCATCTACACACACAAAAAGTTAAGCGAATCAAAAAACAAAAACAACTCCGAATTGATGTAAACAAAATAAATAAAATTTACCCCTCCCGTCTATTCCACAAACAATGCGCTCTCTCCTTAATAAGTTTCTGCTTGCACTCCTCACACATCACATAATGCATTGTCCACTCTTTAAGCTCTCTGTCGGCGCGCTAATCTGAGAGCTTGCGCCTAATACAGACGACACACACACATCCATACATATATACAATCACATTTTTCTCTGCTGCATCTTCGCTATTCACTTATTTAAATATTATACCCGAATTTACCTGGTGCTTCTTAGACCATATTTTCTGTTGAGTATTATCATTTTAATGAATTTAACTTCAACTTTAAGTAAGAACTAAAACTCGGTGCACATTTAAATATAAATGTGTCTGTTAGGGTAGGTCAGACACATAATTTTTATGGTACAAACCTCGCCTGGTTGCAAGTACTCTTATGAAAAGCTTTAAACACACACACGGCACGAGCTTATCGCGTTTTGTTTATTATTTTAATGAATTATTATTTTATTCACTAAACGAACAATCGACGGAGCAGACTCGCACAGACTAAATCTTCGCATAGAGCTCGTGCCTACGTTCGCCCCTATACAAAGAAAATGAAGAGCTGATAACTAATATAATTCCCACGCTCACTCAATCCACAATGCTCGCCCCTTAAATAATGGCTCTCAGCTGGCATAAACAACAAAAGTAATGCGAAAGAAAAGAAGATAGGGCATAAACAAAATAAATATATGAATTCCCCCAACAGTAATTCTCGCTCTCTGCGAGTAGCTGTAATTGACAGTGTCCATTGCCTGTCTAACAGCTCTCTGCCCCTCTCACACGCGCTGATCAACGTCTAATGCCATCAACGTATATACACACACACACCAATTGACATGTGTGGATATGCATTTTTTTCTTCGTTTTAGTTATTTTATTCTCTTTGTGTTGTTCAGCCAATTTTTGAACTAAATCATGCATTACAACTGTAAGCCGCACTTTATCTGCATAATTAATGTACTCTTATTTTCAGTTAATCAATTGAAAACACTTTATTTAAATCGCTCTCTTTCTCTCTCTCTATCGCCCTCTCTCTCAGCCATAACCATATTACACTGACCACATTGGCCACACAAGCCGCAATTAGAAACCACTCAAATTGCCTTTTTGAGAGCTTATAAAACCATCAACACGCCGCATTGATGTCTTTATGACCAGGACAAGTTTCAAGACGGGTCACAGAGGCTGGCCCAGCATTAGGACAGTATCCTCAGGGGCTAACCTCAGTGCTTAGCAGCAAAGCACTCATGATGAATGCAACGGCGGGGGGTGGTTGGCTACCTATGTTATCCAAGCAACTCCCCAGCTTAACCCTAAAAAACACATTTTCAGCAATTTTAAAGGCTCTCCTCGCAGCTGCTTCCTCCACGTTTCTCCTACGGCTGTGGCTTAAAAGCTTTAAGAGAATTTATAGCGCGGCCAAACGAAAACACTTCAAAAGCGCTCTTTCTTTCTTTCTTTTGTGCTAGCTTCGTGCGTATAGAAATTATACGGCTGGGCGTTAAATGAAAGCAACTAAAATAATAACAAGCCAAAGAACTAGTTAAAGTGGTACGGCTTTAAAAGCTCAACTAGAAGATATCCAGTATTCCATTGTGTACGAAACAAACAAAAAATTGAGCTCTCTATGATGTTGGGAGCCTTAATGCTTGCTTTATAATTACAAATCAATTTCAGCTCTTTTGAATATTTCATGTGGTAGGGTATGTACAACAACAATACCACCTATGTAATTTATAACAGGGTATAAGCAAAAACAACAAACAAATTAACAGCAATAAGCAACACTCAGCGCCATTAGCACTGGGTACGTCCCCAGGCAGAGTGCGTAGGCATGTGCGTGCCTGTGTGCATGTGTGTTACACACACATTATTTACAAGAAGAATTTCATGCTGAAAGCAACGCCTGGCTGCGAATATTCTTCGGCAACTGTGACTGCAAAACTGTGCAACTGGGCGACTCGACTGCAATAAGTCAGCCAGCTGGGCAGGCAGAAAGTTGTTGTTGTTCTTGTTGTTGTTGTTCTTGTTGTTGTTGTTATTGTTATTATTACTGTAGTTGTGCAGTTGCCGTTAGATTTGGCCAGTTGTTAGCAAGCTTTCAATATTTTCACACTTTTGTTTTAGTTGTAAGCTGTTGCTCTAATGGTTTTTCTCGCCAGTTTTCCAGGCAAAGCTTTGTGTCTCTCAGCAATTGCAATGCACAAAAATCCAATACAACACACACACGCACGTGTGTGTCTGTGTGTGTGTGTGTGTGTGTCAGTGTGTGAATGTGTTGAAAGTAAATTGCCTTCGGGTGTGCGTAAGAAAATAAAAAAAAGGGCAACTGCAACTGCAACGAAGGCGTTGCCAGGACAAAGCGCCTGCTGCTGCTGCTGCTGCTGCTCTGGGCACACAATATTTGTTGTCCTTTGGGCTGCCTTGGCTGCAAAATATATGGCCTTGTGGTTGTTGTTTTGGCCTGCAATTTATGTGGCCCAGCAGCAGAAGCAGCAGCAGGAGCAGCAGCCGCAGTCGCAGCAGGCAACGGGATTTTGCCCGCTCAGCATTGGGTCACATATTGTTTTAAATGCAATTGTTTTAAGTTTTCATTTGTTGGGGGCAAAGTTCTTCAGGCAACCTGTGTGCATGTGTGTGTGCTTGTTTGTGATTATGTGTGTGCCCGGAAGTGTTAAAAGCTTAGATTTCGCTTAGTTACGGCAATTTATTAACATAATTACACCTACTTAATTATACTCTATATAGCTTCTAACTGAAATCTACTAATTTCAATATTGTTGAAAAGTCGCCACATTGAATTATGTTATATTTACGCTAAACAGCCTATTTAAACTATTAGTATTTGATTAAGCCTAAAATTAAATATATTCTATAAATTGCATTTTTTTTCTATTTTAAAATGAGTTTATATGTTAAGTAAAGTGTTTGTTATTTTAATAAACAATTATTGTTCTATTATTCTATCTATCTATTCTATTTATTTAGTGTATAATATATATTTAGTATATTTATTTAGTATATAATATTACATTATTAATTTGTTTATTTGTAATTCGAAAGTTGTAATATTATCATTTTAACGATATAATAAAAAGTTCATTTAAGCACGTCTGTGCTGGTTAAGTCATTTCATGAGAATGATTTTATTAAAAATTAAGGGCATATGGTTAGCCTATGGATACATATATGTTCTTATGCTGTTATTGGTTAACAGCTACAAAGAGAGAGAGAGAGAGAGAGAGAGAGGTCGTATTCATACATATGGGAGCTCACTCTCGGAGCGGCTGAAATACAAGATCAGCGGTTATCCGTGGTCAAGGGTCTCACGCTGTCTTGGCATGCCAAAGTGCCATCATTATTACTTATGTATGTATGTGCGCAGCTCTATATGTGTGTATGTACATACATATATACGATTATATTTATGCTATGCGCTTGGGTCGCTTATACATTTTTATAAGAAAAACGCTAATGGTGCTATTTTTTGGTTCGGCAGTTTTGGGGACTTTTTTGATAAAATCACCAAAAATAAAAAATTGACAGGAATTTGAATACCGGTAACACTGTTTTTGTTTATGGGGAACACTAAACAATATAAAAAGAATATAGTTTTAAAAAAATCTGAACAGTAATCGCATTTTTTTTTTTATCAAGAACAAAATGTGTTGCCGTGGTGCTATTATTAAGTTCGCAACTGTATTTGTTTATACTTGCAACAAAGTGTTACAAGTTGAATTATGTATTATGTGTATGAATACACTACAACGTATTTAAAGATATTCAGTTTTTCATGTTATAAATATTGTATTCTATATTAATTTATAAATTCCTATAATTTCTAAAACTTACTTTTACAACAATTTATGTGCATAACAAATTGTTTATATATTTTCTAAGAGCAACACAATGATTGATAGAGATTTCCACCGTTTATTAAAAATGTTTTCACTAATCGACGCAATTTAAACACAAAACAAAAGCAACAATTAAATAATTATCACAATGTTTTTTTTTTTTTTTAATAACATATTCTAATAAAATGTATTACTTTGTGCTGCAGTTTAATTAATTTTCATGAGATAAAAGCATGAATATTTTATGGAAAACAAAAGAGATTCCTTTTTTTTTATTTGCAAAGGCAAAAAATGAAAAGCAAACAAAGCGAAAATTTTGGAATGCAAAACCTTTCAATTTGTTGCTAATACTCGCTCATTTTGTTCAAAAATGTTATTAAATAATTTGCCCGAATAGTTTGTATAAATTTGAAACATTTCATTGGAGATTGTAACTGAAATTCCGCAAAATATCTGTGTGCATAGCCAAGAGCTAGTTATTCAATGAGTTGGCCCTAATTAATGTCGCATCGAGCGTTTGGATAAACAATTTAGCATAACCAATTGCAATTGCAATTGATTTATGTTAATTACTGTTAAACAAAATGCGCCTCGTTGATTGCTAAATTGATTTTAAATGAAATGCAAATACAAAAAGACGCAGCAAAAAATATTAAGTGGACTGTAAATCGGTAAACACGTCCCGTTAATGACAATCTATTTGACCCACAGATTGACGTCAACCATCGCAGGGCAAATCGATAGATAAACAAGAGGGTGGCAACAATGAGAAGAGAAGGTTGTGCAAATTGAACAACTCTGACCACTGTGCACAGTGGGCGTTTTCACTAATTGCCAGTTTCATCGAGTAATTGTTAACTGCGACTATTGACAGTCACGATTTAAAACAAGCTCATCCGTCCGCATTTTTGTTGTGTATTATTATACTGTGACACCTGTTGACTGAAGTCTGGCACAATAAAATTCAATATAATGATATTTAACATGACAGATCAGCTGGCGTCATACATATATCCCAAAGACAATATATTATTTCAAACACTTTTCGTGCAGGCATTACATATATCCTGTTTATAGACAATATAGTAGAAAACCGAAAATCAACTTAATGTAACAATCTACTAATCTTATGATAAATAAGACAAAGCTAATTATCTGTGAATATGGCATATGTTTCCCACAATATATGCTATTAACAGTCCTTGAAGAGCCCCTTTGGATAATGTTTGTCTTCAATTAAATAAACTTAATTATTCATTGGACAAGCCAGGAAAGGTCCTCATTCTGTTTAATTTTGAATACCCTTGTGGAGGGTATTTTAGTCTGGTCTCCGTCTAAAAGCTATCGTCTTAATACTTTTCATGGGACCTCTCTGTTCAGCAGTACATATGTCGGAACCAGCTGGATCAGAACACTATATCACATAGCTACAATAGGTACGAGCTGTGGAGAATTAATTGCTTGAATGGGGAACTTACTGAGATATCAAGATATCTTGCACAAACTCTGCATTTGTTAGCTACACAATGTTCCTCGTATAAGGCAACATTTTGTCAACAAAAGAACACTATATCATATCGTTGTCATAGGAACGATCGGTCGAAATATAGGTTCTATATCTTCAACATACTGTTTCCCACGATATATTCAACAAACGCAGCATTCACTTTTCTCACATATCTGCAAACGACTTCAAGGGTTAAAGGTCCGATATCCGAAGATATGTCTTACTCGTTTTACTAAATATTTATTAAATATTTCTTATAGTATGTTATAAAGTATTTCTTTAGGTTTTCTGCAAAGAGGATTGGATTCTGTTTTAGTCTTTGTCGTTTAAACAGTTCAGTTGCAAATAAATGTATTAATTATCAGAAATTCTTTACTAATTACCTTTCTATGTCCCGTATATCAGAATAAGACATGGCAATATACCTTTATCATTATTCATAAACAATTAAAAACTCATTTAACAATAAGCATTATAATTATTTATAAACAAGCAAAGATTAATATATAATACAAAACAAATTGTTCCACCAGCTTTTTCTATACTTAATTTAAGTGTCATTTTTTCTTGCTCTCCTTTCTGAGGTTTACCTTTAGAATTCCCAATTTGTTAAAGCATTTAAGCTAGCTATCCGGCGTGCTACTTTTTATGAGCCACAGCTCGATTAAATGCCCCCTAATTAGCTCTATGCGCAACAATGTGTACACTTTTCTGCTCTTCTGCTGTAATTGGTTCTCTCGGTTTACGTTCTACACTTATATAATTGACACGTAATTATTACGCTTTACCTGCAGCATGCAAATTGATTAACAGTTTACTTTCTTCTACATTTTCGCTCATTCTCACATTGCTCATTGGCCCTGTGCTCGGCCAGTGCTCGGCTATTGATTGCAAAGTTTAAACAAAATAAAAAACAAATTTAATCGAAGTTTTAGCAAGTTGGCAGCTCCTTGGAGAATTTCTCTGCGGATTCTGAAATTTCAGTTTTTTTGCCGTTTTTCGTTATTTATTTTTTATTCTTTTATATGCCACTTCAAATCTCAATGCGCATTAGTTTAATGACTCGCACAGAAAGTCGTGTAGAAACAAATTTTTAGGCGTTGTCCCCACAGGGAATTAATAAAAAGACGAGTAAAGGAAATCTTCCCCACGCCGAAGATTTAATACTCTTACCTTTGTCTTTTGTAGATACGTAATACGTGAATAGTGCAGCTCGAACATGCGAATTGTGTTTATTGAAAAGGCCACAGTCAAAGATGAATCTTTCTATGTTTAAATAACGCTAAGTGCTGTAAAAGTTTATGAATTTAAAGAGCCTGTTCATGCCCTGTACGAAGACAATACTCTAATGGGGCTTATCAATTTCATGTCTCGTACATTTGGGCATGAGCAATTAAAAGCCTTTGAGTGCAGGCACCAGAGCTGTTGGCTGTTCTATGGGGGTTTTCGGGGTTCGGGGGCATATATTGAGTTGTAGTCGCTGTCTCAGCTGTCAGGAGCAGTCAAAAGGGGAGGGGGAGGTGGAGGGGGTGGCTGCAGTCCCGCTGTGTGCAAAGGCCTATCAATGTCCTCCAGCCTGCAACAACAACTTGCAATTGACTTTGGCCAACGATGCAGTTATGTTTGTGTGCGAGTGTGTGTGTGTGCGTGCGTGTGTGTGTGTGTGTGTCTTGGGCGCATGCCAACATACAAAACATGCCATAAATCCACAGGCAGCATATAATTAATAAGGATTAATTGTGTACCAGAATTTGCGAGCACGCTGCCATAGTCCAAAATTTAATTAATTAATAGCACAACTTTAGGCAGCATGCAGTGCTCCAGATGGTGTGGGTGAGTGTGTGTGTGTGTGTGTGTGTGTGTGTGTGTGTGTGTGTGTGTGTGTAAGTTGCAAATTAAATGCACATATGCAAGCAGCAGACACAATTCTGGCCAATCGATAAAGGCCCTTCAATTTGGCCCTAAAATAATTTACATAATTTAAATGTCAAATACTCGATTCTAATATTAAATGATTTTAACATTAATTATGGTTAAGAGAATAATTAGTTAGGACTGTTAATACATATTTAAGGCAATTTCCAAATACGTATTTTATCAATTCATTAAATTTGTGGTTCTTAAACCAAATACCAAATATTACTTGCAGCTATAAATAATATTTATGCATGGCATTATGCCACGGAGCGCAGCTTAATATAATAATTATTAATATTTATAATACTTATGATATTATACTAATTAATTTGTACGAAAATGCATTTATTCTTAAGCCTGTTTCAAGTATATTCTAGCCTTGAAAGTCGTAAAGTACACAGAGTACACGGCGTATACTTAATATAGCCATCAATTATATTTATGGCAATTGTAGCTCTCAGCTTGAAACCTTTCTTAAAGCTAGATCAAACGAACATTTGGCAACAAAAAAGTGCTCATTTTCCAACTAGAAGTAATTCGCGTAATTCGCCTTAGGGCCCAAAAACTTTTCCATTAGCTTTTCTCTCTCCGTGAGTTTCTTTTTATCAGCTCTTTTGCACAGTTTTTCCGCTTAACCCGCGCATTTATTCGGCCAGCTCGTCTGCTTCTTGCGCAGGTGCCAAAAAGGCCAACACTAAAATGGAATACGGCAATTAATGTTAAGCTCCTGTTGGCCATTTGACAGCGACTGTTAAGAGTGCAGCAGACGCTAACTGCCCAAGACGGGTAGATTGCTTTTAATTAGCAAAAGTATCTTTATCTGCAGATTGAATGGCAATAAGCATCGAGTCGCAAGGCGAACGCATAACAAGACTTGTTTAAGCAGTCAAGAAAGTTAATCAATTATATAAAACATCAAAGTAAACTACTTTTGCGTCTTTCATTAGTTCTTCATCATATGATATTGTTAACAAAGATTACAATTATTTGTACCAATTTTAAGCTTAGTATGCAGCATATGTTAAGATCCTCAACAACTCTCATACAAACGTTTTCCGCCAATTTACCACTATTGCGAGTGGAATTTCCCAAATCGTTGAAACACGTATAAATTAATTATTTTTGATTTTATATTTCAGTTATTTATTCAAACTTTTTGTATTACATTAATTATTGAATATAAATCGATTAGTAGCTGAAGCGGAGCTTCGAGCTTTGGTGAGTTGTTCAATTGTTAAGCCGAAGCGGAGCTTCTGGCTTGAATACCAATTCTAGACTGATCACTTATTCTATTTTATAAACTTAAAACGATTCACGGCGGCCACGCAAATATGCAGTGTTTGCCGGCTCGTGCAAGACTTCCGGTCCAATGCTGGATCAGCAATTTGACCGGAGTCGTATTTCTCAAGTGTCAACGACACTTGCTCACTTGTTTGTGTTAACTACCCCCCCTTCAAGCCTGTGGCCGCCCTCGGCCGATGTTAGTTCTGCAATCATATTCTCCATCTGGATCGTGGTGGCCCTGGTTTTGAACCGGCGGTACAAGACGTAACTGATGCCCAATAACATGCAGCATGCTGCTCCTACCATGATTGCGATTTGGTACGGATGGCGAGATTCGATGTCTTCTGCAAACTGCCTAATGTACTCCAGATTACGTTCACTCAAACGGTGAAGATAAGGGAGACTGAGAACATCCAGTTCGCTAGTGATGTTCAATAGCGGTGTTGCTGCTACACCTGGAGCTCGCTTCTGAACCTTGTTGTGATTGACAAATGTTGACTCATTTATCGCAACATGGTCCTCAAAGGTAATGAGATGGGTGCCATGGACCCAGACTTCGGGGCTGCCGTCCAATTGCACCTTGGCTGAACGATCGTTTATGATGATGATCCCTTCGTCTATGACGGCAACCGGTTGAACATCACTCGGCTGTATGCCACAATGCGCAACTCCTCCCGCATGCAGCTCTTTGGCGCAGGAGCTTCTCGTTGATAATTTGCAGAACGTTGCTGATGGCGCCTCAGTGCAATCCTCGATTGCGTGGAACTCTTCGCCGCACTCTGCTATTACGTTATCGACGATTCGGAGCATCTGGTTCTCATGTGAGACTGGGTAGATGGTTAGTTTCTTACACGCTAATTGAATTTTTGGAAACTTAATTATAAAGTGTAAGGCGTTAACGGATTGTAAAATTCTAACGGACGAGACGGAAATGAGATCCCCTATGGGGGTGTTGGTGGGCTCCTCGAGCCAAATCGCTTTTAAGTCTGCATGGTCTAAGATAACCGGACTAACAACGTTGATTTTTGCAAGGGTTATGGCAAGCATTAGGTTTTGTAACTCCATCATCAGCATTCTGTTTCTGGCAAGCAGAGTTTCATATAGATGGCTGGTGTCAACTTGCGTGCTTTTTGCCGATTTAAGAATGCTGTTGACGGCGGAAGTTAACTGATTAATTTGGTTTTGAGCGTTAGTATTAATTTTTATTTGTCTATTGTTTGAATTGATCAGTTGTAACTCAGTGAACTTGATTCTTTCTAAGTCACTGGCATCCGGTGTCCCAGCTACGACCTTTAACATTGACCCTAAAAAGTCTAAACTCCTGGCCACCCTGTGGTGCACCCCCAACGAATCTAAAAGGTCTCGCAAGTGCGCAGTATCCACATCCAAGAGTTTTCTCATGTGCGACTGTGGAAACATGTCGCTCATGCCTGCTGTCTCTTCCAGAATGCGCGTGTACTCTGACAGATTCGCTGTGTGTGTGGCATAGGTATACTCCTCCCACACCAAGACTTTGCCGTCAACGATGGGAATGTATTTTGCCTGAGAGTAATCGGTTATGCGTGCCGACACTAAGGACAAGGATAAGAGGATGAAGAGTCCGCACCTGTGGAACGGAATTTTTTAGCTATTTTTTTGCTAACATAGAGGTAGCCCACCACCGATTGTTTAACTTAAGAAACTACGAATTGATGCCAAGGGCAACGACTTAGAGCTAGTAAATATGAAAGAATGAAAAGATAAAAAATATGGAAAAAACAACCACGGGACAACGATACTGCTGCTTATTTCAGATTGTCCTTGTGGACCACCCTCCCCTTAATGAGGACCGTGGTCCCCAGGTCTGCCTCTACAACCTTCTCCTCACATAAGGGTGTAAGTTTGTTGCCCAGTCTTCGGTTTGACTTTACCAACACTTTTTTGCCTACCTCAAAGACTCTATTTTGACGCGACGCATTTTCCCTTGCTCTGGTCGCGTTTTGCGCGTTCTGGATTTTCTCTTGGACCCCCGGGAGAGGGACGTCTGGGCAAATCTGCACTATGTCCGCTGGCCTCTTGTCGACGACCGAGTGGAAGGATTTGTTGTATTTTGTGGTGGCTAACAGGATTAATTCTACTGTGTCGCTTATACCACTGCTTAATTTAAGGCATCTGGCTATTTCTGTCAAAGTGCTGTGGAAACGTTCCACTTGACCATTGGAGAGACTATGAAGGGGCGGTGCATTTGAGATGCAAACGCCGAAGTGGTTTTCCAACAGTGCAGCAATTGTACTCGAATTCAATGATGGCTCATTGTCACAGTAGATTGCCTTTGCCTTCGGGAAAAAGTTCATGAGCTGTATGATTGCAGGCTTTAAGTCCTCAATTGTTCTTGAGGGAACATGTTGCACCACCGCAAACTTGGAGAACTTGTCCACGCAAGTAAGGAAGTACTTTTTGTCAGTGGAGAAGATGTCTACGTGTAGCATCTCTCCCACATGCGACGGAATCGGTGTTTCGCCGATCTCTTGTTTCTTTGGGTGTCTGTCATACTTGGCTCTCGCGCAAGTTTTACAGTTCTGAGCAATTTCACTGGCCAGCTTCGCCATCTTTGGGAAGTAGTATTCGGAGAGTACCTGCTTCACGTTCTCTTGGGCCGATCTATGGGCTCTAGCGTGCTCGGTCGTGAGTATCTCCCTTCTTTCCCCGACTGCAAATATATCCGTTACTAAGTTCTTGCAATACCAGAATTTGGTAGCCGGAAATTTCCGAACTAGCGCGTCCTGCACCACTGCAAGGGTATGCAAGTCGCAGTGTAGGGCGTTCACGCCCTTGGGTACAACTGTGTCTGCGAGTTCGTCGAGCAACGAATCCTCACAGGTGAAACTAATAAAATGGCGCCTTTTGTTCCCAAACAGAACAAACGTACGCTTCTGTGGGCACTCGGCCTGCTCCAGAATCATCTGATTCTGGAAGCAATTCACGGGCTTGTCAGTGGCTTCAATGACGTGCGTCAGAGATAACTCACTGTGAATGGTCGCTGCGCAAGAGTCTGCCTCTTCTCCTTGAAGGGCATTGAACTGCTGCCTCGACAAGGCATCAGCCACCAAGTTCTCTTTGCCAGGCTTATAAAAGATGCGCGCCCCGGTTTCATCAATGCGTGATTTCCACCTTTTAATCTTCGCGTTGGGATTGGACTCCGACACGGCAAATGCCAATGGCTGATGGTCTGTAAAGATATTTATATCTTTGACTGCGTATAAATAGTGTCGCAGTTTCGCCATGGCCCATACAATGGCCAACAACTCCCTTTCATTGGTGGCGTAGTTAATTTCCCTGTCCCTCAATGTCCTTGAGATCATTGTAATGGGACGTCCTTCTTGGGAAAGAACCGCGCCAATGCCAAATGCAGAGGCATCCGTCGTTAGATCGAATGCCTTTCTGTAATCTGGGTACCTCAGCATCACATCTTCGGATGCTAAGATATTGCGTAGCTTTTGAAACGCTACTCGCTGGTCTTCGTTGAAATTTACTTCGATCTTCTTTGATCGATGTCTACTCACGTTACCGTTTTCGCCCTTTAAAATGTTTGAAATGGGCCTTGCTATAGCTGCAAAGTCCCTTATGAAGCATCTGTAATAGCTTGCAAGGCCAAGGAAAGACCTCACCTCAAAGATGGTTCTGGGCTCTGGAAATTCCTTAATGGCTTTGACCTTTTCCGGGTCTGTTGTGGTCCCATTGCTGGTCACTATGAAGCCTAGGAAGCTCACGCTTTTCTTAAAAAAGCATGATTTTTTTAGAGATACCCTCATGTTAGCTTCGTGAATGGTCTTTAGAACCCAGTCAACGTGCTTAAGGTGGGAGTCTTCGTCCTCTGAGAAGATGATCACGTCATCAACATAGACGTAACAGAACTTCCCTATTTGTTCTCTGAGAATGTCATCGATGGCCCTTTGGAAGATGCTAGACGCGTTCCTCAAACCAAAAGGGAGCCTTCGGAACTCGTACTTCCCCCCGTTTACCGAGAAGGAAGTTTTCTCCCGATCACGCTCCGCAAGCGTGATTTGGTGGTAACCTGACTTAAGATCCAATGTCGAAAAATACTTGGCTTTGCCTAAGTTACCTAATATCATTGAGATATTAGGTATGGGGTACTTGTCGGCTATTGTTCTTTCGTTCAGTTTGCGAAAGTCTATCACAAGTCGCATGTTTGGGTTACCTGCCTCGTCAGTGCCCTTTTTACTTACAACCACTACAGGGTTGTTGTAAGGGGAGGCTGACTTTTGAATTATCCCGTTTTTTAGCAGATCTTGGATTTCGTTGTTGACGAAATCTGCTGCGCCCATGGGGTAAGGGTAAAATTTTGCGTAAATGGGCTCTTCGCTCGTGGTTCTAATGGTGGCCACTACTGAAGTGTTAAAAGGCAAGGCTTCGTTTGGGTCTGCAAAAGCCTTTTTTCTTTTATTTAACATGGTCAGGAAATCTTTCTTTACAGACGCGGGTGCGTCCGGACAATCCACGCTAGTGAAGTTGACATCGGAGCACGAGTAGAAATATATCGGCTCGACTTGCGAGCCCCATTTGAGCTGGCATGAGTCTAGGCAAAGTGAAGCCCCCGCTTGTTTAAGCAAGTCAAGGCCTATTATGCCATCGAATGTTGCCAAGTCTGGTAGAAGAAAGAAAGTAGCCTTCAGATTGAAGAGAGCCACGAGGCATTTACTAGTGATTTTGGTTGCGCCATGAAGAGAATGGATGGTAAAAGGCGACTCTACTGGACGGACACCCCGCAACCCGCTATGCGGCTTGATGAAGTTCTTAGAGGCGCCCGTGTCGATAAGGAAGTGCATTTCCCTTCCCGCTACTCGCCTTCTGAGGACGGGTAGCAGGGACTTACCCCTAAAAAATTGACTGAGTCGGAGTCATATTCACCAATGGCGTCGGCAATTTTCTCCTCTTCAAGCGCTGCCAGGCGCGCATATGCTTCTGCATCTAGCTTTGTACTCTGAGTGACATGGTTCAATCTTTGCTGCTTTTTGATTGCGCCTGTGCGCTCGGAAACGGCAGACCTCCTATTTTGGTACGACGCAGCCTGCGGATTCTGAATCATCCTAGAAAGTGACGGATCTACTTCCATTGGTTCTTGTTGGTTGTTGCCGGCCTGATGCCTAGCACTACGTTGGTCTGAAGAGACCTGAGGTTTTTGTTGTCGATAGTGTGGATTTTTCTGACCACTCGACTGTGGGTCAGCTTGCTGTGAACTTTTGTCGTGCTGACGACCCTGTGTTTTGGCATTGGGTTTTCGATCCCTGTCTTCTTGACTCCTAGCAAAATTTGCAGCGAACGCGTAGCGCTCGTGGTTGGACTCCACCTCTTGTGCTAGTGCCAGTGCTGACGGCAAGTCTGAGGGCTTTGCCGCGAACAGCACATCAGTTAGGCTTCGCTTAAGGCCTGAGATAAATACTCGCAACGCATCGTTGCGGAATTTTACACACATGCCCTGTGCCAATATGGGATCATATGACATGTTGACTTTATTGGTCAACAACGTCAGCTTTTTTTCTACTTCATCGTAATACTGAAGAATAGTAAGGTCACCCTGCCGCAGTGTGCCTAACTGTTGCTCGATGACGTGCATCGGCCTTTTGTCATTATAAGTGAAGTCGAGGCGACTTAATATTGCGTCGAAGTTCAGCACTGTGCCGAACGAAGCCAACACTGTGTCAGCGGCCCCTCTGACCTTATTTCTTATAATTATGACTGCCTGATAGTGGCGGGAGCTGCCATTAAAGGGCCTAAATATGCGGTATGCGGCGAGGGCCGCTTGCCTCCAAGACACGTAAGACTCTTGGGCCCCTGAGAACTCAGGGAGACATTTTACGGCATCAAGTGGCTCGTCACACCGAATGTCGTTTCTTATTTCAATTTCTGAATAAGTCTGAATCTCCAGCGCTGGCGCTGGGCCTGCGCGAACTGAAGCTAGCTGATTGGCTAAAGACTCTATTCTCTGTTCTAAAGTTCTCTCTCTTTCTACGGCTCTAGCAGATTGTTCTGCTAAGGCATTGCTTATCGCTGCCTGTACGAAGACTTGGAGCTGCTCGGGGTCCATTGTGTTTGTTCTATAAGAGCCCGTTTGCGAGCGCTTTGGTATGGAGTTTGAAATTCTACCCTCAACCTCAGATTCTGAATCGCTGGCGAGGTGCCTGACGTCTCTATACTGCCGAAACTGGGAATTCATAAGCAGACGGACTTGAGAAAATAAACAACCAAAACGAACGATAAATAAATAAAAAAAAAACGCAACACAAACAACAGACAAACGCGACGAAAAGAATGCGGGTGTCAAGTGACACTGTGGTGAGGCGCACGAGTACAATGTTGCAGAACAGAGAAAAAAAAATGTATTGTGCAATAAAATTAAATTCGATTGCAATTTTTATTTATTAAACACAGGGTTAGTGACAATATTTCGAAATGAAGTATTTAAATGCGAGCCGTTAGATAGTAGCTTGATTTGATTTGCAAAAATCACTGTTTTAAACTTTACGCGTGCTATATTTTAACTATAGTTTTTTATTTTTACACAGACTTAATAAACGACTGGGTCGAGGTTACCACTTACATGCTTTCTGTGAATTTAGTTAGACAAATAGTATCCCGTGCTGCTGTCACAGACGAAATTAAATGTTGAGTTGTAACTGGAACCACTGCCTCCAACGCCGCAGTCTCAGCTGTCCAAGTAACTAGCGCGCTACTTGGCGATAAGTCGCTGCCCGAAGAGCTCCCGCGGCTTCGGTGTACAATTGGATGAAATTCAACGACGCTTAAGCGCTCTGTTTGGTTGCACTGAAGTTTGCCGCCTGAGTTAGTGTAGGTCAGCTTTTGGTTTTGTATGACACTGCTCACAACGCCTTTTTTATTTGAGTTAAGCGAAGGGCACTATGTCACTGAGAGTTCACACGATTTTTAGTTTTTAATTTGATCGTGCACACTCGCGTGGGTAAATAGTATTACCACTAGTTGGGCGCCAATTAATTATTTTTGATTTTATATTTCAGTTATTTATTCAAACTTTTTGTATTACATTAA